>CM026580.1:5120092-5720092 GCA_000180635.4 Pristionchus pacificus
AAGTAAAACCAGAAATATATTATTCGGAATATATTGATTTTTTGATATAATTGAAATCTGACCTTGACAAACAACTCGAATGGATTGCATAGGGCAGTCGATGACGCTGATGACGTGGGAAGATCAGTCGGAGGACTTTCAGCTCCAGAGGAAACGGACGAATCTGAAGCGGAAAACTCCATATCAAGAGATTTGATCATAAAGCCCATTGGAAGCCCATTGTGAGTGATCGTCTTTCATTGGATTGTAGCTATCTCTTTTTAGGTGCTCAGACAGATGAAGTAGAGCGGGAAAAAGAGGGCGATAAACTCTCCGACTCACAGATTGGCCATCTGGCTTGTCAAACAGAAAAAAAGGAGGAAGAACATGCAAGAAGAGAGCGGTAACGAGGGGAGTAGCGTGTAATTGAGATTCGCGAGTACGGTAAAGCTAACAGATGGGAAATACGACCAATTTGATTTATATTGAAAGTCGCGGCGAGCTGTCATCTACCCGTATGAGGCATATGTGACATGATTCATTTTTCATTCTCTCAACATCACAAACAGTTCACCCACAGTTTCAGGTAAGACAAATAACAAGTATTCACCTCGTCTCCCCTGATCACTCCACACATTTCCTTCCCAACATCCATCTCGATTCTCTTTTCCATTTCCATTCTCGTCAGTCTCCAAACGCTTCATCTGTAAATAGACAATTGGCTCTCTCCAACATCAAAACAATGAATAATACGAATTGACTCCCATTTCCCTCCCCTCCCTAATCTCGGCTTTCTTCTTTGATCCCCTCCCTCAGATGCCCTTTCCGAGATGAAGAAATAAGGAAAACGAACCTCCATTATACGGAATGGGTTGTTCTTCGTCGTGAGTAGTGGAGGAATGGACGACGACGTTGAGTGAATTCCCGACCTCTTCTCGTTGTTGATTCGATGCCCTGAGGAAATTGAGCTGTTGGAAATGAGAATCTGTCACAATTCCCTGATCTTTACAAACGATAAGCTCGGTTTCTTGTCTTTGCCTAGTGAAAGAGTACACGGAACAGACAGGTGGTGGTACAGTGGCTCCTTTGTCTGTCCGAGATCCCGAGGAGAGTAAACAAGAGGGATGATAGATGAGTGGAACAAAGCTTTATGGGAGCTAGAGAGTGGGCAGTTGTGTTTTGGAGGGCAGTGCAAGGGCAATACAATTGAGGAGTGAAGAGAGGTGAAAGGTGAGAGAGAGAGGGGGGTTAATCGAGAACAGTTGTATCCGCTCCATTGAAGTGAGCTCCGATCTGGTTTTGTGAGTGATCGAACTTATGAAGAGAACCCCCGGCGCTTACCCACTACTCGTTTTTTCTGGTTCTCTCCTAGATCCAAACAAATAAAAACCCCGTTGTCGCTCTACTTCTTCAATGCAAATCGTACAGCGCCCGTTATCTTTACAACGTTGAATCGGGTCGAATCTTAGCCCCATGAATAGGGATGATATGTGAGAAGGGATTGAATGAAAAGGGGAGTGGTCTCCGTCTCTCTATGAGTAAAACGACGAGAAAAGGCGGAGAGGGGAAGGAGAGAGACCTGTTCTACCTTTGCCCATCCCTGAGGCATGACAGTAATTGCGAGAGTACTTAAGAAGGGAGGAGATAACTCTCGGAACAGGAATAGATGGAAGGCAGGAGAAAAACAGCAGAAGAAAAGAGAAGGATTGGAGTGTAATCAGCAGGTGGTGAATAGAAGAATTGAAGGAGGAACATGCGAAGGGGGGAAGTACAGGGGAGAAGGCTTGTTAGATGGGCCGGGGAATTGTTCAACCGGATCTAGGACTCAGTCGGAAAAGAGGAACGAATGAGGGAAGGGACTGATCAATCGATGGTGGAGCCATGGTGGTATCTCAACCTGATAAGAGACAGAATGGTCACAGAACAGCACCTCACTCGCTCCATTCCTTTCAAGTGAGATGTAATTGAGCTCTCTCTCGAGGTGATGTCAAACATCGTTCTACCAAAAGCCTATTTACGCCCCCTCAAGTGTGACCAAACCACGGAAAATTGTTGCCAACAAGCAGGGAACGGTTTTCGAGTGCCAATCTAGATCTAATCTAAGGGGTTATAAAAATGATGCGAAAACTGAAATTATGTGTACGAAAGTTATAGAAAAATGACATAGATTTAGTGCCCAATAGCAAGCTTATTGAAAGAGTGTTCTCACCATGTTGTAATATATCATCCAATTGCTCGAGTGTCGCAGAGAGGAGGTTGTTCGCCTCCTCGTACCCGTCGTTCATCTACAATAATTATTATTTAAATACACAAATGCTCGTCTGAAATATTAAAAAATAACAAAATAAATGATAAAATAGCTATTTCAATGAAATAGCAAAAATAATATATATATACATATTACGAAAATCACGAGATATAGATAGCAGATCACTATCGCTGACATGCGTGCGAGATGAGATGAATCAGAGATGGGAAAATGATAGAGATCAGATGAGAGAAGAAGAGATGGGAATCCGCAATGATTCACTATCCAGGGGCGATTTGCCCACTCGAATTCCGCTTGGATAGATCACCACGCCCAATCGGACTAAATGTACCAAAGAAAGGAGGAGAGGACCAGAACGACCGTTTTGGATGGGATGAGAAAGGAGGTAAAAGGAGTGATAAATGGAATGGGAAAGGGAAGGTTGCGAGTGGGAAGGAAGAAGGAGATGATGAACTGGCTAGTCCTCACGCAAAAACGAGTGAGAAATACGAAGATATTGGGAGAAGATCTGCACAGTGAAAGAAACTGAATGGATAGTAGCGGAAAGAGTGGGAGAAGAAGAGAAAAGGGAGATCAGTGACTGGTATCTCAAACAATCGTCTCATACACAAGAGAGATCAGGGCGTTCCCTCTCAGCAAGAAGAGCATCAAGGGTGCAAGTTTACTGTGGGAGAGGAGATGGGCAAGATGAGTTGCCGTGATATGGAAGGGGTGGTCGAGAGGGGAAATGAAGAAAGGGCAAGGAGGGAAGTTTAGTCATCTCTCTCGAGAAGAAGAAGAAGGAATGGTAACAGATGGTACGAAGATAGAGTAGTTTGAGATGCACTTGTGGGACAAATCTCTGTCTCTCTTGTACATGCACTATCTCCATCCATATACCATCCATGACTCGTCTCTTACTCCTTCCCACTCTGTACTGAACGAGATTAACGGGAATAGAACGTGAGAGTAGGATGAAAACGAGCCGGATCAGTGCAATACTGAGCTGGGAAAGAGAAATATGAAGAGAAGATCCATTGAGAAGGACGGAAAGAGTATTTGTACAGTTTGTGGTATGAGAAAGAAAGAAGGAGAAGAGAGTGGAGGAAGGATGGAGAGAGCGAAGGGTATGATACGAGATGACCTAGTACTTAGGATACTGATTAGAGAGTGTGAAAGGGAAAGGTAACGGAAGGATGGAATAAGACTAGTGGAAGAGAGAGAGAGACAACAACTGATTGAACACCTGTGTGAGATGATGAAAATAGAAGCTGTGATCGATTTGATTGGAGGGAAAGTGTGAAGGGAAGCAGAGGAAAGAAGAGGCAAATAGAATCTGAGAAGAGAGAGAGAGACAGGTCGAATAGGGGAGAGGGGATGGCTGACCCGACTCACTCTCTCCCTCTCTAGATCGATCCCAGTGACCAGGGGTCAGCAGAGGGAGAGACTGTCTAATGGAGATGAGAGAGAGAAGAGAGGCCTCCTGTTCCAATCTATCTCCTCGACCTTTACCATCCATTCCCCTTCCCTCGAATTGCATTGCCATGATTCATATAACGATTATCATCCGAGAACTTTATTGATTGATCAAGACATCGGAACAAAAGCAAACGTTAAGAGGTATTGACACTCATCGAACTTAACTTAGACAACAATCATAATTATGGTGAGAGTAAGATGGGATTGTGAGGGTACTATGTACACTGAGACTGTGCCTGAATCGGGTGAGAATCGATTGGGAACGATGGACGATCTCAGTAGGGGGATACTATAGGAGATCGAGAATATGGGGTAGGAATTCGGAGGGAGGAAACAGTAACGATCGAAGGATAATCAGTGCTCCATGGATCCCTTGGACTTCATGTAGTTGTTCAGTTCAGCATCGAGTTCCTCTTCAGTCATCTTCTTCTTACCTCCTCTTCCAGCTCCTCCGGCTCCACCTCCGCGACCTCCCTGAAGAGACTATCGATTAGTTAAGGTTAAGTTGGATACGGTAGCCTAAGAAAGACTAAGTAAAGACTAAGGTCTCACCTGTCTCGGTCTGCTCTCTCCCTCATCGAATCTGTCGAGGGGATGACGTCCTCCTCCATTGCTCGACTTTCTCTCTCCTCCACGACGATTCGCCTGACCACGACCAACGGGAGCATCACGAGATCTGTATATTATCGATTAGTGTAAAGCAATGGACGTAGCAGAGATCTTCCGCAGGTCGCCTTGATTTTAGATGATCTTCACCTTTTAAAAGCAATAACAAAAAAAATGAATAAAAGTGTTTGTACCGTACCTCTTCTCGATGCCTCCTCCGGACACTCTCTTGACCACTTGCACACGGTCGAAGATGGATCCAGCACCTCCGTCAACGATGGCGAGAACGAGACGATTTCCTACACATAGTCAGTTATCTCAACCAGGGATACCGTAGTCCCTCACCATCAACTGAGACTCCCTTGAACTCCTCAATGGCCTTGAGGGCTTGGTTCATCTTCATGACGACATCGCCCGTTCCCAGGTGCTCGCCCGTCTCTCCGAAGTGACAGACGGCAGAGTCGATGGGGAACTTGGACGAGAAGAGTTCCTGCAAGAGAGACGACTTACCCCATGATTGACTAGGAATGAAAGAAGGGCAAAAAGAGAGACTGAGGGCATCCTCCCGATTCCGAAGCACTCTCGTGTACACCACTCGTCACACTCTCGATGGATGGAGTCGAGGAGTAGGAGGAGGAGGGAGGGGCTGTGGATGGGAGGAAGGAGGGAGAGAGATGGTCCACTCGGGTCGACGTTCATGTCCAGTGTACCTCCAGATCGGCTGTTGTCACTGTGGGCGCGAGGTTGGAGACGTTCACTCGAACTTTTCTGTTCGATCCAACGGCGAGGCCGCCAGTGCTGCCGCGGGCAGCGGAGACGTGTCCTCCACTGCCGCGACCACCCGACTCGTTCTGCTCGAACTTGTCGTGACGCCATTTGCCGCTCGGAACACTCTGCAAGGATTATTTATTAGTTAAATATCCTGACCTCGTTTAAATGAAAATGATTCAGGTCAATTCCTCTCATGTACAGGTTTATTTAATGTTATTTGAGTGACAGAAAAGATGCTCAGGTAGGTCAGGATGCGTTTGGATAGAGAGATAATGCAAAAGAATTGATTTAAGGGTGAAAAAATTGAAGAACCACTCGAAATTGAGGGACTTGGCAAAGTGCCAAAACTATTTCGAAAATTCGGATTCGTCTCTAAAATCATTTCGAAAGTATCCAGTTACCTATTTGAACTTTGTAAGAGTCAGGTAAGGCACTATTCACTATGGGTTATCAATTGAAAGGGTAGGACTGAGGGAGGGAGGGGGATTACCTTAGTGAATGATCCGCCAGTTCTCGGTCCGCCTCCACCAGTTCTTCGAGCTGCTCCACCGCCTCCGCTTCGTCTTCCCGAGATGCCATCACTCTTGAATCCCTTTTCTCCTCCACGTCCCTTCGTCGAACGACTCTGCAATCAATCGATGAGATCGGTCAAGGACGAAGAAAGGAACGAACCTGTTTGATGATCTCGTCGAGGGAAAGATTGAGGGAGTCCATGATGACAAGAGAAAGGCTGAGAGATTGGTCTGGAATATATTGAATATATTAGGAAATGGAGGGACAGGGAATATATTAGGAGATGGATGGACTATGGTGAGATATGCAAATGAGGTGTAATGAGTGACTCAGTTTGGGCACGGCAGGTGGACGCGTCGCGGTCGACGCGTTGCGTGCCCGAGTCTATCCATTCTCGCCGTGACCTGCACATCACCCGCCAATTCAAACACGGTTTACCAGTGTGATTTTCAATTGAAGAGTACGATAGTTTGTAAAAATCTTGCCATTTTCAGTCAAAATTTAAAATTTTCAGACGGATGTTTGCCTATCCTGATAACTGCGAACAGCATCTTTACAAATAAATCGACAAACAGGCATTTTGTTTGATCGAATAATACAAAATTCAATGAAGAAAAATATGCATCGTACAAATATAACTTGAATAACTATCGACACAAAATGGAAGTAAATCATAGCAAATATTCTCCCTCACTTCTTTTCCGTGACTCTTTGGAATTGTTTGCGTGATTTTGGTTATATTTTCCTCGCAGCGCTGCAATATTATGGCCATTACCTTGTTATGATCTAGAAGAAGGATGTAGAACAACAGTCTCTCCCTTTTTGCTGAGACTTCGTGTTGAGACTTGTAGATAATAATCTTAATAATCTTTATCATGTCAGACGATTTTCGTCAGATGAGGATGGGTCGATATGCTTCTATAGGCGCGCTCCACCAGTTGTCGCCAATAGTTCGTCGTAGATCGTCTCGCCAGCGAGCTTTCGGTTGACCTTGGGGGCGTTTCCTGTTATACGGTATCCAGACAGTCGTAGATCTGCTCCATTGGTCGATATTCATCTCTCGGAGCTTCAGTGACCATGCCGCTTTTCTCCTTAACGCCTCCTGATTCCAGTCACGGATCCCGGTTACTGCTCGAATATTCTCATTTCTCCATTTATCCAACAAGGTTATTCGTAGCATTTTTCGCTCCATTTTTCGCTGTGTGACTGCGAGCCTCTCTTTTTCACTTGCACGTAGGGCCCACGTCTCAGATCCATAGAGTACTGTAGATGAGATACAGCTTTGGAATAGCCGCCGTTTCGTCTTCATACAGAGTAATTTCGAAGTAAGGAGATGTGAGAGTCTGCTCCATGCAAACCAGGCCAATCGAATTCTATGTTCAATTTCGAGTGAATGATCGAGAGGGAGGGAAATTGTTCCCCCTAGATAGGTTGCGGCTTCTACGAATTTGAATTGCATCTTATCGATATTGATCGGAGCTCTGGTTGTAGTACATGATGTGAGAAGTACCGTTTTTGATGCATTTACTTCTAGTCCAGCACGAGAGCACGCGGCCATTAGCTTCCTCAGCATTCCTTCTAATTCCTGTCTGCTCTTTGCGATCAGCGCGATATCGTCAGCGTACTCGATATGACTGAGATTTCTTCCATCCACTCTGATTCCGTCATTTCCCCAATCAATTTCATTCATTGCCATCCTGAGTACGGTATTGAATAGACGTGGGGAGAGCGTATCTCCCTGACGAACGCCTCTGTTGATCGCCACCGAGACGAGATCTTCGTTAACTTTAACTCGAGTTCTCGATGCTTCGTATAATCGGCGGAGAAGGTGCACTAGTTTTGGGTGAATTCCAGCGATCCAGAGTGACTGCCAAACAGCGCTCCATTCCACACAATCGAAGGCCTTCCGGAAGTCGACAAGTCCAATGTACAATGGGATTTGATATTCGTGGGCTTTTTCAGCTAGCTGTTTGATTGTATGCAAGTTGTGAACAGTGCTGTATGCCTTCCGAAATCCTGTTTGAGTATGTGATTCGGCTTCCTCTAGCGATGATTCCATTCTTTTCAATACTACCCTTGTTGTTGCTTTCAGGGATACGGTAAGCAATGAGATTGGACGAAAATTGCTGATATTTGCAGGATCTCCTTTTTTGTGGAGGAGAGAAACGATTGCATCGACCATATCAACTGGTACTTGATCACCGTCGACGAGTAGATTGAGGAGGTCTGCCAGAATAGGTGCAAGGTGTTCTCGTGCATGATAGAGCATATCGGGAAGAATACCATCCGATCCAGGCGAATGGCCGCATTTGAGCAATTTCAGAGCTTCTCTAGTCTCATCGGGTAAGAAGGGAGGAAGTGGATCCTCGGAATCGAGTGGGATAGCAAGTGGTAGCTGCACACTAGGACTGTAAAGATCTTCGTAGAAGGCGCGGACCGCAGTCTTAGTAGCATCTTGAGAAAGCGCACCACTAACAGGGTCGGGAACAAGGAGTCGTTTTTTGGAGGTGTGAAGGTTCCTCGTTGTTTTCACTACACTTCTTCCCATTGTAGCTGCTTTCATGGCCTGTGCTTCCTTTCGTCTTCGAATGTCTTCAATTAGCCCGATTCTTGCCGCTTTGCACATTATGGTATACTCAACTGTGGCATTTGGATTGGAACGGAGTAGATGTCTCTTTGCAAGCAGATTTCGTGTAGAAAGGCTAATCCAGGGAGGGAACTGTCGCACTATCCAGCAATCGGTTGCTGCGGCCTTTGTAAATGCGTCAATCTTATTGTACGCATCAATAGCGGAAGTAGGTCGAGCAAGTGGGAGAGATCCGAGGAGGTTGGAATTAGCTTTGTACGCGGCCGGATCGAAGTCCATCCTTTTCTTGTGCCGTTTTTGCTGTGTCTTATTCGGGAGAGAGAGGACCATTCTCACGAGACGGTGATCGCTATTGAAGTTAAAACGGCCTACGACTTCACAGGATATTATCTTCGCCGAGATCGGAGCCGTAATGAAATCGATCTGGTTGTACGTGATGCCATTATTGGAACGCCATGTCCAGATCCTTCCACGTCGTTTCTTCGGTACAGTATTCCAGATTCTTAGCTCGTTCCGCATACATGCTTCCGTAAACGTTCGACCACGTGTATTCGGTGCCGTCGACGCATATTTACCGACGTATCGTTCGTTTCCTTGCTCCCTCGCGACTCGACAATTGAAATCTCCGAGTAAAATGGGCATATATCCTTTGGGAGCGCTCTTCAGTGCTGCTTCAGCCTTGTCGATGAAATCGTCATAGATGGAATCGTCGTAAGACGAGGTCGGTGCGTAGCCGTTCACGATGAACAATTTGACGTCGGGAAGTTGAAGGGTTGCAAGTCTGTCCGATAGACCGCGGAAGACAGCTTTCTTTGCGAGATGTGGTTGGACAAGGAATGCGACACCGTGGTGCGCAGTAGCGCCTCCAGAATGGAATATGATTGTGCCTGAAGATGTTAAATTGAAGCAGGCACAACCTACGATTCTCGATTCCTGTACAGCAATCACGTCCCATCTGATCTCGTTGAGCGCGTTTTCGATCTCGATCAGCTTGTCCTTAGGCGCCAGCGTCCGCGTGTTGAGTGTGCCGATGTAGAAGGGGCGACTCATCGTGTTGGCGTACACCTCCCGCGGGCCAAACGCTTCTGGGAGGGGACTCTGGGCGTAGAGGAACCGGAGACGGAGGGACGAAATACGCACCCAACCGCTCGCCCCTAGCTTGAGAACCCAGAAAATACTTGTAGAGAACTTGATCAATCAATGTTGCTCTTTGAAGGATCAGCTCTCAAAGCGCCAACTAAAAAGTTCTTAAATGAACTTAAGTATATTTATACATTTGATTCCATATTCCCTTATATATATGATTCCATAGCCAATGTCACGCTCCGAATATTGAAATCCATATGAGATTGAAATGAGCTCTTCTCACTGTGATAGCAATACAAAAAGACTGTATCATATTGTGGTCTACAACAAGATTGCGTCTTAGACTTTGTCTGTGACTTTCAATACACAATTGCAGGTTACATCGGTGATGTACCTCAGGCAAAATTAGAGCTTGCGTGGAATCGATTCGAAGAAACTGAGTGAAACTGTCTAATTTGGGGTTGACAAGATGGGCAATTTGAAGAAACTACGTCGTTGTGTCATGCACTATAAGACATCAATCGATACAAGTAGCAATATCGATTATTTGAATTTAACAGTTCCCCTCGCTATAAGAACTATATTATACGGATGTGGGAAAGGAGTGGGTGGATTTGATAGCCATCTATAACATCGAAGAAAGGGAGGGAAAGAGGGGGGAGGATTGGTTTATGAGAGTGATTCACGTAATGGAAGCAGAAGAAGCTGCACCATCGGATCCTCCATCTGCAGAGAGACGAATTGGATGGAATTATGATTCAAATAAAACGTGCCTACAACTAGAATTTAAAAAAATATAACTCAACAGTTTCATCTTTACATTCCAAATATTTCAGAGCTTCACTAACCTTTGTCATTCGGGTCGTCGGAACTTTTTTCCTTTCCATCCTGGTTCTGATCGTTGGACCTGTCATTCATATTCAAATTTGCGAGCTTTTCCTGCTCTGAAATTAACTTTTTTATTTTTTAATAAAAAGCTTATTTTGAACTTGACTGACCGTTGGCAATATCAATCGGCAGCCATTCGTCGAACTCGCTGTCCGTTTCACTCGAACATCCCGAATCATTATTATTAACGACTGTTCGAAGATGACGGAGACCGGGAGCTGAGGGACCCTGGAAACACATAAAGCATAAATACTCAGGAATGAGTTCAATACCTTTTATTATTCAGTGTGGGCTACGGTAGGTGAACTGAGTGAAATGACCAACCTGAGTGCGCAGTAGCTCCAATTCGTCGATGCATTGTAGATTGGAGAAGGCATCGGAATGAGATCGATCTTCGTCTTCCTGAGAGGCATCCCCGCTTTCACTCATTGCTAAACAGTGAAGATGGCCGAATGTAGGAACGGAGAGGGGAAGATGAGAGAGAAGGAAGGGTGAGAGGGTGCATGTGTCTTCACCCCTCGCTCTCCCTTCCTTCTGCCCCATCCTTCTCCTTCAACGTACTACTACCACTACACAATGGATCGAAGACAAGACATCAACAGAAGGGAAGCCGCGTGATCACACCTACATGTGACTAAGCCAAATGCGAAAGAGTAAATGAAAATCAAGTGGGTGTAAGGACTGAAATGGGTAGATATCTCATACGGGAATGAATGGAATCCGTAATAATGAACATCACCAAACGTGGCAATCGTATCGTGTCAGTGATTCACATCTCTATTCGTATAGTAGTGCATCATCGTTAGTATATTCCTGGGAAAAATGACGAACGAAGATCCCACTTTGCACACAATTGGCTCTTATCTTCTCGAGAATACCATCCGTCTCATTATCATTTCCCTTCTTACTGTCTCCCATCATCTCTGATATCCTTAGCTCGGAACGGAAAATAGATGTTCCATTGGTCCCTTTTTTACCTTAGTATTAGAGACTTCTCGAGTATACACGCAGATTTAGAATCGAATACAATTTTATCGAGAAATAAGAGACTGACTAAAAAGCACGTGTATTTACAAAACAACAATAACAGAGATTGCTTGATGTGATTCCCGACAACAAATGATGATTAGTAGATTGCCCACGTCTCCTCCTAAAATTTCAAAAAAACAATTCAAAAATTTTATTGAGATGAATAAATTTCTCACCACTGGACTCTCTTCACTGTCCTCATTTAGCTGCTGCTCCTCTTCTTCGAGGAGCATCCCTCTATTCTCTTCCACCACCCATTCCTCATAGCACTCGTACGTCTCCTCAACAACTCCCATCGATGTTGAAGGTACCATTCTCTCCGTCGAGGCAACCGGAGCCATCGGCACCAACCTAGATAGATTTTTATGTTGTCGGAGCATTTATAATGTAGTGGAAGTTATCTTTGTGAAATCTCAGTAAGGTGAAAGTAGTTTCTATGAAGTCACTAATTTCACGCAATTTTGTTTCTGCTAACCTCTCCAAGTCTTCGTCCTCATCAACTTCTTCTAGTATCTGTTCCGGAAGAGGATTGACATCAACGACAGCCGCCGTAGCAACCGGAACCTGAACATGTTCTTTTTGTGATGGACAATCAAAGATCAGATAAAAATGAAAGCAAAACCCAACCGCGGAATCATCAATGGAAGAAGTCACAGCCACCATCGGAACCTGAACATGAGAGCTTTTTCAGATCAATGGTCAATGGTAAGAGAAAGAGAGCTATATAAGGAAAATTATCGGTGCAACATGTCTTTGTCGTGCATTTACAGATGCTGAATACTACACGTGTCTTGAATACTACACTCCTGCTTATGTGAAAATGATGTGAGTAAATACTCACCACAGTAGGGACGGGATCAAGCTCGATTCGATTTCCATGATCGATATCGAGCACCATCGGATTCTGAATCCAATACAATACTATATTCAGCAGTATCGAGTTATGGGAAATGATCAAGTTGAATATGATGGATAGATGCGAGACTGAAACAAAGTTCAATGGAAGAGAATCTCACCTGAACAGGCGCGGGAGCTCCAACACTCTCATCGACGTAGATCTCAATTCCCGGAGTGTGACTGCCCGTTACGACCCTCAGGATGAGTCTCTTCATGAGATGAATACTGCATGCTTCGAGCATATACGCGACAAGAATTGCTTGATCCGCCTGAGTCGCATCGAACCACCGGAGCATGTTACCGAACTCGTAGAGGATAGGGTTCAGTCTCAAGGGGTGAGCTTTGCACAGAGGAACGGAGACGATGGACACGCTTCGGATGATGGAGTAGACTCCAACGAGGGGCCGAGACAAGGGGATGCCCATAGTGAGATGAGTGAGAGATGGCAGGGGAACATTCATATGTCCTGCTCTCATGGCCAAGTCTCGAATAGGGATCTTCGCTTCCGCGGGGACGATGCAATAATAGGGAAAGAACAGTTCCTTTCCCTCGTAATTGGGAGTGTGGAGCATTAGCTCATCGGGTGAATCGGGGATGTGGAGGAACACTAAATGTCCATGGAGATGAGGGACGAGTTGGTCGGGAGTGGCTGTGTAGGAGAGGAGTATACGGTAGATCTGAAGAGAGTGGTGTGAGGTCGACTGCATGTACCTCTTTTGGCAAGCACTTGAGATAGATAGGCTGTGAGAGGAAATAAGTAAGTGGAAAAATGCACTATTGCGTTCATTATAGAGCGTTAGAGAAACGAGAGATCGTAAAATGGAGAGATGTTTCTCGACAACCCTTGAGGAAACTGACCACTCCTTTGAGGACGTCCGCATCGACAACGAGCCCTTGAGGAGGAAGGATATGGGAGTACGGTTCCATCCTGACTGTTTGGTAATTGATCGAGTACGAAAGTGATAAGGAGAAGCACATGGAAAGAAGAGTACGAAGGAAACAACGATATGAGTGCATGCGAAACCCATCAATAGCTTCTAGAGAAGCGAAAACACTTTTTCTATTCATGATTGCGATGATAATGTTTAGACAAACAATAGGTGTGGGCAACTACATCTGCGTTATCCCAATAGGGCAACTCCATTCACCTGCGAAATGAGTGGGGAAACGTACTGGCAGAAGGGGAGGAAAGGGAGTATGGAGGGAGGAGAGGGGAGAGGCAAAGAACACCTTGTGGGCTAGAGGGAGAGAGCCGATTAAAGGTACGGGGAGGGTTCGGCAGAGTCACAGAGGGAGGAATCGTGTATCCAGGACAACAAGGAAGCGAGGTGAATCCGGCCATGCTTCGATTTTCGTACGGCCGACTTTCGTAATTTGGCCAATAAAAGTGGTGTTTGTGCATGAAAACGAGTAAAAACTATGCATGGTTCAATGCGAGCAAAGAGGAAGAAAAAATATGAAGAATAAGATACACTCTACCTCGTTCCTCTAACTGTCCATCGTGATTCCTACTGCGAGATTTATCTTTCGCCTTTTTTCGTAGCCTCGTAATCAGGATGAATTGAGAGCTCGTGCGTAAGAATTTCAAAGAGAATGAGAGCCAATTATTGACTATGCAATGGATTCCACGGAAGTTATGGAATCTGTACGTGGTGACTATGCTGACTTTCAGAAGTTGAATTGGCATTGGCATTGAATGCGCAGCGGAAAAATTCAAAGACTGATAGAGTGAATGAGAACCTTGATAATGGAGGTTAAGTGGACAGAGTATCGAAAGGGGAGGGAGATACATTACCAATATGTCTTATATTGGGTCTTCTCATAAAAGCTCTGTAAGTCGAAAATTCTATGCAATGCCAGTAAGCGAAACCGCAGTGAATTTATGGTAAAACTACAAAAACGTTTGTGATCGAGTGGATTTCCCGTTACATCCTTTCCCTTCTCTCTTTTGAGAGTGAGCTTTCCGAATGAACGGAGCCATTTTCTCGATTGACGGTGCGTTCTTTATTTGAATGACTTCTCTCCCTCGCTCCATCCATACTTCCTCACATCTACCCCAATTGAGTTCCTTCCAGTCCTCTTCTTCCCCTTTCTCATCCTTCCCCTCCACTAGGCATGGAGTTTCACGTAGAACAAGAAGTCTACATGAACAACTTTATCCCAACGATGTGATTCTCTACAAGGTAGCGACTGAGGAAGAGAATTCGACCACGTTGTGGGAGGATATTTATGGAATGAGACGTCGACGACGTTGAAGAAATCATTGAGATTTCAATCATCAAGGCAGCATTCAGCGCGAATCTGAAGGGATCAAATTAGTGATTCGGATAAGGAAGAGATCACTAACGGCTGAGAGTGAGCACTCGTTAACACAGCACTCTTCCACGATGTTGAAGCGATTGCCAGACACTGAAATTAAGACGTCAAGACGATCAAAAATCAGAATATCTCAAGGCAGTCATTAAACCACCTGCATAATGGCCTTCAAAGGATAGCCTTCTCCATCATTAAGGAGAAGAAAAGAGGTCGAACCTGGTTTGAATTCCTTGCACTGACTGCAGACTGCCTTGGCAATCTGCATGAGATTGGATCCACAGACACGACGGGGTCTCAGCCACTCCGTATCGTCCCATTGGGCGGAGAGGGAAGATACGATGAGAAGAGAGATGAGAAGGAATACTTTGGACATCTTCGGAGGAGAAAGTGCGAGATGGGAAACTCCGCCCGAATCCTGACCTTTTATAGAGAGGATGTGGTGACGATGTGAAGGGGCGGAGTTTACTAGGAAAATGACTGCTGAGAAGAGTAGTTGGAACTGGTGATAAGTAGTGATCAATAACCTGTGAAATACAGAGAAATAACAGTATGATGACTTGTTATGGCACTTTAGTCGGTAGTCACACGTAGTCGGTACTCAAATTTCCTGTGGAATCGTGCCTTAATTCTTTCACATGTTGACCACACCGATCATTTGGTTCGTCTTTGTTCTCCCAATTGAAATTGCACTCGCATGCGAGATCCCTATTGCCTTCACACCGCGTGTGGATTGGCCATTTCCAGTCGTCTGTCCTTGAGGAGAATATAGCACCCGAACACGAATGCCCTCGAAATGTCATGCTCGTTGCTCAATTAATGTTGAAATATGGTGAAAGGAGAACGAAGGTAGTCCTTTGTTCCACAAAAAATGGAGTGATCCGTGTTTCATGTAACTGATCTAACTTTTCTCAAGCATTTAGTTTTTGCGGTCATAGTTGCTTTTGAAAAAACTTAGATTCGTGTAAAAATGTTTAATTTTTAATTGAAATGCTCTAAGAATCTGCAAATTCACTTCAAAATGCATCCCACGGGATTTCCTCAAATGTCGTGTCCTCCTTCCTTTGAAAGTCTAAGCCCTTTGGTTGCGAGAATATATGAGGACATTAGAACGCCGCACGAAATGTCAAGATGAGGAAGAAATGCATGATGGTGGGATAATAAATCTACCTCGGAAAAAAACATTGTCTTATGCGGAGCCGTAGCATAGTGTTGTGTGGTGGGAACTGCCTCGGGAATCTTAGCTTAGTGCAAATGAAGCTAGAAAAGGGCTTCTAATCCTGACTGAATTTGAAGAACCACTCTCTAATTTGATTGATCGAACCCCTATGATATGACATCGGATTGAACAAGATTTGTAGGGAGTAAAAATCATCTGCTTTATCAACATTAATATATTATTTCTCAATAATTATCAATAAAAGAGTCTAAGAACAAACAAGAAAATATCATCAGACTGTCATATTTTGTATGATTGAGTGGGTATAGTTTGTATATCAGACAATAAATAAGATTTGGACAAATAGAGGGATATGGCCAACTCAGCTCACAGGTGCTTAAGAAACCAATGATTGAATAATGATTAATTTGCTGATTAATTAGTTCTTCGAGTCAAATGGACACATTTCATCTCCGTGCAATTGTGTGCACTCATATTGAACAGTTTCTCTATGAGAATCCCATTGCTCGGAAGCATCGGAATCAACGAGTCCAGCTAGAGAACAGGGCAATCTCTCCATTCGACAGACTGAGTAGAGAAGACCTCGGGCCTAGAACACATTTAGTTGATATTCTCAACAGAAAAAAATCGATAAATATTGCGTACCTTCTTCAATACAATCTTAGCATCCATGTGATTGGCAAGGGATGCGAAATAGAGTAGCATTTCATCATGGGGAAGTTTTTGAGTGATGATATCCTTGCCATAGACTGAGATGATTGCAACACAAATGAACAAATGGAAGTGAGAAGTGCGATAGCGAGACCAACAAGCCTGCAATTTGACCTTGTTGTTCAAGAATTTATAGTCAGTGATCATTGATGCCCACTTAAATGTTAGTCCATTAAGAGCAGTGTCTAATTCGAAGTACACGTTCAGAAGCAAAGCTAATTTGCATTAGAGTGGTGCTAAGTCGTATCAGGAATCGTAGATTAGGGATTGATTAGAGATTATTGCCCCTTTAATGCACTAATCTCATCTCACCTCCCAAATATGAAGGGCGTCGTGTTCCGGAAACTCGCGCTTAAAACAGAGAAGAATCCATCGGTGAACAAAGATCAATTGAGGAGCGTCTCCCTTGAGGGAAATGAGATGGGTGAAGAAGTCAGGAACGAGCAATTTGAGAAGTTCACGAAGATATTCCTGGAATAAAACGATTAGTACACAACAAAAAAAACTGGAAAAATGGGTGAAAACGAACCAGATTGATCTCCATCAGATTCTCATGAATAGACGATGGGGACGCGAACAGAGTTGTCTGCATCAGACCGCAGAAACACCAGTATGTCTCACATTCATCGCGAATTATCGAGAGAAGAGGAGCGACCAGATCGCTCATTCCCTCAAATGATTAATATATTCGAATGTCTTATTTCGAAATCTTGTATCGAATACCTGAATGTAGTTGATACGAGGATGAGCAGCCGCGTAATTGAGAAGGATATTCCTGGAATCGTACGGTTTCATCTAATCTTTCCATTGACGTACTCACTTCATAGTATTTACATTCTGGTTGTCTTCACCCTCATAGAAGGGATTCCTTTTATCCGTTCTCACTACGTCTTTAGTAATCGCATTCTCGATGTCTCCCCACTCCGCTTTCATCGTCGTGTTGCTCTTCTTGATTCTTAAGCACAAGAATGAACTCGAATCTAAACAAAATGAAAACCTTCGTCGCTTGACTGTCTGATATTCAAGGAATAAATCATTCTTCTTCGCTTCTCTCTCCTCTACAGTTGATTCCCATGGATAAACACGAAGAAGGAAAGGCCAAATCTCCCGACGAAGAGAAGAATCAATAGATGCGAAGAAGATTGCCTGAATTCGTGTCTGTTTTCGTGATTCTTTCATCGTGTTGCCGTCTCCATTAATAATTCATGTACTACTAGCTTCATATGTATATGCTATCACTTTAACCGATAATGAATTGTCAGGGTAAACGTGCATTTCTATCCCCATTTCAAGCGTATGCAATACTAGACCTTCCTCGGAGTAAGTCGGCGTCGCCATCATTTATATGTTTTAACTCGTGCCGCTTCAATCACAACAATGTTGTCAGAATATGTGTAGTAGAATTCACATCCCCATTTCTCGCCCATGCAATACTATTAGTACCTTCCTCAGTGTGAGACTGTCATCAACTGCTCCATCTCTGTTCTTATAAGCCTTCCACAATGCATGAGAGACTGCATCATAGAGTCCATCTTCGGGGTCGAGCTCTCCCTTACTAACGGATGGCTGCCAGATGATGAGATGACGATCGGGTTGAGGAGATGGAGAACCCTGAATGACGTCGACGATGGGAGGATTCAGATGGGGAAACGCACGTTGACACTCCTCGCTTTGATGGCAGACCACTGCTCGAAGAGTTGGGAGAGTTTATCGAGACCACCATGGTGGAAGTGGAGAATCTTAAAGACTTTATGGTTGTTAAGTCAGAGACTTCGTCAAGTCACTTTGTATCTGGAATCCATTGACGCGAGTACAATCTGTCCACACGTATTCTCTGGATCGGAGAAGAAAACTCGCATGGAGCGCATCTTTCCTGCAAGAAGGAATCGGTCTTGTTGAGGGATGGAATGGGAAATAGATGCCATCCATCAGAAGGAGAAATGGATCCGTCGACAAGGCTTTTGCTTCGTTTACACAACGGGGAAATGTGCCTTTGTTCGACGGGGATCGACGAAATTCACTACTTCTCAGGAATTCTTATAAAATCCGTCAATTTTCCATCCAACAAAGAACAAAATTGGTATGAGCTAACCAAGATTGACGCTGAACAGACTTCCGCTAGTCGCAGGAGCGGATCTTCCTCGAGCCATAGCCATTACTGAGCCGACCACTCCCTGAAAGAACACTGCTTGCTACCGTAATACTCTCGGAACTTACCTGACTGCTCTCATTGAGCACCATTCCAGCGTCACTAGCGTACTTCTCGGGAGTCGAACTCAGAAGGGAAGAGCACTCCCTACGGTATCTGTCCAGGACAATCGATTGGTCTGAGAATACATTAATGAGCCCTTAATTCATGTTTCGATCCCTTACATTCATCATGGTCCTCACTGTCATCACACGAGCTTTCTTCATTTTCCTCTCTATCAGAATCATCTGCTCCCGAAGTGGAAAGAGACGAGGTCGAGCCCATTTCCACCTGCATTCAAGTCTCTAATTTCTTGACATTTTCTATCCGAAATCTTTCTCTCTTTTCTGCAGATGTCACTCGGCTAATTTCGTATTCACTGCACTGCTTTCTCGAGATGAAATCGAAGGAAAGGGAGAAAGATTAGCATTTAGAATGAGATCTCCTTACCTTCTCAACGCGTACGACGACATCATCCTCATCGTCAGAGTGAAGACCAACGGGAGTATTCGGAATGACGTTGATTGAAGGAACGAAGAGGGCGGATACTGAAATGGGAGATTCCCTTTCAAAAGACACAACAAGATTGCCGAACCCTCTCCATTAGCGGGCTTAGCTGGAATGGCTCGAATAGTCTTCGGTCTCTGGGGAGGATCATCATTTGGAGTGTCGATATCGGGAAGGGAGATCTCTATATCACCCGATTTCTGAATGGATACATTATTTGGTCGAGATTTATTCCTCTAATACCGCAGTGACTTCTTCCTTCGTCTTCTCTTCAGACTCCTTCTCCCTTCTCTCTCCGTTCTTCTTGTGTCTCTGTAATGTCAATATCCGCCTCCGTTTTGTCGTCTCTCCCGTGGTTTCAGGAGGAGGATATCATTATATAGCTATATAGTCATGAGATGAAGTCTCCCTCTCCCCCCTCTTCATTCCATCTTCTCATCGTCTTTCCTGCTTCACTAGAATAATGGATAGGATGAGGAAATAAACAGAAAGTGGAAGACGGAATTCTTCCCCATAGAAAGAAGAAAGAGAGAGAGGGGGAAGTTGTTCTCACATTTAAATTAGTGAGCTCGCTCCTGTCCGATTGGCCTCGTGGAGAAACAGACCGGATACTGCAATATCCATCTTAGACGTTTCCATTAGAGACAGGAAATCGGGGGATATTGAAATTGATTTGGATGTCTACCATCGACTTGTGCCGTGTGGATTTGATTACGGACTAAGGGATCTTGAATGGAGACAAACCTCGCGGGATTCTTGTGGAGAGTCGTGTTGGGCAACCATTGCAAAATGAGAGTAACTCCACTATCTTCGTCTGATTGACAATGGACTGTGAGATAACCAGGAGAATGGACGATGGAATCATCCTGAAAGGAGGTAGAGATGATGTCTTTGAATGGAAAAGGAGATCTGTGACATGCAAAGGGCGAAAGAACCACACACCGCAGACGTTTTCCAATTCCACGGAACATTCTCCCATCGGCCTACATTTATCATGAGACCTCCTCTAGTCGAAAGGGCGAGTCACAAAAGGCTTCTTGTCCGGAATTTCAGTGGAATAACAAGGCGAACAACCAAAGAGAAAAGAAGAGGAGAACAATAGAGAAAAGAAGCAGTACCTTCCCTGCAGCTTCATCTCCACTCTTGACAACTTCATGCACACAAACATTGTTCTTCGAGTACACAACGTCACCGTTCTTACCCTCGAAGAAATTACTACCACCTGAATGATATCATTAAATGATTTACAGCGATACTTAACGGATGAAGAAGTGGTCTAGACAATATCAAACCTCTGAGATTGGACAATGCATCTTGAGCCTTTTTGATGAACCCTCCGAGAGCACTCATGGATCCCAACTGAGAGAGAGAGCTGATCCCTCAATTTATTCCATGTAAATAAACACGAGAGTGGGACTCCGAAAAAGGCAACGAAGTGAGAAGCGAAAGAGAGAATTCAGTGACAGACACGAAAACGAGCGTAAAAGAGGAAGAGAGTGGAGAAGGAGAAAACAAAGATGTTGCAAATGAAGAGAAGGCTGGGAATAGAGGCATCAAAGAAGGAAATGAGAGTGAGAAACGGGAGGAATAACAGGAAAAGCTTCGCGTGTGAAAAGCTAGGATTCATTGCATAGAGGTGGGAAGAGAGAAGCGATGTCGTAACAAGACAAAG
The DNA here is from genome assembly GCA_000180635.4 of Pristionchus pacificus. Lineage (NCBI taxonomy): Eukaryota > Metazoa > Nematoda > Chromadorea > Rhabditida > Neodiplogasteridae > Pristionchus > Pristionchus pacificus. The sequence goes on from CM026580.1 coordinate 5,140,747, forward strand.
TCTCGATTTTGAGAGGATAATTGTGAGACTGGGAATGAATGGAATACGAAAGAGGACGTAAAGGGACGAAGTGAGAGGAGGAGAGGGAGAGTTGAGAAGGGACGAAGAGAGATGAAGGAAAGTAAAGAGATCGATAGAAAGAGACAGAAGAGGGAAGAGCCACTGCATTGAAACCAGACCTCTCGCATTCATATCTGAACCACTCGAAACGGAAATCTCTTTATTCATGATTGAATTCTGCGAGAAAACAATAGGATGGAACCAGTAGGCACAACGTGTCAGAAATTATGAAAGTGAACTCCCTACCCTATTAGTAAAATATTCTGATGATGTTGAGACTCTTTGCATGACTTTACATATTATTATTATTATGGTTAGTACATATTATTAAATGCTTATTTATTATTCACAGCACGCTCTAATCTACCGTGTGCAAAAGGGGTATAGAGGTCGGCGACCTTTTCGTAACCTGAATACTTATTACAATCACTTATTCATACTTATTAGAATGCTAACGAGAGATTTGCGTCCGTGATGGCGCAAGAAGAGAAGGAGAAGAAGGGAAAGAGAGTAAGGGAGTTAGTGATGATGAGCCATGGAATGAGTAGTAAGAGAGAAGGAAGAAGGAGGAGGAAGATGAGGAATGAGACTTAGTACTGTTCTTGCGCCCCTCGAAGTCTACTGGGAATTGAACGGAGTTTGTCAGCGTAGTCTGTCGCGATCGGAGCAATGTATCTGCAAATAAGAGGGTTGTAGATGGGCAGAAAGACAGGTTATAAAGAAGGGAAAGGACGTACTTGGCAGCTCGATCGGCCTGTTGCATACAAGTATCGGGAGTGATGAGAGAGACAACCGAGGGCAACCACTTGCAGAGGGCCTTGAGAGTCTCATCGTAAAGTTGAGACATCGATGACTTTCGCTCCACTTGCACGGATGAGTCAGTCTTCGGCTGGAAAGATCATTATAGCAACTAAAAAAAAGATCATGATCATTATGCCAATTGGTTGATATAATGGAAAGATCTTGATCATTATAGCAACAAAGTAAAGAATGTTTATATTCCCAGATTATTCATGAGAAAAGTACAGAAGTTCTAGCGTGTTTTTAAATATTGTGGGAATATCCATGAGAGTTATGAGAATGAAAATACCTTAGCTGTAACGACGATCTCAGCAGGGAAAATTGGCGTTTGCGTGTTCTTTCCGTGCTGGACCTTCTTCCACCACGGCTCCACCGGCTCCTGAGTGGGCAGAGGCCACCAACGGACGGTCGTTTCTCAAGGGGAATACATTTTTTTTTAAATTCTTCAATTGATCTACTACAAGTTTATATTGTTCGGAATGATTTTGATCCACGCTGCTGAAATTACAGTATTCCTATGTTATCTAAAGAAATTCTAACTTCAATACTGCTACAAGAACTGATAATTATAGATAGATTATATTATCGAATTAACTAACCATCAGCACTGGCAGTCGTCTGCTGGACCGTCGTTGTCGCCGGAGGTCTGGTAGTGGTCGTCGACTGAGAGGTCGTCGTTGTGGGAGCAGTGGTTGTGGTGGTAGTAGTGGTGGTAGGGGTGGTGGTGGACGGCGTCGTGGGAGCAGGAGTAGTGGTCTATAATAGACAAATTGTATTTATAAGGGAAAATTAGTAGATGTGGAGCAAAATGCAATAGACTGCCAAAATAATATCTCAAAACGGTGTAAAACTCACAGTAGGAGTGGTCGTGGACGGTGTGGTAGTTCTGAATGAAGTCGTCTCAGCGACAGTCGTCGGTGGAGGTGCCGTGGAGGTAGGAATGGTGGCAGTTGTGGGAGTGACGGGGATCATTCTCGGTCTGGTGGTAGGCAGAGTGGCCTTGATCGTATGGACGTTGATCGTTGTTCCCTGCATCTTACATTTTTATGAATCAGGAGCTTTGATCTTAAGAAGAAGTGCGAGAAGCAAACACAAGGGAAAGTGTGAAGAAGTGTAGTGCATTGAAATCGGAGATGATATTCATATAATGAATACTCACAGGTTTGGCGACGACAGCTTTCTCCGATGGTCTATGTAGTGCCTGTCTGATCGCCTCTTCCGATTCAACATCAGGCAGACCAAGATCGGCAGATGAGAAGTATCGATTGTGGAATCCGAAGGGAATGGAGATGGGCACGTAAGCACGACCGATCTCAGTCATCGTTGCGGCGTCGATTACGAGAAGGAGACCTTTAATTATATTTTTTTAATATTTATAATTAAGTTCATAATTAAGTTCATTAACAGGCCCAGACCCGATGTTTGATTAAAATAGAAATATGCAATATGCAAATAATTATATAATCTACTCACCCTTGTTCTCATTGATGTCGAGTGCTCTAACCAGCAGAACTCCATCATCTTCCTTTCTGGCATCGGGTTTGGCCACGAACCATGGCTCATGGAGAACGAGTTGGGGTTCGCTCTTGAAGATGATGTTGCGCTCACCGGAAGCATCGTCCACGTTCATCTAAAATCATTTACTATTTAGATTTTTTATCTCCGATCATTCTGAGAAAACCGCACTAGGATAACTTCTTCTTATTTTATTTCATATTTTTTCTACTTGTATCTTTGCCTCAGGTTTGTGCAAAATGTGTGCTACGCAACTCCCCTATGTTTCACGTGATGTGGACGTTGCGGGAGATAATTATATAGTCAGACGCAAGCCTTACTTTGAGAATTCTGTTATCAGCAGCGAAGGGATGGACGACGATGTACGCCCATTGATAGGGACGACCATCATAGGCATGGTTCACCTGAGGGAAGTCAGCGGCGATAGTCTCCTGTAAGAGAATGTGTCATTTTTGATCTCTTTGTTTGTTTGTTTGCACCTGAGGCACGAGATAGTTGTACATGACTCTGTGCTCCTTGGCATCAAGAGTGAATCGGAGGAGACGGGCGGTGCTCGGGTACAACTGAATTAAACGTTCGAGATCAGTGGTTATTGAGGATGTAGCTACCTGAGAAGTGAGGAAGTCTGTGTAGAAGTACTTGACATACGGATCGTGGTTCTCGTAAACGACCTACAAAGGAGAAAGAGATATCGCTTTCACTCACTGTTCGTACAAGTGTTTGCCCCTCTGACTATCTCAGTTCTCTTTCCTTCCCTTGAGGGAGACGGACATTTACTCTTCTAACGAGAGCCGATGATGCCTTCTTTTGTGTGGTTTGGAGATCAGTGAAAGAGGCGCGCGCGTGAGTCGCGGCTTCCGTACAGTCAAAGAGTACGTGACTCAGATTAAAGAGGAATTAGAGAAGGTCAGTCATTCTTCGCTCCCAGAAGAAGAAGGGCGACTATAGTTGGAGACTGACCATATCTGCAGTGATGGTTCCATCCATGTTCTCGTAGGCATTCAATTGATGAGTGACGAACATTGAGGGGAACACTTCGAGAGGCTTGGAGGTCATGAACGACTTCGTGTTCTTGTTGAAGATGATGAATCTGGATTAATTATTGATTTTTAATAACCAATAGAAATTACCTCATGGGTACCATATCGTAGAAGTCCATTCCCCACAGTCCTCCGTTCTGGATCGACGATTTGAAGTTGGTCATCGGTGGCTCCTGAACAATATTTATTCCAGCTTCAGTTAAATCACGAAATGTAATTTGTTTGACTCTTAGAATGATCAATCGAACCTTGAATTTGCAAGGGTTGATCAGGAGAGAAGTGACGGGGATAATGACGTAATTCTCAGTAGAAGTAATAGAGTGAACATATCCCGGCAGCATAGTCTTGTCCCCTGAAATGTGAAGTTTCTGGAATCTTTCTGTGCCCTTCTTGATCTTTTTTTTGGCTTTTCTTGGCCTTCAATCCTATTCTCTCTCTTGTTCCAGAAAGGTGTTCAGACAGTGCACAAGAAGTGGCATTCAGTTTCAGGTCGTCCTTCTTTCTCTTCCTTTGTTCTATCTGCCCCGCTCAAATCGCCGATCGTTTCTATCGTGTTTCGAGTGTCAAATCCTTCTTTTCGGCCCTTCGAGAAACAAAGGAAGCGAGAAGAACTAATTGTAGAAGTTGTGCTTGCTTGCTTGGCAGATTGGAAGCTTCGTTGTTAGAACACCGAGAAACATCGATATAAAGTGATACGGATGCACATCATTCGGGACGATTGCCTCTCTGTCCCCGCAGGTGTTACAAGAGGGGGAGCCATATTCAGTGACGAGGTAGCGTGATGTAAATGGTAGTCTAACACTCATGAACGCACCCATTCACAATGACTTGTTTGCACTCGATTGGCCAGTTCAATATGGAGTGCCTCCCTATGTGTCTGTCCCTACGTATTCACTTCACCTATGACCTGAGGATGCGCAAAAACGGTTTGAGCGCAAGGTTGTAAGACGATACTGATGATCCCGAGATGCGAACGTGAAAAAAACGAGTCTGCACATCCTCACCAATGTATTCGTCATCCTTTCCACATGCAGTCGCATCCCACGCTCCGTAATCGTGAATCCCGACGACCTTGCGGATTCCATTCGAATCGACCGTAAAGATTCCCTTAATGGACACCACCGTAATCTCATCCCTTCCTTTGAATGGACAGTCGCTCTCGGGCTTTTGTTTCGGGAAGTGAATGAGAGAGATGGGGATCGACCAGATCCGAGAGGTGTCATAGTACAAATGTACTCGGAACTGTTTGTCATACCTGGTAGAATCGCTGATCGTCAAAGTTCATGGCAGAGAATGTTCCCCAGATGGTTCCGTCCGGGTCGGATCTCTCATGAATGGCCATTGAAATAGGGATCATCGTTGAACGAGGAGTGGCGAAGATATCGTTCTCCTCAGTGAACGGATACAACTTGAACTTGTTCAGTTGGTTCACCTAAATGAATTCAATTATTGAATGCATCTTCAATAATTAGCTAAAGGGGGCAAATAGTTCACCCACATCGAACTCGTATCCGACCCAGTACGGTGCTTCAGTTCCAGCGATGATTCTCTTTCCGACTTTCCAGAAGTCCAGATTCGGATGAAATCGTGCGGCTTCGTTATTATTCGGAACCTAGGATGACGTCGATACGACTCTCGCGTCAGCATGTGGTTACCTGTTCCCATCTGGCCATAGCTGAGATGTTGTAGTCACTCCATCCAGCCCATGGCACGGAAGATTTGCTCATATTTCTATCGTAGAACTCCCAGATCTTGTAGGGCCGAGACGGGTAGTATTCCGCATTGAAAGTTACCTGCAAATGCGTTATTTATTCATAGAGTTGTGAAGTCGGGGCGAAGTGTGAGATCGTCAGTGTTTCCCATTCAGATTCTCTCTCTCTCTAGTGTGCGAGTGACCATTCCTGTCTATTGTCTCTGTACTCTGCATGAGTATACATGGGGGAGGAGAAGGCAAGTTACTTTCCCTCCCTCCTTCTCTTCGCTTCCGTTTGTCCGCACTAAACACTCTCGGCCCTTCTCTCATTACAGAAAGCGCCCAAGGGCAGACAGGTAGTTATGCAGGAGAAATCAAGAGGAGGAAAGGTGGGAAGAGACCGAAATGGAATCATCTCTACGTGAGATTGAGTGGGAATAAGAAGATGCGATTTTCGAAGAGAGACTGCGGAGACATTCATCATTGATGAATAATTCCGCATCATCTTCTGAGAACTAGTCCCTCGAAAGGACCGAGCAAGAGAAGAACTCAATTGGATATGTTGCATGGCCATGACACATTGATGAGCGAGTCTCTTTGGGTATGCATGGACCTCCCCACTCCCTCTTGCAAGTCCTTCCCTACCCACTGATATCCAGACAAGAAGTAGTGTTCACAATGACGAGTCATCAATGTATTCATGGGACAATAGTAATACCTGTCCATTTCTGATCCTGAATGCTCCCACAGCTCCGATAGCGTCGATCATATGATTGAGTTTGTGACCCGAAGGAGCCGATGAATTACCGTACGCAGCGGAGAGTTGGCAGAGGAAGAATCCATCTAAGACAATCATCATTAGGAGATGGACGACTGGGGTATAGGCAAAGGTTGAATAGACTCACCGAGGAAGCGAGGAATATTCTTGCTCGGGCAGTATAACTCCTTGTACTGATCACCGTCCCACGCCTCGGGGAACCCAAGATGCACCTAACAATGGATGATGATGAAGGGATCGATAGGGTATGATTGATCACGATGAGGTACGGTAGAATGCTACGGTAGACTACGATATCTCACCTTGTCGATGGACTGTGCAGCAGCGAGTGAAGTGCATGCTAGAAGGGCCGCTATGAGATGTCGACCCATGATCTGCGGAAGCAGAGAAGGCTCACGATGTGAATAGAAGTGAGAGAAGGTGAATGGGTGAATGATCACTCCTGACCCCTCCCCTTCCCTCCTCCGCTCGCCTCCCTTTTGTGTGCGCAGAATCGCTCAGATTACGCGCCTCCCTCCGCGCTTTTTGCGAGTTTCCAAGACTGATATGTACTTTGAGGATGGAGGATGTACTTGATGCGATTACATACAAGTGCAGTCATTGGATCAACTTGAGCTGATTAGCATTTCAATTATACTACTTGTATAGATATTGGCTATTCAACAGGGAAGGGTAAATATTGCACGTGTCAGATTTCTCATCCCTTCCGCTCATTTGTTATTCCCTTTCAGTTGGAGAATAAGGTATGGGTTCACTGTTTTTTTCTTGCCCAGTTGATGTTTTGCATACATTTTCCCCGTTCCGCAGAAATTCTCGGAGTGGTATTCTAAACGTCACGCGATTCAGAGAAATACTTGAAAGTACTGGCAGTCTATCCATTCCTGAGCAATGATGTTCTCGTGTATAGCACACTTTCATTATGGAATGCATAAGAGAACGAGGATATCTGGAACCGACACAGACATGTATCTGACAATTCCTCAAGTTCCCTATTTTCTTCCTTTTTCGATTCCCTGGTGGTTGCAGTGATGTGATAATACGGAAATTTACCTGCTTCTGCGAATAATAATGACAGCGTGGGAGCTATCTCGAGAAGTAATGTAATGCGGTCGGCACTCCTATCTCTCCCTCTCACTTCTTCCTCTAATCACATTGATTCTTGTCTAAACGATGAGTCTAATCTCTCTGCGTGTCTTCTAAGCTCTCTCTACAAGGAGAAAGGAGACGTGAAAGGAGAAAAGGGAAGGTGAATCCTCGCAGCAAACACACAGTTCTCCGACCTTCTATCGACCTCCCTTTGTGTTTCATCTGAACATTCTGTCCACTGTCCCTTCGAGATCATCCCTCTCCGCTCTAATCTTCCAATCTCCGAAGAAATGCCGAACAGTCCAACAGAAGAGCCGACCACTTGGTCCATTCATACTGTGAACTCGTTCCATAACGACTTTTACTGTCCTTTTCCTATAGAGCGGAGAATTTCTTGGAATTACTTATCTCCTTTTCCCACTTCCCTGATTCGCTGATTGGAGTGCGTAGATTTATCACATAAACGTCGCTGTCTCTTTATGCTAGACGGGGATCTCATACGAAGAAACGAGGGGAAGGGGGAAATTTAGGGTTTCGGACAAATTGCAATTATTAGTGGTCTCTCTTTCTCTCGATGCTGCATTATGGTATTCACGGTAATCGATCTAACAGGAGAAAGGAAGTGGAGAATACTCGCTCGATGATGAGATGGTGAAGATCCTGAAATAGAGAGATGACTTCCTCAATCGATCATCATCATGCTCTCAAGTATCTCGCTTATGGGACCTCAAGAAGGAGTTGAAGCCGTGACTTCTCCACTCCACATCCCACTCTATTCTATTCGCCTTCCCAATGTGTTTGACACCCTCCCTCAAACCGAATGCAGTATAAAACATGTGCATTGCACACACGAAGGATTGGAGAAGAAAAAGGAAAGAAAAGAAGAAGGGGAGACAAGAGGGGGGATAAAGTGGCCAGAGTGTTCATTTTGTTTCACTCCCACACTCTTCATCCTATTCAGACTAGACTTGCATCGTTCTCACCTTCTCAGATCTTACATAGATCTCTTGCCGAATCGGACCATCGCTGAGCGGTCCATGGGCGCGCGCTTGCCGAATCTAAAGGGTCGAGATAGTCAAAGATGAATCTCGATTGATCACTTACCGGACCATCGATGCTCTGTCCATGGGTGCTCTCTTGCCGAATCGAACCATTGCCGAACGGTCCATGGGAGCGCGCTTGCCGAAGCTGCAAGTACCGCAATGTCATGTGATGACGTCAGATCAGATCACATACCGAACCATGGCGGATCTATCCAAGGGGGCACGACCGAATCGGACCATTGTAGATCGATCAATTGGAGATCTCTTTCCGAATCTGAATGATGACGTCATATCCTGTCTCATGGATGGGCCACTTACCGAACCATGGAAGCTCGATCGATACCCGCTCTCTTCTCCGCAATGATCGCTTCCGATTCACCGGCGCTGAAAGAAACGGGGAAGTAGGACATTCAAATAATCTGCGCATTCATTCCGACTTCTTCGCTCTCTCGCGTGCGTAGCGACCACGCATTCTAAATTTGTCGTCTCACTTACCAAAAAAGTCGCCCGTCAAGAGGAAAAAACTACCGTCTTTTTCTGTGAATTCACGCTTTTTCTTGATAGCGGAAAGGCAGTCTGAGCCAAGGAGGTTTTCTCTCCTTGAAGCAGATCAAATGCACTCTCATTAGGGAAGCATTCAATAACAGCATCCGGATCTCTGTTCGAGGGAGGGAGGGCTAGAGAAGAGGGAGTCGCACATGTTCAATGATGTGATGGGATAGAATCCGATGGAGGGATGAGAAAGGGGAAGTGAGAGATGATAGAGACGGAGATGCAGTGAGAGTTACCATCTCGAGGGGATTACAGGCAGGATTTGAAGGAATGAAGTGGGCTTCTTCTTCAGTCTCTCTTCATTTTCTCATTCTCGGTATGGTCAGAGAGAAAGTGAGTGAGTGTGGGAGATAATGGATATCACTTACAGATCGGATACGTCTTCCTCGTATTGAGAGACGACGACAGCGACGACGACAGCGAGAACGGCGAGAGAACGAATGGAAGGAGAGAAGAACATCTCGAGATCGGATGAAGAGGCCCGAGGGTGAGCGGGATACGCTGAGAGCGAATGATGAGTAATGATCACTCGAGATTAATTAGCGGAAGAATAAGAAGGAACTAAGTGAAATCATCGGAGAGGATAGAGATCAGTCAACAGCATAAGGAAGGAAGGGATACTCTACAGTCTCCATGGAGGGCCTCTCCTCTCACGAAGAGAAGGAGGAGGAGGAGAAGTGGAGCTACTTAAGAGTCAGAAAGAGTAGCCATCGAAACGCTGGCAGGTGGAAGGGAGAAGGGAAAGACCGAATTAGGAAGGAATGGATGGAAATAGGATGAGAAGTTAGGAGGAGCAACGATGTCATCTCGAATTGAGATGATGAAACGATTTCTGACGTCAAGTACGAAGAAGAAAGGGAAAAGGACAGATTACTGTATACTACAATCCCTTCCTCTACTTGATTCACGACCTAGCGAGAAAGCAAGTGAATGGAAATGGGAGGAAGGAGAAAAAGAGACTGAGAGAGAGAAACTCCTCCCCATCCTCATTATGACGACGATCGTCGTCTACGGTGGAATATTAAGCCCTCAGGCTGTAATTCAGATCCCGAATTGCATGGCCTATTCGAGGAAAGAAGGAAATTTCGGAGAACTGACGAGGATTTTAGGATACAGTGTGTGAAGCGGAAAGTTTGTAGGGGGGAAGAGGAAGGGAGGGAGGGAAAGAAGGATCAGAAATGGAGTGGGAGGGGGGCTGCAATACTCAGAGGAGATGAAATTCAATCTAGATGAGAGAGGGGGATGGCCTATGTATCAGGCTCTGATTGGAAGAGGAGAAGAGGCCGCTGGATCCTCAGAGGTCTCGATCGAGGCAGAATGAAAAGTTCGGGCAAGGAGTGCGATGTGGGCGGAGTCAAGAAGGGGAGGACTGATAGAAGAAAGGAAAGTAGGCGGAGTCTCCTTCCCTCCTCCCGCTGCTGATGATAATAGGCAGGAGGAGGAAGAGATTTGAAGGGACGGATGTGAAGGGAAGACTTGTGATGGGTATGGATGACACTGTGGACAACAACAACACTTGAACATGCGAGAACCGAAGAGGTACAGGAAGGAATAACAAGAAAGAGGGAGATAGGGGAGAGATAATACTTTATCACCAACTCGAGCATACCATGTCCTGGAAGGGCGTCTAGCGAAGATTTCACAGGGACTGAGCAGATAATGAACAATAATCTGAGAGCGGGGACGATACGAACGGAGGAGAAGAAAGGGATTGAGCTGGGATTGGGGAGGGGGAAATGGGATATGGGATCAAGTAAGGACTACAGCTCGAAGAAGACACTTATTATTGGAAGGATCGATGAGGGCCGGCCAAATGAATGTTGAAATGGAATTGGTGGTGGGCGATGAGGTCGTTGCCCTTCGATGTCTCATCTCATCAAACTGCCCTCCTTCCCATTCCAGACCAAGTCTGCAATAGGATACCATTATTACCCTTATAAAAGAAGAGTTTGCAGCTAATTCCCAGAATTCGACGATGTCGTCAGCATCTCGTCCTCTTTTTGCTGGTCTTCCGTTCTTTTTGTGGTCGCTAATGGAATGGAGCAGCGACCTTTCCCCTCTTCCTTCTATCGACATTGAGACACATTCTATTATCCCCTCCTCTCATTGGAACAGTGGCCGACCCCCAAATGAGATGACTTCTGACACTTTCGCCCCACTACTTCATCCTACCCCTGCATATTAATGGCTTTGGCTAGGTACCGAAAGGATAATGAGATGTCTCCCCTCTTCCTTCGAGTGAGGTCACCAGAGGCCTACTTGACGTGCTCTCCATTCGTAATCGAATGGTAGTGAAAGGCTCCTAGCTGAACACGATGCTAACAGTCCACCGTCTTTACATCAATTGTGCTTCGTGCCACTAGTCTACCCTATTTTGTCGGAATCTCTTTGAAAGCATCTGTGAAAAGGTGACTGCCTACCGACGGTCTTTCATGAATTTCGTCGTCTCGAGTTGGTTCAGAGAACAATTTGCAGGGGGGCAAATCACCTGGGAAAACGGCCATCGATTCCAGCTACGATATCCCATGAAACATCGACACATTCAAGAACGAATCGATTGAAGTTCGTGCAAGTCTTCAATGATGGGAAATCGTAAAGAGTCTTCCAGATAGTGGACGTGACCTCCTGCAAAGAGGGAATTAGTCTCTCGTCCTCCGTTCCAAGCATTCTCGCATTTCTCAGAATTTCATCGTTGCATTCCTTTCTATTTCCTCCCTTCATTCCCCCTTTTTTTCATTCGAAGGGGCGGAATAACGAGTCGTCTATGAAGTCAAGCGCAAAGGAGGAGACTGAATTAATTTCACCCCTCCTCTTCCATTTTCCCTAACTATAGACGTGTCCTGAGCGACCGATCAAGTGGAACGACGGAGTTCACACACTGAGAAGGGTACTGTACTATCTCAGAATAGGCACGTCAGATCTGGGGGAAGTCGTAAACGGGGGAAGGTAATAAAACCCCGATTTCGGTGACTACTGAGCAAATGATACCGTCGTATCTTGATTTTACACTGTCTCTCGTCGACCGAGCGGGCGAGAGAATGTGCAATATGAAGAGACGGCGGTATGATTTCTCGAGCTCTACGACTGATTGCATTCGTGCCAAACGAGAAATCCGAGTTGTAAGTCACACAGATTTACGAGTATCGGACGTCGAAATGACCATTTTTCGTACCTTTGCGTTGTTCATTCCGTGCTGGTTCTTTGCCCTACGGTATATATGACGATATAGAGCGAGGTCGAGCATCGCTCCTTCTTCTGAATCCACTCTCGATTCGCCCTCTTCAATTATCTACAAAGGAGAATCTATTAGAATACACAAACTACTTCCTTCTTCCAGAGCTCTGAACTCATCGTGAATTCATTCCCTCGCATGAGAAAGTCTAATTTGGGAAGTGCGCGGACCCTCGCGACTCTCAGATAGAACGAACGATTCCCCGCCCCACCTCGCGGAAATCTAAAATAAACGGCCACTTAAAGTCCTCGTGACATCACCTCCCAAATCTTCTTCCGCCTCCGTTGAACACTCTCGAGAACCGATCGATACGTTAACTGCAATAGAAAAGTGCTCAAACTCCTCCACTTTCTCACCCTTCTTGCCCTTTCCTTCCCGGATTACTCCTTGCAGAGGTGTCTCATGACAGAAAGTGGGCTGATAGGGGAGAGAAGGAGGGGAGATTTGGGACCTCTCTGGAAGTGCTCCCCTCACGTCAGTCTAGTGGGAGTTTAGCGGAACGACTGCGCCCCTTTTCCTCCAATTGCACAATTGAAAGTGAATACCACAATGACGGATAGGATCGTTTTCTGCTGCAATTCCTGTGAGCCGTGGAATTCTACGAGTTCGTTGAGGGTTGGGACAATTGAGTCGTGAGCTCTGAAGTAGTCATCAATTCGTCAGAGAAGACAAGGAGGGGGCACACTCGAAACCTCGAGTAGAGTCCGCCAAAACGAGAGATTAGGCTCTTCACATCATCCGTTGTTGAGCAATTATAATATGAGGTCGCATCGGGATAGTCCGGCTCCGGCCAAAGTCTGATTAAAATATCTCTCATTTTAATGTCACGAAGTCATACAAACCAAACGTTATCGAAAGTGCATCGTTTTATACCGAGAAATACTTAGGTCTTTGTTTTCCGTGCACATACTCGCTGTACGATTGTGCTTATTATAAGAAGCCCCGGGAATTAGCAGGCTTCTCTTTTCTTCTCGTACCACAAGTCAGAGTTTTCTGAGATAGTGTGCTAATGGAATCAATAATTACCGAGTAAGCTCGAAATCTCACTGAGTGAAACGCAGCAGAAAAAGAGCTGATATGTGGGAGTTTATGCATAACTAATGAGAGGTGTAGAGAGAGAGCAATCCAATTGAAAACATTAGCACTTTGGTCTGACGTTTGCGGGGTGTTGCCCACCTTTCCATACATCACATTCTTCCCAGACTCTTTCTTGGGTGGTCTTCTTAGAATGGAAACCATAAGACCGGCAACAATAACAATCCGATATTCGGAGAAGTGTTTCACCTGTTGTCGCCAGTTCGGTTGTTGTGCATTAGAAAGTCGATTTGCCTTCGAGCATTCGCTAGTTCACTTTTCAAATGGTTGATCTGGAAAGGTTGATTTCATGTTATCGCTCACAGTTCAATTGCTGACGTATATAACATAAATACAACGTATAATTTAAAAACTCACGTGTAGTCGTAATCTAAGGGTATTGTCACCCATTGATGATGACGGAGAACAACTTGAGTTTGTCCTGGAAATAAAATCAAATCTCAAAGCCAATTAACAATGTAAGGCTATTCTGGAAACACCCGTGGTTTGTTGGAAATATTACACAGAAAGACAAATCAAATTAGTAAGCGATATCGATATCTCACCGAGAAGATCCATCATCCTCAATATCCTTCTTCTGACCGAGCCGTCGCATTTCTTCCGAACCTGTAAGAGAATGGTCTCGAAGAGCTGAACTGGAGCCAATAAAGTGAATGGACCGAACCGAACGAGACCACTGTCATTAGAGGTAATCGAGAAAAAAGAACCCAGAAAAAAACGTGACTGACAAGATTTGGCGATGTTCCCAAGGCTTTTAGAGGGACTGCAAGAACTGGAGGTCGAGTGTAAATCACTGAGTGATGTATGATGATTCTGGTGCTTCAGAATTGGCTTGAAGCGCGTGGGACTCTCTAGAAGATTGATGATTGAAAACTGGGAAATGATGAGAGGGAAACCTTTGGAAATTCGAGATCGCTGATCGTGAAGAGTGGAAAGATGAAGATTTGAGATGAAATCGCCTGAAAAACAGGAGCGGAATGGTAAAAAGTGAGAGTAAGAACAGCTCCGATCAGTAAGTTGGGAGTGGTTCTCTCTCGCACAGGCAAAGGTCAATTCAAACCTTCTGTCTGCTTAACTGAACCTGTCCATTCAACTCCCTCCCTTCCTCTCTAATAGCACATTATCTCACACCAAGGCCCTTCCCTCCTCTCCCCTCCATCCATTCATTCTCTCTCACCATATCAATAGCTGCTTGTCCCACTTCTGCATCATTGAGCAGATGGTTAGTAATTAGAGAGTGCGAATTCCTTCGATCTGTTCGAGACCCCTCTTTCTCTCCCCCTATTTATGTGATCTCGCACGTGTGTACCCTCACTTATAGAAATAATGCTACAACTTGGTCCAGTTGCGAGAATGAAGCCATCTAATGGGCCTCTTATGGGCCATCATAATTGCAAATTCTTGCCAAAATTTTCGAAGTATTTGTTAGAGTTTCTAGTCTCTAGTAGTACGTGCCCTTTCTCTTCTGTCCCATACCATTAGGACTAGTCGCCGATCCCATATCACTCGTCGTATCGGCTGAGCAGCCAGAATCACTTTCAGGGGGCAAGCACATTCCGAGTATCTGTAATGGGGCCTTTCGTGGTAGCGTTGGCTTGCCTGAGAAATGGTCTCTTCATATCGAATACAATCTCGCTGATCCGAGAAGTGAGAGAGCGTATAAATGGTGATAGCCATTTCTTGACAGACAAGCCAACTCTATTTCGTGGGTGAATAATGTGCTTTCGGGGCAACTTCCCCTAAGCAGAAAGGAAAGGCACCTTGTCATACGCGTTGTTGAACACAACGATCAATTTCGCAACGACGGGATCCAATTGTTCGAAGGAAAATTCCTCGGGGGAAGCGCGACCGAATGCATTGAAGAGACCGATTAACAATCGATCGGAAGCAACGCGCTTTCGAACGATACGAAGGAGTGATGAGAGCTGAAGAGTTATCAGTTGCAGAGAGAAGGAAGAGAAAGATCACGAGCACAGTATCAATGGGACAAAAATACCATAAACTTAACAGACTACGTGAGCACCGGTTGAGAGAAGACAAAATAAAAAGTATGTTGGTCATCATACATGGTGACTGGTGATTGCATCATCCAACACTCCTTCGATGTTCTCATTGTGTTTAAGTCTCTCGAAGATTTCCGATAGTCGAAGGTTCATCTGTCGTTGATGAGAGGAATTCGAGGGATCTGAGACAATAAAGTAATCAATCAATCAATTTATCTCCTAGGAAATGATGAGGAGGAATCTTCACGGAAATATTCGTCCAGATACAGAAAGAGTAATCGAAGTAGTCCCAATTAGTGCTCACCAGTGGAGTTTCCCTTGTCGAATAGATCTTTTACTCGAACAGAAGCTCCTTTCACTCGCTCCGAATGTCGTTGAACTTCGAGTTGAACAGCATCATTCAGTCTGAATCATTATTGGTACTCATATTTCCATTTAATTCACGTAACGTGATTAAACTTGTTAATCAATCCCGTTATCACTCCGCCTATTGTGCCTTTTCTCTCTCACTTTATCAGTTCAATCATTCAGAATTGTTCCATTCGATTTACTTTTTCGTAAAGTTGCTCCTAATATATACAACATTTTCAGCTGCCTACACTAGCCCATCCTAAGGAAACTATTTCTGTCGCACAAGCTCATTTCTAAATAATCTAAAGGTATTTTTGCAGGTCATTTTTCCGTCAGAATAGTGCTTTTTCCAGTTCATATCGAAATTTTTCCTCGCTCTGCTTTCGCCAGATTCAGATTCTGGTCAGACCACGCTGTGCAAGATGAATGATCTGTCCACTTCTACGTATATTAGTAAATATCGTTGTGTGGATAGATCGCTCTTCGTCTTCTTCATCGGTGCCTATAATAGTTGTATACTCTGCGTATTTCATCATATATCAGTTTATGTTCGCCTTCTAGTTTTGGAATATTAATACAAGGATAAATATGTTTAGATCGATTCGATACAATCAGTTACACAAAATCTTGTTTAGTAGAGAAGCTCGTGAGTTTGACTTTCATAAATGAAATGTGTCGCTTTTCTTGCACACCCTCCTTATCTCCTACTATCGACCTAAATGTCTATATCCTTCTCTCATTCTCTCTTTCTTTACTAGCTTTCGAATCGAACGATCGGTTCTGTTCCTCAATTACCGCGTTTCTTTGTATTCTTTTCCTCAGTGTTTACGATAATTCCTCCAGCTGTCTACTCTAGCTCCACTTGAAGCTACTCCCGCTCTTCGAAAATTTATCATACTCTACATAATATTCTACAACTGCTTATCATCCTCCTCAGATGAAAATACCGGCTCCATCTTAGTCCTCAAGAGCCTCACAAACATACTCGCATTAGACTACCTATGCCTTTTGGCAGTTCTTTGCATATTGCTTAGATGAAGTACTTCTCTGAATTTGCTTTTTTTTAAATGCACACAAACGCACAAAACTGAAACGCACAAAACTGGGAAAACTTACGGAACTTAAAAACTTACTAGACGATGTGTATTCATGTCAGTCTATTTTATATCGAGAGATTACAACGTTCATGTATCGATTTTATCGAGACAGTCATCTTTTTCCCCTCCTTATCTACAAAGTGCGATCGAACCATCTCAAGCCTCCTTCTCTCACTAGCTTACAAATCGTACGATCTGCACTGTACCTTCTCGCATTATTTCATCCCCTGTTTTTCTTCTCACTTTGCGTTTCACATCACTAATTCATCCTAAATATTCCAGCTGTCTACTCCAGCTCATCTTGAAGAATATTTTTTCTTCAAAAAACTATACCATTTCTAATTCTTCTACTACACCCTATCGTCTCGTGCCCAGATCCATTCTAGGCATCGAGTACTAATGCACAAGTCTCCCACGATCATCCCCGCTGTGATTTGGCTATGCCTAGCACAACTGGCCGACTCAATCTTTGGATAAATATATTGATTCTGCTAATCATGTTCTTGTACCGCTGACAAACTACATACCGTATGAGTCCACTGGACGAGTTGACCAATCCATGACATCCGAGAAACTCGAGACACACTGATAATTGTCTTCGATCCGAGTGCGCTCTCTCGATGAGTTCAGGACACTGACGAGAGAAAACACGAACGATGTTTTGAACGGAGTCGTGAAGATCCTGAATTGATGTCATATATCAAACAGAGGTTAGAAATCGCAGTAGCGTTTGACGATTTTTTTACTCAAAAAATATGTGCTTCGATGTCTCCCATGTAATTGGAATTGCTGATAAGCCTTGAAAAATTACCTTGAGCTTGGGCAGTTCCCTCACAGTAGTGGGAGATTTGTGAGCAACGGGAGCAGAGTGTGGATTTTGTTCCGAGAAGGCAATCCACCAGATTAATCGACAGAATAGCTCATCACAGTGAAGGGAACGAGTTGGGAAATCGCCTGTTTTGATCTGTAATTCGAATGTTGAACTCGATTGTTCTTGGACCTTTATTGGATCAGTTCTCTAGCTTCTCATTGGACTACGTCGAAAGTGCGAAAATCCCCGGATTCGATCTCAGATTTCATGTGTCGAAAGTTCCTATCTATAGAGGGATTGGAATTCGTCGGAAAAGTGAGAGAGTGAGGAAAGAGAAGAGAGCGAAAAGAAAGACGAAATCTGAGAAGACCATTCAATCACTCCCGAGGGTCTGCGATAGAAAAGAAGACGAGTGAAGTGGGAACGAGAATGAGAGCCCAACCTGTTCACATTTCTCATAAACTGCCTCCAGTAATGGGACGGAATACGGAATGGATTTGATCAACTGCCATACATTTGGAATCACTTTCAGGAAGTTTGTGAGGTCTTCCGTGTCCAGATTTCGGACCTGGAAGCAATGATGGTTTATTTACCTTAAGCTGGGAAATGATTCTCTCAGAGATCGGGAATAAAACCTACTTGAGCCTACTAGAGAAATCACTCAATCTGTTCGCAGCTCCGTGACCCAGGTATAATCCATCCCCTCTTCCTTTCTCTCATCATACTCCAGTTGCTCACAACAGGGGTGTATTCACTCATCATCTTCAGGAAGTACTCAATTGTCCTCACGTGTTCTTCCTCTCAGTCAAGCCCCCGATTATCCTACCTTCGCAAACACGAAAAAGAGTAAGGGGATGAGAAGGGAAGAGAGGGAGGATGCCCAGTGGAACCGACCTACTTCTTGACCCTTTGCCCCCTCTAATGATCTACTCTTTTGGAAGACAACAGGTAGATGGAATATAAGATTCAGTTGTTCAAGGAATAGAAAGTAAAGCGAAGGGAACCGGCCACACTTGTCTTCTTCATTGTGATAGGGGAACAATTGCTGGTGTACTTTTTGCACATTCGCTCATCAGAAGAGATGAGTGAAGTAACGGATCACGGCACGCGCTCTCAAGAGGTGTACTCTCAGGATCGTGTTCCTTTGACAAGTGAATGAACGAGAGAAAAGAAGCCGCAAGGAACCAAACCGCTGAGAAGGGAAAGTGATGGGTGAGCAGTAAGGGAAGGGAAATAAATGAAGTGTGTCCCTCACCTGTTCCGTTAACTTGGCTATTGTTGCTGGTTCGAGTGTGTCGGTGTTATGTCCTCCAGTGTAATTAATGAGCATGGACGATTTGCCCTTCGACTGAAACTTCCAACCGGACGACCGCATTATTTGCTGAGTCATCGCGCATGCGAGAAGTCTGAAGATTATGTTCGGGACTGAATCGGAATACCGGATTAGAGAAGGTGATATGCCATTCAAAACAGGTGTTTGCAAGTGACGAAAAGGTTAGGGAAATGAGAAGCAGGTAAGGAGCAAATGGTGTGGAACAAGCAGATAGTTGAGAGGGGGGGCAAGGAGGAGAGAGAGGGGAGAGGGAGTGGTAGATCAAAGAGGAGGGGAGGGGAGGAGGAGAGCCCTTGAATTGGCAGTGATGTTTCCTGCACTCTTCAAATCGTGTTTCTTGAGTGGACTTTTGACGGATGGGAATGAATGACCGCTCCTAAGGAGCAGCGAAAAACGTTTGAGAACTGCACATATGGATGACTTTTCGATAGAAACGGAAGAGATGAGGAATAGTATTCAGAGAGCGGTTTTTGACCGATGTTTAGTCGCAAGACATGAAAGCAAATGTTATTGACAGTAATTAGATGAAGAACAGGAAGAGAAGAAGGGAAAAGGAAGAAATCAATTTCAGGATACGCCTCGGGGCACGGATCCCTTTCCGTTCACACTGAGAGGTCGAGCTTTCTAAGACGAGAGAACAAGGGATACGAAGAGAAATAAGAGGGGAAGAGAAGGACATCGGAGATTCAATGACAATGCGAAGTTCTTCTTTGCCCCTCCTTCTTCTCCCATCCGATCTATTATGACCGAAGAGGAGGCAGTTAGATAAACGAGCTCTTTTGTGGGTGAATTATGCAAATTGAGGAGAAGAAGAGATCAGTATTGAGTGTAGCCGAAGAGAAATCCGGGATCATTTCCCACGAAGTATTTGTAGAGATTTCCAGCTGTGAAGAAAAAAAAGGGTATAGTTATCGTGGCCTATGAGAAATACGGGATAGTTTCTCACGTACTATTTGAAGAGATCTCCAACTCAGAAGAGAAAAACTATACCCTTGGAGGTCTATGCATGGATGGGTGGCCACTCTAGATTTATACGGGAAAATATAGATGAGGTAAAATTTCTCACATGAAATATTGATTCGATGATCATTTTTTCCCAAATGTTGCTATTCATCTTCGTCTTCCAGAGACTGAATGGCGAAAGCGAGAGATGCCTCGAGATCCCTCTTACAAATGCATGGTAAAGGAGAGGGGAATGGTGAAAGTAGTCATTCCTTCCAACTGGCCATCTCTATTTTCCTCTTTCAGTCCCATCTTTCAGCTTTCTGGTCCTGTTTACAAGATTTTTTCTTAATTTACTCACGTTTTAACCAGATGTCTTACTACTTAAAAACGATTGACAAGATATACCTTTATCTTTTACCTTTACATATTCAGAGGATGAACGAGGAATATCTCGCTACAGACACGGATTTGCTCGTGGCTGCGGACATTCTCACAGCCTACACGGTCAGTTTGCATACACTCAATTTTCACGACATTGCATGAGAAGCTAGAGTGAGAAAGCAGAGGAGATCGAAGAGTGAAGGGACATGGTAGATAAATATAAGGTGGGTGTATTTCCAGTAACTGCTGTCCTTATGTGCTTCCCACCTGGCGTTACCTTACGACTGTAAAATCGCTTTACGTGGATACACCTTTACTATTTGCCTTTGCAGTACGGCGAGTGCCACAATGACCACGAGAAGGAAGTGCAGTGCGATCTCCTCACTGAGGATGGAGGACATCATATCGATCCGACCAGACTGTCCTACAGGTCAATCGTTTCCGTTTCTGCGGAAGGCGCAAGGAGCGAACGGCCTAGAATGGCAGGATTCGACTATTGCTACTGGTCCAGTGATAATGATGCAACTTCAGTGCGCGAATCCGCTGGCATCTCAAAGAGTTCTGCTACAAGACTTCCAGTCACGGAATTCCCATGCTCGGACAAGCTCCCAACATCATTTACAAGTGAGTTACGGCTGACAACTGAGTGACAATAAATTCCGATATATGATCTCACATCGATCAAAATAATCTTGCGCATGTTCCGCTTGTTGAAAAATAATCTGAAAACGAAACTAACTTTAGGGTTTTGCTTCCTTTAAACTATTTGGAATGGACTTCGAGAGTTTCCCTGGTTTTGATCTTCTTATAACGAAGTAATGCAAAGAATCGCGTGGATCGTTCTTCTCACTGGTTGTCTCTGCATGTTTCTTCTCCAAGCAGCGTCCCTACTTATCAAATATCAAAGAATGGACAAGATCACTGACATCCAGCTCAAATTCGATACAGGTTAGAGAAGGTTAATTCGAGAATCCCATGAATCTTCCAGCTCCCTTCCCTGCAATTACTCTCTGCAATCTCAATCCATACATGAACACTCTTGTTAGAGACGTTGAGAAGATTCGAATTATAGTAAGGATAAAGTTTTCTGGACATCCATGAATTGCCGATTGCAGCTAAATGTATACAATGACGTCATGAATAATGCAGCGAAACTGAACGATAAAAGTGGAGGATCCGATGAAGATTACGAGGAGGAAGAAGAAGAGGTCGAAACAACAACGAAGAGGAGAGGAAAGAGATCGCCTAGTAGCAATTTCGAACCGGTGAGTGGAGTCGAATTTTTAATGGACTTGTATCGATTTTAAATTTTCAACTTTGGTCTTTGGACTGAAATTTAGACTAGACGAGGCTGAACTTGGACTTTAGACTTTAATTGAATTTTTTGAAGAATTTTTAAGAGCTATCTTCACAATGTGACGCCCATATATGTACATCTCTAAAATATTCAGTATTGGCAAAAAATATCTTCAGGCTCTCTCAGTGTGCACCTGTGACGAGGGCGAATGCGTGGCCAATGTTACTGCCATACCGGAAGAGATCAGTGAAGGTATAATCAATTGTTGTACATGCTAGCACCGTGTGTGAATAGAACGAGAATAGAATATGGTACAAGTGTAACCTCTTCTATTGATCTTTTCCAAAAATATTTGGGAACATAAATTCGTCCCGGAAAATTATATATACTTTAAGATGGAGGAACGATGTGCATCTGTTCGTTCGACAGGGAATCGCAAGATCCATGGCCGTGTTATAGAAAGGTGAGCGACGATGGGACGGTTTAGAAAAGGTTGAAATAAAATGTTTGTTGTGGATGACATAATAACAGAGAAGGTGCTGGTAATGAGTTAAGAGATACTTATTTATGAAACTGCGGTTGGATGTTTAGGTTCAATGAATTGTGGTCTCATGGAAGAGACTAATGAAACAATGTGATTCAGGACGATTGGTACAACACTACGTGCCAGTGCAATGAGCATTCCTTCTGCAGTAAAGAAAGCACGGATGGATCGGCAGCGAATAAACCATGTCTCTGTCAAAACAATGATCCTTTCTGTGTGGAACATGATCATGTGAGTATATTCATTTAAAAAAATCACATGCTGATTTAGATATTGAGACAGAAAATTTATTAAATCAGGCGAAACTCCTGCTGAATCTCTGGGAGTTCTTCGGAAGACAAATACCCGAGGAGATGAAGAAGATTATCGAAGCACTGGGATTCGATGTAACTGTTTTCGGAGTATCCTGATAACAATTTCTCTATTCTCATAATCTTAATCACTTTACTCTCAAATTCTCATAATCATAATCACTTTACTCTCTTCTCATGCCTCTCCCCCTATCAATCACTGCTAGACATAGAACCATTTATCAGGGACTAACAGACGAGGTTGCAATCGTAACGAAAGCGAAGGAGAACATTATCTTCGCTATGTCGGAGATGGCTGAAGACGTGAGAAGGAATGTGTCCATTCAGAAACACGAGTTGATACAGAAGTGCACATTCAACGGAAAACCATGCAATATCGAGAAGTCATTTCAAACTAGTTATCGTCCTCACACAGTTTTTTCAGAGACTTCAAGTTGATTGTTGATCCCACTTTCGGCAACTGTTTCACATTCAATCACAACAAATCGGAACCGATGAGCAGTATCCGAGCAGGGCCCATGTATGGTCAGTTCATCTCTTCGACCCAGTCCGATATTACTGATATCGGGTTTCCTGTAAGAGTGTACCAAAAAGACCTCTTATTTCCACTAGAAAAAACTTTAGGTCCCCGATTTCCATGAAACTTGTACCCTCTGGGGTCAGGAGGAGCTCCATCTACTTGGTTTGGTCAATTATCGATTTTATCGATTTTTTAGAGCTGAAACTTTGAAAGGCCATAACTACCTTCATTTTCATCGCACAGCGAGCTGAAATATACCATTAGATTCCTCTCGAAATTCTCTACAAAAAGTCGAAAAAGCACAATATGAAAAAATTTAGTCTTCGGTCTCAAAAATCGATAAAACCGATTTTTCGACTATAAAACTAAGTTTTTCTCGAAAATTAACCGGAAACACAAAAGGTTTTTTTTCAAAAATAGTTTTTTCAAACCCATTATGATGTCACCACGTCGATCGTTTACGATATCTCTGGCCCCGGGAAGTCGTTTACTAGTAGAGCCCGAACATAGCCGATTAAACACCTTTTTGATCATAACTTGCTTCAAAATGGACGAATCAGGATTTTAAAAAAAGTGAAACGTAGCTTTCAGTAAGCTGAAAAAAAAGTTTTTACTCAAAAAATCATAGGACTTCCCGTTTTCAAGTTGTTCAGGGAAAACCGCTTTTTCAGCTGGATTTCTCACTTTTTGACGGCGGGAAAACGCTTTTTGCGGTTTCTAAGCTTCGATAAATTTTATATTATTTATTTATTTTGATATTTTAAACACTCATTCCGAAATATTCCTCATTCCGTTCGGTTGGTCCCTCATTCACCTTTGCCCTCTTCTTACGTACATGATCCAAGAGTGATGTTCAATGATTGAGAAGGCCAAATTGCTTCCGAGTATGAGACTGCGAACACATATCAATCTAAAACTAGCGGAATTCCTCACCAGTAAACACTTTCTGTTTGCATGGTTGTTGGCATCGACACTTGAACGAAGAGTGAATATTGCCAAGATCTTTAGTTCGATCCTCGAGACACTTTCCTTCATAGACAAATGTATGATTGGAAACGAAGTAATGTTCTCACTCTGTTCCGGATCGAATACGAAGCAGTGACTGGCATTGCCAATGACTGGGAATCGAGGATCTCCACAACCACACTGATCGATCACCATGTCTTGGAAGCACGTACGGTAACATCCCTTAACGACCATCTTAATTTGCATGAGAATGATGATCCAACCTCAGTTGAGTACACATAATCCTCGTAGATGTAGCTCTCCGTCTTTCCGTCTGGGACGCAATCTCCATATGGAGCGGCCAGACGGGACATTGCTTTCTCCAATAGACATTATTAGGTTAGGAATTAGGAAGAGGAAATTCAAACCATGTTCATTCCAAACGACGAGATATAGCCAGTAGGAGCACTGTAACCGAATGTGTCCTGAAAACAAATAGAACTAAAAAATCTATTTAGAATATATACCGGGAAAGGGAAGTCATCCTTGTCGTGAATGGTCATTCTGATGCCAACTGCCTCCGTAGTGGGAAGATATTCATCGGCTGCGATGTACATCAACACTCGGAGACCTTAACATCATCAATCGGGTTTCCTGTAAGAGTGTACCAATGCCATCCACTAGAAAAAACTTTAGGTCCCCGATTTCCATGAAACTTGTACCCTCTGGGGTCAGGAGGAGCTCCATCTACTTGGTTTGGTCAATTATCGATTTTATCGATTTATAGAGCTGAAACTTTGAAAGGCCATAACTACCTTCATTTTCATCGCACAGCGAGCTGAAATATACCATTGGATTCCTCTCGAAATTCTCTACAAAAAGTCGAAAAAGCACAATATGAAAAAATTTAGTCTTCGGTCTCAAAAATCGATAAAACCGATTTTTCGACTATAAAACTAAGTTTTTCTCGAAAATTAACCGGAAACACAAAAGGTTTTTTTTCAAAAATAGTTTTTTCAAACCCATTATGATGTCACCACGTCGATCGTTTACGATATCTCTGGCCCCGGGAAGTCGTTTACTAGTAGAGCCCGAACATAGCCGATTAAACACCTTTTTGATCATAACTTGCTTCAAAATGGACGAATCAGGATTTTAAAAAAAGTGAAACGTAGCTTTCAGTAAGCTGAAAAAAAAGTTTTTACTCAAAAAATCATAGGACTTCCCGTTTTCAAGTTGTTCAGGGAAAACCGCTTTTTCAGCTGGATTTCTCACTTTTTGACGGCGGGAAAACGCTTTTTGCGGTTTCTAAGCTTCGATAAATTTTATATTATTTATTTATTTTGATATTTTAAACACTCATTCCGAAATATTCCTCATTCCGTTCGGTTGGTCCCTCATTCACCTTTGCCCTCTTCTCCTCCCCTTCTTGATAGCATTCGGCCGGGGGGGGGGGGGGAGAGAGAAAGGGGAGAGTGAGTGATTGAAAGGGAGATGGGAAATTTGCCGAAAAATTATTAACACACGAACAGGGTAGGGTCTTCCGTGATGAGCAACCTCTCTTATTAGTTTCCTGTCTGCATTGTCCTTTCTGCATGTGAAATATAACCATTTTTCTCCACTTCGAAAGTCCCTCGCGAAACTAACGCGAGGGGAAAGGGGAGATGAATGTCTCTCGAGCGAGCGAGGGCTCCCCTCTTTTTTTGCGTGATTCATCGTTACTCTCTCTTTCTCTGTCTCTTCTCCTCTGCAAAAGGATGACGGATTGTGTCTGGCGTTGCATTGTACCGCAAGCTAACTGTCGTGGGAGAAGGATGCAAAGAGGCATGATTATTCACAAACCGGAATCCATTAATGTAAAAAAAACAGACAATCGATATTTTTCGTGAACTTATAAAAGTATTTTATTTGGGAGTAATTAAATGAAAAAATAAAAATATTGAGAGAACATGATGAATCATTTCAATTACTGTTCGAATTCGCCAAAATCAGAAAAGATGGGTTCGGATGGATTGTCGAAGAAATCCATATTAGAATGAACTAAATCGTAGATTTCGTCTGAGGTGATAATCAAATCATCCTCATCAAGGGGTCTCTCCAAATCAACTTCCTCCTCAATGTCATCCAATGATATTCCTTCCTCAGCCAAATCTCTCTCGAAATCATCAATCAATTTCACGTATCTCCGCTGTCTGTTTCCATGCTCCTTCCTCTGGTGTTCTTTCTTCTGTGAAAGGAGAGTCGTGATTCTGTTTCTGATTTGATCAAAGGTCATTCTCTGGGCAGGCAGAATATCATTTCGCTCTCTCATTCTCTTCTCAGCTTCATCGGGACGAAGCTTCTTTCCATTGCTGAAGTATTGTTCGAAGAGATCATCGACCAATTTCCTTGCAACCGGATCATATCTCCCTGTTTTCTTCGTCGATCGAAGAGCCCATCCCTTCGGTCTGGGGTTCTTCGGGGCCTCCGTAAACTCTTTGAAGGACTCAGGAAGAACAATGCCAACTCCTTGTTGAACCTCCTCAAGAACTCGCTTGAAAGTTCCAAGAGCGAAATCGTACATCGAGATCTTCTCCGGTCGGATCTTGTGTCTTCCCACGTCCAAATGGCGAAGAAGACTGGCATGACGACTGAAGGTAGAAGAACACTGATTACACACGAAGAGAGATTTGGGGGAAGATGCATCGATTGGGGTGGGGGCAATACCAGAAGCTGCCTCATCATCGACATCATCAGGTTCAGGAGTAGTAATCTTCGTTGTCGGGAAGAACCAGTAGTGTGGCTCTTCTCCCTTGCGAATCTTCTGCTCATCCTCAGTCTTCAGTCCTGATCTTGACAACTTTCCACCATGGGTGTGGAAAGTAGCGGAACTGACAATCCCTGTCAGGCGAGACTTGCTCATCCCTTTTCCAATTCCTCTGAATCTCCATGCATGAATGGTATCTCCTTGGAACTCAAAGTGGCCGAGTTTGGAGATTTCCTCGAGAGTTGTCTTCGGCTGAGGGGTGAAATCGACCGACATGAGATGGACGGACATTCCTCGTAGCCCTTTACCAGAGGTCAGGGCAATGAACATGTCATCATGATTTTCGATGTTCTTTCCCTTGGACATGTAGTTCCTCATGATGGTCTTGCAGTATGCTGCATATCGATCTGCCGATGATTTGCCACTCTGGGCTTCGGAGAAGCTCCACGTGGCTATCCGAACTCCAGTGGTTTGCATGATCGTTGAGACAGTCGCCATCACGGAAGCCGAGTGATAGTACCCTTTGAATGAAATATTAGACTTTGTATACATTCAGTATTTTCTACCTGCGTTGTCCGTACGCAGATGGATTGTATGGATGCCCATCGTCTTCAGATCTTGTGCCATGTGCTTGATCATCTCAACAACGACCGTTCCGTTCTGAAATTATCAGATTTGACTATTTTTCATTTAGTTTCGAACCTGAATCTCTTCCTTGATGATGTGCACGAATGATGATGTGTTAGTTTCGCGAGGGACTTTCGAAGTGGAGAAAAATGGTTATATTTCACATGCAGAAAGGACAATGCAGACAGGAAACTAATAAGAGAGGTTGCTCATCACGGAAGACCCTACCCTGTTCGTGTGTTAATAATTTTTCGGCAAATTTCCCATCTCCCTTTCAATCACTCACTCTCCCCTTTCTCTCTCCCCCCCCCCCCCCCCGGCCGAATGCTATCAAGAAGGGGAGGAGAAGAGGGCAAAGGTGAATGAGGGACCAACCGAACGGAATGAGGAATATTTCGGAATGAGTGTTTAAAATATCAAAATAAATAAATAATATAAAATTTATCGAAGCTTAGAAACCGCAAAAAGCGTTTTCCCGCCGTCAAAAAGTGAGAAATCCAGCTGAAAAAGCGGTTTTCCCTGAACAACTTGAAAACGGGAAGTCCTATGATTTTTTGAGTAAAAACTTTTTTTTCAGCTTACTGAAAGCTACGTTTCACTTTTTTTAAAATCCTGATTCGTCCATTTTGAAGCAAGTTATGATCAAAAAGGTGTTTAATCGGCTATGTTCGGGCTCTACTAGTAAACGACTTCCCGGGGCCAGAGATATCGTAAACGATCGACGTGGTGACATCATAATGGGTTTGAAAAAACTATTTTTGAAAAAAAACCTTTTGTGTTTCCGGTTAATTTTCGAGAAAAACTTAGTTTTATAGTCGAAAAATCGGTTTTATCGATTTTTGAGACCGAAGACTAAATTTTTTCATATTGTGCTTTTTCGACTTTTTGTAGAGAATTTCGAGAGGAATCCAATGGTATATTTCAGCTCGCTGTGCGATGAAAATGAAGGTAGTTATGGCCTTTCAAAGTTTCAGCTCTATAAATCGATAAAATCGATAATTGACCAAACCAAGTAGATGGAGCTCCTCCTGACCCCAGAGGGTACAAGTTTCATGGAAATCGGGGACCTAAAGTTTTTTCTAGTGGATGGCATTGGTACACTCTTACAGGAAACCCGATTGATGATGTTAAGGTCTCCGAGTGTTGATGTACATCGCAGCCGATGAATATCTTCCCACTACGGAGGCAGTTGGCATCAGAATGACCATTCACGACAAGGATGACTTCCCTTTCCCGGTATATATTCTAAATAGATTTTTTAGTTCTATTTGTTTTCAGGACACATTCGGTTACAGTGCTCCTACTGGCTATATCTCGTCGTTTGGAATGAACATGGTTTGAATTTCCTCTTCCTAATTCCTAACCTAATAATGTCTATTGGAGAAAGCAATGTCCCGTCTGGCCGCTCCATATGGAGATTGCGTCCCAGACGGAAAGACGGAGAGCTACATCTACGAGGATTATGTGTACTCAACTGAGGTTGGATCATCATTCTCATGCAAATTAAGATGGTCGTTAAGGGATGTTACCGTACGTGCTTCCAAGACATGGTGATCGATCAGTGTGGTTGTGGAGATCCTCGATTCCCAGTCATTGGCAATGCCAGTCACTGCTTCGTATTCGATCCGGAACAGAGTGAGAACATTACTTCGTTTCCAATCATACATTTGTCTATGAAGGAAAGTGTCTCGAGGATCGAACTAAAGATCTTGGCAATATTCACTCTTCGTTCAAGTGTCGATGCCAACAACCATGCAAACAGAAAGTGTTTACTGGTGAGGAATTCCGCTAGTTTTAGATTGATATGTGTTCGCAGTCTCATACTCGGAAGCAATTTGGCCTTCTCAATCATTGAACATCACTCTTGGATCATGTACGTTAGAACCGGATCAGTGTAATGAACATTATCAGTAAGTTAATTGGTGCCCAGAGATGACTGATATCAACTATTTCCAGAGAGAACGGTGCCATGATTGAAGTATTCTATGAAGCGCTCAATTTCGAAGTGTTGTCTGAAAGTGAAGCATATGGAGTAAGTAAAATCTTACTTTCGCCACAGTTATTAAATTGCAGGTCATCAAAATGATGGCCGATTTGGGAGGACAATTGGGTTTGTGGTCGGGAATCTCAGTGATCACTTGTTGCGAATTCGTTTGTCTCTCGTGCGAATTACTGTACATGGTAAGTCAGATTCTCTTGAATTCATTAAAAAAAGACGAATACTGACAGGTTCTAATGCATCACTATACGGCTTACAAGAGAAAAGCATGGGAAAGAAGAAGAAATAATGAGCCATGGTGATCTGATGAAGATTCTGCGAGTTCATTGTGTAACTAATGAGCAATAATAATAAGTTGTAAGAAGTTATAAATAAATGAAATATTAATCAGTAAGTTTTCGGTATCAACAGTCATCGCAATTGTAAATTAGCGAAATTAAAGTAAAATAAATATTGAACCAGTATTTATATAGTTATCGTAAGCGGTGGACGTAGATTGAGATCATACCGTCAACTGGGAATAAAACGTTCCACAGACGATATTTTATCATAATTTATCATAAAACACAATAATGGCTCCCATTTCCGTCAGAGTTGATCAAATTGCACAATTTTTGGAATTTGGGCGTTTCAAGTGATGGTCTTTAAGACACAGATAAAAAGAAATAATCAAAAACTCAAGAAAGTACAGTATCAAAACCGTGGTGTGTGGTGTGATTCCGAGCCGTGGAGTGCGTGTGACGTGCACCGGTGCACTTCTCAATTTGTCATTTTTTTACATATCGGTTGAAATACGAAATGGTGACAAAATGTATCAATTGAATGCCTCGAGTGCGAAAAATGGCAAATTGAGAATTGCACCGGTGCACATCACACGCACTCCGCGGCGCGAAATCACATCACACACCACGCTTTTGATACTGTACTTTCTTGAGTTTTTGACTATTTCTTTTTATCTGTGTCTTAAAGACCATCACTTGAAACGCCCAAATTCCAAAAATTGTGCAATTTCATCAACTCTGACGGAAATGGGAGCCATTATTGTGTTTTATGATAAAATATGATAAAATATCGTCTGTGGAACGTTTTATGCCCAGTTGAAGGTATGTGAACTTGGTGTCAAGACTAGTGACCTACTAGTCCGCGGTTCGGTTACTCGAGCACATGTGGAGATAACATTCCCTTTATTCGAATCATACATGTGGCAAGGGATACAGCCTTATATAGAGACATTGTCGTTAACTACAGATGGCACTAAAGGAGGAATGCTGACGGAGCATAGCTTGGATTGGGAAATGGTATGTGTATAACAGGAATTATTCTGAGTTAGTCGCCCCATTCCGACCGGTTGGTTCGCCGATCTCTCCGTCTCCGCCCAACACGGAATTGGCCATCCGTGGGCGTACGGCCAACCATGGTTCTACCGTTCTTCTTGGCAACCATGAACGTCCTCTCCCTCGCTACGGACGGGAGATTGACGCTATTCGATCAAGCTGTCATGAAGATAAAGGCTGACGTAATCGGACTATGCGAAGTGAGAAGAAAGGAGGAAGGAGCAATTGATCTGACGAGCTCATCTGGCACACTCTACCACACGGGACGCTTCGGGAATCGATCTGCTGGCTGCGGGTTCTTCGTCAGTCGGAGGATGAAGCCCAAAGTGGTGAGGTTCTTGACGATTTCGCCCCGCATCGCTCTTTTGGATTGCCGCCTTCCGAATAATGTCCTTCTCCGTCTAGTTCAATGCTACGCACCCTGCTCAAACCATAGCGATGATCAGTACGATGCATTCCTTAGCGAGCTTGAATCCGTATTTCGTCAAGTAGTACCAGGGCAACGGAAATTTCGAAAAGTGTACAGAGTGATCATGGGCGACCTGAACGCACGAGTTGGGAAAGCGCTCCCAGGGGATACTGCTATTGGGAAATTCGGATATGGGGACAGAAACGATAGAGGGGAAAAGGTAATTACTCTATGTGAGACTTTGCGCCTTCGCATAGGTAATACTATGTTTCAAAAGCAGGAAAGCCATTGCCACACCTGGGTTTCACCTACTGGGACCACAACTACCCGTATCGACTACATTCTCTATCCACGGGACTTCCCTGCTCTTGATGTAGATGTAGTTAATCGGATGGACTTCACTTCAGATCATAGAATGGTCCGGGCCTCATTCAGCGTGGAAGGGAGACCGCTAGGTCATCGTGGAGGAGGGAAAAATGAGGTGGTACTAGTCAGGGACCAATTCAAAGATAACCTTGTACGCTCGATAGAGGGGATTCCTGTGGGATGTGACTACAGTACTCTGGTTAGCTCAATACAACAGGCTGCAACACTTTCCTCTACGCCTGCTCCAAGTGTCCCTCGGTTTTCTCCTAGAACTAGGCAACTGTTCGCGGAAAGATCAAAGATCAAAGCCACAGTTCAAGGGAGAGATCGGGTCCAATGGGTAGCCATCAACAAGGCGCTCCGGGGTAGCTTACAACAAGACGCAATAGATCGGATGACTAGAATGGTGGAAAAGGCAGTAGAAGAGGGAAGTAACTACAGTAAAGCGATAGGAAGTCAGAGTGTCGGGAGAGAAAGAATTGTCAAAATGCAAGGTGGAAAGGGCATAGTCACTACCCAAGCTGACCTAGAAGGAGTCTTTAGAGAATACTACAACAAACTCTACAAAGGGGATGGCGGACGAAACTACACAGTGAGAGAAACAGAAGAGGAATTCATTCCCATTGGGAGAGACGAAGTGGAGAGTGTTCTAAGGGGATTCACATCCGGGAAATCGCCAGGGGAGGACAGGGTATCCGGGGAAATGCTTAAGGCAGGGGCTGAAATACTATCACCATACCTCACTGCAATCTTCAATAAAATCCTCATCGAAGGTTTTATTCCACAGGGTTTTGGGGACAGTAGAACAATCCTCCTGTTCAAGGGCGGGGACAAAACACTTCCTAAGAACTACCGCCCCATTTCCCTTCTCCCAGTCATCCAAAAAACCCTTACCGCCGTTATCAACAATAGGATTGGTTGTTCACTCGACAATCTTCGGGCAAGGGAGCAACAGAGATTCCGTGGTGGTCACTCAACAGTAGACGGTATTTTCATCCTAAACACTCTCATCGCAAACTGTCGGGAATTCAAACGCCCCCTCTACCTACTCTTTCTCGACGTAAGCAAGGCTTTTGACTCTGTTCTATGTGATTCTGTCCTTACTGCCATGGAACGGGATGGAGTTCATTCTACTTTCATTCGTTTCCTCCAATCACTCACAGTTCAGAGTAAAAGCTCTGTGGTCGTCAATGGGAAAGGAGTAGAAGTAGACATCGGGAGAGGGGTCAGACAGGGGGATGGTCTAAGTCCGCGTCTATTCGTTGCCGTCTTAGATACAGTATTCAGGGGACTCAACTGGGGAAAAAAGGGAATTTGCATTAATGGAGAATATTTATCACATCTCCTTTATGCAGATGATTGCGTCCTTATTTCACACGACCCGCGCCAAATTCAATCCATGGTTCGGGAGCTGGAACGGGAACTACTAGCGGTGGGACTCTGTCTCAACGGAGCAAAAACTGTCGCTCTTTCAACTATTCCTAACAGCAGACCGGTCATCGTGGCAGGGGAAACAGTAGTAGTAAAAGACAAAGTGGTTTATCTCGGGCAAGAGGTCACAATGGATTCAAATCGATTCAAGGGGGAAATTCACCGCCGAGTAAGAAGCGCAAATTGGGCTTTTTCCAAGTACTCTGAATTCTTTAGGAAAAGAGGATGTCCCATGGTATTAAAAAAGCGGCTATTCGATGGTGTAGTTCTCCCTGCATTCCTATACGGAGCCGAAACATGGTATCTTTGTAAACGAGACAAACAAATTCTTTCCGTTGCCCAGCGTAAACTTGAACGAAAAATGCTCGGCATTACTGTACTTGATCACATTCGGAATGAGCACCTGCGTAGTATTACAAAACTGAAGGATGTTGTGCGAGAGGCGGAAAAGCGTAAATGGATGTGGGCTGAAAGACTCTCGAACTTCTCCCACGAAAGGTGGAGTCTAAGGATTCTCGAATGGACTCCGCAAGGAAGAAGAAATCGCGGGAGGCCACTGAAACGTTGGAGAGACGACTTTGTCAATGCCGCCGGTCCACAATTTCTTCAACTCGCACGCGACCGTACTCAGTGGAGAACTCTTATGGCAACCCAGCTGAGATCCCACCAATAACCAGCTGATAAAGTTGTTTAAATGAATGAAAAAAAATGAAATAACAGGAATAGGAGAAGTAAGGACACTTGGAACTAGATTAAAACATAACAATGAGGAGAGAATGAAAGAGTTGACGACAATGTTCCTCGTAACGTTCTTATTTCTTCAATGATGATCGTCCCATCTGCAATTTTATATTCATACATTTCTTTAATTATTTATTTTACACACGATGCATACTTCTATTCTTTGCGTAAATAAATCAGTTGATCCAACTTGTGTATAAAATATCGGTCAGTAAAGAAAATACTAACCATCATTAGTAGCCTTGCATACTTCTTCTGGAGGTGCTCTAGCTCACTCTCTTCTTGTCTTCCTTCTCGAGGAATCTGAAATGATCTTTGAAAGTTCTTGAATATCTCTCACTAACGCACCTGGACATACTCTCTCAGCCATTCGATCTCCATGAGGATCCTCTCCTCGAATGATTCCTTCGGCTTCTCCTCAGTAGGCGATTCTTCCCTCTCACGGAGTTGTCTCCGCTGGATACTGAATCGTTCAACTCGCTCCTGCAAATATATATTTTCAACAACTGCTACATCGACGCCAATAAGTTTATCTTTAGTATGCTCTAGTATGTTATAGTGAATTACTCTCTCACCGTCTCTTGTGGTAACGATTCCTTCCTTCTTCGAAATTGAGAGGTCAACGAGGGATTCGATTCCTGAAAAAATATTTTCTCAATTTTGTTCGTACTGTTAATTAAACCTGTGACATATTATCAGATTCCGAGTTCTGATTTCTTCTCTCTCTTCGCTTTTCTCTTCGTTGCCCTGTTGGATCCCCCCGATCTTTTAGTTTATGCACCTGAGCCGAATCCCCTCCATAGGAGGCCCGGGGGTCTCGTCGTCTCTGTTCTTCTAACAATAGTGCCTGCAATCACGACATTTCAATCGCTTCCGATTGCTCTGTAAGCCTTATATTCTACCGCGGTGTCTCTACTATCACAGCACAAGCTATATATAAAACTGGAAAGGTTACATAATGGGCTTTCAATGCAAATTTTCCATATTTTCACACCTGATTTTTCTTCACGACTTCCTTCTGCTTCGGAAGTTTCTTAACCTCGGGAAGATCATATTCCAACTCATCGAGCATTTCACGTGAGAAGAATCCCTGAGACCGTTCTTATATCAGTGATTACGTTATTTTTTTAGGATACATACCTCCTTCTTTGCATGCTGAGGTGAATTGATAAGTGAATTAATCGCTTCTCCTCCATCTTTGTCCTCAAAGGAAATAATTATATAAGTTATATTACAGATTAAAGTGAACATACCACAAAAAGGGCATTGATTGTGTCCCCATCTCTCATCTTGAGAAAATTGGGAGTTCGGAAGGAGAGATGTTCCTGGAAAGACAGTAAAATATAAGTTGTAATTTATCATTTGTAGAATGCTTTCAACCGTACCTCGTTCTTGTAGAACAACTTGAGACGAGTGTTTGGAGGCTGCTCGATTTCTGGAGATCTGCAGAGATGTAAATAATGTGCTAATTATCCAATTATTACCTCCGAATGACATCTCCGAGTGGCTTCGTAGTCAGCATTCTCATTGATTGATTGAGGAGAGTCCGACCCTAGAAATAATAATTCGATAAATCAGCATATGACGAAGGAATGACAGTGCACGGTTCCACCGAACAAAACTCACTCTATAAGTAACGTTGAAGATTACATCGACATATTTATCGTTATCCATGGGTCTATCCTGCTTTGGTGCTCTTACTCTGTCTTGTTTCTACAATATAGTGGATCGTAATCACAAAGATAATTACTACTGACGGGAATGATAATGTCTGTGTCCACCACTTCAGCCAGTGTTGTGTCTCTGGCTCTCTGAACAGTGCAACCATCCGCAGTGGGGCAGAGGAGATAGATGAAACCCATCGAATCGATAGCGAATGGATGATATTTACCAGTCGACTCCAGACTGAAGTTATATTAAAGAATACTGAATTTTTCTTCAATTAAAAAATATATAAAAAAAGTGAAAATCATTGATGGAAAGCTCTTACTTTGTAGGTGAAATCTCATAAGACAGTGATGTTGTATCCACGAAGATAACTCGACCATCGATAACAGCGATCAGATTCTTCTTGGCGGCAAGCCATATCACGGTAGGGTCTATCTTCAAGCGATAATGTTTATAAAAATAGACTTTCTCCGTCTTACTTTGGTGCCTAATGTGATCGTCTTAGTTGATAGATCATCGTCCTTGATAACATCCATTGAAGTGAGAAAGATCTTGTTTCCCTCGATCTTGATGAAGATCACTTTTGAGCTGAAAGGTGCTAGTGCTAAAAATTTAATTGCAATTTCAGTTAAAATATTAGTCGCTAGTACTAACCCATAAGCTATTCTCATCTGATCGGTGACGTTGTTGGGGATCTTCACTCTCTTTATTAGCTCGGCCTCATCCCCAGTTCTCCACTTGTAGATTGACGCGTCTCTTCCCCTCGATCCAGTGAGGAAGTAGTCGGAATCGGAGAAGCGAGTGATAAAACCAGAGGGAACCTGAAAAATTTATCCATTTGTTTGTTTGCCTTAGAGCTGCATTGTCGGCATATTCTGTACCTCGGTATACTCATTGAGTCCAGTGTCTCCATCTATTCGCAACACATGCATAACCACCGATCGGGACGAATCATCAAGAAAATAGAACTGAAACGCAATAATTGTGGAATTCTATACAATTGTTTGATGTAATAGTCCAATTGTTTTAATTACAAAAAAAAAATTTAAAAAATAGAATAAGCTAACCTTTCCGTCATGAGCACCTAGTCCGTGTTTGCAGTGTCCAGCGAGTGGGAAGTTCTCCGTTCTCTTCCCTCCTCTGAAATAATTAGCGATTAACAAAGTCCCAATTTTTCTAGGGATTTATGGTACATTGTAATATTATATATCGAACCTCGATCGAACGGGAAGTTGTACTCTTGAGTGGTCACCATAGTCGAAAACTGATCCACCAAATCCAATCGGCGAAAGCTCATCAGGCGCGTATTCGAGTGAACTGAAACATTCGAAAACATGTGTGACTAATAAGAAGCAATTAAATATTTGAATTCTGTGCGTTTTACTGCGTGTTTAATTTTAGCATAAATAGCCACTTACCGGCAGCGCATGCTTCTATGGTCCTGACAGAAATTGAGAAGGAGCACATCACCATCTGAACTGGTAATAATTACCATACTACTTCGTCTATTGAAGGTAATTTCCTTTCAAAATATTAGAAAATGCCTCCACCAACCTCTCTCTGCCAGAAAGTGCGGGCGATTGTTGCTATTGGAAACCTTCTTGAAATGCATAGTTGCACCCGTGAACAAATATTAGCACACCGGTTCAATTGCTGTTTGTTGTGGTTCAGTTGGTGATCCCCGTGTGAGAGACGCAGAGGAGGCGTGCTTTCTATCTAATCGTCTGGCACTCTGCCATCGGTCTATCAATGGATTGCAGGTAGATTACAATCCAGGTCACAAGAGAGAAAAGGAGAGGGAGATGCCATAAGATGGGCACATTGGAGAGGGGACAATAAGGATCGATCGGTAGATCACACAGCCAAGAAAATATATTTATTTTTCATTTTATTATTTATTAACATTAACAAGATCTGTGAATTCCAATCGTTCACGTCCTTTCATGTCCTTCTCTATATTTAGGAAAGAAGAACATCGAAGAAAACTTTTGGCTCGATGAATATTGAGATATCTGAACATACAGAATTCAATCAGGCAATATTGCTGCTCTCATTATGTGTGTAATACCAACCATGCATACCTTGGGATTTAATTTTCCCAAGGTATGCATGGTTGTTCATGCATACCTTGGGAAAATTAAATCATTCTTTGGCATTTCACTCGATAATACTTGCCTCCTAAATCGAAGAATAATACAATGCATACCTTTTTGATAAAGAGAGTAGTCGAACTTTTGTACTTTTGTTTTACTTTTGTAGAATGATATAGCATTAGCAGGCCTTCAAATCACGAGCGATACACCTCTCATAGGTCATACGGATACCTGAAATGGATGCATTGAACACTACTGTTTTACTACACCTTACTGTTTCAATATATTAGTTAATTTACACCCCTTATTTTTTACAAGAATGTATCACTTGGTTTCAAGTTTTTAGAATCGATCAGATATAGTAACAAAGCTAGTAACAAAGCTAACTGTGGATAGTAACAAAGCTAACTGTCGGGAAGTATCTAATTAGTCAATAAGCAGTAAATATATTTACTTCCTTCTTCTCATAAGACAACAAGCTGCACAACAGCGGTGACATGAAACGCATGTCATGGCTATGCATCGTTACCTACAGCTTGTTGATTAGATATGATATATCTACGAATCATATAACAATATTAAACTAAAGTGAACTAGCACAATTTCACATGTCATAAAACTGTTTAGAAACAGTTTTAAGACAGGTGAAAGCAAATACTTCCGCCGATCAACCTAAATACCTCATGTGCTTATCATCAAGACGATTTTTACACTGTATTAACGCATTATAATCAACTCTGGTTTCACAACAACATGAGGTGGATATCGTTCATACATTGTTTATTCGTTTACATAGAATAAGTCATTGTTAAGAAAAGGAGAAATTAGCAGAACTGCACACGATAGGTGGGACTCGGTGTGGTATTTCCTCTGCAGAAGAAAGTCGAAGTACGATCATCGTATGCGTATGAGTACGCCTTGGGGCATGCATCCTGAAAAGAGGAGTTGGTGGAGAGGAAAGGATCGAATGTTGACTACCTTGAAGATTGCTGGGTAGTTCTTGGGCCAATCTGAGGAACGGCACGTCTCGGGTCTGCTATGAGCTCCACGACAGCAATACTGGTCTGTGTTGAAGGCGAGGCATGCACTCTTACATCCCACAGTCTAAAGGAATTAGCGCTGATTGAGGAATGAATGTGTTAATTTGCTCGTGAATAGAACAAATGATTGGAAACTCGAATCTGATTATCCGGAATGGTGATATTTTTATCCCAATGACAACTCACCCTTCCGTTCTTCACCAGTCTCAGTTCCGGAGGACAGATGTTGTTATCGTTGAGGTTCTTGAAGCATCCACCAGCTCTCTTGCAGTCGTACTCGCCTCCGGTCGTTCGTTCGGTTCCCTTCAACGAATTACTGATCAATTGAGATTTGATTACTCTGGATATACGACGCATTTTTTTCGATTGGGAATGTTTCAATGTTTTTGAGTCGATGTCAATTCATACCTCGACGACGTCGATGAGAATGGGTAGATTGTATCCATCGACCATGGATACGTCATAGTAATCCTGACTTCCGTGTCCATTCAGAGTGAACTCGGCTAGAGACACGGGAGGCTGCCCTCCACGACCCTCGCATTGCATCTTGTTCTGCATAGTTGTGTGTTATTTTCGTATTCACATCAACTCCCACCTTTCTCGTTTCAATGTTCTCCCTTCCAACCAACACGGATTCCGTTCTGGTGCTAGTGTAGTTACCAATCTACTGACTTGTCAGAATGATTGGACCAGTGCCCATTCCAAAAAGCTTGTCACTGATGTTGTCTACATTGATTTCACTCGTGCATTCGATGTTGTTCCTTATCCCAAACTTCTTGCTCGTCTTTCACATTACGGTATTCACTCAAACTTGCTCTCTTGGCTTGAATCATTTCTGTCTGATCGCACTTTCTCTGTCCGACTGTCCGCTATTACTAGTCAATCTTACCCCATTTTATCTGGTGTTCCACAAGGTAGTGTACTAGGACCCACTCTTTTCTCGATTTATCTTGCTGACCTCTCTCTTGCTTTATCTAAGTTTCCTAACGTATCCGTGCAATGCTACGCTGACGATGTTAAATTATATGTCTCCTGCAATAAGTCTACCAAAGCTAGTATTACGATAGAATTCCAATCTGCTCTAAATTGTCTCTTTGACTGGACCCAATGTAATCAATTGTCTCTCTCCGCTTCTAAATGTTCTCATATCCGAATTGGTTCCAAACAAGTATCCCCTCGGTACAGCATTAACTCCACTTTTCTTCCTCTTGAGAATAATGTTCGTGACTTAGGCGCTCAAGTTCGCTCTGATCTTAAGAACTCTTCCTCTATAAAAATGCGTGCCCAGAAAGCAACTTCTAAAATGTTCCTCCTTCTCAAAGCTCTTCTTTTCAATTGTCCATCTATCCTGATTCGTAGTTACAAAGCCTATGTTCTTCCATTGATTGACTTTGCTTCTCCTTTCTGGAATCCCCACTACTCAAGTGATATTGCTACTCTTGAAAAAGTCCAACATACCTTTACACGTCAACTCTTCTATCGTTGCTTCCCATCCCCTGATTATCCTCTTTCTCTCCCCTCCTACTCTGACCGTATCAAAACCCTTGGCCAGCGAGCGCTTACAGAGAGGAGAGTCATAGGTGATCTTTGTATGACTCACATGATTATGAATGGTTTCACTATTATACCACGTTCCCTTTTCTACGTCTACAAGCCATTACGAGACCGCACTTCATCCTTCGGAATCAACATAGAGTTGACAACCAGTACTCCCAGATACCACTCTTTCCCTGTCAGAACCTCACGATGGTACTCTCAACTTCCAGATAGTATTCGCACTGCTCCCAATATCCAAATGTTCAAGCGTCGACTTGAAAACCACCCCATCATCGCTCATTTAGCCAAACTCACCTAACCCAGGAGAGTCCCCTCCCATTCCTGCTCTCCCACCTTATTATGTAACGTTTCGGTCTCGTTGCGCCTCGGGCGTAGATAAATTATTATTTAATTATTATTGTATTTGTAATTCATTCCACCCTTTTCACTCACTATGATGTGTCCTTGTATCATCATTACTCAGAGCGACTCTAGATACAATTAGTTATACTTACAAATCGCCTCTCTTCTCTGACGATGTGATTGTGGAACATATCTGGAGATTGAACTTACCCCACAGAATCCCGTCTCACAATTGAAGTTGCCGTCACATCCGGTTCTCGCCCATATTCTCCCCGCCGTCCATCCATTCGGAACGCCCACTCTTTTGCTCTGGAACGACAATATTTTCATCAGAGGAATACAATGAGGATACATATAATTTATGACTTCGAATACGGATTCATGGATATATTTTCATAGTCAATGATCTCGAGCAATTATCTCACCTGTCCTGCAGCCAGATAGAATCCTCCTTCCTCAACCAGAGTCGATCCCTGGATTCCCGGCCACACGGGGGTTGTAGATCTGAATAGAAAGACGATTGTGTACACTGTTTCATCATGTGTAATTTATAAAAAAAAAACGAGTCCACGAAGATTGATCCGAGATCGTTCCTCCCTTGTACCTAACCCACAAGGCAGAAGAACAGAATAAATAGTTCACCTCAAGACAGGCTTGTCCACTTCCGCAGTCGGCAGTGGCAATTGCTGCCGTTACAGAGAGAACCAGAAGAGAGATCATTCCAGCGATGATTCTACCTTGGCCAATCACCGTCCATTTATACACGAGTCGAGGAGTTAGTCACCCTCCCCCATGCAGTGTTTGATCAGAAGATTGCACCACATAGCTGTTCTCAATCTCTGGTTCTCTCTGTTCGCAATGCTCTGGGGCTGTGAGTGAAGTATCGCCAAAAATAGGAATGATTTCATTCAGCCCACGCAGCGATTACATATCCTTGTATCTTCATTACTAAGAAAGTCTTGAGTTAGAATTACTAATACTTACAAATCGCTTCTCTTTCCTAATAGCCAAAGATTATATGCGCAAACAACGATGTGCTTAAGAAAAACAAGTTATAGTGAATAAACAATTTAAAACGAGTAGACATGGTTATCATAACATGAGGTGTTAAATTCTCGTAGGAGTATGAGTAACTGTTGCCAGATTCATCACGTTTTCAGCGTGCACAAAGAATCACTGTTCAATAAATGTTTGTGCAACAACGTTCGAGTCACAACATTACATTGCAGAATACATTCGACATTGGCTCAATCCTTTCATCGTTTCTTGCACAGAGTTGAAAATATGTTGTGTTGCTACTTCCGCCATTTGTAGTTGACTATTTTCACAATGAAATCAAAGTGGTATTTGAGCTGCGATCGACGTATTCATAGAATGGTAATTGTGCAATTCTCACTCGGAGAATAGAAGAGAGGAGATAGAGTGGATCTCTGACGAAGAGCGAAGAGCGAAGTTCAATATGCCTCGAGGAATGCAATTTTGAAACAAGAGAGAAAACACAGACATCATCGGGCGAATTTCACTAGAGGGGCTTCATGAATTCCAGAGTTTCGGTTTCTCATCTCACAACAAAATGTTCTCAGTATGTATAATCCTGAGTAAGTTGTGTTTAAGGTCGGCATATATCTCCTTGCTTTGTAATCTCCTTGCTCCTCCTCATTCCTACTTGTGAACTATTTCGTGCAATATTGCGTGGTTCAATGAGTCCAACCTTCATATTCTGAATCTCTAACTCCGCCCCTTCCTTTCCTTCTGCACACGTTACTTGAGTGAGTGTGAGAGAACGAGGCAGACACTCGGATATGCAGCACGATTGTGCCTCTCGCTCTCAGCTATTGTGATGCGATTTCCGACGTGGAACGGGGGAGCTCTCGTTACGTAGAATCGTCCATCTCTCTAGTGGGCGATCTTCTCTCATTCTTGTCATCTCTTCTCTCATTTTTGTCATCTCATCGGAATGCTCTTTTCTCGCCTCCGGACTGGCTTAGTCTCGTTTATCCAATTACGGATCCTTTTTCGTGATGTCTATTATTCTTCGTCTCATTTGTGTCAGGCCTCAACGAATGACTCTCCTTCCTCATTTTCGAAAAATTTTTCATTTCTTTAATTTCACAATCTAGTTACCATTTTTAACGTCATTCTGTATAATTTCTCCCCAATCACTTTAATGCTCATTGTTTAATGATCTCCTATTGTTTCAGCTGTTTCTTGGCCTATCATCGACAAAATATCATGTCCACACCAATCTCAGCTGGTCTGGAGAAATTTATCATCTTGTACAATATCGTATCAGGTGGGATTTCTTTATATTAACAGAATAAGCAACACAATTGATCTCAGGTCCGATCTACTTTATCATTAATTCGATGATAATGATAACCGTTATTCGTATGGACAATACTCGCACGAGAACTCATCGCAATCACTTCATCACTCTACAGGTGAATATCAGTCTGCAAATCTCGATACCTGGGCTGGGAAATTTTTCAACGGATCTCTCATTTCGCAGTGCTCTCTCGGTGTTTCTAATAGGCGAGAGAGCATTGTGAAATGAGAGATCCGTTAAATATTTCCCAGACCTGCTCGTGACTGCTCTGAGTGTACTGAAAAGGAAGCAGAACAGATCGAATCGAAGACAGTCTAGTTCTAGGAAATACCGAGATTCCACTCACCCTTCCCTAATGTGCTTTAAACGGAACGAATACAGTCTATGGGTGTCTGGTATTCAAAACAGTGTAATCATCTTTCTTCCAGAGTCTTCTCATCCTAACGGACTCCTTCTTCTCCCTTGGATGCTGCGTGTGCATGACAGGCGATCTCGCTTTCTACTCTCCCAACTTCCTCCTTCCTCCTTTTATGAACATGAAGATGTGCATGGTAAGGGATCGAACTCTTTCTGAGAATTTGAATACGGGAAAGCATGTCTGTTTCACGAGAGCTCTTGGATACGTGGGATTGCGACGCATAATAGAGTTTAACGTGAATAACCACGTTTTCATTCAAGTATCTTTAAAATGGATCAGATCGTAGTCGTCGATTGACTGTCAACACTATTTTACACTACTTTCCAGTGCGTGGGACTCCTCTTTCTCATCGGAATCGCGAACACATATTTTTCATCAGTTCTCGCACGGTATCAGGTACTTTTCTCCCAAGGAATGCGGAGACTAGACACTCCACACAGGTCGTCACTCCTCATGATTCGCCCGATCGATACTCGCCCTGTCAAGAACTCGTCCTCCGTTATGCCCCGTGTCTCATGTTCGGATTCGCTCCTGTTCTCTATTGGTCTCTACCAGAGAGCGAACTCACACCAGAGGTGAGATTTCCGGTCCGTTGCACGCACGCTATGCATTCTTTCGCACGAAACGTCATTTTTAGTCTCTGAGAATCTAAAATTTGAAAATAATTGAAGGAAGTGAATGAAGTCGTGCCATGGATCTCTGAATACCCTGTGCATCTCGTGCTCAGATTCACTATCTATCTCAAAGGAATGTTCGCAGGTTCGAAGTGATACTTGGAAAAATCTAGGCTACTATTTTCCTTCTCATGCGCCACAGTAAACAAATAGCTCCTTTCAACTGTTTTCGCAAGCTGCGACAATCTTGGAAATATATTATTCTTGCAAGGATTGAGGGAAAGTATTTGCAGGCCTCTGGTGTGTGCACATGTTCTTCCTTGTCTTTGTGATCATTCTCTTCTCTCGAATGGTTACATCTCTTCGAATGCGCACGAAAGTGACTAGCGCATCGACAAGAAGGTTCGAGTTAGCCCAGTAATTACTACGAACTCAATAATAACTACGTGAAAGGTCTTACGTGAGAGCTCTGAATGTTGTCGGCCTACCTAATTACGGTAATTACGGTAATTACGGTCAGCACCTTTTTCAGAGCACAGAACAGCGCTATCATCGCTCTTGCACTGCAGGTGAATTACTTTCCTTCCATTACTAAGAATTCACGCGTGAGGAAACATCTGAAATTTAAATTTCTCAGAGAAAGCCCATGCAAAGGAACAAAGTAGTAGTAAAAAAGGTGGATCTGATAAATAATATAAATTAAGATCTTCGTCCCTCTAACATGCATGGTCGTTCCTGGTTTCGGACTCATCGTGGGAATGGCTTTCTCCTTCTTCTCTCGAGGTGAGCGAAGCTCATAGGGAAGTGATGCACGAGCTTCACATTGAATAACCGTAATCAAGAAGGGATGAACAACAACGCCGTTAACTACTCAGACAAAATTTAGACCGAACAGGCAGTGTTTCAGTCTAGACAGAAAATGGCCGTCTAAGAACAAGGTTGTTTTACAGACTTCAACGCCCTGACGTTTCTA
This sequence comes from Pristionchus pacificus, assembly GCA_000180635.4. Taxonomy (NCBI): domain Eukaryota; kingdom Metazoa; phylum Nematoda; class Chromadorea; order Rhabditida; family Neodiplogasteridae; genus Pristionchus; species Pristionchus pacificus. The sequence continues at coordinate 5,184,864 of CM026580.1, forward strand.
CTCTTCAATACGCACGCTCTCTTCAATTCAGCAGTGACGATCGCGTTCTCCGCTCATTATCGACAGTCGATGGCTGAATTTATCTCACGAAGAGTCTCCTTGATGATTGTTACGACGAGGTAATGTACACGTTGATATAATAAAACGAATTTGAATGTGAGATTATCTAAACAAAATCTCTCATTGCATGTTTGCACTGAGAATGTTCGGTTTCTCGTAGAATTATGGGAATAACAGATGAGTAAGTGGAGATAGAAAGCCTGATTTTCTCATTCCAGGAGTGTGACGCAACATGAAAACTCGCAGAGAAGCAGAGCTCAAGCACGAAAGAGAACTGCGGGAGTGGAAGCAGTCTCGGTACAAGGGACACAGAGAACCTTCATATCCTCGCCGAAAGGGGCTATGGTATCTCTAGACACGTTTTGAAGACTCATAGAGGCCTTTCACTAAGATCTCCTCATTTTCATGATTTTCAAGTACAACCACTGTTTCAAAACAATGCGAATAAATATTTATACACTGCGGTATTCGAATAGTTCGATTAGTTGTTTGAACTTAGTCAAGTGGTAAGGTCGGGCTGGGTGGTACTGTATGTAATGAGAGATCTTATGAAAGATGAGAATGGACGACATGCATGGAATGACGATACTCAAGCTTGAATTGTGCTCGTTAGCGCGATAGCTATCGCGATAGCCCCTCAATAGCTAGTTAAAGTCAAGTTCTATGCCATGAGAATTGAAATCTATGATGCGGTTAAATCGCCTACGAAATGCTTCGGTAATGCATTAGATTATAAAATATTGAGAACGGTTATCTTGAGTGATTCGAGGGATAAAATATGTGAATGAGTGAGCGAAAGGAGTGAAATTGTGGGAGGGAATCACTGAGTGGAGGTATTTCCATTCATGGCCAGGTCCTCTTCCTTCTTGCATTTCCTTCTTTCATCTACAGTCAGAGCGAGCATCGAACTTGGTTCAGGACGAACGTATGGGTCTGTCTGAAGAGTCTTGCGGAGAATACGAAGGAGCATCTTCTGTTCGGGAAGTTGGAAATGATTCTGAATCGAGGCTTATGGGAGAAGATTGAAGGTCAGGAATACCTCAATGGAGCGAATTTTGGAAACATCGTACACATTCTTCAGTGAGAGGTGTTTATCCGTCATCGATCTCAAGTTACGAGCTCTGAAATAAAGGAAGTCCATGAAAAATTTATGAGTTCAATATAGGGTCTTACCCGTAGGCTTCCATGTGATTTCTCTTCATTCTCTGTGGAATCAGTCCTATCATCTTTTCGATTGTGTTGAGAAGGTCCTGAAATTGCCCAAGACTCATTCTATATTTAGCTCTGTTTTTCAAGAAAAGGCAAATCTGGATCGACGGAAGTCACGTGTGTGTGGGCAATTAGGATGAAATACTCTCTAAATTACTGGCGAAATTATGAAATTGTTTTTCATGGAGAGGAGCAACAATTAATTGTGTGTGTTATAGTGCGTACATTTGATACGAATACAATACATGTCTGACTCAAATCCCTCCACTATCAGAATGAGATATGTGAAGGCAATTCTTTTCGAAAAATAATTATGGTTCAAGACGCTTCTCCGATAGAAATATAGACCTTCCTAAGAAGAAGTGGTCGCAGTAGCTTTTCTTTGTTTTTTTTTCAAGTGAAAATCACATCCACATACAAACAAAGACAAACTAGCAATCGATTGAAGAAAAACTGACCAAAGGGACCGAAGAATTAAAGAGACGCTCTCCGAAGATCATTTCGAAGAGAACACATCCACAAGCCCATACGTCACTCGACTTGGCTAGTTTGAGACCTGTGATTAGTGAGGGCTCTCTCAATTATAGTTACTTCTTACCTAACGCTGCTTCGGTCGACTTGTAGTTTAATGAGTATGCTTGGAGATCCTTATCTCTGAATCCATACTTCTCCACGTTGCATAGATCAGTGAGAACGATTCGAGGAGTGGCAGGGAGACGACCGCCCTGAGGGAGAAGTAATAATCCGGATGAGCGATGGATCCACGGTAATGTTAGTTTGTCTCGACTTTAGAGACAATATACCTTCAAATTCGCGGGTATTATTTACTATTTCAATCTCATAGAAAAAAACTCGTGTTGTCACAATTTTCGGAGAATACGTATACCTCGGGATTAGGCACGACGGAGAGATTACAGAACTCAACTGAACTAGGCTGGATGAGCCCGTGAACACTTTCCAGATTCTGCAAAATACTCGTCATTCGAAAAAAGAGATCGATTATTATTGAAGCAACTGGACAGTTGGATAGAGATCACTGGATTCGACCCGAACGATCTGACCACTTTATGCCAAGTCAAGCATTACACAAATTCCCACTGTTTTCCGATGAGAAAAGAATCGAAAAAAAGAAAGTGGAGAGCAGTGAAAACTCGATATATCGTGAGAAATGACAGAAATGAAAATAATCGATAAAGATACTTTGTTGAGGAATGCACATCCCTCTAGCATCTGTATAAAGACTCGAATTGCGAAATCCACAGGGAGTTTTCCAGTTGCTTCCATCTTGCTGATTGCCTGAAAACTGGTGCTTGAAGCCCTACCGTATCCACTCACCAATAGTGTCTCCAGATTAACGGCCGAATGTGGGAATACGATCGCCTGGTAAAGCTTGCCACAGACGACATCGTAGATTACCTCGTTCACCAGAGGGTTTTCGATCGCCTCACTGAAACTCACTGGATTGTATCAAGATTGCAATTATCAATTATATGTGTACTTCTGAGGGTCATGACGGAATTTCTCCAGTGCACAGAGAGTTCTCCATTCCTTCTCGTGATTATTTGGTTCGAGAAGATGGCCAAACTGAAATACCGTAACTAATGAAAAAAATGGTTGCGATACCGTAACCGTGAGTTAGAAGATGTCCCAATACAGAAACTTCATTGGTACATTCCCTCTAGTTTTAATAGAACGTCTCATCATGTTCATGAAAGTACCAACCTTCATGTTCACATTTATTCTAGTGGTGATGTTGAATGCATCATAGACATGACCGGCCTGAGTACTGCACTTGAAACTGCCGATGATATCTGAGAGAATAGAATTATTGGAAAAGAATTTCGAAGTTCACTCACACTTCCCTGCAAACAAATTACTTGCGTATGGAGAAGCGTCGTGATTCATCGTCGATTATCGATTCCTTGCTTAGAATTAACTTCTTTTGTCTGAACGAAGAGTCTTGAAACTAGTGAATGCTTCGTGTAAAGAGTATCTCTTTGTATCTCTTCCTTCTGAAACAACGAATCGACGGGCGAAAATGAAAAATTTGGTGGAGAAAATGGAAAGGCAGTAGTTATCTCTCAATGCATCATCTTGACAGATTCATCCAATTTCCTTGAGAAATGTGCGAGAAAATGAACGGCGGGTCCTTCTGATAATTGATGGTTATATCGGATGAAATGAAGAGGAGGAACGAAGAGAGGCGCGAGAAACGAAAGGCCCATTCTCCTTCTCCTATCTCAGTCCTTCTCTACCTTCAGCGTACTACCAGTTTCTCACCGACTTTTTGCGTTGTTAAATACTGAGTATGTTGGTTCGTATCAGCTTCGCTCTACGATGGGAGATCATCCAGTCATGAAAATGAGTACGTCTCGCAGACAACTCATCGTGACCCTCCTTGCCATGTCGAATCTTACCGCTGGTAAGGAAGAAAGAGGAGCAGTCTACGTTCGATTCCTTGCCCCTCTAATTGAGGGTGTGGGGGCATCGTCCCCGTAGCAATTCCAATGGAACGCACATCAAAAAGGGCGGGGGCTGTGGATTCTCATTCTACGCCTCTCAGGGGCTCCCGACGTGTACCTGCGAGACATGCCTGTGCAGCAAGAGCAAGAGGCTCGTTGGACCATAGTCCCTGTCCTTGAGACGGTCGGACGAGCCATTCGTCGTGGATTCCAGTGCCTTCGCTCCATCTTCGTTAGTTTATTCGGAATTTTTTTCGAAAATAAATATGAAATTTGAAAAAAAATGGAAATTTTGCAGGTGGACGATCGTGTTCGTCGTCGCAATCGTTCTCCTGAACTGGAAAGAGGAGAACTGTGGAGTGGAAGACGTCTCGTCGCCCAGTCAATCAGAACCTACGGAGTTAGTTTACGAGTAGGTATAAGGACAAAGAGGGTAATGATGGAGTTTATGTGAATAAGAACGAGAGAATGCTCATGTCCAGAGTGCATACTAGTGACTGTTCCCTATTTCTGCAGGAAACGAGCTGCATTAGATTTAGTTCTACCGATACAAAAAACAGAAACCAGGCAAAACCGTACTCAGCATCTTGAGGCTCAAGTCTGAACCATTGGTATAGTAGAATCTGTTGTTGTGGTAGTACTAATAACCCGGTCTAAGAGATTTGGGCCAGCAGACGAACTAGAAATTAATCAAACTGATGTTGATTTTTTTAAATTGAATTCATTGAATTTCAATTTGAATTTTTCTGATTTTGAATTGAGGTAGGAAAACTATGCATTCCACTTGAGTGGAACCTTAGATGAAGGGGATGATAACTATTATTCTACGATTCGACATTGTCAGATCGAATAACCATTTCATAGATTTTCTTTTCCAACTGGTCATGTCCATTAATCACCGTGAAACTATATATGCCTGATTTTCGTATTGCTTTGCATTTGTTAGTTCTCTCAGCAGTAGCACTTTACCAATCTTTCTTAGACTCTAAATTGCAGTTCTTGTATGGTGTAGGTGGGGATTACGAACATGAAGGGGAAAGAGAGAAGCAAGAGGAAAAGGGGGATGTGTTGAGGAAACAAACGATTTCTCATTCCTTCATCGGGGAGAAATCCCATTCCACGGATGGAATGTCGTAGCATACATCAAATCTCTTTTCCCTCCCTGTCACCTGTACCTACCCATCACAGGACATGATGGGAATAGGAAATAGATAAAATGAAAGAAACGATTAAAAACAAAAATTGATGAGAATCTGATAAAATTGATGTGATGTGGATCTCAATGATGTACTGGAAGTGTCCTTGGTAGACAATCCATCTACCGTATCCGAGCTAACTATTTCGCAAAATTAAGAGACGGCGTTTTCATCTCTCTAGCTCTACTCCGCTTATTCAGGCAACTGTCCGTCCTTCTCCGGTGCCTGCTCCCGTGCCCGTTCCCGCTCCTCCAGCAGCCGTTCCCTCCTATGGATCGGCCGAGACCGTCTACGTCGAGTGCCATTCTGAAGTCTAAATGACCCTTCTGTGACCAAAATGTGAGGTCCTCTGCTTGTACCCTGCTGTTCCTTCTCGCATTGCTCATCACCCAAATGTCTTTGATACCCGATCGGATAAATGAGCTCTCTGGAAGAATTGGTCTTTCGAATCTGCACATTTCATATATTCATATAAGGAGAGCAACGAATAAGGCAGTGGATACTCGTTTCATTACAAGGACAGTATGTCTCACTCAAAGGAAGGAAAATGGGACAAAGAGGCTTCCGGGTGGATGTTCTTCCAATTAGGAACGTTTAGGGCAGCACCATCTCGTTTTTGGATGTCTAGAAGCCGTCCTCCGCGAATGGTCTTCTATCTTTCTTCTTATCAAATTCTTGCTTCTTTCGTGTCTCCACTGCATTAACTTGGGCCTACCTGATAGAGGGAATAGGCACAATCAGAATGAAAGGCTAAGTAGTCTACACCTCCCACTTCCCCAATGTCATTTCGAGTCCGTTTTAACGTCGATCAGAATACGGTATAGATTATCGATTGAAGTCATCATCATGTCCCAGAGTCGTTTCATGTTCCTTAGTATCCTTTCCTTTCCTCAAGGAATTGCATCGGCGAACTCATAAGTCGTGAAGGTAGGCGTAGAATAGCACTGAACGGGGTGAAATCACCAGTCATTTGTGCCCCCGTAAGTCCCAAAGGTACTATCGACACTACTATCGACTAGTTTCGTGATGGATTCCCCTGTGATCGAATCTCCGGGTTCTCCTCTGAATGAATCTCCCAAACGAAAGGTGGTCATGTTCTCGGACGATGTTCAATTCTACCCATACTTCACCCTTCGTCAGCCCACTCGTTGCCAGAGAATGTGGGGAGCAATCTATGAATTCTTCCACGGCATCTACATGAGATTCGAGAACTACTTCGTAAGTCATTATTTTTACAATTACAGGGGAACGATACTCCCCATTTGGTGGCTGTTTGAATATTCCCATATCTTGAAAGAGGAAAAGAGAATCGATCGAGTGTACATACTCTCTCACTTTCTTGGCTACCGTAGGCAACCTGAAATTTCCTCGCTTTTCTCTCTCTCGTCAGATATAGATTAGAATGTATCTCACAGATGCTGAACATGAATTCTTAAAGTTTCAATATTGTATTATGAAAGCCAGGAGAGTAATATGCCGCCGATTTTTAGGCATTTTTGTAAAATAATTATGAATTTATCCTGCCACAAAAAAGGAGCAAAAATAAACGCAAGACATAATTCAGGCGTTCTTTGTTCATATTTTGGGTACGGAAGAGAGGTAAACTCCCCTTATCTCGTCTGGAATCTTGTCGGTCAAAAACCGAGAGATCAAGGCAATAAGGAGTTTGCAGATATTTACTTCCATTCACACTACGTCGTTTAGTGAGCACAAATCAAAACTAAGACGAGATTGGAATTATGACCTGGCGTGTATTAGGCGTTTTCAGGCGTTTTCAAGGCGAGATTCTCTTCACGGTTTTCGGGGACAACCCTTTTCGTCACTCTCTGATTCCATTGCAGTATCGCAACGTGGAGACTCGTCCTCCGGTCGTTCGTTCGCATGAGGTCAATCCCGGCGCGCCTTATCGTGCTCCTCTTCTCACTATGGACGACATGATGGTAAGGGATGCGATGGTAGCTCCTCTCATGATGCGTCGTCATGCACGCAGGCCTGTCAAAAATGCGAAGAGAATGCCCATTTTCCTGACTGGTAGAGCGTCACAACAAACAAGAACAGGAAAATGTTTGTGCTCAAAGTTTCGCTCGATTCCGGAATTTCCGCCGGCCGAAACAATATGTCACGGTTGATTCATCTCTCGATAAAAGTTGAGAAGAGCACGCGCAGGGTTGCGTATGCGGTTAATTTATCACACAATGGTGAGAGCTGAAAAAGTTTGAGTGGAAACTCGATGACTATGCATGAAATGCTTACTCGAGAGTTGGAATAAACCATATTGTTAAGGGTGACGGATCGTCTCCTCGTCGCAAGGAGGGAGTTCGCTATCTCGCCGCTCCTCCCATTGTCGTCTAATCCATCGAATCTTCCCTTCAAATTCCTATTCTGCCCCCATTTCATTAAATTTAAGTAAGATTCTGCAATATTTTAATTATAACCCACTCCTGATGCTGACCCTGATTCCTACTCCTATTTCATTTCAAATCTAATAATGTTCTGTCTTTTTCTACTAAAACTCACTCCTGCTTCCCCCCTCTTTTCTCCCGAATGCAACGTGCCAATTAATCCATCACAGAATGTTCACATTCTTACGTCGAGCATTGTTCAGTTCGGAGAGATAAAGTTTGTTGCGTACTTGCAATGACGAGACGACTACAGGCTCATAGTAGACTACTCTTTCTTATCTCTCGATTGACTGATCCCTTCCCTCTTGTCGATCAAACGAGTGTACACAACATCCTGATAACACTATCACTCCCACCAATTTAAGAAGGACAAAGTAGAGTGATAAAGGGAAATCGTTCAGTAGACAATGGGTTCTTTAACGTTCTCGATCTCATTTTTTTCGCCCAGATGTGAGATGAAATCTCCTCTCATCTCCCCGTTGACTATTGCACATCACAATGCAGCTTTTCACTACCAGCCCAACTTGTTGTTCACTTCAAATTACGCGAATAGTGACGTATCATTGCTCTCCCCCAGGTGAATAAATACCCCAATCATCTCTTCACGTGCTTAACCTTTCCTCTCGAATGCAACAATCATTGTTTCTCTCCCTGTTTTTTTCCTTTTGTCTCTGCTTCGCAACTTTCACTGTTATCGCTCTCTTCTTGTTCCTTTCCTCCCTCGTCCAATTAACTGCCCCTCATTCTCGTTCCACTTACTTGATATGGCTATCAATGCTTTTTACTGAAGAGAAGTGATTCCTCTTCTTTGGATCAATTAGCATAATTCATCCCCTGGTGTCCTTTCCTCCTTCTCTTTTGCTACCTTTCCTCCCTCATTGTTTGTTGTTGTCGTCCAAATCCACGCGTCTCGTTCTATTGTGTCTCAATTCGACTCCCGCCTCTCCATGATCGTCCTTCTCTCTCCTCTCTTCCCCTCCCCTCTTCTCTCCTCTGTTTTCTGAATGGATCATACTCCTCATTCGCACCCTCTCACATGTTGCGATCTTTACTTCGCTAGACTACGCGCACTCATCACCATCGTTCCTCTCCTCTTTCCCCCCTTTCCCTTTCCTCCCCTAGCAAGTGTTACTTCGACAGATTGCAATCGCATTCAGCATTCTACTTCGAATCCACGCTCGTATTTGTTCCACTAAAAGGTCGATTGGGCTCAATTTCTAGGATTGAAAATGGACGAAGAATCGTATTTCATGCTGAGCAAGCTATTCTACTTCTTCGTTTCATTAGTTATCGCTCGCGCTGTGCAAAATGTACTGCAGGTATGGTAACACTGTTCATGCATCTTCAGTTTTAACTTAACCATTCAGTTTTGCCGAGAGGTACTCGAGCTCCAAAAGGATCATTATGATAAAAGCAGCGATTGGACTAGAGACGGTGAGAATATTGTTCTTCCCGTATTTTTGTCGTCGAGAAGTTTACCAAATCATCTCTTCTTGCAGACCTCATTCTTCTCCCATCAACCGTTGTTTTCACTAACGTCCGAGTGAATTCGACGTTTCGTTACTCTGAACTCTTGACACCCGTCTCCGATCCCCAATATTTCTTCTCACAGGAGAGGTAGTAGTGCAATCATTTCTTATTGCGTTTCGCCCCCGAATGGGCTTGTATCATATCATTATTTCTTACTGGTTGGCTGAATTCAATCTCAGATCTAGGCGGGATGTGAAAGTGTACATACAATCAAAATAATATACAGTTGTTGTCCCTGGTGTCTTGTTCTTTGCTACTCAATTCAGTGCCTTGTAAATACTTTATCAGTGCATATCGATAAAGGATTATTTGTGTGAATTTATCAAGAGAGTAAACAGGTATATGACATGAATGAATGGGTAGATTATTTCTCTCCGGAGAGGGGCGAAGTCGTGGGACGTTCGAGAGTGGAAACGATTGAAACTCCTCTCTTGAGGGAAGGAGTACCATCCTGTGACTCTGCAATGTGATCTTTATAATGCGAATGAGGGAATTTTTCTGTTTTGCAGGGATCTGTCAATAATGAGTAAGAAGAACGGTGTTCGATGATCCTGCTCTTCACCAGGAGTGTGCAATATTGAATTCGCACTATCATTTCGCAATGATCTATCGGAAGCGAGACAGGATTGCGAAATGAGAGATCGTACAACTTGTGCACGCTCCAGAGTACTCACTGAGTACAGAGGAGCGAACGGTCATCTCGACCGATTCCATCTTGATCTTGGACTGAAGATGACCGTGTAGTCCATCGAGACGAATGGAGAGAATGAACTCTGCAAGGAGAGGTGATGACGAAAGGAATTCCCCAAGCACTAAGTAGGATGAGAACATTCGGATGAAAAACCTACTGGATGTTAACCAATACTTGTAATATACTACAACCCTTAAACAATGCTTTTGTTTAAATCCCGAATCATCCTACAATGCTCATCCTCCCCCAACCAACCCGTCTCCGCTCTCATCGAACGCACAACGATGTCCCCAATAGGAAGATGGCCAGTGTGAACTATCTGCAAATGGCATCATCATGTTATGTCGGGAGAGAACTCGTTTGACTCTCTTAATTCGCCATGCTCTCTCGCTGGTTATAGAGAGCAAGAGAGCATGGGAAAGTGAGAGGGTCACACCATTCGGGAAACGTCACGAACTTTCTCTGATTCGGCGACGATACAAGGAAGAGTGATGTGCACTTTGTACACGTGATGGTCCTGAATTTACCTTCATTTACTCAAATTAAAATTCTAGATGGCATTCGAGAAACCACGAAGTGCAAAATAACTTCGAAACTGAGAACTTCTACGAAAACAAATAATCTAGGAACTTCGAAATGGATTTCACCTGAAGAAATCCGAGATTGACGATGAAATTGCCCTTCTGAGGATTCTCCACGTCGATATCCGCGTGGTCACTCACGTCACCGAAACGAACGTTGACCATCTGAGAGAAGGCGAATGAAAAATGATAGGCTTGTTCGCTTGGCTGTTATGCAGATATGTGCTTTCTGATACGAAATTTAATAGAATGATGAAGAAGAATAGATGGTTCCCCCAATCATAGCGATTTTACAGTTGTCATGAGACAACCACGGCTGGAGGTGTACACAGGTAAGGCCAGATACGATGAGATAAGAGATAACAACGATAAACGAATGAGCTATCAACTCTCGATCTTCAAAGATTCGAGAGATGAGACACGAAAGATCGAGAGTTCGAGGAAGCAGTCGGATGAGCCAATATTGAGAGATTTCTTGGAAAAATCTCGTAGGAGGTGTTTGGATTACGAGGCGGAGGAGGATAGGAAGTGCGAATTCAGGCAAACGAAGTGTGAAAGGATGGGTAGGACTGGTAAGGGGATAACTTCCGAACGATGGCCATGCAAAAGGGCCAGATTCTCGCATTTCCAATGCAAATATGATGGAATGGAGAAGCCTTTTGCAGAAATATAGGGAATTGGTGCGGAATTGGAAGGTGAGAGAGAGATGAAGGAGAGAGAAGGCTTGAGATTATCAATGAAATATCCCAGAAATGGGGAGGAGAGTGGGAGAAATCTTATAGAAGAAATGAAGTGAAAAGTGCATGGGAAATGAGAAAGACTGCCTTTTCTCAACGATTGGAGGCAAACGAGAAAAATTGGCTGACCTAATCATAGGCTTGTTCGCTTGGTTGTTATGCAGAAATGTGCTTTCTGATATGAAATTGAACAGAATGATGAAGAAGTTCTGGTTCTTCTACATATAGGAGAGCCTTTCGTTGTGACATTCTTCTCTCTCTCAGTTGAAGTCGAGAAATTGAGCGTATGAATCGATGAAACCTAGAAAACAACAAAGAATATGGTAACAGAGTGCCAATCTGGCCTAAATTCATCTCGCATTTTATATGAAAAGTGAAGGTTCAAAAAGAATATTAATGTCTCCTCGCCTTTCGACTAATTGTTATGCTCGATCGATGATGGAATGGACGGCGTTTCTCTCTTCTTTATCACAATTTCTATAATTTAATGCACTTTCTACGTGTCATTCGGTATCTCCATGTGGGAAGGAGGCAAACTAAACATGTTTTTTGTTATGTCTGTTACTGCAACTCAAGAATCGTGATTGTCATTTGCAGTGAACGGAATGAGACATGAAGCGGTTATACAGCAGGATTTAGTACAACATATTTTGTTTGAGAATGACCATTTTCCATCAATGGTTAAAATAGATATCTGCAATGAGAATTTAAAGAGAGTGAATAACATTCGCGTCAACTAATGGCTATTCATTCCTAGCACTTCCCTAAGCTACGCAGCGAATCTTCCCTCCTTTTCATCGATTCAAAACGAATTTCACGATCTAAGTCTATTTGTGACAATCGATGTCGACGAGAGACTGGGCTGAAAGGAGAGACGCAGCAGAGAACGAGAGTAACGAGTACGGTATGATTCACCCGTTCACTTGATAGAATAGTAGCAATGTCGTCCCTCTAGTGCGACACGACTCTCTTCAACTCTTTCCATCTTTTTTCATCTTCTTCAATGTTCTCTCTTCGTTCCATCGACGAAGACCAACGCGTCGAACGACGTGATGACCTTCTGAATCTCGCTGAGATTCGCCGATCACTTTCTGACCATCTCGACATGTGTCGAATTTTCACTGACGAAGATGAGGAAAAGTGGATCGATCTGGTTCGTCGTAGAGAAGGTTATAGAGGGAATGAGGTCAGTCTCCACAGTGGTATTATTATTACCGTTCTTTTCATTAATATTCTGAAATATTCCGCCAATACATCTCGTTTAGGAACACTTCGACTTGGCTTCTTCTTACCAGATTATCATTGGGGCTGATCCGGAGGCAAGTTCCTTTTATTTATTTTCATCGCAAGTCAATCTTTTAGGACGTCGAGAGTGTGATCAGTGATGTCTCAGAAGAGGGCAGTATCGATCCCGAGGTTTTTTTCTAATGGATGTCAATTCGGATGATTCATCACTCATATTTTGTTCCAGTTCCAAGAAGTATTTGGATCGACAATTGCTCGGAATGCTGGCAGATTTTTAGTGGAGAATAGATCACTTTTTTCGCCACTTCCTCGAATTCAGGTGAACTATTGTGCGTTTAAGGCACATCAAACGGATTGTGCTCTGATTAGCGACAAGTAAGTGAGGAGGAATGAGGCGGATCACTAGCCTTCTCCCGACCTCTTCCTCCCTAAACTCATCGAAAGTTACAGGGTGCGCCAAAATTACCCGCACTCTATTGCATCATTCTTATCCATTGTGCCCAATCGATAAATCGGGACCCCTATTGCATCATGCTGATGATTGACCCTTGACCTCTTCCTATTTAAGGTTTTAAGTTAGTAAGTCATCTCTACTAGTTATGGTGAAGTCAAATCCCCTTCGACCCGCTATCTTGAAGCTGTTCCGGGCCGGAATCCCTCGACACGACATTGTTCTCCGACTGGCCATCCCCAAGAGAACTGTGTATGATGCCATTGCGAGGTATCTGGAGCTTGGCAGTGAGGAGGATCGTAAGGGGAGAGGAAGACCGGCCACTGTCTCTACCCCCAGGAACCGCGAACGAATCCGCAAGCGAATCGGTCGCAACCGCAAGCAGAGCATGAGAGCCATGGCCAAGAATCTCCATATCTCGAACACTTCTGTTCGCAGACTGATCAAGTCCCAGCTGACTCTTCGTCCCTATAAGTACCTCAAGCTACACGGACTGAATGATCGTCAGATCAAGCTTCGTAGAGATCGATGCCGTTTACTGTTGATGCGCTGTGCTAGGGCCGAGCACTTCAGTACGGTCTTTTCCGACGAAAAGATCTTTACCATCGAGGGAAAGATGAATAGCCAAAACGATAGGATCCTCGCCCACGACCCTGAGGAAGCTTACAAGAGTGGTGGATTGATCGGTCAAACCAGCCATCCCTTGTACGTGATGGTTTGGGGCGGAGTCTGTGCTACCGGCAAGACTCCCCTCGTTTTCGTAACCCCTGGCGTGAAGGTGAACAAGGAGTTCTATGTCAAGCACATCCTCCAAGACGCACTATTTCCCTGGGCAAGGTCTCACTTTGGTCAGAGCCATTGGACCTACCAGCAAGATTCTGCACCCAGTCATAAGGCGAAAAAGACTCAGGATTGCCTGAAGGCCCATGTTCCAGACTACATCCCCACTTCGGAATGGCCTCCCAATTCCCCTGATTTGAACCCCCTCGATTTCAGTGTGTGGGGGGTTCTGCAGGCCAAGGTATCTACTACTAAGTACAAGAACCGCGACACCCTCAAGGCAGCCCTTCTCAAGGCATGGGCTGAACTCGATACGAACTACCTGCGGGAATTGGCTACCGCCTACGAGAGACGTCTCAAGGCCTGTGTGAAGGCGGGAGGAGGTCACATTGAGATTCGTTAATATATTATTGTTACTATTGTTGCTGATAAACGCTGTTATGAAAATGGTTGCTCAATTCACAATACAGCGGGAAATATGGGTGAAAACATTAGTGCGGGTAATTTTGGCGCACCCTGTAGTCAAAAGGCAGCTTCGACTGAAATAGAAAGTATTTTAATGATTATTTTCTTTTTGGAAAAGGACAGCCCCACAGCTCCTTCTGTCAGTTGTCCTTCTGTCTAATACAGTTGAGTGTTCTTGCAGGATTCCCGCCCTGATACTCCGCTTCCAACACGTATCGAACAGTGCAACTGCTCAATCTGTGCTCGTTTTAACACGAATCGTCTCTCTGGCGGGGATAACCCTCTCCCACTACGACTGAGACAACCTCGGGAGGACAGACAACGGATGAAGATACTCATGTGAGCAGGGAAGTCAATACTCAGGTGAAATTGAGAGACTCATATCACTCCATATGTCACTGATCTTTGATCTTTGTAGTCCACCATCGAACGATACTCTCCTTACTATTCGTCTGAGGACGCCTGATAACGACCACCGATCACACACTCTGATAATAACTTTATTGTTTGCACATTTGATAAGATGCGATAAAGTGCGTATAGTAGTGTATACAAACTGAGGAATGAAGGAAAATGTATCCATTGTGAAGAGACAGTCAAAGAGGAATTGTAGTGAAACAAGGTTGAAGCAGAAGAATTTGGTACTACCTCGAGATGTAAATTTTTCTTCGTAAATATATTTTTGAAAAATATTTTTTAAGAAATTCAATTTTGGAAAAAACAAATTAGAAAGAAAATCTCGTAAAACTTACTGTGGAAATGGGTATACTGTAAATGCAGTATTGATAAATATTTTCTCGGAAAAGTCATCTCGGAAATATTTTTCTGGAAGCAAAACGCGACGCGACCGCAACGCAGGTGGAGCGCGCACATGGGTTTGGAACCGATTTTCTCGTGTATTCTTTGACTTTTCTATTTACTTTTTTATTAAAATAATAATAAAAAAATCAGAAGAACTCGATTATATCAATAAAAATCGAAATGGAGCTCTATAAGACGCGCAAAGTTTTTTACAGGAAAAAATTTCCGAGATGAAATTTCCGAAAAATGATTTCCCATTGCGAATTTCCAATACTAAATTTCCAATTTATTTTTTACCAAAGAAAGGTTTCCACAAATATTTTTCCCAAATTATTTTTACATAAAATTGATTTCTACAATGAAATTTACGAAAAAAAATTTACAAGTCGAGGTAATACCAAGAATTTGAGCACGAAGAGGAAGAATTGACGATGTTTCGTTGACTGATGAATTGTTGATAAGAACTTCACTTGAATTAGCACGGGACGATTGCATCACTCGTTGTCTGAATTATCAATATTAATAAAGTACTACTATTCTCTCCTCGCCACATCGCGAACTGTAACGGTGATGTTGCCAGTTGTGATCTGGGGATTCATCCCACTCTCGTCGGTCATATCGTCCGGATTGTTGTCCTACAATGAAATCGTTTGGGATTCAGTACAGGTCTCAATCTAACCCATCTCAGAAATCTCGTCACTCCCTCGAGACGAGCCGTATCCCGGTAATAGTCCAGGTAGATTGGCTCCTCCATCCAGCCCGTGCGGGTGTACGATTTGAGATCGTAATTGACTAGAGTGAATGAAATGCCCTGACAACAATACGGACGATGATTACCCTGAAATGGTAAAGATACCTTGAATCCATCCGAGATGAGACGTTTGAAGTGGATGTCGACGTACTCGGTATTAATCTCGAACATGTTGATCTGAAGAAAAAAATCAAAAATCGCAACTATCGCAAGTCTTACTAGAATGACTGCCTTTTCTCTCTCGTCGAATTGGATGGTCAACGTTCTGTAGCATGAAGAAGGATCTGAAGAGAATTCATCCTCATTCTTCATTACCGATGGCAATTGGTCGGATGAGAACCTACTGGATAAGTACCAGAAAATTGGTTTTGTTTTATTCACATTTGGCATTGCGAACTGACAAAATACTACAACACTTAAAAAGATTCATGCGAATGTTCCCATCCGACCGATTGCCTTGCCGATTGGTCCACTTACCGTTGTAGTTCTGTCTGGAATCGTCGCATTCGTAGTATGAAGAGGGAATTATATCATATCTGAAGTCTCTCACCTTCAGATTGAGACGTCCTTCGACTTGCTTCTGAAAGTGCTCACTGTAGGATGAAATGATTAAATAATATCTGACCTCGTAGCAACTGTATGGAGGATCCTTAACGACGACCACTGTGACGGTGATTGCGATGGCCTGAAATTGTAGGGATTTTTTGGGAGTTTCCTTTGTCTAAAACTGAAGGCTCTTATTGTAAAATTCGGAGTAAAGTTCTTACCACTGCCGCTGCAATGAGAACCGGGATGAATATCGCCATGAAGAAATGGAGAATGACTTATGTTTCCAGGATATTTGGGAACAACGAAGAAGTGAGATGAGATTGAGATTGAACTGGAGGCACAACAAAGGGAGTGGAGAGTGTTGGGTGTCAGTTGGTTCTTCTCCCTTGCCCTTCCTCCTCCTAACTCCTCCTCCCTTCTCCCTCCTCCTCCTCCGATGAGATTAACGACCCTTGTGCAAAGTGCAAGTATTCATTGGAGCCATTGGACTCGGGGGAATTTTCCAGTGTGATTCCTTTTTCTGATGCAGCGAAAGGAAGTGGAGGAACAGACGGAGCTCTATCGAGTAACAGCTGTCAGAATAAGTCGTTTTAAGAGCAACACGATGATGATTCCATCTGCTACATTTCCCGTTTTCAATTGAGTTGCGGGCAGAGAAAAGAAAAGCGACTTGGAGACAGGGATGCGGACTGGTATGTCAGAGGAATTCAGCGTCATACGCTTCTATTTATGAAATTCAAAAGTGTGATATAGATCAACTCTTTTTATATTTTCTCTCTGTTTTCTTTCTCTTTCCTTTTGTTTTCTTTCTTTTTCCTTTTCACTGAAAAACATTCTCACCTTATATAATGAGAACATTGGCGGAAAAAAGAAAACCGTCAGATTTTAGTGATGCTGAGATGAAAATTTAAAAAAATGTGTTTTCTGATTAATTAGATAATCCTGTGTTATGATTTAAATTGCAATTGAGAAAACGATTGAAGATTGAATATTGAAAAAACTTGAAGAAGAAGAACAACTTCAACAATAAATCTCAGTCTTTTCCTTCTGGTCTCCTCCAACGGAGATTATATATATCCGTTGGAGGAGATATCCCTCTATCTAGCTATATACCGATGCTGTGTGCCTTAGAGTACGTCTCATCTCTTATCAAGAGCCTCACATTATTGATCCGTCACTGTAACCTCAAAATCCATCTTCCTCTTCCCTTATTACAAGTCGATGAGAGTAATGTCTTTTTCAACACTCTCGGTCTTCATAGCCTCTCTCTTTCTCTCTTCTTTCGTCGTCTCTTCGTTTCTCCCTCTATCTAGCTCCTCTCTATGAGGTCAATTCGTCTCGTCTTCCCGTCTCTCCCCTCTCTCAACACCCCCTCTCTCGTATCCATCTCCCTTTCTTTTCCAACCACCCCTCGTCCCCTTGTCCCCTCCTCTCTCACTCTTTTCTCACTCTACCAGTTCGTCTGAGCATCAACGACCTTTTATCCCTTCCAATGATCCACTACGACATTCTACTTCCCCTCCAGCATTCGACTCCTTCAGCAGAATCAAGCAACGTAGAAGGTTAGTGTGTTTTACGCCCCTCTCTCATTTTTATGAAGCCAACAATCTTCGCCCCACCTTAACCAATTTCCGTATTCTGAGTATCTTGTCTTCTTAGAGAAGAGCTATTCATTGAGGGAGGAGGATGAGTCCTGCCTTTTTCAAAGGAGAAGACGAGAGATTTGAGACTAATTAGATTATATTTGCGGGTGGGAGTACTAGTCCCTAGCCATTTTGCGACCCATTTCTCTCGTTCTTGAACTATTACACCCGTCTCTCTCTTCCTCCTCTTCCTATCAGTGATGAGTTATGTTCCTTCCTCCCTCTCTATCTCCTCACTTATACTACTAACGAGAAGTGATCATCCTCTCACATCATCACAAAACATTTTTTTAGGTGTCGAACTGATTTATATCTCACCCTTCCATATTCCAGTTTTCTCGCCGCCAAAAAATCAAAAGTATTTAATTTTTATTATTGTTTGTGTCTCGATGTTTAGGGCATCACATTGAATCCACCGTATCGATCTCATTTCCTCTTTCTCATCTAGACGAAAGAGCCTCGAGGAATGAGTACGACACTCTCTCATTTAATTCCCGAATAGACTCTCTTTCTCGTATCTCTGTGCCTAGTAATGACTACCTCCGCATTTTCCCCATAGTTCCCTCTCATGCTTTTTCCCTCAATCTCATTCTGAGCTAAAGTGAATAATATTTAATCAATATATATTCTACAAAACATCAGCACCCGCGACCCGCTTCTCATGAATCGCGATTAGCTTATTACTGTCCCTCTCTCACGTTCAGCAGCCCCTAGGGCTACCTAGTCTTTCTTATTCGAGACCCATTTCCTCCTCATTCTCCGCCTCCATATCTACTTCCATTCACAACGCACTACAATTCTTTGAGGTCGATAAAGGCAGCCAATAAGTCTTAGTAATTACCCCGCCGTCTGCCTTCTTAATTTTCTCTCTGAATTCAATCTCCCCTTTCCCTTCCCTTTCCATTTCTATGCGTTTTTGCTCGCTATCGATTTGCTTCGTTGGTGTTAAAGCAGAGTGGTATGCTCAAACGATAATTCCCAATGATAGAAGATTATTTGTGATTGCAGGGGCTTCGGAACGATTTGAGGAATTTCTGATGAACCAGCAGTCAATCGAAGAAGAGAAGTACGGTGGCAAGTCCAAAGGTTCGATCACAAAGAGATGAAGATTATGGTAAAGACTGACCATTCAGCATGTTTTCCTCCATTCTTCGCCTCTACTCGCGAGCAGATGTGAACTGCTTGGTGAGTGATCATTTATCAGTTTGCCCGAGAAAGAGAGGAATGAGTGATTGGAATGGCGGGAAATTCGTATTTACAGGACAATCGGCAGAGACCAATCCAGATTGATATTCCATGGTGGACTCGGGGAGGGGAGAGGCGTAACTGGAGTTCGGAATCATCTAGTTGGTAGATTAATTATGATGTGCGCATTGAATTTCAATAGCTGGGACCTCAAATGCAAAAAAGTGGATAAATTTCTGAGAAAGAAATATGTTTGGATAATTTAGACGTAGGAGGTGGACCACTCCATGATTAAACAGTTGAAGTAGGTCATCTCTGTAGGTACACGAGGGCGAATGATGTCGGAAAATATACCTAATGCCTAGCTGCAAAATGAAAAAAAAACTCTCTCTCTAATTAATATCCCTACAATATCGATCTATCATTGTCCAAATATTCCCATATTCCACGTCATAGAGATGGAATAGTGTCTTCTTAACACTTGGAGATTCGGATGGTCATTTCATCCTCTTCTCTTCCTATCTCGACTCTCTTTATTTTCCATACCCTTTCATTTTGCCCATCCCTTCTGTCATTTTGCCCATCCCTTCTCCATCTTATCTCAGTCTTCCCATTCCGCGCCCGTCCCTTTCAAATGCCTCTCTCTACACTCTGATTTGAGAGCATCTGCCCAATTAAACATGGTTTGCTCTTACAGGACAGCAAGCGAGATGTCCATGGTAGGATTCCACTCGCTCCTCTCTCACGGTCTACTCATGGTGCAAAACTTCTGACAATGAGAAGGTTAGTCTCAAGTATTGGTATCAAAGCCAGACCAGGTGGATTCAATATCTCCCATACAGTCCGTTCCACAACCGCCATTTTCGCCTAGTGCAATGGTTTGTGTTCGCATAAATTACAATCGTTGAGTCTCTCGATCGGGGAAATTAAGGGAATGGCAGGTGCCCTTGGGATGAGGGTGCTCCCTCGATGGACAGATGTAGTTTCAGAGGTCACTTAAGGAGAGTGAAGGGGGATTGTTCGAGAAATACTTAGAAACTACTTTGCTCTTTTGTGTAGTCCCTCACATCTCTGACGATTACTTGGGTTGTAAAGATATGTTTAGTATTCTTCCTTTTTCTGAATGTGAAAGAAGGCAGAAACGAAAGTCTGTATACAGTATTCACTCATGTACTCTTTCTTTCTCACACCTCCTTCCTCTGTAATAATTGCCTCAACTTTTGCCAACATCTCCTCTTCTCTCTTGAATCTTCCAATATTAGAGTATTGCCTACTGCGAGCTAAATTTTAATCGCTTCACATGGAATCAATTCCCGTTTGTAGTCTCCACATCTCCTTCTTTTCTCAATAGACTACAACCCTTGGTGAATCGATAAAAGGAGTCCTTAACCATCGTCCTTCTCTCTATATTCCCAATCCGATCTCCCCTACTAATTTTCTCTCCATCTCGGGCAATTTTAATTTCCTTTTGACTACGATCCCTGGTAAAACAATTGCGAAGAATTCATTGATGCAAACAACAGAAGAACAATTAGACAACACCATGAGATAGAACAAGAGAGTGGTCATATCAAGTATGAGATGTAATTCAATATGTTCATTTTCTTAGCTCGATTGAATCTTTTATCAGCGATAGTGATTTATCTGTGATGAAAAAGCAATATTTGCAAAGTGTTCAACCTCAAAGGTGTCGATGGTCTACTGCTAAACATAACAATTGAAGTAGGTCATCGCCGTGAAACATGCGAGTTAAATGAAACGTGGGAGAGAAATGTTTCGATTCCTGGCATTTAGACGTCGAAAAGATCAAGTTTCCGATTTCTGAGGATGTAGAACAATCAACGTGTAGTTAGACTGAAAATCAATCGTCATCATTTAAAAATTTTATTTTAAAATTTCAGAACCTGGAACACTGCCAGGGGATGGAATCGACGCTCTTCGAGGAGACGATAAGGCATCGCAGCTATTCTAATGAATAATCAATGCATTGTAACACGTAATAAAATAATATATACAAGTTGTTACCGGAATAAAGACGTTACATTGAATTCCCCTCTAGCGTATTCCATCGTTGAACGGTCTCAATACCGTCTAGATATCTCCTCTGCGTTGACACTGAAACTATCAAGTTGATCTCTCAGAATGGTAGAAACGCGTCGTATGAAAGGCGTCCCCGCCATTCAGGTAAGCTATTTATTGCACAGACCCCTATGAGATAGATCATAAGTGGTTCTCGAAGGATCCGCTATTTCGATCGGGAACAACACGTGATGTGTTAGGATTACGGTAGCCGGTGGTTTAAGTCTTCATATGCAAATGATGTAATGAGGATCTGTGATGATGATAATGTTCCATAGGTTACGGTACAATATGTGTCATGATTACGGTAGTCGGTAGACCCTGCCATCATGTTCACAGTATGCCATCATTGAGCGATCTGACTTGCAGGCTTCCTATTACTTGCCTATTGACGTGGCTTCAAATTAACGAGTTTTCAGAGAACGGTGAATTCTCTTCCTGTGACTTCTGCTCGTAATCGTCGTCGGACAGCAGATCTTCAGGCGAGCATTTTCAGTATACAATTACGAAAATACCGTGAACAGACTTCGAATAGTAATCAAGAAGGAATTGCTGATGAGGACATATGCGTCAGTTACAGAGAAGATGTAAATGAATGGGTTATCTGGTTAGAAATGGCAGCATCATCAATTACGGCAGCTGGTATCCTACCGTTGATGTCGGTGTACTTTTGATTTGGTAGGTGTCGATATCTGTAGTTGACATGGATTATTTTTCAGGAGAAACGGAAAATCGATTCCCTCATCAAAAGAGACAAGAAGAGAGACGAACAGGTAAATTTTAAGTAAATAACCAGTATCTCATTAATCTCAGAACGATAAACTTCTGGCTGATTCATTTGGAAGGATAAGGACACAGAAGATCTCACTTCAATCGATGAAAGTCAAATACCCTGGAAAATGTAATTGGAAGAAAAAGGGAGAAGTAGACGATAAGGAAGAAGGAGCACCGAAGGACCCTAAGAGCCCGTAAGTTTATTTTATTTATCGCAATCGTCTGTTTGAGTGTGAAGTCCAGTAATAACGAGAGATGAAATGCTTCAGCAAACGTTTTCGTTCCTTGGGCCAAATCGAAAGGGAAAGTGATCGACTAGAAAATGAGGAAGCCGGAGTTCTAAAGGTGATTTCCACTTCAATTTTTTAACGCATTTTTATTGATCAGGATGAAGTGGTACTCAGTCTCGGTGAAGAATGGCATGGACGAATGAAGGACTTCCATGATCTCATCTCGTTATTTGTTAAACAAGATGAGAAGGGTGATTTATTTATTTTGTTGTCAAGTCGACTATAATGTACATTTTGCCTTATAGCCGGATACGCTTCGGTCTTGGCTCCTTATCTCCCGAAAATCAAGGAGGATGTCAAGAAATTAGAAGTGTCGAAGCGAAAGAAGAAGAAAGTGGCGGTAAATTTTGTCGAGTTGGATACTATTTCACCATATTTTGATTTCACAGGAGAGAAGGAAGAATCTCGATCACGGACGGAGCCGTTTCAATGCCGTCTTCGATGATTTCAACAAGAAAAAGAAAAACTTGAAATGAGATCATTATCCTACTCCTAAATATTTATATGCATCGAGTAATGTTTTCAATGTCTGTATCTCTCATATGTTTGCTGCGTCATAATAAATATTTGTGCTCTAATTTTTTATACTTTTCTTATTGGTGAAGCCCATTTCAATATCTTGAGCTCTCTACGCTATCCGTTATTCAATGAGTAATATTCATTTCAGATGGTCAAGGTCGCCAAAACTGATAAGTAAGTGATATTATATTTTTACTTGGATATAATATATTATTCGCAGCGCCAAACAAAGAGAGATTAGAAGACAAGAGTGGGAGAAGAACAAGATTCTCAAGGATGAGGCAGAATTGGCCAAGGTTAGTACCTAGATGTAATTGATTAACCATAAATGTGACAGATGGAACTGACACTCCTTGAAAAGGAGAACCGCAGAAACACCCTAAAGGCACAGCTTGGGCTGGTCAAGCCATTCCATCAATCACTGATGAGAGGTAAGGAAAGGATCGAGTATTGTATTACTCGCATTCTGTTGAGCTCTGGAAATGGTTGCTCAGGTGCTGTTCCGGTGCTTCGATCTCGTTATCGATCCATGTTGGATGACCTCCAGAAGGCCCTCAACGAAATTGATGCGGAAGTAGCAGTGCTGGAGAAGATGAACGAGGTGAGCGCAGACGGGCATCAGGACTGTTCAAAGGTTTCTCGCAATTCCCATTTCACAACGCGCTCTACCATTTTTCTGACCGGCGAGAGAGCATGTGAAATGAGGAGTGTGTTCAATTTTTGAACAGAATCGACGGATGTGGTAGATCGGACCCAATAAATTCAGGAAATGCGTCTCATTCTCGTTAGTAGAAGAATGAACCTGAACGAAGCCGTTAATCCATCGGAATAAACATTCTTCACCGTTTGCCCCATCCAACCGCCCTTCCTTTTCCTTAACTATTCGATCAATTATGGTATCTTGTATCTTTTTCATCTCAGTGCTTTTCGTTTCTCAATGTCTCCTGTTCTGTCATGTTCCACTAAATAATCACTGATCTCCCGCAGGGCGTGAGTGCCTAAATTTATGGGATGACTTTACCTTTAAGCACACTTATGTAGTTATGCGCCTTTTACAGATCATCCAGCATACTTCGATAATGAGATCGAAAAGTGGATTGAACTGCTTGACTATCCCGACCAAAAAACGATAATTTCCCTTCTGGAAATCATAGTCTTTAAAACCCTTCCCTCTTTCACCGCTCGCCAATGTCTCGTTTATTCGCCTGTACTTTCACCTGTGGTCGTCATATGGCGGCGGCCACTCTTTTCATCACTCTAATATGTTTCACTCATTCCGAGATAAATATATTTCATATTTGAGAGAAGAGCAACCTTCTTACGAAGTCCACAATTCATGTCCCTTGTTCTAATGCTCGTTTTGCTATACAACTCGATTTAAATTTGTGATTTCACCCATGAACACACACGATTCTGTCGTTATTCATCTAATATGATGATTTACTCATTTGTTAAGCTGTCTTTCGAGAGCGAGCGGGCGATAGCACACTCAATGAGACGTATTTCCCCCTTTCGTTCCTCTCTTCTCCATTTCTTCCCCACTCTCTCACGCTCTCTTTCTCTACACACGTAGCCCTCTTTTCTCTCCCCTTTGCCACTTTTCTTTCCCTCTTCTGCGAGGACAAATGCGCACTGGGAGAGAAGAGGAGAGCGCGCCCGCGTGGCCTAATGGATAAGGCGTCTGACTTCTAATCAGAAGATTGTCGGTTCGATCCCGGCCGTGGGCTCCAAGCTTTTGCTATTTTTGCAAACTCTTGGTAATATTTGTGCAACTTCAGTTCGCCTTTCAAAGTCTTCTATCCGAGCCCTCCATTCTTGCTCACGCATACTCGACTAAGAAGCAGGTTGCTTTTAGTGACTGTGACAATACTTTATTTGCTTACGACCTGAACTGTACAACATTGCGAGGGTATCGAGTGATGAATAGAGGGAGACTTGTCCAATATGGATGGTAATAGGTAAAGAAATCGAATAGTCAGGTCGCGTTTCTCGACAAAAAGTTTCTCGACATGACCGACCTGTCTATTCGATTTCTCTACCTAAAGAATGAGACTAGGCAGTGACACTTATCGCACTATTGGAGAAGTGGTATGATTGCCTATAGGTTGATAATTCTGTAGACGTCATCGACGACTCCCTTCGCTCTACTGAGCAATTCCTGCTGTTTCTCAGCTCTGATTCTCTCGTCTTTCTCCTGCTCATTGTACATGGAATGATAGCAGACTACGGCGAAGAGAGAGAAGTTGGAGACGAAGGGGAAGACACGACGATAGGCTGAGTGGACCTGCAACGAGACGGAACTTGGACGATTTCGAAAGCCCATTAGCCAATTCAGAGCGAATTTCTTAGTTTTTACGCTAACTAACTCATGTTTTGATATCTCATTCTGAAAGAGATCTCACCTGGTCGAGACTGACGGGATTTCTCTTTCCCATAATCTTCTCCAACTTTTGATGATAGCGATCGAGAAGACGATCTTCGTTCTCTCTGTAATACAAAAAAATCAGTATTTCCCAAGATTTTGGTCCCTGGTTTTATATATTTGATGAAAATAGTGTGCTTACCTCCTCAATTCGACGCTCACTCCAATCTGAAGAATTCTCGCGATATCTTCACAGATATTACCAGTGTGAACTTGCTGGAAGTCAATGATAGATGAGATCTGCAAATTAGGAGCTTATTAACACCAATGAGCGTTAATTAGCGAACCTCGGGTTTATTCGTATTCATAGTCTCTTTGTTCCAGAGAACATTCGTTGTGTTCATGTCCATGTGAACGATTACGGGAGGGATATCTACAAATGAATATGATTAACTAATTATTTTGAATATCAAGTAGACAGTTTCCTCATGCACGCCCATTGCTTAATGTCAGGATAAAAACAATAAATTAATGAAATGAATTTTTAAAAAAAATAATTAAGAAAGAATGACCAACCGAGCTCTCCATAGCTTCTAATTGCTCCATACGCATACTCAGTAGTGAAATACTCCTCGAGGGGACGAATTCGGCCATCGAACCAATCGGGAGCGAACGACTCCAACTTCTGACTCTCAGTAAACTGCAAAGTCGATCGATCGGGGATTACGCAATCTACTCTTTTCACGCGGTGATAGGAAGTGATAATGGAATGTCTCCTTTCTCTCGTCTCCTCTCTCTTCTCACTCAAACAAAGCAACTCGAGTGCACTTTTACGTCATATGTCGGAGAAACTGACCAATAAGTTCTGGAAATCGGCATCGATATGTTTGAAGTGATGGAAGGGCTTGGTTAGTTCGGGATGGTCGAATACATAGGCATGCCATGAGGCGAGGGCATCGATTAGACACTCGACCTGAACAGAGATCACTCAGTCAATCACTCTAATCATTCCCCCACCCCTTAGATCAACCGTTCACTACAAACAATACCTGAGGAAGGGTGAATCCGGGAATGTAATCGAGCGAGGCGACTTGCCCACTGAAATCTTCGAGAACCAAACAACCTTCCCTGCCAGGCACCTCGGCAACTTCTTCACCATGGTAATAGTGAGGATAAGGGAAGCCACGGACGATTGCGTTCTGAATGAATGATCAGCTGGTGATAAGGATGGTGATACCGTACATCCATCAATCGATAAAACGTCTCCTCATTCGCTGTGAGATCGATAAGAGTCTGCTTCAATCCATCGATATCTTCATCGATTCCGGTCACATTAGCGGAGATGGTCGGCACCTTGAGACAGACATTTTATTGTCATTCCTCAGATTTACTTCCTTGAGATGGCAACTCTTCCTGATCTCTCACCTTGATAAAGATTGAAGAGGGATACTGCTCTCTGTCTTCATCGCGAGTCCATTTCAGACTGATTCGAGCGATCAGCGACCAGAATGATTTGGCGTTCTCGAGATGGAGAATCTGTGAGATGATCGATTGAGTGGGAATCGGGAAATGGTGAAGTTATCCCGTGTATTAAGGCGCTTACGTCCTGCGGAAGATCACTGCTATACCACAGATAATTGATTAAGTATGATGAAAGGGATTAAGAATGAGAAAGAGAACAATACCTCGCAACGGACGCGCTCGTTAACGTTATCAATCTCGGGGAAGCACTGTCTGATGACGTACTCTGTCGTGTACGAAGACCCCAGTAACTTCGTCATTAGGAACACTCACTGAAATTCAAGGCATTGACAGGGAAAAGAGGGACGATCTTGAGGATTAATGGAAGAAGAGGAACACGTGCGCATGGAGAGTGGACAGTAGACAAAGAGGGAAAATAAGGAAAGAAGAGGGGAGAGGAGAAGAGCAAAGGTGATGGTCCCACTCACAAAAACAAATGTGATCAGGAGAACCAAAACAATGAATGGTTGAGAGTGGGGATTGTGTAGTGAGGGAGATACTCGAATGACCAGAGTGCGATGTTTATGAAGAGTGAGATAGTGGAACACGATGACGCATCGCCGATTAGATATGGTATCACTCAAACGTGGCACTCGTTTTGGACTTTTTGTGAGTGGAAGGGGAGGGAGAGCCAGCTAGACACTCCATAGTGCCTCTTTGGTGATTGATTAGACAGACAACTATGATCATGATTGTGCACTTATCAATCAGACATCATAGTTTGTGCCCTTCTTCATCGAAACAAAAATTAAACCATAAAACAGAAAAAAATGAACAAGGACGGGCTCGCTATTAGTCTTTTTTGGAAGAGAACCGAGGTTATTAAGAAGGCACTTTCTCGAGCTCCGCACGTTATAAGGAAGAGTGCTTATCAGTATGGCTCGAAAGAGACTACAGAAGGGTACGGAATCAAGGGAGAGATTAATGGAGGGAAGGAGAGAGGTCAGATGACATTCTAAGAGTGAATACGGAAGAGGAGAGAATGGATATCACCCGATTAGCGAGATCATTAATGATGTGTCATCTCACCCGCAGGGAAGAGAGAACTGTCTCTAGTCTGACCAAGAGAGATCATCCAAATGTGAGAAGATATTTATACGGTGAATGAAGATTAGAGGAATACATTAGTGTTGGACGAAAGAGGGGCTGAATTGTGGCGAATGGGAAAAATATGGACAAGAAGAAAGCACAGACGGCACGGAATGGACTTGATAAGCTATCAGAGAGTACACAAAATCTATTGATTGATAGGAGGAGAGGACTATCATCATCAGGGACTATCATTCGGAATCAAAGATCAGAATGAGAACAATGGTTTGCGGTAGAGATCGGTAAATATACATGAAACCGATGACATGGTTCGAGAGTGATGTTCATTCTAATGTCGAAGCTTAGAACGTATAATAAAAATAAGGAAGTTAAATTTGGGACACTATGTTTATATATGATTGAGGAAGGGATAAGATCGTTCTGGGACAAATGATCAACAGAAAACAGCCATTAGAAAGATAACAAATTGTTGGCTCAGAATCTAGTGAGAGTGCCATATATTGTCAACATGGAAGCAAACTTAGACTGTGAATGAGAGATAGGCCAAAGTCGGGCTCGAATCGCCACCCTTGTATGACATGTCTTACTAGAGGCAGATCCAGTAGCCAACATCGAGACTAATTCGATCAAGGGAAGTATAGGGAAGTATTATGAATGGGGTGAGATTAGCGAATACAACAGAAAAAATACCAAAAATAACATAAAAGTGAATGTAATGATCCGGACAGGATTAAAGTTCTCATATGCATCTGGGAAGACAAGTGTCGCTCTCCTCAAGGGATTCAGCTGATCCAACTCGGAATTTGCTCACCGAACCGAAAGTAGTTCCACTGCTCACTTTCGATTTATTCTCATCGGGTGTTGGCTCGTCCTCTTCCTCTATCTGTAAGCGGATTAGTTCAGGTCAACTCCAACTGACTTCTGTCGGGTTTTTACTCACCGTCAAGTCATCGCTCGTAAATATTCGATAATAATTATACCCTAGAATACACTAACCTTCGCCTGCTTGCCAGCTGCTGCATTTCTCTCCTTTCCCTGCATCAGATCCGTGTTGTCTGAGGTGGTGCGAAAACGAGAGGTTTTCTGCAGAAAATCATCGGAATTCACTTTGGATGGGATAAAAATATGAACCTTGGCATCTTTCTCAGCCATTTCCTTGACTGAGTCGGGAATTCCGGAAGGGATGGTGCGACTACGAAGTTTCTGAAGAACAATAATTTTTTTTTTTTAACGATATTGTGACGGCTTACCTTTGGGTCAATCGGAGTCTGCTTTGTGAGAACAGCCTTCTTCATCGGTGTCGAAGTCTCCGGAGGACCACGACGATTGGCTCTCTCTGCTGTGGCAGTTGGGCCAGTTCTCTGAGAATGGATAATCTCCACTTTTATAGAAGACTCCTAGCCATTACGAGGATACTTCCCATGGCGGATAAAAAATAGTAAAATTAATTGTAATTAAATTATTTTCCCTCTTACTGACCATCTTCTTGTCCTTCTCAGACATCTTCTTTGCTTCTTCCTTCGATGGAGTGGAATCATCAGGAGAAATTATTCGACGGAGTGATGATTTCTAAATAAGGTGATGGTTTGCTTATCAATTATGTATACCTTCGTCTCTTTTGTTTCTGATTTGGATGATTTAGCATCGTCTTCCATCACTTCCGATGAGCTTTCACGACGAATTCCACGACGGGCGAATCCCTGGAATCGATTTGTAGTAAATATCGAAATCCCTTGTGTCCACCTATAGAGATTTTCTATCAGATTCACATCATTACCTTGATAGATTGTACGATTTTATCCTTCTTCTTCGACAGACGGCGAGTGAGGCTGAAGGTGCTCTGCAATGACTGCTATCAACTAGATGGAATCTCCTTGACTCCTTACATCAGGCACGTTGGCAACAGCCTCTGGCTCTTCTGCGGGTTCCATTTCAATATCTGGGCTCGGGAATCTGAAAGACAAAGTTGATGTCTTATTGGTATGCTGCATCACCTGGGTACATTCTTATCCGGATGGACGAATATGTCGATAGCCGTCACTATAGCCTTGTTCAGAGCACGGCGCATAGCCTGAACTGATTTGTGCATTATGTCGTCACCACATTCAACGTATTTACAGTCGTCAATCTCAGGTGTGTACATAGGTAAGGCCTGGTTATACGTCGACTTTTACTGGACAGACTTCAAGGTGACCTAGTAGTTGGAAAAAGAACTTGCCTCCACCTCTTCGTTATCCATGTTAATCTTCTTTGACAGACAGTGCCCGGCAATTCGTTCAAATCGAAGACCGATAGTGGATCCCGAAGAAGGACGGAGATCCGGATCAACGAGTAGAGGCCAGATTGTCTCCGCTCCTTGCTTCACTGTCTGAGAGTATTACGATTTAGAATTGATTTTTTTACATCTGTCTTGGCTTTGTTGCACATGACAGGTCATTATTGAAATGTTAGTAATAAAACTCAATAAAATACTTACTCGACCCACAAGCCAGAACATGAATCTCGCGATTGGAAGGATGAACGGAAGAAGAGAGGGTTTCGTGCCACGGGAACTAAAATTAGGATAAACTCAGTTTCGAATCAAGAGTTTACGTGACGAATTGATCTCCAATCGGGGTGAAGACGATTCCCGGATAGACGGCGAGATAGCAGACTTCGGCTGGAATAACAAACTCACTAACGTGCATGCAAACCACATCCTAACGATCATCTTGGAAATGCTAGATTTAGAGAAACTAATTCAAATGCTCACGATTAGTTTCGGCCGCTTGCATGGTAAATGTGTTGACCATCAGTTTCGATCTGCAGTATGCCTGATATCCATTGTACGCTTCATCGAGGAAGAAGGGTTGCGCGTAGTTGAAGGGAATCGTCGCGTGAGAGACATGACTGAAGAGGTTACGGTACGGTTACGGTACGGTTACGGTACGGTTACGGTACGGTTACGGTACGGTTACGGTACGGTTACGGTACGGTTACGGTACGGTACGGTACGGTACGGTTACGGTACGGTTACGGTACGGTTACGGTACGGTTACGGTACGGTTACGGTACGGTTACGGTACGGTTACGGTACGGTTACGGTACGGTTACGGTACGGTTACGGTACGGTTACGGTACGGTTACGGTACGGTTACGGTACGGTTACGGTACGGTTACGGTACGGTTACGGTACGGTTACGGTACGGTTACGGTACGGTTACGGTACGGTTACGGTACGGTTACGGTACGGTTACGGTACGGTTACGGTACGGTTACGGTACGGTTACGGTACGGTTACGGTACGGTTACGGTACGGTTACGGTACGGTTACGGTACGGTTACGGTACGGTTACGGTACGGTTACGGTACGGTTACGGTACGGTTACGGTACGGTTACGGTACGGTTACGGTACGGTTACGGTACGGTTACGGTACGGTTACGGTACGGTTACGGTACGGTTACGGTACGGTTACGGTACGGTTACGGTACGGTTACGGTACGGTTACGAGGTTAACGGTTACGGTAAACGGTACTACGGTTCAACGGTACGGTTACGGTAACGTATGTCTACGGTTTTGACGGTGTACGGTTTCCGGTATTCTACGGTTTACGGTACGGTTATAACGGTTACGGTTTACCGGTTACGTACGGTTCACGTACGGTACGGTTACGGTACGGTAAGAGGAGGAGGTAACTACACCCATTCTACTTCATAAGAATATTCAATATTCTACTTCTTGATATTAATCTTCCCCATATTCTACTTCATACGAATAATTTCCTAGTGTCAGGCAGTAATGCCCAGAGTCATGAGTACTTCTTATAGTGGATTTTCGTAAAAATAATTCGCTAGAGAAGATGGAAAAGATGCCCTTCATTAACCTTGATGCCCAATCATTGCAAATCACGGCTTACGCACCTGCTAACATTGATGACCACTCCGTTCGTCAATTGCAGTCCCCAAGAGAGTACGGTAGTGAGGAGAGCGTGCCCGAGGCAGTTTGTCTGTGCGAGTGAGTGAAGGAAGGAACAAGGATGAACCGACCTGGATGACCTGCTCGAATCCATCGATTGTCATCTCGCACTTCGCCCTTGAGCCCTGAAAGATCAGCTAGGCTTCATAACCTCGTCCCGACCCACGATTCCAGCATTGCAGATCAGTCCGTCGATTCTCTCGTATGTCTGCATTATCAGATCAGCAGCGTGCCTCACAGATCTCAAATATTTATATTCAGCTAAAAACTGCTTCTAATGACATGCACTTTGTGCTGCAATATTTGCACACTCACGACAGATTTTCCAGATCACAGAACACAATGACGATGTGTCCGGTTGAAGTGGCGTATTCCTCGCGCAGTTCACGGCGAACCTGAGAGTAGCACCGAGAGAACCCATTTGCTATTGCCTGGTCTCATTTCTTTTCAGAAAAAAATTAGTCGTCATATGACACTTTCAAACAGGGAACTGAATTTGAAGTTCCCCACCTGTGAAGCCTTCAGCGGATTTCTGGCCAATAAGATGAGCGATCCATTACGAGATACGATCTCACGAGCAAGTTGCCTTCCGATTCCTCAAATTTAGCAGTTCATCGGTTATTCCCACCAAATGGTCAGTCATCCGATGTGGGGTAGGCTTCTTAGTAATGCCACATCCAATGATAAACAAGAACTATCGTTTCCCTCTTCATACACTCGTCTTTGCTGTGGCATTACAAAGAAGCTACCCAGTGTCTTCTGATATGACAAGAATCGCCAAGTTTTTCTTACCCGAAGTTCCTCCAGTGAGCACATACAATTTATCACTCAGATCGTATACTTTTCCCTTTCCGGGGCGACGACGGAAGATCACGTAGTAGATGACGATACGAAGACAGAGAATGAGGAAGAGGAACACACACTGAAACAGAGGATCTCGGCCACTGAATGCGCGAACCATGTCCGTAGCCTAGCACATTATAACACAAAATGCATACATCTAAAGCATCTTCTACCGTATCTTCGTAACCCGTCTGAGCATAATTCAGATTATGCATGTACCCTCTCCGCACTTTCAAAGCATCTGACATGGAATAATCTTTCGAACTTCTTTGTTCACAATATCTTCTAAAACCCCGTCATCACTCAGACTTCATTGTCAAGCTCACAATGGCCATCTTGCATTTCCTCATATAGACTAAGGTTAAGGAGAGTACAATCACTCACTATGAAAAGAGGAAGGAGGAAGAGAGACTCGAGAAGAGAGATGATAGTCGCTCCACTGTGATAATCAAGGAGAAAGGGAAGTAGACACTCAAGCCAACTCATCTCGATGATTGAAGGTCGCCCTTCTGAATACTCACTCTTGACGACGTCTCTTTGTACCCAATTATAAGTCCCGCCCATTCCCCTAGCTCCGCCCCTTTTCATGACTCCGCCCATTTCATGACGGCGTGGTTCAAAGTGTCGCATCCCTATCTCAGAGCAAAGATGATCCTTGGTCTTTCCTCCATTACTTTATTGATCCTTCGAGAAACCATCAAATAATGCACACTTAATGGGGTTCTTTTCGGGCTACAATAGGACGAGAATGACAGAGAGAACATCGGGGGAAGGGAAGGGAGAGACACGACACGAATACAGGATAGTGAGTGATTCATTTGATCAGGGAAGGAATACTAAATGAAGACTCGGATTGGGAGACGAAAGGGTCTCGTTCTGATAGCATGCAATATATGGGATGTGATAATATCTAAACTGGTAATATCTAAATCTGGACGGTGGTGCACAATATGATCTATTCGACACAACGCTGGTGCCTTAATTTTCTAGATATAGCACGTTGAAATAGAAACTACTCGGAATGTTGCCTATTGACTAGGAAGGTTGCGAGATGGAGCGGGTTGAATACTATTAGCAGCAGAGGCAAATGGACTAAGCAAAGAGAATAAGCTGTTGAAAATAGAGAGACAATTGAAGTTACAAGAGTGAAACAACGTGACAAGAATGTATGGTAAAATAGCTGTAGAGAAAAAAATCCGAATAAGAGATAAGATCCAAGAGCTGAACTAGCCGAGGAGAATTGTACTAAAGACGATGCGACAGTGTATTAATGAGAAATGAGAGAAATCAAGGGGTAAGAATTCATGAGAACGCTAGATTATTGAAAAATATGTACTAGAAGGGAACTCAAGTATGTCCAATGGAGAATTAGATCAGACGGGACCGACGACTATGGAGGGGGAGGTTGAGGAATAAGAGGAGAAGAATAAGACGGGTGATCTAATAATTCGGCAAAAATACCAAGCTGCACGAAAAATCCAGTGAAAAGGCAATAGACATATTTGAACTAGGAGTGAGCCTACATGAACAGCAAGCGGGATAGTGACACAATCGGTTTAAGTAGATAGTAGAGAAATTTCGATAAATGAGAATGGAGAAGGAGTTGTACTGAGAAGAGGAATACGCAATCAAGTACCTTGTGAGAATACAATCATCGAACAACGGAAATCATACCACATCAGTTAAGAGGAAGGCCAGGGGGTACTAGTGGGAGACGGATTGCGATGGGGATCAGAATGAGGAATGAAGGGATGGGAGAGACGAGAGGACGATTGGCTTAATCGTCGAAGTCGGAGGAATCAGCTTCTGAGAAGGCGTACGAGACCTCGCGAGTGCTCATTACATGATCGATGAACTCACACGCGCTGAAAATTTAATAATTAAAATCATTATTAATATATTAACTAATTCAAATAAAGTGCATGAGAAATTCCCATGCACTTTAATTATTGTTATCATCCAATCTGCTCGTCGTTTCTCACGATAGTTATTGCGCGACAGGCCCTGCACATCGGCCTATCGTGGGAATAATTCACGAAATAATAGAGGCATCGCCAATCTTTTTGAGCGAAGAAAAGGTGCCAAGAAGAATTCAAGAAGGAAGCAAAATACTTACCGATTATTGATTATCTCCACCCAGCAAGGAGTTTCGCAGATTCGTTTGTATTGGAACTCTGGTCCCCATCCCTTGACGAAGCCGATCTTGACCACTGCGTGACGGTGCATGTCGTCAGCTCCGATGCGAGCCACCTGAGATTTTTCGATTAATTATTTAATTTTTTAAAAATAATTATCGATCACAACTTACCGCTCGGAGCTCGCGACGACTGAACTCCGTCAGAGGGTAGGGAAGCTCCTGTCTCGGTTTCTCTCCCTGCAAAGTATTTAATTAGAAGGAATACGTTGGGTAGTAGTGATGCCTTCCAATGGACACTTTCTCTCTCTGAACAACCCTTCTCGCATGATTACGATAACATCGCAATCAAAAAAGAATCCCTGGTACGGAGGTCTACGGTAACTTGAATGACGAAATGTTTAGGGAGAGGATACGGCCACATTAACTTCGAGTCATTTGAGAGATAATTGGAGATATGGATACGGTATCTTACATTGGTTCCCTTCATCGCTTCCAATTGGTAGTCGTACATTTGGAGGATTGCTCGACGAGCACGAACGAGATCGAAGGCCTGCAATCAGTTTACGATTCGTCGAGGATACGGCATTCTAGAAAGCATCGGACAGCAGGGTATGTAGCCCGTATAACAGCTGGCCTTGCCAGTGGGCCCACCCAGCGTTGTCTTACGACTGTAAATTCGCTTGACGAGCATACACCATTATCTTTAGTGTAGCCTGCACATCCCCTTCTTCCTAAGTCCTTCCCTGCGCTTCTCTTCCATGAATCAAAGAGGAAGTAAACATCTCCACCTAAGGCGAAATCTACATGCTTCCATACATTTCTCGCAAGCTGCTCTGATGCGCATTAGAAGAGTAAAGGGCATCAAAGAAACATTTTCAGTGGGATTCCGAGTATCTCTGTAGGGGAATGAGTCAGAGGTCAAACCTTGATTGCAGTGCCAGGGTAGACCTTGTGGACGGCATCTCCAGTGACGAATCCGGCCTCTCGATCCAGATAGGTGGAGCTGATGAAGACGGGGTAGCGAGACATTACCCGCACCCACATCGATCCATCATCCTTGACCGAGAGTCGAACGCCACATCCAATCTTGCCTCTGAAAGGGAGACACTTGTGATTTATAATGGAAAGGGAACGGGAGTACCACCTGCAGTTACTATGCTAATGGCGTAGGTCGTAAATCGTTTCATGTCCCCCTTTCTGTCAGCCAAAAAAGGGAAGTATGTCATCTCCGGGTATACCCGTGTATTAGATGGAAACTGAGAGAGACTCGAGGAGATCAAAGAACTAGAAAAAGTTCCGTGAGAATAGCC
Source organism: Pristionchus pacificus (assembly GCA_000180635.4). NCBI lineage: Eukaryota > Metazoa > Nematoda > Chromadorea > Rhabditida > Neodiplogasteridae > Pristionchus > Pristionchus pacificus. The sequence continues at coordinate 5,220,444 of CM026580.1, forward strand.
TAAGTCTTCCCTCTCTAATTCATCACTTCCTTTCTACTAACGGAATCGGACGAATAATCGCTAAGAGTCCGTGAATTATTGCACTTCTCCATCTTTTTTTGTCCCAAACTAATTCGCATCACTTATGGATCTATGCTCTTGATGCATGCCATCGACGAATTGACTCACCCTGAACGACACCGAAAGTCTAATTACGGTTCGTCCATCATTTCCATTTTGTCGTTTTCTATCACCATCAGTGCGGGGGTTTAACGACCCTCCGATAATGTGCTCTCTCACCTGACTTCGTGCACTTCTCGATCGAATCTCGTCAGCATATGTGACGTATTGGAGATACAGTATCTCTGCTCCGTATCCGTATCGAATCCTCCGTCGATGAAGAAGTTCACCGACTCCACCTGAAAACATCATTAACATCTTCTTGTTTCGCAAAAGCATCTTTACGTGGTAAGATGAGAGTAGCTACGGTAGCTTTGCCATGACCAGGCAATTTCGCAACCTTACTAGTGAGGCCAGAGCTTTCTCATCATTTTTGTTTGACATCCCTCTTCATTAAAGATTATATTTGGCCCTGCCTTTTCTCTAATCTTCCCCTACCCGAGAGGACCGCTCTATTCCCCTCTCTATTCTCCGCTCATATCAAATTCATCTTTCCGCATGAGAACTACGGTAGTCAGAGGAAGCGATGGAGTGTGCAAGGAATGAGAAGGGTCATAAAAGGACAGCTTATCGCTGTCGAGTGGGCCCTTCTCCTCCCGTCCAAAGCATATCAGAATCAATAGGGCAAAGTTCGCAAGATGTTTTCTCTGCTGAGTGAGAACAAATATCGTAAGGTTATTTTCCATTCCACTAGTAGCTGACCTTTGACAAACGTTCTAGGGGGCGGAGAAAGGAAGAGACCGGGAGGAGGCGGTAGATCAAGTGCCCTCCTCCCCCCTTCCTTCCCCTTGCCTCTCTCCCAGACAATCGATAGCTCGCTAAACAGCACGTCTCTTTTGCTGAGCATTTCAAACGCACGATAGCATGAGGAACTTCGGAAGATTGTGGTTACATTCTCACCTGTCTCAGTAGTCCCACATGGTTGTCCCTCTCGCAGTAATTCACGGCCGCCCAGTTATACCCGAGTGGCTCTGCAAAAAAAGGTTAAGTGGAGGAGAGGAGGAACTGATTTTCTTATGGTCGAGAAGTGAACGAAAGTGTAATGTCTGGGAGAGATTGAAGAGAGAGAGAAGTGATTAATGATGATTTGAAGCGAAATGATTGAATTTCTCACTGGATTTGGCTGAATGTGGTTCGATTTCCGATGCTCGATTCATGCATACTCTCGGGCAGTTGAATTGCATTGAGAAATTATCTGAAAATTTAAACGTTGAATTCCCTCAACACCCTAGTTTGGTCCTTTTTTTGCATGCTACTCGTCACTCGTCGAGTTCGCTTGGGAAGATAGAGAGAAAGAGGAGAAAGGGCTTTGAATGGCTGAGAAACATGAGGGCAAGGCAGATATCGAACGGGAGAGCGCTAGAGAAGAGAAAAAGAGAGCATGGAAGATACGAAAAGAGAACACTAAGAGGGAATCTTACTCTCTTCTCAGTACAGCTCCTTTCTACTCCACCTTCGGTGCTTCATCATTCGAGTCCTTTTCATCGTCAGTCGAATCTTCTTCTTCTTCATCATTGGACGACTCTTCTTCATTCTCATCATTCGAATCCTCTTCTTCCTCATTATTCGACTTGTCCACTTTCTCATCATTCGAATCCTTTTCTACAACTTCTTCCTCATCACTCGACTCCACTTTTCCATTCACTTCTACCGTAGGATATCCGTACACGATGGTAGATCCTCTACCTCGTTCATATTTCTCCAAAACCGGCTCCCATCGCTTCACGAACTCATTGTATCTTGCGGTTTCTTCAGCAACCCTTCCTTGCTTCTGAATTTCTGCGCACAGAATCATGTTGATGGGTTTATACAGGATGCCTCTCGCTCTCATCTCGCAAGCCAGTGTGTTCACGTAGGCCTCCAGGTCCATGAGGTCTCGGATCTCATCTCTGTTCTCATCCGTGATTTCAGGGAGTGGGATAACGGGTCCCCAGTAGCTACCTCCACTCACTGGGGGTCGCTCGGGTGCATAGGTCGAGGATGAGGGAGGGAGATGAACAAGTCGGACGGTTCCATTCGATCCACTGATGGGAATGCTCATTTCGCCTGATCTGATGATCGGCTCTTCCTTAGGAAGGGGTTTAGGTCGATTAAGGGCCGCTTCCATAAGACGTTCGACTTCGGAGGGAGAATACATCAGGAGATGGAGAAGAAGTGAAGTGGAGATGGGTAGAGAAGGGAAGGGGTAGAGAATACGATGGTTTTCTACTGCGAATGGAAGAGGAGCCGAAGATTCGAAGGGGGAAGCGTAGAAAGGGGGCGGAGACTAAGAGGGGCCAGAGGAGAGGGATGAATAGGAGGGAGTAGTGGAAGGTGTAAGAGAGGAGAGCGAGAGAGGACTGCGGCCAAAGGATGATGGAGGATAGAAAATGAGAGAAAGAGGGAGAGCTGTTGTTTCACTTTTCTATTTAGGTGAGAGGAACGGGTGGAGGAAAAGTGAGAGTGAGTGCAGGGAAAGGGCGGATCGATTGAGAGTTGCCCATTGGATGAAAGCAGAGACATTTTTGGAAAGAATAATGAAGGCATAGTAGACAAAAGTGACCAGTTGCATAGCAATTATCGATTGAAGAGAGAAAGAGACGACGAGAGAAAAGGAGAAAAGACGAGAGTTTAACCCAGTAGACAAAAGAGGACTTACATAGAGCTCCATTGACTCCCTTGCTCTTCTTTCTCTTGATTCGATAACGATAGAGAATGAAGGCTGCATCGATGATCTCACGAGAGCATCCTGACGAAATATATAATAAATATTTTTAATTTAAAATTAAATATTATCGATTCTTGAAAGGTGCCTTTCTTGGCCTTTCTTCTATGTGTATTATCGATTCGTGGGTTGTAGATAAGTGAGCAGAAAGGTTTCTAATCTATCCGTTCACGTCATCTAACGACAGAGGTGATAACGCTTTCATTCTACCGAGAGCGAGAGCTGTCGTGCATGTCATAATGACTACACCTACGAATCGAGTCGAGATCTAATAACAATGCTAGCTACTAACCGGGAATGTAATGATTGTGCTTTCCCCAGAAGCAGTGGTCCCTTCGCTTCTTGTCTTCAGGACAGCGGCAATTCTTCTTCAACGGGGGTCTCTCTTCCTGTAACGGAGAAATTGAAAATATAGTAGTAATTATGTGACTTACTCCGAATTCATCCGGGTCATCATGCTCCCTTTCCACTCCATCGAATGGCTCATACGTGATATCTCCTTCCTTCGGAGGAATGGCTACATCGCGAATCTCTTGCTGTAATAAAAGTATGTGTGTTTGCCGCTCCACAGGTAAATGTCACCGTAAAAGTGTTAGTCATTTTCTAAATAGAAGAAATTCGAGAAATCCTAGAGGAATTCCAATCAATCACGTATTTCACTATGTTATTATTATGTTGGGCACGTTTTCAGTAATTCGTATAGTAATTACCCTTTCCTCAAAGTCGATCGGAGGCGGATCCTCTCCGAATATGGCATCTCGGAAAGTCTGCATGTAATGGACGGGAGATTGGAGAAGATCGATGAGATCTTCAGGAGAGAACAAATTCTCAACGACGGGAAGAAGGGGATCTGCAGATAGGCAAGTTAGTCTCTTATATTCATCCTTTATACATAAATTCTGTCTGCATAAGCGCAAGCGATGCTGTTCCTCCCTTCGAAAGACAAGAAAAGGAATAGGAATTCACCCATATCCATTGGTTCCCCTGTGTTTTCTTCATCCATACAGTTCAAGCTGTGGTCGTCTGAACCTTTTAATAAGCGTTGAGCATTGATTGCACGCACAATGTCAATGGAACCAAGGAGGATACGACACAACAGAGGGAGGAAGGGTAATTGACTCACTTGATTCCATCTCACTTTCAATTCCGTCCTCAGTTCTCATCACTTTCCTCGCATTATCAAATGCCTTAGCGACAGGATTCTTTAGCTCCTCGCAATCCATCAGCTCATCGGGAACGATTTTCTCGCCTGAAATAATCACCTCATATTTATTAAGAATGTTTGCTTTTTATATGTTTTTGCGCATCGCAAATACGTCACAAATTTGCATAGAAATCGAAAAATTTAATCAGATAAGAATGGAAATTCAGTTTCGATCCAACTAATAAGGTAATAAATATATTTATTTATTTATTTTTATATTTATTAAGATTGATTGCCTTTTTATGTTTTTGCGCATCGCAAATACGTCAGAAATTTGCATAGAAATCGAAAAATTTAATCAGATAAGAATGGAAATTCAGTTTCGATCCAATTAATAAGGTAATAAATATATTTTCCTTCAATCTACCGCAAACTTCACCTCTGATAATTCTTTGTCTCTTCTCGAGTGCCTTTCTCACTTCATTCTTCGAGAAGAGTCCCTCTGCTGCAAATTATAAATTAATATTATTAATTCCATCCCTAGGACCTTCTCTGTCTTTTTCGGTCTCATTCCATGCCCCTCCGCATTCAAAGCGGTGGTTGCTCGGCCCAAAAAAGTAAAGTCCCTATTCCCTCATACCATCCGTTCCCACAGCCGCAGCGATCACTTTATCCAGTTCCGCCTCGATATTCTGCAATAGATCACTTTCCCTCACTGTCATTTCATCGCCACAAAAGAGGCGCGTTCGCTATCGGGATTGCCGTCTTCTCTCTTGACACATCGATAGAGACAAAATAATATAGCACACGAGTGATTGAGTCTAGAGAAAAAAGAGGGTCGATATTCTTCACATTTGTCGTAAGTTCTGACACTTCTGGGAAAACCGATGCCGAGCGTGCCCCACTCGCCACTCACAATCTCCCATTCGGGTTTCGTCTGCTCGAGTCTCGCCGCGTTCTTCTTTCTCTCCTTCAATTGACGACGCTCCGGAATCGTCATCATGTGATCTACGAGAAGGAGCAATTAGAACTCTGAAGACGTTTTGGAGTGAGCTCTGGCGTTTTGCGTAGAATTGACTAGAACCCTTCATATTCGACCAAAAATCAGAAATGTAGTGAAAAAGTCGTCCGTCGACCCCGGAACGTTTTCTTGTGAAAGGTGCCTTAACTTACTCTGGAAGATCCTGGATATATCCCACACGTGCAGTTGTTGATTCGTGACATCGCCTCCGCCCATCTTCTGAAATGGAACAATCATCTCTCCTTCACATGAATATCAGCACCTGTGCAGCATCGATTGCAGCTCTGACCAGTTTCACTTGACTCGGATCAAGTGATGCTGCGCCCTGCGTCCTCTCCATCATTCCAGCATACTGCAAAAGGTACAGTATGATCTCTAATCGTGGGTACTGTAATGGGTTTTTGAACGCGTTCGCGAAATGGCACTAAGTAGTTTCGAGTGAAAGTAATGGGGAACTAGATGATGTTCACGACCTCTCAAATTCGTAATCTCTCTCGCGGAAAACGTGACAGAGTGTGCGAAATGGGATGGTCCAATTATAGGGTTCGTTCGAGAGTAAGAAGTGAAGGGGGACTAACATGTTGGCAGCAGAGCATGTACTGAACAGAGTTGATGTCGCTGTCCTTTGCCACTTTCTCCATCATCATAACGATTTGCTGCACGGACCACTCGAGGATCTTCAGCTTCGATTTGTTCTTCTGAAAAGTTGCATATGAGTTGACTTGAGTGAAAGTAAAGGAAATAAAACCAACTTACACAATTCAAGTTCACAGTTCATAATTCAACAGAATTCAAGAAATGTTAAACCAAAAATATATTACCAAGTGAGGTCCCTTGGATCCATACGTGCCCGGTCCAGTGGCTGGTACGGCAACTCTCGGATTAGGAGGAGCTCCCACACACTCGGTTGTTCGAGAATAGGCTGAACATATCCGATTGACCCCTAAACCTGTAATATCTAACTCACTTGGCTCATCATTGTCATTGGTATACTCGGAATTCCAGATGGTGGGATTAATCAGATGTCGCTTCTCTTCTTCTTTCTCTTCCGCAGTCTTCATCGAATGAAACCGCTTGCTCATCGCGTGAATGTCCTTCAAATACATAAATAATTTATTGAAAATCAAAAATATTTCGCAACCATAGGCTTATAAAAAAGATGATTAACCTTTTCCTTGTCTTCAATTCTGTCCAGAATTTCTCTTCTAAACTTGTATCTGTCTTGTAGTTCCAATGCATATTCACTAATATCATCATCAGAATGAATACTCCTCTCATCCTCCTCCTCCAGTTCTGCCTTCATACCAGCAAGTTGTTGATGAGCAACTTCCAATTCCTTGGCCAATTTGTCTTTTGTCAACTGAAAATACCACAATCTGCTATCGTAATCCAAGCCAGCAATTGCTCTGCGATTCAGTAAATGTAACTCGATCCAGAATTGCTGATTAGGCAAAGATATCATTTTCTATTCTAAATCTACCACAACGATGAAATGTTAGGTCAGATGAAATTATTTTCCTTCTAACATAACAATCCAATGTCAACTTTGTGAAACATGAAACTAACCGTCTTAGTGCCGGCAAGAATCATCTTTTCAAAGCATCCTCTCATTTCAGAAGCAGGTTCGGAAAATTCCGATCCATAATTGATTAGATTGGCCATCATCTCTGCACCGTCTCCACCACCAAGAATACGATTCTCCGGAGGAAGACCAACGTCCGATTCTTCCGATTTAACTATCTCTTTCGCCTTCTCCAGAGCAATCTGAGTAACAGTTCGAGGAGAGGGAACTTCGTGCGGATTGTCCTTCGGAGGATCAATCTGGAATGCATTTACTGTTTTTCTAAGACAAGACCAAGCAGGAAATAAGCATCCAATTTATCAAACACCATAATCAATGCCTCATCTTACAAAAGTGCTTACCTCTTCAGTCTTTATTTCGAGAGCATTGAGACCAAATCCACCAAGAACAGACGCATTCGATAATCTCAGACTTTCGAGCAAGGACGGGTGAGCATTGAGAAAGTCTGAAAATGAATTGGATTAGCAAGCTCTCTCCCTCTCTCGCTGTCTTCTCTCACAACTCTTATGCCCTATAGCGTCTAGCATCCCTAACTATTGAGAATGGGTCAACGATATGATCAGATTGTGTGAAGTGTGTGCACTAAAACACGTAAACTAATTACTAGGAAAGGAAAACACAACTACTCTAGCTACTCTACACGAGCTGTAGTTATCGACTCTGTCATTCCAAAGGGAAAGGTGATATTAGTCTAGCATGACAATTAGTGTCCACCAATCAATAACCACCGCTCGTGCTCACTACTACAAGGCCAGACAGAGGAAGTTGGCTAGCCGAAACATAGAATAGCAAAATAGGCAAGGCCAAACATTGTAATGATTAGCAATCAAAGGAATCGGACCATGCAAACTTCCTCTTTCCGAACTTAAAGAAGCAAGCTGGTACATTCGACGTATTCACATGGAGTTTGAGAAAAGAATGAAAGGGGAAGCAGAACAACTCAGGAGAAAAGGAAACATAACAATAATTGGGTACTCACGAGGGTCTAGTCTCCCTGTCTCTCCTCTTCTCTCGAGTGAAAGACTACGGAGAAGGCCGACTTGACTCTCTTCCATTGTAATCGAATTAGTCGTAAACGGCTCGTTCGACGTCGATCTTGCAACTCCATCCGCATTAGTCTTCCGGGCAGGTCTAGACTGTCTCTGATTCTCTCTCAAGAAGCCTGGTTTATCTCTGGCCAGTTTCTCGAGATTGCTAAGAAGAACGTAATTCTTCTTCGCTGGTTCTCTTCCTTGTCGACGGCCTTCCTCCAGTGCGCACTTGAGTAACTCCGCAACTCTTTCCACAGTAGCAGGATAATGAGCGGCGACGAATTGTTCAGCGATGAATCGTCCTTCCTTTTCTCTCTCCTTCGCCTTATCCGCTTTCGACTTTCGATGGATCATCTTGAGAATGTATACCTTCTCCTCGTCATTCAACTCCTTCTTCTGAGTAATCATGTCGGCGGTTCTTCTATCCACCTCAGTCAATCCAGTGAGCTCCGCTCGATAGTTATCCGCACTGGTTCGAACGATTTGGATGGCCATTTGTTCTTGTGGTACAGTAGATCGTGCGGATTTACTCGAAGAAGGACGAAGATCTCCTCCGAATTTGTCGATCTGCTCAGTATTGTTCACTCCAGCAGATCTTGATCTGTTCGGATTCTCAAAAGGAGGATGAGGATCGTCCTTGGACTGTTCATTCCGCTTCTCCCAGTACCCTTGCAATCGCAATATCTCCTCCTTCATTTCCATCGTCGTCGGTACTCTTTTGAGCGCCTCTTGTGATTCCTTCTCTGTCTGTCTCCTTTCTTGTTCCTTCCTTGCTTGTTTCCTTGCCTCCGCTGCCTCTACCCTCATTCTCTCACTGTTAACAATCGCTCGAGCTTCAGGATCTTCCTCGTTTTCAAAGGAGTCTGTTCTCACTGACTGCTTCACAGTGGTTAAATCGGGAGAGGTGATGGGAGGCTGAGCAGCCGCAACAACCGGAGCTGCCTCTCGTTCTTTCTTCTCTTCAGCTTCAAGTAGTATCCGATCACGCGTGATACTACGATAGAGCCGAGCCTGGTACTCATCTGCGTCCTCCATCGTAGGCTTCAGTTTGGGGGCTGCAGCAGCAGAGAGAACCACGGTATCCGGAAGAGAGGCAACCGTGGTGGTAGGGGGTCGAGCCACAGCCTCGGAAGGTTCAGTGATGGTGACAGGGAGAGATGGAGCCCGTACATCCGGAATGGCTGCCTTTGATGGAAGAGGCGGTATCCTCTCCGTCCCTTCCCTCATCGAAGAGAGAGAGGCCGAGAGGGGCGTCGGATGCACGGGCGCTGTCGGAAAAACCGGCCGTATATACGTCGGGGCGGTCTGGGGCATGGCCACGGCCGGATTGAAGGGACTGGGACGGATCTGCGCTTGGGCCGCCTGCTGCAGGTACTCTTGCTGCAGGTGGGCAGGGTACTGCTGCTGCTGGGAGGTCGATCCGGTCGGGTCGAACTGTGGGAGGTCCGGCCGGGCGTGCTTCGTGGGTGGGGCCGTCAGCAGGTGATGCATGGTGGTCGCTGCCTCCTCGGACTGCCTTGGCTGTTGAGGAACGGGAGCTGGGGCACTAGGAATGGGATTGTCGATTGGAGCAGGAGCAATCTGCAGCTGCTGGGCTGCTTGGACTGGCTGCGGCTGCTGCATGGGCTGCGTGGGAAACTGAACGGGTCCGATGTGAACTAGTCCGGGGGGAAAGATGCCTGGGAATGCAGCTGCCATGTGATTGTACTGTAGTTGGTGCATGTAATGATCATGTGCAGCCTGTTGTTGCTGTTGAAGGAGAGGAGGACGATCTCCGTCTTCCGGAAAGTCGACTCGATATTGAGATTCGACGTCATCTTCCTTGGGAATCCCTTCCTCATCATCGTCTAGACTAATAACGGGCCAATCTCCGGGAAGTCCTTTCCTCTTCGAAGCCTTCTTCATCTTCCGACTAGTCGTCGAGTCTGCACAAACAACAGAGATTAACGACAAATCTAAGATCACCAAATCGATCCATTAGTCATTTTCAAAATCAAATCGATATTTTTTACAAGACACTAACTATATTACAAAACACCAAATACTCCTACCCACAAACTACCAAACTAAAGTCACCACCTACCATTTCCCACCGATAAAATTCCGGGGATTCTCAAGCAAGCATTCCGATACGATACTTTCTCTATACAGACATCACCGATATTACCCTTTTCTACGTTACTATGCGGCATTCTTCACTATGCTCACGCTACTCTAAAAGGAGGATTTGCATTCTCTAAATCCTCCTTTTATCTAAACAGAAAAGGGTGACTTTCGTGGAGAAAACTGAATATGAGAGTGATTTCGGAAGAGATGAAAGAAAAAAGAAATTGTGCCAAAGATGGAAGAAAAACGGGAAAAGGTGTTTAGTGAAAGCCTACGATACGATTCTCTTTTTTTACGGGTTAACATCTCCCATTTCGACGAAATTCTTCTCGTATCAGGAAGAGACACGGAGTGAAATATCGAAACAACTGCGTTTTTTTTGTGCTAGGAAACAGCTGATCGCTTTACGCGCTCTCCCACCTACTCTCCCTCTATTCACCAAAGCCCATTGTGGAGGAAGGATCCACTCTCTCACTCGCTCATTCTCCATACCTGATGGTAGCATTTTGAGGTGATTGTTGGAGGAATTGCCCATATCCATCCTGAAAGAGAACGGAAGAATTATCTATTCCCTATTCATCCCCCAGACAGACAGCTGCCACTCACATATCGTCCATTGAGGGGATTCCGTTGATACGAAGAAGACCAGTGTTGGGATCTATTAGAGTGGATGCTCCCGATTGTTGAGTAACTCGCTCGTAATGGTACGGGTTAATGCAAACTTGAGCGTCGGGTTTGTGCTCTTCGTTCTGAAAGAAGAGAATTTAGAGGGAAGGGACGGGAAACTGACTCTCCCTATCTCCCCTTCCTCTAACTGCAGCCTAACATGATATCGCTACGTTACAGACTGCTAATATCACTAGGAATTAAAAAGAGCACTCCTTACTACGATTTACTACATGCTTGCATGCTCTAAGACTCTAGAAACTCAGTTGGCACACTGATAAAAGGGAGGGAAAAGAAGGAAGTGAAACATGCAGAGTGGATATGATGAGGAAGGAATCCGTTGGTAGCCCGTTGTCCCTGTTGATGTCGTTGTCTCGCCTTGTCCTCCTACAAGGAAAAGAGAGAGAGGGAAACGAAGCGTGTCTTCAGTCGATCGAGACGAGGCAGTGAAAAAGAGGGAAAGAAGAGAGAAATGATGACGGAACACTTTCGGAATGGACACTCAAAAGGGTTCCGTCACAATCTATACTACCACACCATTCATGCACACGCAAAATCTACAGTTCAACTGAATTCTCTTCTTTTCTTACCTCGGCCTTATTCTCAAATCCGTAGTGACAGCAGGGAATGGCACGAAGTTCGTTCTTGTGAAGGTCTTGGAAGCGGAAGAGCTTTGAGTAGATCACATGGGGAAAACCCTTCCGACCAGCCACCTCAATTATTTAAGTGAAACGGTGTTTCACTAATACATTTCTTGGATCAAAAACTCGTAAGAAATGATAGTTTCTAATCCTTCATCATCTGTTCTCTCTCTCTCTCTCTCTGTAGATTGATACATCTTCTCAGTATTTTTTTAAAAAATTAACTAGGAAATAGCTAGTGTACGATATTTACTTTTATGTATTTAAATCCATTTTTTCCAACGGTATTCGGGTTAACGACAAACATCTTCGATGTAATTATTTTTTATTAAAAAAAATTACCTGTAGTCTTCCATCGAGAGTCCTCGTGACAGTTATGCAATCTCCTACAAATTTTCCTCTCGATTCGACAACTCGAATGAACATCTCAAGATCTCCAGGTCGATCCTTGAGCTTCTTGTGAAGGGACTCCAGGGCTTTCGATGAGAAATCATAATCCATATGCTGCTGAAACATTTAAAAATAATCGACGCTCAACATGGTTACGTTTTGGATACATTCTCGAATTGATTGGTAAATTAAGAAGAGATTCTACTGTAATAAGTCAAAAACCTGTTCATTATATATTAATGGACTCACGATGCAGTATTGCATCAGAAAGACGACCACCTCTCCGCATGTCGAACTGTGATCCGGCCTGCAATTAGTTTATTTTAGTGATTTTTTTTCCATTTTTCCATTTTCCATTCTTGCGCTCGCGACGGGCGGTCCACTCTCACCCTCGCTCTCTTCCATCCCCAGTTTGGAGAATCTTCGTCCGTCAGCTTGGGCAACCCGACGAGTATCGCCCACTTGGATCATCTAGAGGAGGACCAAGGACGGATTCTAATCGCCTCATGTGATCTACGGTCAAGAAAAGCCCCATTCAAGAAAACTACTTCGTGAGTTTACTCTTAACCACGCAAGTCAGGACTTCGGAGGCTTGATGATCTTCTTCTGGATTCAAACCATCGACTAAGCGCGACGGGCCACCGACAACAAAAAGCTAAGAAGATATCATCCCTTGACCCTTTTGATACTGAGTGCGAAGATCCCAATCCCCTCCCTAACGATGTTTCTTCCTGCAGGCCCAGTGCCTTGATATCAGGATAAATCTGTATCAGTGATGATTATTAACATATCCTTCGCATTTTTAAACTTTTTTTGATGATACTTTCAGTTCTTGATCAGTTCAATATTTGTTTGCTGTTCAATTTTGAATTTCCTATTATGAATAAAACTGTAGTTAACCGACCTTCGCACTGGGATTCCATCGTTGATCAGTGGAACGAGTGCGTTCGATCTCGTAACTCCTTCCTTACTATCTTCATTGGCAGAAGAGTTAGCATTTGAAGAAGAAACGAGCACGTTCGATCTCGGTTTTCGTGGCTTCGAATTTCGAATTCCTCCGCTTGGAACGACACCTGAGCATAAATATATGATATAACAGATTGCAGATTATAACAAATTAGTATTATTCCTATCCAAAAAATCGCAATTATCCATTTTCCTCTTTCTTAAGAAAAGTGGTAGTTTTGCAATGAAAAGGCTACCATTTTCCACATGCCATTTTTGCGAAATATGTGTTTCCTTTTGAGCATAATGGTTAGTTTTGAAGCTATACAGTACTGTACAGTTTTCTCTTCACATCCACTCTCTTTTGCATAGTCATAAATCTCCTTTTTATGTGATCCCGTTGACGAGTAGAAAGAGAAACGAGGTCACCTGTCGGAAGTCCTTCTAATTTCGCTCCTCCTTTCTGGTCGGGAGGCGGCTGATATCCATACACTTTCGTAGAAGCCAGAGACATCTGTCGAATCATGTCTCGATTTCGTTGTTCATGCTCTGAAAAAAATCAATAATCAACAGAATTGAAGCTCCCTGCCAATAAATCCAGAGGTAAGTTGACTGGATATCCCATATTTTCCGTTCCCACCCTCCTACAATCGGAACTTTGTACGTCAAGCAACCACGTGATACTCCCCCACATGTCCCACATAAACAAACTACAGAACTTCCAAACTCCAAACTTAACTCCTGGTACTTCAACTGAACATCGTACTCCATTCTTCTTACGTTTATCAGACGATCGATTTTGACCCATCAACGTACTATTTTTTTTAGCTTCTCGTTTGGAGAGAGACTTGATCGAAGAATAACCGAACGGTCCATTGTTGAGAAGAGAGACCGATGAGCTTAGTCCATTTAATTGCGATTGTGGAATGAAGAAGTTTGTGAGATCAGGATGAATTGGAGTAACATAGCAAGGCAATGGTCGATGGATTATCTTTGGAGATGCATCAGGGGTAGCTGGTGGTTCATCCTTCACTCTTACTGGAGCAGACACTTCTTCCGGTACGGGGTCAGGATCTGGCTTGACAGTTGGGGTTGATTGTACAACCTCTATCGTCACTGGATCGACTGTGGCTGGTGACGGGGGCACATACATGGCTGGCGATGGCGGTATAGCCATTGGAGATGGAGGTACGGTCATAGGTGAGGCGGGTACTATATTCATGGGTGACGGAGTAACGCCGAAACGGACGGCATTGAATTTTTCCGTAAGGGCTCCCACGGGAGTTGGAGGAAGAATGGAGAATTGATCCAAGTCCATTTGTGTTTCCATCTGATTTAAATTTGATTGAAAAACAAAAAAAGCGAGCAGAGACGGAAAGCATAAATTCAAATGTGTAGTGTGAAGAATCTGCTTCCCTCTTTCCAATCCTCCCATTTGCCTCTCCTCCTTCCCTCTCTGCTCTCTTTCGATTGCGCATGCTCTCTCGCACTCTCTGCCCTACTACAGCAACGACGTTTATGGTTGATATGTCAGCAGCCTTTTCTGCCATATAACGAGCATCCATGGGATGAGCGGAAGTGTACTAGGGGAACAAGAGGGAATGGAAGCAATGGGAATGGAGAAATGAAGATAGAATTGACGGAATTGACTCGCAGGTAACGAAAACTGCTAATGGTGGCAATTGAATGAGAGAGGTGCCTCCGAGAGATTCAATGCACATTAATTGCCCTATTCCTGAACTTTCTGTCTTGAATGGAGAAAGAGAATGGAAAAGTGAAGGGAGAAGGGGAGAATTCTCTTTTCTTCCGCTCCAAAAGTCTTGTGATGTATTGAAATTGGATGATCAAAGTTCGCATGGAAGGAGAAAACTAAGGAAATCAAAGTGGTTGTGAAGGAAAGAAACGCTTAGGAGGCAATTAGGGAAGGAAGGGCTCATCAATATAGAGGTACTTAAGGGATGATGAGCCAAGTTGACGGACGGATGAATGAGCAAAACAGAAGAGGGTATGCATTAGCGAGGAAAAAAGTGAGTAAAAGAAGAGAGAAACTTGTGCCACTCTTTCTGATTACAAGTTGTAGCACTCGCTCAATCTATCTTTCTCCCCTCCTCATTTTCATTTCTCTCCTTCTCTACTATGCCTGAAGCTCCGCTTTCTCTTTTGGAATCTTAGAGTGAGAATGACGTCTCATTCCTACTCGGCACGTCCGCTTGAAAAAATTGCCGAGATTTCAGAATGAAGAAGGAGAAGAAGAAGTCGAAAGATGCTGAAGGGGTTTCTAAGTCCGATATTACACAATCTCTTCTAGACTCATAGTCCTTTCTCAATCTTCTTTCAAGGGAAATATTCATCTCCTTCTCTCCTTTCTCCTCATGGATTCTCTCCTCTAGACTACTTATTCCTTCTTCCCTTCTCGTGTTCTTTCAATTGGTCTAGCCAAGTGAGAGAGTATTACATAGGAGAGTGCAAGTCTAGACTCATTGCCTCGAGGAAAAACGAGGACGAGAGGTGCGGCTTCGCAAATGTGAAACAGACGCGGTTTTATTCTTTTCTTCTCACTTTAGTGTTTCTCTGTGGATAGGCGGAGGGATGAATAGGAATTCTTACGCCCCATTCATCACATTCTCTGCGCTGGTTGCCCCAGATACTTCTCAGTACAGCTCTCTCTCTCCTCCTCCTTCCTTCCATCCTTCTTCCCCTTCCGCTTCTCCTCTGTTTCATAATTGATTGACTCCCACTATCCTTGCTTACTCTCACACAATGAAATGAGATGAAGAGATTGCTCTTTTCTCCCTACATGACTTCGTTTCCCTGTCCTTTCCCGTTTTTTCCTATTCTTTTTCATTTTTCTCCTTTCGTGCAATCAATAATATTCCTTACCAAACTCCTCTCGCTTTTGAGCTTCTTTCTTCTTCTTTTTCGCTTCAAGCTTTGCTGCTTCTGCCTGGGCCAGAGCATGCGCTTCCGCTTGTGCTTGAGCAGTCGATAACGAGTTGCCATTCGCAGTGGGAACACTTAAATAAGATATTATCGATCAATTGTTATACAAATGTTTCGATTTTTATTTTTTATTGAACTCGCACTGGAAAAGGAGAAACATTTCTTTCAAAACATTATGTACAAAAGCTATTTAAATTTTTTTTTTAATAATATACTTCAATATTAAAATTTAATTTTTGTTTTTTTATTGATGGTAAGAGCCTCCTGGAAGAAAACCAAAATCTTAGGCACTCTCACTTTCGAACAGAGTGAAAAAACTTTGTATTTTTTCTATTTAACTATTTTGATTGGGTTAGCAATGAGCTTCAACAAACAATATATAAATTCTCGCTAGTTTTTTTTGCCATCATTGATTTAAGAAAGTAGACAAGTAGTCAACAAAATGGAAAGGAAAGCGAACGACCTTTACGATTCATATCTAAAAGAGATCTAAATCAGCTCTATCGAAAGGTCTTCACAAAATTCTATTCTACTTTTCTCGCCGATTGACAAGTGCTTAGTTACAATCGAGCAAATATTATCGAAACGAGCGGTAAATTTAAAAATTTAATCTTATAACAAAATTTTTTTAACGAGACACAGTAGTTTGTCGCTCGAGATTTTTATTATTATTTAACGCATTTATTTTCAACAAAATTTTTATTAAATAATATATTAACCTGGTTGATGGCATTTCTCCGTTCGGTGTAGTTATTCCGCTTACAAGTTGGCCATTGAAACCTAAAATCGTTAATCAAGATTACGATAAAGCTTAATCTTGGACATACCTGAGGCATTAGACGATGAGAATGAATACATCGGAAGAGTGGCAACTCCATTTCCTGCAACAATTTCCGCTTTAGCTGGGCAAACATGCCTTTTGAGGCTACAATTTTTTTGAGTGGCTAAATAGATTCGTGAGACTTTTGGAGACTCAATCACATGAATACATATTCTCCTTTCTGAGAAAAGTAAAATCGATGATGAAATTTGATGTAGACTAGCAGTATCGTAGTCAAGTACAGACACGAATGCCGTTTCATCAATACCCTTCTTCTATTGATCATTGTGAGCTTTGTCGCGTGTCCGATAGTGCAGAAGTTCCCCCGGGGGGAAATAACAAGGACTTTGCACTTTACCTTATTAATCATGTTATTTTTAGCAGCTACAATATTATATTTGCCCTATTTCAGACTGACCATTCAATGCGATTCCGAGGCCGTTTGCGGGTGTTCCATTGCTTGTCGACGGTATGTTTAGTTGAGGGAATCCATTCGATGGTCCTGGTGTATCCATAACACCAGGAAATGAATCGAATTGAGCAGGGAAAGGTTGGAAGTAGGGAAGAGAAGGATCTGACAAAAAACATGGTGTAATCAGTTACGTTATTAAATAACGAATTAAAAAATAATGATTTTTAATAAAAAATATACAAAATAAAATTTAAAAAATATAGCTTATGCATTAATTATGTAAATTTAAACAAATAATTTAAAATAATTAGATACTGCTAGACCTATGGTACATGGTGCTAAACCCCATAATTTATTGCTCATGTCTTCTTCTCGGTTACGTTACCCTTCAATTAGCTCGGGGGTTCAGTTTATATATCGAGCTGTTGATAAACAGAAGGAGAGCAAGAAGGAAAGAGCATATAAACGAACAAAACTCACTAGTTGTAGCAGTAGGTGATCCTTGATTGTGTGATTTTCGCTCCTTCCGTTCCTCCCGATAGTACGGGTTCCGATTACTGGCTCTTTCTCGGGCGTGTGGTAGACAACCTTGACTAGTCTGGGTTGTCTGGCCTTGGACTGTCTGGTAGGGGTTCACTCCTTGGTTGAGATTTAATTGGAAGTCCGCTTGATTGTGGAACGGGATGAGATACTGATGATGATAGTTGAGATATGCCGACTGATCTTGTTGCGGCAGTTGTTGATAGGCCGGCAGCGGTCGATACGGCTCGAGTTGCCAATCCCTCCTATCACCTGCAAATATCGATTTGATGGAGGGTAAGGAGTGTAAAAAACGGTTGAAAGAAAGAATAGGCGAGGTGAGAATGGGACGCATGCGCATTTTTTAGTGAGGGCTTTCCCCCGTCGCTTCGCAACTCTTTTGAGACCTTATTTCGCAGAGAGCAAGAGGCGAATGCATTCTAGGTTGTTTCTTTAGTGGTTGAGGGAGGTTGGGAATGAGGAAAAGCGAGAACGGTCGACAGAACGACAAAAAATGAACGTGACGGTCGCAAGAAAAAGGGAATGGGACAAGGCAGTAAACAACTACAGATCGATCAAAACCGCTCGTTTGTGAGAGAACCAAACGGAACACTCGTGGAAAACAAGGGGAATTCGCAGAAACGAAGCTGGCGAGCGCCCACTACCGTAGAGTACAGATTGTATTTTGTACTCGGGCTGAGAAAATGCACGCGGAAGTGTAACATTGAGTGTGCTCTCGACCGACGACCTTTAACCTTTCTCGCAACATGCCACACCACATTCCTGAACGGTCTAAGGGGTCGAGAGTTGGCTACCAATCACCTCTCCCTCTCCCTCTCCCTCTCCCTCTCTCCCGCTCTCTCCCTCTCCTTCCTTCTCGAGTGATCACTGTACAATCAAATGATAGGCACATCGCGCGCTCTCTTTCTCTCTCTCCTCTCATCCAATCTCACAATCTCTCTCCATTCCCTCTTGACTGACAGTTGTGGCACAATGGAAAGCGAAGTGAGAAAAGGGCCCACGGGCGACAAAAATCGTATAGAAAGGGAAGATGATGTGGGACTGATATCCCTCGACTACTCGAAGAGGGCCGAAAAACATACTTCTCGAGACTAAGCGTGAGCAATTAGCTAATGAGATGAAGAAAAGGGATACTAAGATGGAGTATCAGTCTTTTCTCACTCGAAATTGAAAAAAAAACATTCTATTTAACTGATTGACTATCAATCACTGATTATCAAATGATTACACTCACGAAATCGATGAATCGTAATATAACGAGCAACCGATTAATTTGACGTTGGGTTCAATTCACGAATTCTCTTTCTTTTCTCTCTTTCACTCTATTTCTCGCAGAATTGCACAAAACACGTAGGCTTCAGATGCGGGAAGGAAACTCTATTAGAGAGAAAGAAGAAGCACTAGGAGAGAAGGGATGGATGGAGTCATGCTAGAAACATGAGAAGAGAAGGAATATGGAGAGTAGTCGATATTCTCGTTTGTTGCTCACTCAATGTTGCATTGAATTCCCTTCTCGACTACAAATGGCTACCAATATATCTCCCTCTGTCTCTCGTGAGATTATCTATCCGGTCGATAGAGAGATCGACCTACAGATAACCATAAATGCAGGTACTAGTGAACCTAATGCGGAAATGCTCGGGGGTTATGACCTCTGTGGGGATGGATGTACATTGGGGGAGCTATTAGTTCGTGCATTGGGCAAACGAAGTGAAGGAGAGATGAGAGAGTGTGGGAAATGGAGAGAATCGTGAGAAAAAAAGGAGAAATAGGAGAGCTTAGCTGAGTGAGAAGGGAAGTGGAGGGTCGAAAAGATGAGAAAGAGAAAGAAAGTGAAGAGAGTTGAGAAGTATTCCACTGCTTTTATGACCATTCCCAATATTTATTGCCAAAAGGAAGCAAAATTGGAAATTCGCTCATAACCAATCGATATGCGGAAGGGATGACCAACTTCCAACTAAAGGGACTGCTATCGTTGAGGCAATTTCACACACTTTTTGCACGGGGTTTGGAACGAAACAGCGGAGCAGTTGTCGCTCCCATCGATTTTGTGAGGGAAATCAGCCATAAGATCTACTACTCTAGCTCACTCTCACTCTAATCGAAGGAACTGTCGAGAACTCTTTCCCTCGACTGTCTCTCGAAAGGGAAAAGAAGTGATGGAAGGGGAAGAAAAAGGAAATGGGAGCGAGAAGAAAGAAGGAGATCAGTGGAAGTGTCACACAAAAGAACAAAGAACGTTGGCTGTAAATGTTGAGTCAACCAGCCGGACATGCGGTTAAGAATACTAGTACGATTTATGGGTACTGATCTACCAAAAATCGATTGGACCCAATACGAGGTTTATCACTATCAATGTGTGTACTGATAATGAGGGACTAGTGGAGTCAATTCTGAGACGGATAAATAGTCACTCTGAGCACTCTTAGCAGTCCATAAACCGATAAGAAACCGCGTTCCAAAGGTCGATTGTGGTTTGGAATACGGTAGATTATGTGGAGGGATGGGAGATGACAAGTGAATAAAATGGGGAAGTGGGAAGGAAGAATATATGGGAACTCGGACGAGATGGCGAATAGTGATGAACAGTCGAGACAGGATCCTTTCTCTTTTTTTCTCCTTTTTCTTTCTCGCTTCTCGTTTTTTGGAACGTGGCAAACAAATACCTAGGATGTTCTCTTCGATTCGTTAGATTAGAAGTGCAACCTGTTCGCTAAGAAAACTGTTGGCGGCAAATGGGCACGTTTGGACAAACGACTCTCACTCTCTCTCGCTTATTAAGATCTTATCCACAATTTGCGCCTCGTAATTCTCCTTACTTTCACATCTTTTGAGTTGTCGCATATGGCAAGACAATGGAGTCAGGAGAACTCTAGGACGCATAACATTCAATAAATCACATATAGAGGGGAAAGTATACTGTAGACAGATGAAAACAATTGCACTAGCAAGCTAGCGAGGAAAATGTATTCTATCGAGGAATATTGACGCATTTGTCTCTCACCTCCATTCTGTGGCTGTTGTTGTTGGAACTGTGGTTGATGCTGCTGTTGTTGTTGTTGGCGGTGTTGTTGTGGCTGTTCTTGGTAGAGTAGTGGTCCTGAAGAAGTACATTCGATAGATAAAATCTGGTTTTTTATCTTTCAACAGTAACCCTTCTTGTTCATTTTTCTCAAGAAATTATTCCCTCTCGAGAAGAGTTACTGTTCCAATAGAAAATCCACCTTACCTCCATTCATCTGCTGTTGTTGTTGTGGTTGAATTTGTTGTGGCTGAGGAGGAGGAAAGTAGGGTTGTTGTTGTTGCTGCTGTTGCATAGGTTCATCATCCACCTTCATCATGTTCTCGGGAGGTACTTGCTGTACTGGTATTTGGTCTTGAGATGGGATGTAATGTAACACTTGCTGTTGTTGCATTGGCTGATGCTGCTTGAATTGCTGTTGGTTCTGAATTGGGCCGACTTGCTGCTGCATTAGCTGGTCTTGTGCTGCAGGTATCTTGTTCCCATCAAGGGGAAAAGGCTGACGTTGAAACTGAGACTGATCAGGTAACAGTTGATTCTCATGCATGTGCTGATTCTGATCTCCAATTGGCAATGGCTGAGTGATCTGGTGATCCATTGGTTGAGGGTGAGCGAAGTGAGCTTGTTGCATATCGATTGGTCTTTGCTCTTGCGGGGGATTGATTAGAGGCTGCTGTTCTTGCATCTGTTCCTCTGACGGTGAAGTATTCCCTACGACTGAGGGCGATAAGAATCTATCAATGATGTCCAGAATTTCGGGTTCTAGCCCCACTTCTGGTTCATTAGGGAAGATACGATTGACATCATTTGTCTCCTGACGATCTTCTTCCTCCGATCTCAGACTCTCCATTGGTGATCCCTCTTCTTCTCCTCCTCCTTCCTCGAATGATTCTCCCGTGAAAGAGAGAGGGCGGGGAGAGATCATCTAATCTGCAAAGAAGAAGAAAGGTCGATCTGGGGCAGAGATAGCCATTATTTTGCTTGAGTTCGGCACCTCGAACGGAAATTGGATCGAAAGAGCGAGAGACAGTTTTTACCTGTGCCACCGTGTGATGCAAATTCATTGAAAAAGGTCGAGGGGTTTCGTCATTTTCAACGCAGGAAACAAGCACGCGCACATTTCTATGCACATTTACATTTATTGACCCGATAACGGTATAATTTGTCACTCAGTTGCCAGCTGGCGGTACCGTAATGGACAACACCTACCTCTTTCGGTGGATTGACGGCTTCACATTGACGATGGCCTCTCAGACGGATTATCGGAATGGATGAACAGTATACCCTGAAAGTAATGAGCTTATGAAGGGGAAGAAAGAGGGATTGATGACGAAATGAGGAGGAAACAGATCCAATTGCACAGAGAAGAGGAAGAGCTAGTGCCCTTTCTCCAGAAAGGAAGCTGTCAGGAATGAGCGTGAAGATTCGGATGATTTCTTCCTCAAATGTGGGCGGAGTTTAACCCCGGAAAGCACCTAAGTGAACCGGGGACGGCTTGTCTGATGGTAGAGGAAGGGGAGACATTGAGACAAAGAAAGGCAGAGGGAGGACGAGTAACAATGGAAGAGATAGATGGAATCGAAGGGCCATCAGTGGCGATTGTAATATGTATGAGGAGAAGGAATCATACACATTTTTCTTACGATAACAATTCGTCTGAACAGTGAAGTGAATTGAGCGATTCGGTTTTGTCAAAGAGGAATCATGGAGAGCCAGCTATAATTGGACTACGAAAAAAGCGGGAAAAAGTATCGGGACCGCCAAATACTGACTTCACCTAATTAGGAATTTCGGACTACTGTGATTTCTCATTCTTCGTAGTGTTTTTCCACTTCACTCTCCCACTTTCCCTTGCCTCTCCTCTCGAGATACAGAAACTCTCGGATCAGTCACGGCAAAAGATGGAATAGTTGGAAAAAGTGGTTGTAAAATACTCGATGGTTGCATTAACGGGAATTAAGAAGGAAACGATTGACCTGGTCATACTGACATGAAATTCAAAATAACAAAACGAATTTGAAATGAATACTTTCTTTGAACAGACCGGGAGGTTAATGTAGGCTAGTCTGGGAGGAATGAGTGTCATCTTCTCACTTGGTTATAGATCGAAATAAGTGATATGTGCGTTTAGTCTCGATCTTTGACCTTGTGCGATACGGTTGGGAGTTCCGATATCATTGAGTGAGTGCTAGCTAAAGTTGTGAGACGCAAAGGAACGAGAGAGGAATAGGGACACTTCGGAAAGTGACGTAGGGATTATCTAGTCTCTTCAAGAATAATGGAGAAAAGTGAGGAAGATATCCAATAACGAGATTATGAAAGATTTTCACGCCCTTTCTCAACGAAAGCGCCGAATAATGGAGGTTTCATCGAATATTCACGCTAAGAAGGGACCATTCGGGGTACCAAAACGATAATGGGAAGAGGGAATGATAAGGACTAGTCTACTTCTCACGGAGGATGAAGAAGAAGCAGAGAGAAAGAGTGATTAGGGTTGTAGTCAAGAAGGAAAAGATACTCTCAACTCAGTTCCACCCACTGACAAAATCGACACCGCATAAGAGAAATTCAACTACGAATTTTCCGGCCCAGACGGTGAAATGAACCGCAGAATAAATCCGTCTACAAATTTTCCCACAAATTTCTGGTTCTAATTCTAGAGAGGTCGAACCTCTTTCTTCTACGTTCCCTTCTATTCTAGACGAAAAGGGTAGAGATAATGGAAGCGAAGGGGAGACGATTAGGGGTGAATCCCGTCCTGGGGTTGAATCAAGTCTAGAGAGAGAGAGGGAGTCTACCCATCTCTCCCCTCTCCCCTCCTCTACCTGTCTAGTGCCCCTTTAATCAGAAGCCACGCGCTGCGTAATTAGTGCTGATGAGGGGCAGTGCACGTGAGTATCAGATGGAATGAGCGTTCACTCATAATGAAGATTGGGAGGGCATCACATTACGACCTATATCTCTCCAATTTCCCATGCATGACTTTAGACTGCAGTAAAAAGTGGCCTCACTCAGTCGAATTCATATCACTCGAGAGTGTCAATAATAAAGAAAAAAGAGCTGTGAGGAAATTTGAGGGAGGAGACGACTAATGGACTTGAAGCTGAAAAGGAAATGAGAGAAGAACAGGAAGAGATTGAAAGCAGACGAAAAGTGGGCAATATGATAATAAGGGAAGAAGAAAAAGTGGTGTGGAATAGCAATGAGAGGACTACCGCGGAGTTGAATCTATCGTTACATTATGGAGCATCCGTCACTTCTTACGATATCACGAGTATTCTCGAGTGGAATCACACGTCAAGTCCTCATTATATCAATGACGGTGATGTTGCCGTTTATACTCGGAATGAGCAATGTGTTTTTGCCGAAAGAATAGATTTTCTGCATTTCGAGATGTATTTCCAATTTTTCTATTGTTTTGTTTTCGAGAAGGACAAAGGAACGGAGGTGCTTTTAGTCCCAGACGGGTATTTCTAATTTACAGAGACTGAGGTTTATTCGATGGGATGGGCAGAGTGCTTTCCCCATCAGGAACCCCTGCTTTTTGTGCTTTCTGCTCCTCTCAATCAATGTTTATTTGCACGCAAAAACAGATAGGAAGAGAAAAATCTGGAATCTAGAGTGAAGCATCGAATCAAAACAGTTTTCATTGACACCTATAAGGTTGATATCCGACCCGGGTACTAATGTGTATGGACACGATAACAAATACATTGTAATCGAGAAAGGGAGGGAAGAATGATGAGGAGAGTTTGTAGGAGCGAAAAGCAAATGTCGGATGAGTAATCATGAAGAACAGAGAAAAGGAAGATGGGTTGAGATGGTGGTTGTATTGATGAGGGATGGAGGAGGGCTATCATCAGATCTTCGCCAGTCGCTGCATCACGAATCCGAAGGTGACTCCAGCGGTGATACCTGCAATTCGAATCTATGATACATTCAGGAAGTAGTATTACTTGTTTCAGGTTCTATCTAACAAATTCATACATGATTTTGGAAGATTTCATACACACTTATGCAATAAAAACTACATCATAGTCAAACAAAAAAAGAATACCGAGAATGAGCATCATAGCAGCGGTCATTCCTGCAATCTTCGACAGAGAAGGATTGACGACTCTGCAATGAAGGATAATGAACTAGCATTCTTTAGTATCTCCGAATTCAATGGAATGATAACAATAGGCATTACATCCATTCATACCACTTCAGTGTAGTCACCATCACAAAGCGTCACATTTCGTAACTACGATAAGTTGTGCGATAAAGTGCATCAATGAATTGATGCTTTGATATGAATCAATGTGACCTGATCTATTGTTAGAAACAAGGAGAAGCAAGGAATGAAACAATACGCGTAATGCCCATGACGCATTGTCTTAGTATACAATAACACGGAATATTTTCAAGGTTATTGACGAGCGTGCGTGACCCATGAGAGTGTTTACTGGGAAGTGTGAAGGGTATCCCCGGACTGATACGATAGTAATGTATGTGTGTTACCTTGGAGAGTACATCATTCCAAGAGAAGAAAAGTAGCCATGGGACAGGGCCAATAGTGCAACGGAAATTATGAAGATCCAGGGAGAGTCGAAGAAGACCGGAAGAGTACTGCAATTCACATTACATGTTCATATTCTTGGAGATTTGGTTCTATTCTTTCTCAAACAATGAGTGAACAAACCGTTCAGTGGGAAGATAGTTCATGAAGAGGAAGAGAGGGAGGAAGGCGACTCGAATCAGAACGGGCATCCACAGGAATCGTTCTGAGGGCTGAAATTGTACAAATTACTACTAGCTGATTCGAAAGATGCAACCCATTCGTCCAGAAAACACTCACAAATTGAACAAAACTAGCAGCGAAAGAGCCAAGAACTGCAAATAGATTGAAGTTGAGGAACGTCGTAATTTGAACGTAGAACATCTCTGAAAATCTGAAATTATAAAGAAAAAATAATTTTGAAACGAACCGGAGATGAAGAAGTCCCACTGCTGTCCTGGTTCGACTCTCACTGGAGTGGAAACGAGCATGGACGGGAATACGGTAAGAGTAACGAAGAATGTAAAGAAGACATTGAAGAGTTGCACCCAGCACTGAAAACGATCCTTTTCAATGCTTTATTCAAAATTCTTAATTCAGAACAAAAAATATTTAGTTATGTTAGAGACATGAGTCATCTCGAAATCTGGGTTCTTTTTGAGTGCTATCGAAGTATTCAAATGCTCAGCGGAGACGCTACGGTGTTTAGCGCATAATACGGAACGTTTTATTCGCTTGCTCATTTTTGATTAATACTAAACTTCTAATTTTCTCAGTATGTGCTACTAGTGCCGCTAGGAAATGATTTGGAACAAAATCTAAGTTCTGAGACCCTCTAGTCAAAATTTGAAATAAACGATAGGAATCGGAATACGCGGAACGGTATATTATTTTACGATAATTATGGTGGGGCCAAGATCAGACACGAATTGACTCACATGACTACTCGATTGCTAATGATGTTTCCCTGGAATCTTACCCCCTTGAAGCACTCGATGTACTGAGCAAGCGACGGCTTCTCAGTGTTCTCCTCTGCTCTCGCTCTCTCTCCAGCGGCAATGTAGTATTCGTAGAAGGGCTGCAAAGATCAACCATAATACCTGAGGTGCACCTACTTATACCGTTTTATAACGATAACCCATTTTGTAATCATTTAGAGCAGAGCATTATTACTGCTATATTTTTCTCATTATTCTTCAACCGTGTTATCTTCAACGTCCACCGTAGATAAAATAAATAAATTCTTACTCTCTGCGATCCGATCATAAGAGTGACTCCACATGCGACAAGAGAAGAAAGTGAGATTGAGAAGTAGAGAAGGGCTATCGTTTTGATGTCATCGCGGAAAACTGCATATTAACGAAGTTGAACTATCACAACAAAAAGAAAAGCTCACTGAGAGTGCAGCCAATGTTCAGGACCGTAGTAAAGATTCCACATAGATTGTTGCCCAAAACGATTGCGTTCGTGTAATTCTGAGGGAAGTCGGCAGTGAGTCCTGAATAAATAGATAACTGATTAACGAGCATCGACGTCATTTCGCTCACCGAAGATGGAATTCTGGTAGAGACCGTTCGATGCATTGAGAATCGCCACTATAATGAGTGTGGTCATGTAGTACCAGCCCATTGCTGAAATGTAGAGATCAAAAAAGATCAGAATGGGACGAAATATTCACACCATCTTCACTCGGGTCAACGACTGCGATGAGGACCAGAACAGCGGCCACATTGAAGCAGTTGAGAACGAGAGGGCCGATGATTCTCAGAAGAAGAGAACCTCTGCAATCACAGTTTCAATCTTTTCTCGTGCTTTCAACATTTAAAAAAAATCAATTTCTTACCCGATTGCAAGAAAGATATTGATGATATTGATAGACAAGTTAGGCAGTTGAGAAGCGACTCCGAGGGAATTCATGAACCCCAAAGAATATTCGGTTTGCGTATTGTTCGCTCCGGTGAACCAGTACTGCACATAATACTGAAATATGGACCATTAATGTAAGGAACTTCAAAAAGTATGTGTTGAGCACAAGTTAGGATCACCCGGGGTGAAAATGTCATCGTCAGATGTAATCGTTTGATCGAGAGCTCACTTTCTTATCAGTTAATCCTCCAAGAAAGTGCCAAAGGAGAGAATCGTACTGTGAAATCGAGGGCACGCCGATAAGAAAGTGATAATCGATTTAATGATGACAGACGATTTTTTTTTGATCTACCTGGTCAAGCAGATCGAGATTGAATGAGAAACTCACTTGAGGCGCTATGGTGATGAACATATTCCAAGGGAGAAGCACGCCCAATCCATTGAGAAGGAGAACGATGTAGACAAGGAAACCAACGTCTCGAGGGGCCACTCCCATACCAATCTAAACATTTTACAATGAATAAATCCTGTGATCTGTTCAGTCACAAAGTTCAGTCACAATCCATCACTTGAAAATCCGCATTTCGAATTAACCTTTAGTTTCAAAAGGGAACGCAAAGAACAAGAAAAGGATCGAAAACGATCGAAAAGTTGAACGAGTAAGATAAAAAAGAGTGATTCACATTTTCAATAAAGAGAATGAAATACCAAATGGCCAATAGAAAACTGAACGCTTCCTGCTAGCAAAAGGAATGTCATTCAAGATGACTAGGGATTTTTTCGGCGGTTTGGAGGAAGTTCTAAGCGTTCGTAGACAAAATAGCATAAGAATGTAGGAAGGAGGAGACAAAGCAGTGATATAGCATACCTTACTCAGCATCGGGTCCCGTTCCGTCGGAGGAAGTCCTGTAATAAGAAGGGATCAACGGTGAGGATTGACAGTGGATTTGGCTATGCTTACAAGCTTTTCTCACTAACCTCGGGGTGGCTTCATCGGCTTCATTTCTTCTCCTCTGGAACCCATCGGTCCATAATCACACGGCATGGCTAGGATGTTTCAGACGAGCGTATGAGAGTGAGGGCTGAAAAGCAACTGGCTGATAAGCCTTTTCTTCCCCTCCTCCTCTCATTGTCCGTCTTGTCTCGCTACCCACTTGATATCATGTACTTGTGGAGTGAGAGGAGGACGAGGAGGAGGATGGTGTCATGGGAAGAACAATCAAAGAGGGAACACAGATCAGACGGGTCACCAAGAGGAGGAACGACAACAATTACGTGGAAACAGCTGTCAGTGAACTTGCCACTCGTTTTCCGCGAGGTGGAATGTGACTCAGAGGGAAATGGGATACTTTGCCTACTGCATGTGCTCTAAATTGCTATCGCAGGTTACTATTCAACGAGGTCCTATGACATTCGTGCCATTAAATTGCACTAGAACTGCAGACGTATCAAGAAAGTTAGATTGGTACTAGAGCAGTTCGCTCTTCCGGACACGGAACGTGTAGACACAACAAGAAGAGAAGAATATACGCAACAGATTCCTCTCCATTTCATCATCCCTCTCAGTTACTCTGTTTGCCCTCAACGATGAGCTTGTTCTAACTGCGTGAAGGCAGACACTAATTACTCGATCTCTAACCGCCCACTACTCCATCCCCATTCTCCCTCGTTTTCTCCCACCGTGAGAGATGAGAGACACTCAAATGAGAGGAAAGTGCGGTCGACACGAGTCTATCAACATATCATGTGAGCAATGAAGTGATAAGAGAACAAACTAGGTTTATCAATAGAGGTCACGACAGATCAGTAGGGGCCGGGAGCATAAGGCCTATCAGCCGGACTCGGGTATGAGGGAGCGGCGTCGGCGGGGTAGGGCTGAGCGGCAGGCACGGGATACGGCTGGGCAGGGGGCTGGTACTGGTACTCGTTGCCTCCGTAGGATGGGCCACTGTTCACCGGCTGCAATTAGGAAGATTTATGATGAGGCCAAGAAATTACACAAGCTTGAGGTGGAAACCAATAGATTGATGCGAAACGTCTCGATTCCATTAACCGCTTCGCGCAAGAGACAAAATTTTTCTACCCAATATTCCGAATATTACGCAGTAACCTGAGAAACTAATCATGTTCAATCACTCACGTATTCCGGATAGGTGGGAGGCGACTGGGGCTGAAAGAAAATGGATCGGTTATTGAGAAGTGTCAGGTTACTACATATTTGAATTCGATATCGACATCGCGAAATCGCTTGAGTTGTGAAAGGTGACCCTATTTGAGAGGGAGATAGGCGAGGAGGGTTCCATTCTTTCGATACCAATTCACTACTGTCAACCCTACTTGTTAGTTACTTACTCCATATCCGGGAGGCGCTGCCTGGTACGGTCCGGATGCGGGAATGCCGTAGGGTCCGGGAGGAGAGTAGGGAGGGCTCGGGTAGGATTGACTCGGATAGCTGGGAGTCTGCTGGAGAATTATAATTGTCTTCAGATCCATAATGCCAGTAATATCTTACAGGGTACGGTCTTCTGGCCGGTTCGACCGGCTGGTACGGACCAGAGAAGGCATCAGCCTGTGAGAAGATTGATCAAGTGAACACTATCAAGTGATTTTACTGACACTATGAAGGCTTCTAAACGGACTACGAGATGAATTTGTTGAGAAGGTTGAAAATTTTATGTGATGATCTAAACATCAAAAAAAAGAAGAAATAGTCACTCCGACGGGGACAGTCTCTCTGCTGTTGTATTGTCTGTGATGTCCTCCAAGGACCGAAAGAGGAAGAGCGAGCAATACAAGAAGAAGGGAATTCATCGTCACCCGAATATGATTTCCTCCCCTCCTCATCACCATTATATAGGAACTTATATTGTGACTGTCATCGTTTCAGTCAAAACCGTCGCTTTTGTTGTCACCTTTGAACGTTTCACGGAACGGAAAAACTGAAGAATGCGCAGTGACTCACTCAATTTCTCGTCCATTGGAGGTGTCGGAGGCAATTTGAAAAGAGGAGGGTAATATATGAATTTGAGAGAATGATTTGACACACCTCCATGAACGTCTACTTTCGCTTATAGAGACGGAATGAGCCTAAATTTATGCATTCAGGAAATCTGAGCCATTAAATGATTGAGAAGGTGAAAATTGTGTCAACTGATCCCAGAAAGTTCTGGTAAAGCAATTAGTACAGATCAACCGTGCAGTCAATCAACAATGATTTTTTCCTCTCTGCTTTATTATATTGCAAGTTTCGCCTCAAATACTAGTGCAAATTTACTTTCATCCTGGGCACAAATACATTTCGCAACTAGAAAAAACTAACTGAAGAAGTACAAATGTGCCACCAGATCACTGTTTCAATGATTTTCTAAGCAGAATAGCAGCCACTCATCGCACTAATCATCATGCGCATCCTCTAATTAATTAAAATCCGCACTGTATAAAAGGCTGAAGTCGGCTGATTCGATGACCCCGATCATCGCTCACAATGAACCTTTCCCTAATCTTTCTTCTTGTTGCCATCGTCTTTCTCTCGACTGTCGAAGCTACGAAGTACCCTCGAACTGTTAGTCTACAATTGTTTTACAGAATAACTGAAATTATACAGATGTTTCAATGTTTTACTGAGCAGAATAGCATGTCATGATTCCAATGCTAATTCATCCTTTTAGGTATCAGCTCGTCGTAATTGCAATCGTTGTAATGGCGACAGCTCATCGAGCTCCTCATCGTCTTCTTCCAGTTCCGATTCTGATGTGAGCGTTCTAAATTGAATGCCATTATTGATTTCAAGAATGTGAAGTTATTAAAAGAGTCGGTAATGAGTGAAGACAGTGGATACCATTTTCAGCACATCAGAAAATTAAATTGATATTTTTGTAGTCTCGCGAGCCACGTCGTCGTCATCACCATCGTCGCCACTACCACGACGATGATTGGTCATTCCGAAGACCGGTGAGATCAAAGATCAAAGTTCAACAATGACCATAAATAATGAACGTCTTCAGGTGGTCGTTGCTTCCGGCGGTTCTTCTTACAACAACGCACCTGCTGCCGCCGCTTCCCCATCTTCATCTTATTGAGACTGTTGAAGCGAAATTATCCTGATAAAGATACGGAAATATGTCTTAATCATTGACAAAGCACCACTAGATCAGCTACCAGGAAGTACACACGAGTGAGAAAACAAACAGTAGGCAAGGGTCAGTCACAAAAACCAGCCATACATAAGGAGGGCGGGTAAGAGTATTCGATATCACCTGTAATGAAGCTTCTTGTCCTAATCGCCGTCTTGTCTTTAGTCTTTCTCGTAGCTGATTGCTGCGCTAACTGTGGGAATGTGAGTGTCACGTTGGATATGGTTTACTATAACCTGATCGATTACACGCAAGTCTTCTCAGGTAAATCAACCCCAACGTCGACAGAAACGGTGGCCAGGATCATGGGAATCTTACGAGGATGTTAGTTCATTCTTAGTGTCTGGATTCTAATTTGCTTGTTTAAGTCAGGGGAATATCGCCTGTGGCTTGCTCGGCAGGGATCGCTCGTCGTTCCGTACAGAACAACAACTTATCGTCCTCGACTCGTTCCCATGCACTAGTTTAGTATGTTTGTCTACTGTCTGATAAAGATTCCTCCCTTGATTACTTTGCACAGATTTCACATTGATCAATCACCGCATGCACCCTTCTCATTGAGTTTTCCTTGTACTCCTAATAACAAATTCCTTTGTCGTCCGAATAGGGTGTACTACCGTGGTGAGCTGGGTACTCACCATTCCACGTTCATATTCAAAACATTGATTGTGTGTTTCGTGAAAAAAAAGAATTTATAATGTTTCAGAAGCACCGTTGTCATAGTTCGCCATCTTCCTCATCGTCTAATGATTCGATATAGAAGGTTCCTGTCTTCGATTATATGATGGACATTGACGATCATTTCAGAGTTGGAGACGACTACCATTGCATCTAACATCTTTGAAGGACTATGATCCCTAGTGCACGCAGTTAACTCGATATATATTTCATTGTTTGCATGATAAAGATGAGCCGAAATGTCGGGATGAAGGTTTATATTTTCTTTATCGAACATTTATAAATACAAAAGTTAACGCAACTAATAACGAAAATTTATGTATGAGGACGAGTTGCCGATGCAGGAACGAATTCCTGCAATTTTTCAGATTACAATTGTTTTATCGCACCTTCACGACCTCTTGAGTGAACCATAGTATTAAATGACTAACCTGCAATACGGTTTTGGGATGACGTCGACCGTATTCTCTCGACTGAAAGGAGGGCATTAGCTAGTTAAAACCATGTTAAGCTCACATTCGAGTGTGAATCGGATGAACTGGATGAGGAAGACGACGAAGATGAGGAAGAGTCTCGACGGCGACAGGGAAGAGTCTTCACGATCTAAAGGATGGTTCGAGTAAACTGAAGGCAAAGGGTAAGTTGCATCCACACTCAAGGCGAGTTTATAGTTGTCATGAGACAACCAACTCAGAACTCAACTGGCAAATCAACTTATTAACTAGTGATTCGTATTCCGGATAGGGTACGTTGTTTATAATCAATTGGAGAAGGAGATGAAGGGTCCAGAGGTGCCAGTTCAATAGGAGGTGTCGGGGAATACATCGATGTGAAAATGAACTACATACGTATCTCGTTGAGGCTTCAGCCGAAGTGGTCAGGAAAAATAAGAAAGCGAGAATGAGCATGAACTTCATTCTGATAAGGCGATGATGATGTTTATTGTGCCCAACAGTGTCCCTTTTATACCGTCTTTATGTCAGGATCGTCTAATTACAAGTCAGTCGAAGTTCCCATTGGCATTTCTTCATTGTTTCTCTGATCACTCACTGGAACAAGAATCAGGTGCGAAGTGTGATTCATCTGATTGAGTCGAGGAACAATCAGAGCAATTTCATTCTGAGTTCCCCAAGTTAGAGATAAAAGACCGTGTTGAAACTGTGAGCTAGTGATTCTAGAAGGGTTTACGTCCGAGAGCTTTTTCAGTGAATCCGTTTCTAGTTTGTTTAAATCCATTATGTTGTTCAATTTACTCAAACAATTATTGAACGTCCTACTTTTTCTTTTAACATTGTTTATCCGAATTGTGTGCCGATGTTGTCAATTACAAAAATGAGAGGAAAGAAGGGAATCAGAGACGGAAGGGAGTTCATATCATATATTTCCTCTCTCCGTACTCATTGAATTGCTCTGAATCGTAGACGCATGATTCGTCTTCTTGAACGAGAGCCTTGATTGTCTTCGTCTCTCCTCGTCTTCCCTTGACGACAAGTTCCCTCATCTTGACGGACCATCTGAAATAGATATGTTGGAGGAATACACAGAGGGCGACTAACTTGTCCGCAATGCATCGATACTCGCATTTCATTATAGGAGGATCGGACTTGAGGACGACATCGTCAATGAACTCGTACTTTAATTGAAATATTGATAGATCAATGACATGTATTTAATCTCACCGGGTACTTCACTTCCTTCGCACGACAGTCGTACATGTCGGCGATATTAGCAGCACAAGCTCCGAAGAGAGCGAGAGAGAGTATGAGAGATGTATTCATTCTCTGAGAGAGGTAGTATGAGAATATGGTGACCTACAGTAGTACAATGAGGAAGGAGATGTTTCAGCCTTTTTAGCTATCGAAATGACTGGAAGGGGAACGAATACCCAGGAGGCGGATCTCATCCTCCTCTATGGAATTCATCCATTTCAGTCCAATAAGGGGAGTAATTAGATGGTTGGTTTGAGAAATGGGAAAAATAGATCCGCATTCAAGCGAGGCACTCAGTGCCAGTAAATCACACAGAAGTCCAATATTTTCACTATAGAATGCTCCAAAGGGATAAGACTAAAGGTAACAGTACAGTAGAGCAAACATATTTGGTCGTGAGATTTTGCCTTGACGCCGGGTTTGACTGCTGATCTACATCCTTTTATACCAGTCTCTGGGAATACTTCCTTGTAAATCGCCATGGAATGAATGGGGAAAGGACTGTAAAAAGATATCTCTCAGTCGGACAAAAATATCGTCTATGAATGTCAGGATTATATTTTTTAGAAAAACTTGCCCATTTCCAAGGAAATTGTAGGAATTGTGTACAAGAAAGAGATATCTCTTTCCTTTTCAGCTATACGAAAAAAGTGCATCAAAGAAATCTCGATAAATTCCATGAAGGCGATTTGTATCCACCTCCATGGAATACTTTCTTTTCGGTGCAGATAGGTGGAAAAAGGTGTTTAATGCGATATTGGTTTCCTTCATTGAACCTACAGTAAGACGTGCAGGAGACAGGAGAAATTTACTAGTGAAAAAGTGGAGAAGGATGAATCTTAATGCGAGCTGACGCTTCGTAGACCCAGAGCCTCATACCATATATAGATGAGTAAATGATAAGAAACCAGCGCACATCCTTTAGCTGTGCGCTTTCCAATTTCCCATTCCGTCATTTTCAGTCTCAGTGGCGATACGGGAGGCTAAGTCTGGATCGAGACGGAATGATGAGCAAAAGTTGATTAAATTTCCGTTTTGGCTGATACGAGATCTAGATATGGCTCTTAATACAGATTTGCAGGATGACATCGTTTTGATTTGACGAATGCATGAATTACTAGAATTATTACTAGAGTGCTTCAGAAATCGATGATTTGAGGATAAGGAAGGTTGATCTGCTTTTATTGGTCATCTTATCAACGAGAACAGTGGACAAAATGGACGCCTGTCGTACTCATTTTTCTCTTCTAAAGAACTCATGCCCTCAATCAACTTCGTTTCTACTAGTCTGCGAAGGCTCTGTCTGAATAAGATGGACCCATAGGAATAAGATGGACCCATGAGAATAAGATGGACCCATCAGAATAAGATGGACCCATCAGAATAAGGTGGACCCATAGGAATGAAAAGGACCCAAGGGAACAGTCCTCGGACCATCTTATTCAGACAGCTTAAATTAATCAATTTCATGGTTATAAGACGAATGTGACCGGGGATGGACCCATAGAAATAAGATGGACCCAATGAAAAAATATTCGGTATTGATCAAGTATTGAATACCAGATCCCGGCTCTCCACTCAACCTATGAGAGTGAACCCCCAGTCCCTCCTGCATACTTTGTCGGAAAAAAATAAATAATCTGCATGCAGAATTTGAATTTAAGGCATAAGTTTCGACGTCGACACTTTCAGCGATTCTCATCACACACAATATACACATTTGTCTAATAACCACGAAATTTATAAATTTAAGCTGTCTGAATAAGAAGGACCGAAGAATGTTCCCTTGGGTCCATCTCATTCCTATGGGTCCACCTTATTCTGGTGTGTCCATCTTATTCTCATGGGTCCATCTTATTCAGACAGAGCCGTCTGCGAAATAGGAATCGACGATGTTTGCAGCATCCCTCCAGGTTGGGAATTCATCTATGCTATTACTCCACACAATGATACAACATCTATGCTCTCAGTTCATCTCCTGGTGATAATGCTACCCCGTTCTGATATGCACCCAGGGTGGTGTGGATGAAATCTCTGCAAAGGCTGACAAGTTGACGGAGATGCTCACCAACAGTCTAAACAATTTCAAGTTCCTCCTCCTCTATTCTGGCTATTCTATCCTCTCTAATAAATCTCAAGACGTGATTATATCGATCATTTTCAAATTTTTCTATTATAATTGCTTTGGGCAATTTTTCATGAGACTCGACAGTTCTCAGACTACTGAATCAATAGCAACGACTATGTTCCCTCAGACTACACGAGACTCTCGCATTCAAATTCGCGATGTTTTTCGTGAAGCCTATGAGATCAGTGTAATCGTTTTATGACCCAAGTCATGTTTAATGTAATTCTCAGAAAAATAAAAATAAATAGTTTTCCCCGCTTCAATCAGTGAGTGTACTGAACGATCAGATGCTGTGCGGAGGTTGTGAAATCAGAATGTTTTCAACGATATCGTGCTTCTAGTTATAAAAAAATCAATGTGACGACATCGGAGGCTGATAGCGCAAGTCGTACTGAGATATTTTTGTATAAAAATATATTTATCTCAGTATCGTTCAAGTAGTCAATGTATGTGAAAGCAAAAGTCAACATTCAACTTTTACTACAAATATCACGAAGCGGAAGCTATCAAATTGAGTAAAAAAATGTTTAATATTATCATATACATGATACAAAGCTGATTCAAGTATGCATCTATGCCATTTAATGTTTGAAAAATAATCAAAAAGTAGACAATAACCGTGCCAATTATTCAATTATTGAGGAAATGTAAAAAAAATAGACTTACTTCCAGTATGAAGGAGAATGCAGCTTTGAAAATTGAACAGATCAAGTATACTACCTCGATTCTGGGTCAGAGACAGGCACGAGGGAGTTGGAGAACAGGTGCAAAGGAACTTCCGTCTGAAAACATTCACATGTTTGCCCCTTTGTAGATAAATGAGCATTACCGCCTTCTCCCCCTTATTATTACATCCTATTAGCAACTGTATTTATTGAAAATATAACTAAAGATGAAAGAACGACTCACGAGTGTGGTAAAATGCGTCTGTTCATGCGCGTTCGTTTTTCCTTTCCCGGCTCGTCACATTCTCCGAGCAGATCAAAGCAATCGAGAGGAGCGAGGTGAGATGGGTCGCCTTGAGCTCTGAAACGTGAAAATTTAAAATTAAATTAATAAATATCAAACCATGACAAACATTTGCAGAGAGTCGCAGGATACTAAATGAATATACTGTAAGGAAAAAATCTCAAAACTGTTCGATCGTGATCTGATGCCCTAACGAGGCAGACTTTTCTTAATTAGAAGCTAAAATAAGACGTGAATGGATGTGAAGGGATATCGATTTGACTATGATGACAAAATGATTATATAAGAGTTAAGTTTCACAATATAGCAATTCTAGGTATGTAATCTCAATTTGTATACATACCTGAGAGCACGGATAATCTTTGCGCAAAGCCGTCCTTCCTATGGACTCCGACTGAAATCAGAGAGCTAGGACGGGAGCCTTTGGCTAAAGTTGTTCCTGCCCTCTAACGATGCCGCAATTCACCCCTTATGTAAATTGCTCTCATTATTCTCTTCTCTATCTTATTCCTGTACCCCCTCTGCAACGCTGCTCAAGGAACAAAGATGATTTTCCCGCTACACTAGAATTCCCACTTATGCATCGATGAATGCAGTGAGAAATTTCCAATTTTACCGCAGCAGCCGCCACAGCGCACACAAATCTTAGCTATTGCATTATGAATCGCTTATCGCTCGCTATCACTATCATGAATATCACTATGGCAATTCTGTATCAGATAGTATTATTTAAAACCATCATCCCCATTGTCCATGTTCAAGGTCTGACCTTTAAAATCACAAACCTGCCCTGCAATGTTTCGTTCTATGTTCCACACTATCTGCGATTCACTGAAACAGAAAAGAGCGAGGTTTAATGATTGCAATTGTTGTTAGCAATGAAATACAGCTAAGCAAGTGAACTATCAAGAAGGCTGTTTACCTTAACCCATTCCTGTTCGAATCGAGGGAGAAGTGGTGGTGGAGGAGCAACTTGAGTAGTGGAGGATGAAGGCCCTGCTGTGGCCATCACCCTGAATACGATTATAGTTGAATACGATTAAACGAGTTTAAATGATAAAGCAAAGTTTGTAAATATTTTCCAACAGAAAAGCTGCTAGATATATGCTGTCGAATTGACCCACTAACCGGCGTAACTCTCGTGTGCTAGGTCAGGTTGATGACTCATCCTATCTCTCTCGATCTCCATTCCCGTGGTCACACCTTCTGTCGTCCCTTCAAATTTTTTCGAGACTATTTTATGATAGGTCTTAGACTGACAGTACTTGGCTACATTGTCTGAGACTGCATTTGCGTGGAAAATCAACTCGATATGATCCGATCTGATATAAACTTGACTTTACAGAGGTCAGTGTGTGTATATGTATAATTGTTCAAGTTGTAATCCCACTTCCCAGAATTCGAATGAATTAAAATCTCACTGTGCCATCAAGAAGGGTGAAATGCGAGCATGACGATTGGAAAATACTCGGAAGATTTAGAAAGATCTTCCGAGTATTTTCCAATCATCATGCTCTGCAGTATCACACTTTGCAGCGGGGTATGCCCACTTGTCCATGGTCTTCTTCACTCCTCCTTGAATGACCTCGAATGTCATCCACACTTCTTCCGTCCTGAGAAAAGGTATTGAGTCAATGGAAAATATTGGAAACTTACTTCACAAGTGAGCACTTCACCGGGCACACTCTGAAGGGAGGTTTTGAGCTGAGGCATTCGATATTTTCCTTCTTGACCTGCAATATAAATATACATATTGGGCAATGAAGATGTCTTACCGGATATTGCTCCCGGATAGGAGTACAGTAGAACTCCTCCATCGTCTGTTCCCGTGCTTCGGAGAAAGTGATGAGCGAGGCAAAAGAGAAGAAAGCGAGGGCTTGAACAACCTTCATCCTGAAAGTGTCAAGTTGAGCTACAGTGGCACAAGAAGATGAGGCTAGGCCCAAATTCCAAGAACTCCAACAATCAGAATCAGAGAGGTGGATCCGCCCCGTGTGCGGACTAAGAGGAACGGTCAATCAAAAAAAGAGTATGGGAGACTAGGAAATTGGGTGTTCTCTCTGAGAAATGAGCCGTGGTAGGGAAATCGCACTATAAATCACAGCAAAAAGTCGACTGGGAAAAGAAAAGGTCTTGGATCTTTTCGAGGCCGAATATCACAGAGAATTTCCCTCATTATTATATTGGAGATATGTGACACAAACAGAGGTTTATAAAAAAGCTGCCTCTCTCAAAAAAACGTATCCGTTGTAGATCCTGAAACCACTAATCACTCTTTCTCATGCGTGTGGGCCGCAGGCGATAATCTGTCTTAAAATATCTCGTCTGTTGAAGGCATTTATGATCTGGATGTCTAACTGTCAACAGTATTCTGAGGTCCGTTTTTTTAAATATATTTTAACAGGCTTCAAAAGACAAACAAAGACTGAGTGAACCGGCCGTATCCATATAATGTACTTTGAACTCGTGTTCACTCCCCTCGCAAATCATCAGGTTCTTTTCACCGCTGCTCAAGATTTGTGGGAGAAATCTGAAAAAATAGTCGATGGCTCTCGGGAGGTCATTACGACACATCAACTGATTTGATACTTTGAAAGACGTGATACTAAATCCTAATCAATATCCTTGGAAGAATTCTGAACTTTTTTATTCCTTATCACTCTTATTCTCACTCGCTTCTAATCAGCTCGCATTAAAACTTTCACACATGTACGTCGTCCTCTCTTCATCCTCTTCTTCTTTTGAAACTTTCTTTTTTCGATCTGTTTTAGTTAGGTGCATATAATCAATCCATCATCTATTATTCCCTTTTAACTTGATATATCTTGATTCCCGTGACATGATAAAGTACTGGTATTTCAAATATTGTTGTCATTCGGTTGGGCCCAGTAACCTTACCCGATGTCCACTACCGGTGAGGGGGGATCGGTGAGCGCATACATGTTGTTCTAAGGTCTTTCGTCAAGTGAGCGATCGTTTACTGCAATAGGGCTGACTCGCTCGACTTTTGCTGATTGCTCAATACTTTGAACGTTGTATTCCAAACTTGCTCGGCTTTTGACTTTTGTTGATACCATTGTGTCTCTCATCACATTTGATTATCTAGCTAATTTAATCTACCTGCCCGACCTTGTTCGCCCTGTAAAAGGGAATATCGTTAGAATATAAGCGATTGCGGAATCGATCGTATTTTTAGATGCAAGAAGATTCCACCCGGATTTTTTAATATATATATATTTTATCAGGAATGGAAGACAACTCGACCTTGACAGATATCGCAAATCCCGTTCCCAATCGAGATTGGTGGCAAAGATTTCCGCCATTGGTCCAAGTCATCTTAATTGTTTGTTTCATCCTGATCTGCTATAACATCTGTTTCTGCGTAAGCAAATGTTTTATTGTACTCTCTATAATTTCGAGTTTCACATGCAAATGAAACTTTGCAGCTTTACGCTTCTTATGGAGAAAAAGTGAAGAAGTGGAGAAGAAAAAATCATGCAGTGAACGGCGAACCGCAGGGAGTGACACAACGCCAAGCATTCGTATGATATGAATATATGGCTTTTGCTAAAGAATTATGTGAAACATAAGTTGTATATAAAGCTGTATATAAAGAAGTTTACATTTACACATGAAGAAAGTTGTAGGCTAGTTGAAGACTTGTAACCTGTAACCTGCCTTGCACTTTTGCACATTATAATTTGAATGGAAGCAGATGAACTTTGAACTCGTATTTACATTGAATTGCATCGTTCTTATCAGTAGCAAATGGAATCTGTGAGGTCGTAAACGACTCATTCAAGCTATCCTCACCTTCTCTAGACTGATCACTGAACATTAGACTATGTTTACCAAGGGCTCTAATATCGAGACATTTTTATCTGTATTATTTTGCGACCCTATACTCTATGTCAGTATACACATCATAGAATTGCATCCATACCAGTCCTCGTTTTTCCAGTATAGCTACCTACGGGAATTTTTAGGATTTGATTGACAGGGTAAATCATTCTCATTTGTCTCTCCCTTTTTCAGTTCAATGCTCACTGATTTGTTAATACGTTTCCAAACTGACAATACTATCAAGCATATAATGGAGCAGTGTATTGCTTAATCGCAAGAGAAGACAATAAATGTCATATCGTGAGGATATTGCAGTTTACTCTACTCGTGCTCTGAAATACTATAATGGCACATGAAAGATATTCAGTTCTTCGTCTCCTTCAGATATCCAAATTGCATGCAGAGCTGTTCGAAGAAGATGAAAGTGAGAACAATGTGAGGAGCGAGACGAATACATTCAGGAATCCCGTAATCTATGGAGAAAATGAGTGCGACAGTAACGATGGTCACTCTTCGTAAAACCCGCCATTTTTGGGCCCGTTTCATCCGAAACCGATATCGCGTTCACCCACCTCAGAATTGATATCGGCACCACAGCAGAACAAGGGGTTTGCGATGCTTTCTTTCTTTGCAAAAGCTTTACGTAATCTGTAACTACATGCACGCTCGTAAGTATAGTCATAAATCCTTCTTCTGTATTATGAGAAACGGGCTCGCTTGTCGGAAGTCCCTGTAATTTGGGTAGTCCCTTTTGCTCAGAAGAAGAAGCCCAAATTGTGCTTCAGTATGCGGTAACTTCTCTTGTGTTGCTATCTCTCGCTGTTAGTTCAGTTCAATCTAATAAATCACCTTCAGATGGTCTTCACTGTGTCCTTCGACATCATATGGCTTTCGTTAATGATAGTCTCCATCATTCTGGGAGCTCTCTTCCTCATCGGCGCATGCGCTAAGGCGGTAAGTTTTCCATTTTGAAATTTGTCATAGCCCATTTCAGATCTTGGCATTTAGCTCTTTATCAACTGGTTATTGGTGGTTCTTTCAGATATATCAGTCGATAAAGCGCAAGCAGATCTGTCCAGAAGAAGAAGTCGAATGGATTACGCTTCTCTAACAGTAAGTTATTCTTATTTTCTCTACTTTATTGCGAATACTACAGGTGGGATTGTTCGAAGGCCTGTTCGATATCCAACCAACTTTCGCCACCCCAACACAGTCGTAAACGAATGTCACAATTAGTTTCACCATACAATTCACCTTCTCGGTTTCATGAACCATCTTCATTATTGTGTTACCATAATATTTAGCTATTTTCCACTACATCTCCGTTCCACTACTTCTTTATATCTATCCAAGTCTAATCCTTCGGATAAATCATTTGTTAATAAGTGCTCTAGAGGTTCTACGACTGATTTTTTTAGGAACAATTGGAGTATTCCCAAACAATTTTCGATCCGAGTATGATATATCGATATCCATCCTGTCCTGGATGTCCCCTATCCATGGAAAGTTCCACTCCATTAAATAAATTAATTGAATTCTGGACTGTTCAAAGAAGAATAAAGTGAGAAGGAGCGAGACGAACTCATGCAGGAACGAGACCCTACAGGGAGTACATTTGGCACTCGCTAATGAGTGGGTAGCACAATATTTTTACGAAACTTGAGGTCCCTTCTCAATAGTGTCCTGATAAAAAAAGGAGACGAGGAAAGCTTTCTTATCATTAATATTTGACCGTGTAATCGATTGGAATTGGGAATGTGCTCATGATTACAATGAATCCGTCAATGATTCAAAATCTATCAATGATTATTTTATTTGAAGGACTTTTTTCCGAAAAATATTCAATAAAATTCCTCTTATCCCGCTTTTTCCGATTACTTTTCCAATTATCCGCGCGTTCACCCACCTCAGATGTGTTAGAAACAAAAACAAAAGAGGAAAGGAATCTCGCACTCTCTCCGTTTTGTTAGCTCACAAGGTCACACCGTTCTCACCTCTTTCTTCATTTTGTCAGTTCTTTGCAAGAACATTTTCGATCTTACTTTCTTCTCAAATGTACTACCCAGAATGTAATTACATCCACTTTGTAATTGTAGTTGTAAATCCTTCGTATTATTGTTAGAAAAGGACCCACCTGAAGGAAGACTCTCCAATTTGAGCATTTTTTGAGCAAAATACTTAAATATATTATTGTAGCTGATTGTTAAGTTAAGTAGTCTAACTCAACTGCTTAGATGGCCCGCAATGTGACCTTCACGACAACTGAAGTTGTTGTGAGTTGGATCACGGGAACCATCATCATTCTGGGATCCATCATTGGTATGATCGTACTAGTGAGTTGTCCCTTTCAAATATGATTATGCCATACTGCATTTCAGATTTACCAGACTTTTTACCATCGTAAAAAGATAATCCCGGAAGAGTCAGTCCAATTTGTACCAATACAGTAACAGTAAGTTGTGCACATTCTCTCAAATTTATTTTTAATACTGCAGGTATGGTATGTTCAAGAATTACATCCCACTCTATATCTCTACCCCAAGTTTGTAGTCGCATTTTGTTAACAGCTCTTTCCGTTTAATTCTATTGCATTTTTCCCTTCTCGGTTTCAAGAAACACAAAACCAATATGTTGTGTAATATTTCGTAGTATGTTTCCATTAGTTTGCAACTGTCGAAGTATATATTCTCATTCTTTAAATAAATCACTTGTTGACTACTCTTGAGGCTAATGTTTTTCTCGGGAACAATCCAAACAACTTTTGGTTCGAATCTGAGATATCGATGTCCGGTCTGTCCTGGATCTTACCTAGCAAGTCTCTTCATGGAAAGTCCTGCTCCTTCAAATATGCGAATTGAAGCTGTTCAAAGAAAATGAAAGTGAGCGTGGAAGAGCGAGCCCACGCAAGAATGAAGGGAATGCGTGATTTATCCTGAAATCAAGGCATTTTGCCTGAAGGAAGAAACATC
This sequence comes from Pristionchus pacificus, assembly GCA_000180635.4. Lineage (NCBI taxonomy): Eukaryota > Metazoa > Nematoda > Chromadorea > Rhabditida > Neodiplogasteridae > Pristionchus > Pristionchus pacificus. The sequence continues at coordinate 5,263,402 of CM026580.1, forward strand.
GCTAGGGAGGGGAGATTGGGATCTTCGTACTAAGTCTCAAAGGGTCAAGGGACAGTTGCTTCATCGCTTTTTGCTGTCGGTGGCCCGTCGCGCTTGGTCGATGGCTATAGTCCAGAGTAGATCATCCAGCCGCCGAAGCCTTGACTTGCGTGGTTAATAGACGAAGTAATCTTCTTGGATGGGGCAGTTATTGACAGTAGGTCACTTGAGCCGAGTATTATACGACCAGAGACCTCCTCTCGACAATCCAAGTGGGCGATAATCGTCGGGTTTGCTAATCAGTGAGTAATCACAATATTTTCACGTATAACTTGAGGAAGGTGCCCGGACTCTCAGTAGTGTCCTGATAAAAGGGGAGTCGAGGAAAGCTTCCTTATCATAAAGAATTGACCGTCGATTGGAATTCGGAATGTGCTCATGATTATACAATGAATCCGTCAATGACTCAATTTCAATTGAAGAAAGAAAGGAATTATTTCTGAGAAATATTTAATATAATTTATCATATTCCGATTATTTTTTGAATTAACCACGCGTTCACCCACCTCATATTTGTTAGATAAGAGGAAGGTAATATCGCACTCTCTCCGTTGTATTAGCTTACAAGGTCACACCGTTCTCACCTCTATCTTCATTTTGTCAATTCTTTGCAAGAACATTCGCGATACTTACTTTCTTCTCTAATGCACTGACCATTGTTGTATTATAAAGTCCTGAACTACACTTCAGAATGCGCATATTGCTAGGATTTTGTTGTTGCTTTTTTGTTTTTGTTTTGTTTGAGGTCAATAGTCGAACTCAACTCCTAACAATAAGATGACCATCAATGAGACGATCGAAATTGTGTGGCTGTCGATCAGTGGAATCATCTGCATTCTTTTTGTCCTCTTTTTGATGTTCCTCGGATGTGCCAACGCAGTCATCGGATGTGCCATCGCAGTGAGTTATCCCTTTTCTCTATTCTTTATTCCAGGCCCGAAACCTAACTGCCCAGTTGGAAAAGATCAAAGGTGTCGCTGGGAAACCACTAGGAACTTTCATTTCCCAGTGAGATCCCTGTATATTTCCCACTGTTTACCCCTCGAAACCTTTTATAATTTCCCACTGGGCAGGGAGTTGAGGACCAGTGGTAAAAATAACAGAGTATACGTAAATTAGGAGTTTGCTGTATTTCAGATCTATCAGACAGTAAAGCGCAAGCCGATTCAACCGGAGGAGTCAGTACAATTTGTTACGCTACTGTAACAGTGAGTTGTGTATATTTTCTCCAGTTTATTCGGAATACTGCAGGTATTTATTGCATGGTCTGTTCGAAGTACAACAATCGTTCTTATTCAATCTCCATCTCCATCTATCTAGTGTATCTAAGTATCTAGTATCTAGTATCTAGGTATCTAGTGCGCTGTTAGTTCACTTAGTTTGACTGTATTGTTCACTCTCTCGGTTTATAGAAAGAGAAATTCAATTTTTGGGCAATATATATCCTCCGAATAAATCACTTGTTAAGAGGCAAAGAGGTCACAATATTGAGTAAGCGTTCTCTCCCAGGAACAATATAGGGCCGGCATGACTCTCATCCTGTCTCTTATGTCAAGGTCAAGACTGAGACACAAAGAAGCACAAACAATGCACGACTAATGGCCGATCGTATCTCTCCCTTTCTCACTATGGAAACTATGAAAGAGTCTTATTGAAGAATTGTGGTTTACTGGGCTTCCTATTGTTCATTATTGTTCTTCCGCGTTCATTCGTATCCAATGGAAAAAGTAGAAGTACCAAGGTGAACTGTATTGTGATCGAAATTGGACCATTGCGGCTGTAATAATCGCCATTCCCGGGAAGGGAGACTAATACTTTATAAATATATTTATTATTCACTTAAGACAGTGTAAAACAATCGAAAAAGCGAAAAATAATGATCCTATACACTCTCCGAAACACGGTAATATAGGAACTCAGTCTTGACAGATCTCTCCTACAACGAAAATGCATGTCTCGTCAGTGGTGTGTACGGTAGGACAGCCGTAGTTGTATAATATGCCGTTAAGACGTAGCTTCTTGTTTATTGTTTTAATGTTATTTTCGTAAATTTGAGTGGAAGATCGGCCTTACAGTGAAGGTCAGTTGGACAAACAGTTCAGCGTTGTAGTTTGAGCATTTATTTTTTAAAATTAGTATATATGTATTTAGGGAAATCAGAGAAGAAGGAGGAAAGTTGTGAGCGCGAGGAAAATACTGAGGAAGATGAATTGATATAAGATATTATGGAAGAAGTAACAGTCTGTTAGTATTAGTTAAATATCCTTCGAAATTCAATTGCGATTCTCTTTGTTCTATTAATTATCGAGTGTACAATTGAGTTTACAGGCGAATTGGGATCAATTGCTGAAATATTTTCGGAGAAGAAGTGTTGTTTCGCACTAATTCTGAGTGACCTCGACCGGACGTCTTTGCGCATTTAATAGTGACATAAAGCTGAAATCAGGTTATTTATTAATTAAACATATTTTATAGTTATAATACCCGCTTGTGCGTTAAACTAGCCTTTCTGATATGATTCTCACTCACCTATCAAGGTTAATATTATTTGACAAGTCCATTCTCTCAAATCAACTCGCTCGGTGGTTTCGTCAATCAATATTCTAAAAAGTGTCAGTGACTAAGTGCTAAGATTCTCTTAGTTCTTTTTTGCTACAGAGCTTGCAAGGGGAAATATGCAATGGTATTCCGAGTTTGACCATATTCTTAGAACTTCGATTTGCCGCTATCAACGGAGAATATTCAAAACACAAATGTTCAATTCGATTTCTGTCCTTCTCTTTGTACAACCCAGTAATATATTTGATTTTACCAGGGTGTAATATTCTTCAAATTACTCACCACTACGTATAAATATGAAGTATACGTGGCTGATGGGTGATTAGGGGAATGCCCCGAGTTAAATTCTGATATATTATGCAGACTTTTGCCAATCATAATATATTCAAACAATTTTATTGATACCAATCGCTAAATAAGTGGATAAGAATCTATAGAAACGATATTACATTGCTGCTATTGGTGATACCGAGTAGTGAATATCATCTTTAATTCCTCTCAGTCCACTAGATCAATATTTGACGACTCGAAACATAATTGGGTAAAGAGTAATTCATTATTTGTGAATAGATCCGAAAACGAGAGAGCGAGTATCTGAGAGAAGAAGAGAGAGAGAGAGGCCCAGGGTCTTGAAGGGAGCGATTCATTGAGGCGTCTGAATATTTTAACTGAGTATAGTTTATTTATGTATAGTATACCTCGAAGGTGAGATCATTGATGTCCCACCACAGTCCGTTTTTACTGCAGCTTCTCAACTTTCTATATCGCTGAATATTGAATATTGGGTCAATGTAAATACTGATCAGAATCTCAAACCTCGTGCGTTTTTTGCACAATAATTCTCGCACATGAAGCAGATGGGAGGTGATCCTCCTGTATGGATGATCTTTCTCACTCAATCATCTTTAGTCATACCTCGCAGACAAACAGGATTGCGGTTAGATCGAGATTGAAGATCAATTCAAACGTAAAAGTCTGATTGTCGAATGAGACGTGAAGAGTCTATAATGTTTGCATTAGTTTTCAATGACGCCATAATGCATTAGTAAAAGATTCAACGTTACTCTGAGTGGTTCGTGTCGCAAGCGGTCATAGGAGAGATCGTTGAACTGGTCGGGTACTCCGGATTGATTAGTCACTCGGTGACTGAGTGTCTCCTTGCCGTCAAGTGAGAAGGTCAGCAAGCACCCACAGCTGAAAGTGATCAATTGTGTTCCAGGGTATTGATACTATAACTCACTCTCTTCTTCATCTCCGTGAAGGCAATTCTGCTCTATGTCGCAGGTTAGAAATGAGAATCCTTCGTTAGCAATTCGAACAGAGCCTTCCAATGAGGGCTGAAGCAAAGATTCGTGAGGAAACGGTTAAAGGTACTTACGAAACATTTCACTCTCTCCTCCTCAGTTATGGTCTCCTCCTTAAGTAGAGCATAGAAGGCGACGCCTCCGATGAGAAAGAGACAAACCTGAGATGCTAGTCGCAATTTCTGCGCTAGAAGTGATTCCAAATCGTTAAAAAAATGTAAAACGAACAAAAGAGGTTATCGCGATGGCTGCTAATGGCCCCGCCATTTCTTCGTTGAATTTGGAGTGAGAGATCTCCACAAAATGGAGAAGCGAAGTGGGAAGAGTGAGTTTGCTTCATCCTCGTTTCTCTCTCTTCTCTCTTTCTCGTTCCTCTCCTTAGTGTAAAAAATTCTTCTCTTGCCCGACATCTGGCATTAATCTTCTTCTTAAGTTCGAAAGGAAGGAAATGAGCTTAAAGTGAACTATCGATTCAAGAAGGCATATTGAAGAATACTCCATCCCCTGAAATTAAAGATATTTTCAGATGATCAATTCATTCACCAATTCTCATCCGTCATTTATTTATGATTTGCAGATATGTATGTATGACAGCGGAATTATTTGGAAATAAAAGGTCAGCGAAGAAACATTACAACAATTCATAAGAAGACTATAATGATATGATACTCATTCGGTTCGTATTATATTATGTTGCTATTAAAGCTCATTTTCCTATACTCGGTTTTGATCTTGGCTTGAGGAGGGGAGTCAGTGGAGTCTTTGAGGAATCATGAATGATGTACTTCATTTCGTGATCGAATGTCGGCCGATTCTCGCTGAAATTCGCAATACTCATTTGGAGTATTCAATAGAATCCGGTCTGAAGGATCAATCTCACTAACTTTCTCGCCCAGAAGCTCAAATATCTCTTCTTCTTATCGGCCTTCTCGAAGAAAGTCAACGGAATGGCGATCGCAATCATAAGAACGAACCCGAGTCCCGCGTAGCTGTAGGCGGAGATTCTGAAAGGGGAATAAAAGGTAGAGATGCATCCACGTCAAGTGATTTTGCAGTCGTAAGACAATGCTAAATGTTACCCACTGGTAAGGCCTGCTGTTATCAGGACTTCAATACTCAGAAGAGGAAATGTAGCTCTGGAACCAATCGACAATGAGGGTGTCCATTTTACCTCGCGAGATAGGACGTCTCAGGATCGCCGAAGTGAGCATCGTAATGTGGAGCGACGCGTAGAGTGATAGTGCTGTTTGTCAATCCAGCACAACCAGAGGTCCTGTGAGAGATTGATGAAGTCTGCTGGTGACAAATCTTATGCGAAATTAAAGCACAAAAGAAGGAATGCTCACGAAGTGTTCGTGGGAAGGAACAAGTCTCTGTAGGGATCCTCGAAATAATTGAAACCGCAAATAATGATCCTGAAATGTAAACCTTATGATTTCCGGTAAAACGTAAAAAGGTAAATGTAATCCACTGCACTTGCACTTGAGTCAAGGCACTTGAGTCCTCCGGAGATCACTGCTAATCCAGTGATTAGTAGTGACCAGTGATTTCCGTGCAAGCTAGTGAATAGGATAGCGTGGAGGATGAAATGATTCGATGGCACATACATGGCAATGTTCGATACAATGAATGAGACGAGCGTCGAGAACTTTCCAGATCGAGGGAAGAAGAGGGCCATCACGAAAATAGCCACCATCGGCCCTGATACGGCGCCCATTACTGAAATGCATACCTGAAAATATAAAAATTAAATCACTCGTTTGACACTCACTATTAGAATTGATTAGGGGATTGGGCAGGGAATGAACTGAACATTCCTATTTGAAACTTGATTCTCTCACTCTTAGTATCACTCAGTTTTCGGATTGAATAAGAGATTGGGAAGGGTATAAACCTGATATTCTCAATCAATTCGTCTTTTGCTCACCCTTAGGATTCCTCCGAGTGGTTCAGCAGCGAAAGCGAGTCCCGTCGATAGAAGTCCAGTACCGATTACAAGCACCTAAGAGGATTGAATGACGGAGAAAGTTGTCGTTCTCTATCAACCGATTAGTCAAATGAGGTGAAAGGGAAAGATTATGTTTCGTTTCGGTATTGCAAACCTTGCTGAGCAGTGTCACTTGCGAGTCGGAGAGACGTCCATCCCATTTCTGTTTGATAAAATCCTCGTACACAGCGGCAGACATCGAATTCATTCCTATAATTAAGAATTAATATATATTTTTTGAAAGAAGGGGTGATCACACGCTCAAGTTATTCACGATACAGTTAATATGAGACTATGAAAAATGATAAGTATGACTAATTCCTCAAATTACCCGATGATAGTGTGGAGAGAGTGGCGGCCATAATACAGGAGACATACAGACCGAAGAGACCGGGAGTTGGCTCTGAAATAGAGAGAGGGATACGTAAAGGCTAAATATTGCCTGAAAATTATAGTCAAAGGCCACCGTAAAAGGCTTACGTAGGATATCTCTCGCGAAGAGAATAACGATGTGGTCTTTGTCGTGAATCTAAACAAAAAGGTAAAATTGACTCCACAATCAACGACCATGTCGCATATAAGATTACGGTATGTGCGTATCGACCATGTACCTCAGCAGTCTCCATGGGGTCACAGTTGTAGTAGTAAGTGAGCGCGACGAGGCCTACAGATGAGACGAGAGAACAGAGAATGATGAAGGGAATGAGCGTGTAGTAGATGATTGTCTGGAATAGGTAAAGGTATAGTGATCCCGATAATCAAGGCACTTTCGTCTTGCAGATGATCACTTCTAGTCCAATGATAATTAGGCGGGAATTTCTCTCTACGACCAACTTAGTTATATCAACTGCAGTGGTCCAAAAAATGAAGGAATGCACAAGAACAATCCCCCATTAACTGATCACGAGTGTCTTCATTCTATCTCTATACCTGTGCCTGCTTGAGAGAGGGCAGAGATGAGTATCTCTGAATGGCCAGTTGATTCACACCGAATGAAGCCAACCAAGTGATCGTCCCACTGAAGATGTTGATCCAGAACGAGTTATACTCAAATGGATTATTGATTTCCGTAGATTGAGAGAGTTTAAAACCTGAGCAATGTCGGGATTGAATCTCAACAACTCGGACATTCTTCCAGAGTCTACTGCCACATTCATCACCTGAAGTGATTCCTAGTGAGAATATCGAACAGCTTGTAGATTAGAGTATCTCTTACATTTGAGATGCCTCCAACTCTTTCGTGCATGAGACCTTTTATTAGAAGAGATCCGACACCCGCATACATCATAACGGCCTGAAAAAATAATTTGTACATTTTATTATTTAAAATATAATTGACAAAATATGTATAATTTGAGGACCTGAATGGAATCTGCCCATACAACAGCCTTGAGACCTCCGATACACGTGTACAGAGTTGTTGAGATTCCAAAGATCTGAAATTAAGTGACCCTCCAAGCCCTGAGAGAAAATGAGATGACTGACCACGATGAGTAGTGACTTGTTGACCTCAAGAACCTCTGAGAGGGCGACAGAGGGAGCATAGATAACGATCGACATGTAACTAAGGGTGAAGAAACAGAACATAACGGAGAATATTCGACGGATCAGGAGCGAATCGTATCTGTTAAGGGATGGATTAGGATGGATGGGCTCATGAAGCAAACCTCTTGACGAAGTACTCATGTAGACAAGTGCTGTTCATTTTGTAGAAGACTGGAAGGAAGACATGACAAGTGATGATACTAGAGATGACTCCTACTATGAAGTTCAGCCAGATTTGAGTTCCTGAAATGAGTATTTATTGTTAGTAAAGTTAAGCAAAGGAGTAGGTGGCAGGGATTAGCACCAGTGCCAAATACCGTATACCTCTAAGGTAGATCTCCGCAGGGACTCCCAGCATCAAGATTCCCGATAGGAATGTAGTGAGGAGAGAAAGGGCGACGGGCAGAGAAGGCATCTGACGACCTCCCATTAGATAGTCATCCTTCTTGGAGGAGGTAGTCGAAGGGAAGAAGTGACTCCTACAAGGAATTCCTCGTGATCTGATTCATTAGTGTTAGTACTTCTCTAGAATGCCTCCAATTCTCAATCAGTTCATGAGAGACCACCTCTATGTTGTCTTATTGACCCAACTAGTAAACAAAAGCGAAGGTCCTGAGCTCTATCCCTCTCCATGCTTTCTCTCCCAGATCTTCGATCACGTTGCCTTTGATAGTCCTGATAACGGGAGTTTCAAAAGACACTCACTTGAGAGCATGATAGACTCCAGTTGAGACGGAAAGAAGAAGAGAGAATATTACGACTGCATAGTCGGCCCAATGCAGCTCTTTCGCTGTTGACATCACCCTCCTTCCTCGATCGAATGGAGAGAAGGAAATAAGAAGGCGAACTGACTAAATGAGCCAACTTTTATCCCAAAGAACCGCATTCCACACTGATTTATTGAGCAAAAGGCGAGAAGAGTGACAAGGAAAAAAAAGAAAAAGACAAAGTGTGATAGGAAAACGTTCGATGAAGTTTCAATCGCCTTATGGAGATGAGTGACGACGAGAGAACATGTGGAATCGAGAGAAGTGAGGGGTGAAAAGGGAAGAATATCGGAAAGAGTAATGTGATGATAGGAGTCTGTCGAGTACAACGAAAGAAGTGAGAGGTTGACATCAAATCAGTGGTAACTATCGAATAGAGAAGTGACACTCTAATCCACTGATCTACTCAACGAACAAGTGACACAGGAGAAATGAAAGGGGGGAAATGAACCGACGTTAGAGTGCATAGACGAAACATCGCTAGAAAACAAGAGATAAGATCAAGAAAAATCAGGTGAGAGAGGAATTCTAGCGAAGAGGTGAGAGACAAGGGAATTATGAGATAACGAAGGGGAAAGAGTGTAGGAGAGGAGGAAAAAGTGGAGGGAAGAGAAGAGGAGGATGAATGATAGAAGCCAGCTGAGGGAGATGGCGTATAAAGACTGAAGGATGGAAGGGAGAGAACTACTCGAAGGTAAACCATTCCCGATTAGGCGTTTGATCTCTCTCGCTCCTCCCTCATAATGGTGCAATCTGGTGTGTAATTGTTCTTTGATGTTTGGAGTCGATGCATGCCGGCAAAAGAAGTTACAAAAAAAGAATAGCCTCATCACCTCAGTCAGCAAATGCCATAGTTTAATAAAATGGGATGGTGAACGGATCAAAGGGTAACAAGAGTGCTATAAAACGTGCAAATGCAAAAAAAACTCTCTGATGTGAGGCATCTTATAGGGCATACTAGTGTTTAAAAATCTGGACACCAATCTCGTTTAGTTTGCAGGAAATATGGACAATGATGAAGTGATGAAGGAGTGCCCGATCAAATTCGAAAGTTACTGAGACTACACAAACACTGAAAATGAATATTATTGAAGTAACGGGTACAGGGACACTACGGAAGACTCGTGAAGTAACGGGTACAGGGACACTACGGAAATAGATCATTTTGAACAAATTAATAATAGATTCATGCAATAATTTTTAGCAATCTGAATCATCCGAATCATCCGAGTCAAGAATGAAGGACCGTTTAAATGAGAATTTAAATTCAAGCTCACAGAGATCACATCTACGATTCCGATAGGAGGTTATATCACACATAAAATTGACCGCCGACTTGATTTGCATATCTTCCTTGTTCTTACGAATGGTGAACTGGATTTATTGATTTTTTTGCAATCGATCACACTAGTCCGCTTACTTGAGGGAGAGAGGAGAGATCGATTGTACTGTGATCGAAACGGGAACTAACGAGGTAGTTGGATTCCTCAGTCAAATTCATCCTCATCTATATACTTCTTTTTCAAAGATTTTGAATTTTTGACTTACCTGAATGAGAGCTAGCAACTGAATCTCCTTCAAAACGAACGAAGGCAGTACATACAATTGATACAGAATGTTGATGAAGCTAGGCGATTGAGGTTCGAAATGAATGATCTGAAAGGTACTATTGTATATTGACAGAATCAGATGACGCCAAGAACCACAACTTATGCAAACATCGACAAAAAACTCATTTTCATCAAACGAAATAATTAGAATGCGCCACTATGTCTAACACTATGCCACTATGCCGTCTAACAGCTGTGGGTCCCACCTAGCGTTGTTTTACGACGTAATATCGCTTGACGTGGATACACCTTTACCTTTACCTTACCTCTCACTGCTCTCTTTGGATGAATGAGGAAATGAATTCTTCATCAAAGAGGACCATCTTCTCACGATCCGCACAATTCAATTGAACGTTAAGACCCGAGCAGTTACGCGTGAGAAGAAAATCACGCAAGCTAAAATTTTCAAAACTCTACATCGTTAAAAAGCTAAAGTAATTCTTTAAAAGAGTTCTGAGAAAATTACAAACGTAATATTTATTAAAAAAAACTTTATACAATTATAATCTTACTCGACCGAGTCTTCCCATGAAGGGAGATTTAGGTTGAGATCAGTCGTCTGTGCTCGATCGACGATTGTACGGTAGAAATCGATAAAATTTACATCGATGTGCAGCTACAAGCTAGGTGAACATGAATTTGAATTTTCGCCTAAAACTCACGTTATACAAACTTACTTTCTCCACGAAAATTCGCAGGACAATCATGGTCATTTTTTGAAAGAGATCCGATCTCTGCTGACTGTATGGTGCCTCTCGATCCAATGCGATTTCTTCTTTCTGAAAATGCGTATCAATTTTTATCTTGAGAACATAGAAACGATATGATATTATTCCGGAGAGAGAGGTGCGGAAAAATTGTGAACTTCAAAACATTCATTGCTCTGCCAGCCTTTGCTCGACACGATCGCAAATCGCTTTCTTTTCACTACACATTTAAACAAACATGGGATATATGTCTAATTGACTCAATAGGTTTGATTACCAATGCATCCATGAACTCTTGGAGATTTGGATAGACAAAATGGCTCCTTTTCAGTGCCCCGCTATTCTTGTTGCGAGTTAAAACATAGCCCGTTGAGCCCGTTGGAATCATTCCAATGATGAATCCATTGCGGACCTGAACAAATTGAGGATTACAATTTCCTGCAAATATGCAAACTGATGTACTTCGATTTTGAATACATTTGTTGTCCTTTCATAGTTTTGATTGGCATGTTGATGCTTCATTGAATGCGTACGCAGTACAATGTAAATTATACGGAAATGTGTGCAAGTAGGAAAGATTCAAATCAAAACAGCGAAGATCAGAAAGTAGAAAAAAGCGACGGGGAGGTCTTTGGCCTACTTGGAACGCGAAAAACACACAAGGTGAGTTACATGTGGGGAGTGTGCCAAAAGTCCCGCTGAATCGACTCTCTCTTTGTTCTTTAATGAAGAGAGTGGGGAGATTCAGAGAAAGAAAAGAGCAATAGGTGCACAATTGCTTAGGATATCAAGGAAGGGCGCGAGAGATAAGAGGAGTGGAGTCTCATCTCGTCTTAAATCGCCCTTCGAAAACGTGAAGCAGAAGGGCAATGCGAACGAACGGATGTACTCCTTTTACTTTCAATTGGGCTGATGCAGCCGCTGAAAAGTTCTTCAAATTCGTTTACTGTCAAACTGACATTATCGGCCGCAAACTAACTTTTTTATTTGTAAACCATTGCTTCAAGAAGCGGGATAGGATAAAAGGCGGCTGGCGGCTGGCGGCTGGCGGCTCGAGCATAGGATAAAAGGCGGCCGGCGGCTGGCGGCTGGCGGCTGGCGGCCCGACCATAGGATAAAAGGCGGCTGGCGGCCCGATGTCGGCGGCTGGCGGCCGGCGGCCCGATTTTGGGATAAAAGGCGGCTGGCGGCCCGATCTTAGGATAAAAGGCGGCTGGCGGCTGGCGGCTGGCGGCTCGTGTATTTGTTTCAATGAATGTTCACCTTTTTCGATTTTTCATGTTATGTGCAGTCCATTGTGTTGCCCATTGTGAGAAAGTTTTCTAATAGGTTTGAATTTCTTGTCTCTTAGATTTCGGAGTACATCAGTTTCTCATCATCTTATAATGAATAGTTTATCGAAGGATTCGGAAGTTACAAGAGGGAAACAAAAGTTCACATAGGATTATTAATCTCATGAAGCTTAGTAAAAGGCCACACTGATCGTACAGTCCTGGATTGTTCGTGGGTTGATGTAACGCATTTTCACTGTTTTGATTCCATCATATAATATCCACTTGTTATCACGCGGGATGAGAGCAACGTAGTGGCCCCACCAAAGAGTGTGATACCTCCCAGCTCGAATTTGTACTCTCAGATCTAATTTTTTTCGTTCTTAGAGATTGTAGAAGTATTACAAACCTTGATTTCCTTGGGAATTTCGTCACAGCGTGAAGGGGACTCCTTCTGCAGGGAGATGTCGACAGGAATGAACCATGCAGTTGAAGTGACGTTTAGGATTTGCCTTGAGCCTTGGCAACTGAACGAATAAGTTATGGTTTGTAATGTTCGAAAGAGAAGAGATACTCACGATTGACAGTCACTCTGGCCTAGAATCGAATCGTAGACTATTTGTTTCATCGAATATCCTTTTTTTCTGGAATTAATGGATCATATTTATAATGGTTTCAAATTTAAACTCACTGAGTCTCAAAGTGACATCGAGTTAGCTTCTTTCTCTCACTACAGGTTCTGCACTTGAGATTGATTAAGAAGTTGTGCATAAACTTTGAAGTCTTACTCAAAAAGCCGCGGATCCAGACGATGCTGCGAGATGAGAGTAACCAGAAAGAAGTCAAGGGCACATGTGTTGTGAATGATCTTGTCTCCCTCCGGGGTCGTCTCGATTCCTCCCCATTTCGGAACATTCCAGAAGGAGATGCAATCAGTGCATGTCCATTTTGACTTCGACGATTCGGGAATTGGTCCAAGCTCGCAGTCGGCATACTTCCATCCACATTTCTGGCACTTGACCAGCCTCGGGATCGTGAAGCCCATTTCCTCCTTGTGGGAAGGACGAGCACAAGCGCATTGCAGTGTGTACGTCTTCTTACGGATAGCATTGTGAGGGGAGCAAGGTATCCTCTTCTCAGAAGCCTTCACAATCAAATTGATTGTAGGATGAGAAGGAATGTTGAACTAGACTGTTCTCAGATCGCTGCTATCTGTCTTGTACGCAAGTAGGAGTATGAGCAAGAGAGGTAGTTTCTCATTTTGGGACTCCGTTGTCTGTGTGGGCAAAACGCGCACAGAGACTCTCTCCTCACGGGCACCTGCTGAAGTGAATGCAGCCAGGTAACCGAGACGCTCAGCATCTGGGGAACTAGAGATGATTGTTATATCTAGATCATCGATCGAGACAATCACTCCGTAGTTGGCATTGTCATCACTGTAGATGATGAAAGGGTGAGGAGGGAGAGGGTTTGAGAAAGTGGGTGTGTAGATGGAATATGAGTGGAGAAAGTTGAACTGTGAAGACTTCTTCCACCAAGTGGGAGTCCTCAATGCAGTGGCACACTCTGAGAAAAGTGGATTGCATTTCAATTTTAATTTTTTCCCAAGTTCTCACCTCCTCTGTTTGGAAATATTTCTTGTCCTTCTTGGCCGTCTTCATTCTTCTCTTCAGTATCGCCTTTCTCTTTCGATTCTGAAAATTGCTCTTTGCTCAAGTTAATGGTAACGAGTTTCTTTCTGATCTCACCTTTCTTCGGACTGTGAGCGAAGTTTTCAGATTCGTCCTTCACTGAAGTGAATTGAATTATAAAAAATCATGTTTTTTGCTACTCGAACCTGTGATTCTGCTTGTCGTCGTTATTCTCGGGCCCGTTCCTTTTTGCTCACCTGAAAGAGGTTCGATTAGCTTAATCGTCGAGCCGATAAATTCTTACCAATAATTTCAAGCTCCGGCCTGGAGATTAGATCTGATATCAAGACTTCCTTTTCTACAACGTCCTCCACTCGCTCTTTCTTTTCGAAACTGACAGAGGCCGCGTCATCTCAATCGAGAACTCTTGTATTTACAATTTGAAATAAGTACTCATGTCAAGTCCGTTATCGCTGTCCTCTTCCTCTTCGTCTCCTATTCTCAAATTTTGCGTACACTCTGAAGAAAAAACGGGAAAAATGTTTGAAATTTTTATATGTTAATGACGCGATGTCAAACACACCTCTATCCATCTCATTGATGCTTCAAATTGGTCGAGTGGTTTCCAACTTCTCATTTGTTTCGATTTCCATTTCTTTTCCGGAAGTTTCTGGAATATTTGAATTAGGAACCGAAGTTTTCACTCATTGTCGACAGCCTTCCCTGCTGTTCTCACCATTATCAACGATCTGATCGCTGTCCTCCATGTCTTCATTTGTCTCTTTCTTTTCCTTTTTCGATTTCTTTTGCAGAGGAGATGAATCAATCTTCCTTGGTTGCTTTCTGCCTCCTGGCCTAATCTGGTCCTTCTGTCTAATCTTCCTGTTCAAGCCAGCTATTGATTTGTTGGTGAGAAACTGATGTACAGACTTGTACAGATGTACAGACTCCGAAATCTAAGAGACAAGAAATTCAAACCTATTAGAAAACTTTCTCACAATGGGCAACACAATGGACTGCACATAACATGAAAAATCGAAAAAGGTGAACATTCATTGAAACAAATACACGAGCCGCCAGCCGCCTTTTTTCCTAAGATCGGGCCGCCAGCCGCTTTTTATCCCAAAATCGATGGAGTGAAAATAAAGCAGTCAAGCATTCTTAATTTCCAGAGATGATTCGCCACATTTATGAAGTTTCAACCTTCAATAAATTCGATCCGTAATCACTTAGAGTATTATTCCACTAAATGATTGTGTACATTTCTATCTATCACTATTAGAAAATAATTGTGCAATTATGAATCATTCCTGCTTCTCCCAACCTTGAATTCTTGCTCATGTTAATTACTAAAAAGTTTTTAACCTGATTTCAGTTTCATGGAGGTTCACGGCCCGTTTGTTCTTCTTATTCAGAAGAATGAAGAATTCTTTATCAGGATTCTGCAAGACGAGGCAGAACTCGAGAGTGGGAGCTGGAAAAAGTGAGACCACTACAGTTTCGGATTCGACATAGGCACTGCGACATAGGCACTCCGTATTACCGATAATTCCCCCTCATTGTCTATCTCATTTTCGCTAATTTTTTCTAGATTTTCTGTATCAGCCTGAGATGAAAGATGGCTGTAGTGCCGAACCAGCAATTCTACAGGTTATTGATTATTGTCAATTTATTGTATGTATCGTTTCGTGATAAGTTATTTCGAGTGCATTTTTAACTGAATTCATTCATCTCTTTCGAATTGTCGATTTCACACTCCTAATTCTGCATACAAATGGACTGAGAAACAATCATTCGATTGTTGTTGTAATAAATCGCGATCATTATATTCTTCCACATTAGAATGGTAAAGACAGAGTATGAAACAGGGCAGAAACAGTTCATAATGCCCCACTCTCTTCCCTTGATCCTTCATAATTGTCGGAAATACGGGGATATGAGTAGTGGCCTATCAGTTTCCCTCTCCATCTCCCTTCCATCCCTCCACTCTCTCTCTCCCCTCCTTCTCTCTCTCTCCCTCATTCTGATTAATCGGATGTAGCAGAAGGTTCATTTCGTTATCCACTTGTTGTGATGTGTAGTGATTAGTATCACTGATCCCTTATTACATCGCCTTGTCAATCCATTCCCTTCTTGCTGTGTCTCTCGTGTTCACTAACTGAATAGACTCGCATGGTGGTGTCAGGTACACTATCACGAGATGAAGGAGGGTCCTTATCAATGTATTCGTGTCTTCGTGTTCCTCTACAATCATTCGGTTCTCTTCCCTCGAAGGAATGTTGTCGAGGTGCGAAAACAAGCTCGTTCTCCACTCCTTTTGTGTGAATGGCACAGCTGATTCCCTTTCTCCTTTCACTTCTGTTCCTCCCTCTCCCTCCCTTATCATTCTCTAGTCTCCCTGGAATGGGGGCGGTGTGTTTCAAGCCTCTCAAGCTTCTCTTCGCATCCCATTGAGTCCTTGCCAACTGTTCTCCATTTCCCTCTCCTACCTCCTCCTCCTCCTCTTCTTCTTCCTACTAACAGTTGTCTGCCATTGTCACCAACCGATCTCTTCTGATTACACACTCTCTTCGTCCCAAGTAGTCTCTAACTCTCTCCATTCTCCCCACTCTCTCGTCATCTCTACCCTTCCTCTGCCTCGTATCGGTCTGCTCCCTCTGGAATCTGAGTGCTGCCTGAGGGTCTGTGAGAGAGAAGAGAGATGGAGGAGGATCATCCGACAGAATTGCTCAGCTCATGCAAGCACAACAACAATACAACTAATCTCTGCGGCGAGAAGCCTTTCGTGTTCGATGCTCATATATCCTCTTCATGACTTTCTCTCATTGTCCGCAATACTTTTCATTTGTCAGTTTCCTATAGAAAGTTGACTAAATTTCCAATGCAGTTCAATCAGATTTATTCACTTATTTTCTCCTCACAGTTTCTTCTGCGTCGATTCCTTCCATCTTTCTTTACCTGTCATCTCCCTCCTACTCCTTCTCCTTCCCCTCACTTCACTCGTTGACCTTTCGTCGTTCAATACACATCCCATCATCTTCTTCCAGAGGAATTTCCCACTATAGGTTTCGACGACATCTGTAACTTTCAAAGCTCAAAACAGCGAGAGTGCTCTCAAAACCTGGCCACTTTCGCCCCGTTGATTTATGTGCTTTCTGGGGAGTGATACTTCGAATAGCAGGGGTCATTCCCACTCCCTTATCATTGTTTTGCCTTCTTCTCTTCTCTCGACTCTTCTTCTGATACTGCGTAACAATGGCATCACTTGATCCTTCGTACAAGCGAAAGGGCAGTCAGTGACTCCTCTCGGGGTATTTTGATCCCCTTCTCTCTCTTGTTAGGTGATCATCTTACGACTACTCGGGACAACGACCGATCGCTTACCGCGCAATGCAACGAGAGAGTGAGGAGCATCTGTCTCTTCCTTAACCTCTCCTCCACTCAGAGACTTCTCTTCCAGAACTTCTCGCGCAATGTAACAGCGAGTGGGAGGGCAGCCCCTCACTCAGTCCCCCCCTCTCTTCCATCTATTCAAATGTCCATTCGGTCCTCCTTCCCTCACAAGTTGCCGCCTCGTCATTTTTAACCTGCCTATAAACTTGTCGGAATCAGCTTTTATCACTCATAAGTGCTAGATGTAGGGCCATTAAGGCGTTCGCCCAAGACCGTGAAGCGATTGCCCTGAATTCTGTTCGTCTTCGAATTTCACGGACCGCTTCCCTCACTTCTTCTTTCTCCGATTTGTCATTAGTGCGAGACTGCAGAACAACAATGGGATTTCCACCCGGCTCATCCACTCTTTTCACCTTTCCTCCTCCCATTCCTCCTCTTCCTTCCTCTTCCTAGAAGGACACTCATACTCATTCGACCAATGCACGCCTTAGCCACTGTCAAGTCGAAAGATATCTTCTTCTTCCTCTAAGATTTAGATTCAGCCAGCTATCTCTGGGAAAGGGAACGAGAATCAGTGCTCTGTCCTGGATGGGTTCGTCCCTTGGGTCGGCTTTATCCGTCACTTTCCCTCGTTTTCCTCTCGTCACACGTCAACGTCTTCTGTCGTTATTTTCCCTCCTCCTCCTCTCTGAACGGGCCATTCGAGATTTCGCTTCGTTTCCTCCTCTTCACGGCTGTCACAGGGGACAGTCTAGCAATGTCGACCATATGTTATCCCTTCCTCTTCTAGCCCATTCATCCTCCTCTTCTATTTCCCTATTTCTCGCCAGCTCCTACTGTCCACTTTTCATTACGCAAGACACACAGAGCAGAATGGAGGATATCTCTATCCTCAATTCGTCCTCTCTTCTCTCAGCTGGTAGTCTTCCCTTCTCCCTATACATTCCTCCAGATATGCCAGTGTCTTTACCCGCACTTTCTCCCCAATTCGTTTATCTCGTCCAATTTTGCCCGTCTGTTCTTCTGAAGGAAAACGGGAGAAAAATGGTTGTATTGCATTTCAGAATGGTCGTTCGACGACCGATGGGAGTTCTATCACTGGCGATACTTGTCTTGGGTCTGTGGAGTGGTGCAGAGACGAAGAGGGCGCCACTAGGTGAGCAGATCTGTACAAATCCATTTTTTATCCAGACAGCAAGGGAATGTGCCTGCAAGGTAATACATCATTGGGGGGAATGGTATCTTCAT
Organism: Pristionchus pacificus; assembly: GCA_000180635.4. NCBI lineage: Eukaryota > Metazoa > Nematoda > Chromadorea > Rhabditida > Neodiplogasteridae > Pristionchus > Pristionchus pacificus. The sequence continues at coordinate 5,281,463 of CM026580.1, forward strand.
AATCAATGATGAGTGGTCAAGGAATAGGTGCTTCTTCGCGCTTAGTTGTAAACTTGAGTAATCCACTCGGACTCAATCATGATTCCTCTCCTCTGGCAGGTCAATCCATCATCCTCATCACTGTCGACGGCTATGGAGCTGCACTACTCAATTCAACCAAGGCTGATGCGGAACATGGCATTCACAAGATCGCCGCTATGGTTTGTCGTTGAATTGTGATCTTCTTTTCTTCTCACATGTTTCTATGAAATTTAACATGTATATAATATGCAACAAAAAGCTGCAAAACTACCGAGTGTTTACTACGGACCTACATTAGTGAAAAAGAGCGAGGTGTCATTGACAGGGAGTGCGAGCTGACCACCTCAAGCCTGTCTTCCCCACACTCACCATCCCCTCCTGGCACTCACTCGCCACTGGTCAGTTATTTCCGTTTTTTTAGATCAAAGGCGTCCTCTTCGATGCAAGATTCCGAAGCTATTGCGTGAGACACATTCATGAGGGCGTTTATTAGGCATCTTAGAGGCCCCAATCCGTGTAAAGCGATAGCTGTCCTTGCCCTATCGCATTTCGAGTCCTTCTCGACGAGAGATTGGCTGGCAAAGTAACGCTGACCTCGATGACGTTGACTATTAACCTATTAGGAGGAATATTTCAGAAAACAATATCACAATTCAGGATATTGTCTTCAAACCACCTTTCCTAACCCTCTCACGTGAATGAGAAGAATTAGCCCAAACATCCCGGCCAACAATCTACGGGAAATTAATTATTTGATTTGAGGACTGTACACCGAGAACCATGGAATGACAGCCAACTATATGTTCGACCCGAACACGACGAAAGTCTATCAGGGAGGAAGAAATGGAAGCGACTCCGACTATTTCTGGTGAGTATGTCCTCTATAAGAACGACAAGATTGATGATTGGGCACTTAATTCTCGTCGTAGGCACGAGAGTTTTCTCGTTTTGAGCAGTAGGGTATTTAGTTTCTCTTCTCTTCTCGTGTTGTTGTCTTTGCCTTTTGCTTTGTCGTGTGAACCAACTGATCAACAGAGTGAGAAGAAAATGAAGTGGAGATGTCTGACGGAACACTCACAAGTAATGGGACAACACTGTTCAAAGGGCCGAAAACAAATTAGTGATGGATAAATGAGTGATCTTTTAAATATAAAAATAATTTCAAGTTAAAAAGGCAAAGTTGTATGCATTTGTGTTTTTCCTGACTGTGTATGCATTTGTGTTTTTCACCTGGTCGAGAATGAAAGGGAACAGATGGAACAGAATCAATAAATAAATGGATATTACAGGTGGAAGAACCGTCCGAAGCCCTTCTGGTACACTGCAGGCAAGAACAATGTCGATGTCAACTGCTACTGGTTCTCTTACTGCCAGGTAAGATCGAGATTGGGGAAACAAATTCCGGTGTAAGATCCTGAGCGGAAATTGAAAAGCGAACTAAAAAGCATGAGTAATGGGCACTCATTTGTACACAGCTCACTCTCACGATTTTTGACGGGGCCTAATCATTAGCTCTCATAAAACTAAAGTGAAGATGGCGACAACAAACTCGAGAGTCAGTGAGAGAGCATTCCGATCATTGTCGACCGAACAGCTTACATATGAATTATGTCAAGAAATCAAAAATAGGGCATCGTGTCTAGCATCAATTTGCATTCCAAATACATCGTATAACACCGAGATAGAGAACAATTATAGAGAACAATATGATCAAATATTCAAACATATTCAAAATTTTAGTAAAATCGATATTGCAGCAACCCTTCGGTGATCTAGCCGTGCTCCTTCCTCAAGATCGCAAGACGGATCTTCTCAATCCCGATCAAACGAATGCGATGCCGGCCATGTTTGATGAAATGGTCACGAGGATCAGCAGATATCAACCGTATAGGAAACAGGTGAAATCATGATTACGTAACCTGTCTCATTATCTAGGTGAATTGTAGCATTACATTGAGAAACGTGATCAAATCTGTGCTGAAACTCCATAGTTAGTGCTGTAAAATGGATAATTCAATATTGACTCTAATTTAGCTGTTCCTCATCCGTTACACTGGTATCGACACGGCTCTTCGTAGCTTCGGCGCGGGATCGGACCAAGTCGAGCAGGCTATTGCCAAGTTCGATGACCATCTGACTGATCTTCAGGTTTGATCTCTGATCTTTGAACTTTGGTCTTTCCCTATCTAATTTAATGAAAAAGGGAGTATTCCTTGCAGGAGAAGATGGAGGAGAACGGTCTTCACGAGTCCACCAATCTCATCGTTCTTTCTGACCATGGACTGGCGAGAATTGTGGAGGAGGAACAATTCTATCTTGAGGAGTGTCTGTCGGACTATTCGAATGTGAGTGTGATTGCATTCCACATAAATAGGACCGTACGAACCAATGAAGAGCGTGTAAACATTGTAAACACGGACATATTTACACCAAGAGAGGCTTCACGGGCAAAGTGTATGCCAAATACGAGCAAACACCCTCGCAGATCATCAATGTCGTAGGAGGCAAATCGATGCTCGTTATCCACACCAAGGAGGAAGCTGAGGATTCAGTGAGTGATAATAGGGAAACGGAGATTGATAAGGATATTCCTAGGTGTTCTTCGAGCTGAAAGTGTGCGATCAATGGGAGAACAGCGGCGATTATGAAGATGAAGTCAGCCCTGTTGAGGTTAGTAGAAGTATAAAGCTGGCATTACCTACATAGCGTTGTCTTACGACGTAAAATCGCTTAACGTGGTTACACCTTTACCTTTATAGGGCATATTGAGCATCATTATTGGGAAAAACGTGTGAATACTAAAAATATAACTTTGACATACAGGTTTACCGTGCCAATGCCCTTCCCGAGTCTCTGCATCTCGGTCACGGAAGATTCCTGGGAAATATCGTTGTTATCACCAAGCCCGGAACCACTGTGATCACTGTACGTCGTTTCTCATGCATTTTGGATTGATCATGTGTGAAAAAACATGCATGCAGATAGTTTATAGGCGATATTAATCCTTGCTTCTTTAGCGTCAGCTTCCCTCCGTGCCCGCTCGTGAAACCGAGAGGGAACGTGAATTCATGGGAGATGGATGGAATAACACTGCTGAGTCCATGCTAGGAATCTTCGTTGCGAGAGGACCTGGTAAGTTCCCGATACTCATTTTTTTATTGTACATCATTTTATATAATTAAGCACTTCAAACGAATAACTTGCATTAGAGTTGATTGAGTTGGATCGCATCCTTCTGTCTTTTTTTCTCAAAACTTTTCATGCGTCACAAGCATCAATTATTCCGAGTTGAAAACGCATTGGGAGAATGAAGTTCTGTGCTGTCTTCCGGTGACAGCAAAAGACATGCCATCAATCCACTTTTTTGGGACATCACATCCCCTTCTTCCTACTCATTCCTCTCTTCTTTTCAGCATTCAAGGTTGGAGAGCGAGCCGATCCCATTGAACTCGTCGATGTGTACAATGTGAGATAATTAATTAATTATAAATGAACAACAACACAATAACATCAAACAAAACAACAACAATAACAATAACAATTCAGATGGTGCTGAACATCATCGGAATCCCTGCTGCCCACACCAACAATGGATCGTGGACGAGAGTAGAGCCGATGTTGCAGGAGGATTGGGAGAACAGAGCAAGCTCACAGACGTCAGTTCGATTATCTTATCGACAATGAGAAAGAAACAGGAAAAATAGTAGCAAAGATTTGCACTTTTTTCAAGAATCGCACATTCACTTGATTTCCTCGGAAAACGGAAAGCTGCTTTATGAATTCCGATTCGTTTAGGTCATCCGCATTCGCCGCTTCTCTCTTCCTCTCTGCACTTATCGCCGTCTTCGTTCGTCTTATGTAAACGACCATGTTTCTCAAGTAACTTCCAATCATCAAACTCGATCGACACTATACCTAGCCTTATCCTCTACCTTTCCTGTCACCTTTATCCCCTACATAATTCACTTGCGGGTTCTTACCTAATTCACCCTACCATGCCCATCTGAATTCCACTAGTAAGCCTTTCTCTTCTGTCTTCCCTCTTCATCTCCTTTTTCAACAGCTTGACCAGGATCATCGCTAGATGGCTCTATCGCTTTATCGCTTTTCGCATAATCATCTTAGTTTCACTGCCTTTTGATCACTATTGTTAATCCCCCAAATCTCTTCTTCCCCGGTTCGATTAGACCTTTCTGTGCGTTAACTCTGTTTCTAAGCTGCATCGATAAATCAATATTAATCTTTATTAGGCGCAGAGTTCTCTGCAATATTCAGATGAAAGCTAGAACAAAAGCGAGGAATTAATACTTATAGTTAAAGATATTTAAGAGATGTTATTAGAAAAGTGAGAGCCGTATGACTGGTGTAGGTAGGATATGAGACAGTTAGCAGATTCAGTTATTATTTAGAAGATAGAGAGTCCAATGTTGGCGATGGCGACCTTGTTCCACTTGACCTGTACGTTTCTCGTGCGGGTGTGCAGTCTGGTGACCTGTAATTAAAACATATTGTTTGTGAAAATACTGTCAAACTGAATAACTTCTAAGAGAATCTCTGTTGAGAAACAATATGGGTGAAAATTGGAGAATACGGTCAAATTTTGACCAGTAAGCTAGGTTCGGCCACGGTACTTACCAGCTCAACAACGACCGCCTTCTCCTGGAGTCCATCCATGAGCGTGTTCACTCCGAGATTAGCGAAGAAAGTAATCTCATCGGAGGGAGAGTTTGAGGCGATGGTGGTGATGAGCTTACTGAAATTATTTGATTCAGGACCACTGTATTAGCCAATCTCCTTCCTTTCATATAATTTTAATGGTCTTAGTCAGTCATTCCTAAGCCTGTTCCTCTGCTCGTAATTAAAGAGAATAGTCCCGACTACAGTTCCTAGATTCAAATCTATGCCGGATCCTCGAACGAGAGTGAATCTCACTCCCTGAGGTGCCAGAGAAGGAATGAGGGGAGATCCGATCGCAAGATTATTTGATCCGGTCGCCCAATTCGGACTGGACCAACAACAAAGGCAATAGAACAATCGTAAGCTAAGCCTCGATTACCGTAATCCACTATGATCCTTAGCTTCCTATTGATATCGTTTCTCATGCATTTTTGATTAGTCATAAGGATACGGAGACTTCTAGAAAGTAACTGTTCTATCTTTAGCGAAAGCCTCCATCGGTGCCCGCTTTTTTTGAATGAGAGCAAAAAAAGATCATGGACTAATGCAACAATAACTTACGAGGCGGTCTCGGTGCTCTCTGTGTAGACTGCGAGGATTCTGTCCTTGGAGGCGAGAGCGTAACCAGCAACGGAGCCAGCACCGTACGACGCAACGAAGCCCGTGATCTGCAAATAAAAATTAAAGTTCGGGGAGAACACTGCCAAAGCATCACACTAGTTTCTGTAGTTTCTGTTGTGAGTGTTCTTTCTACCTGTTCGTTTCCAATAAGGTAGTTGAGGTAGGAAGATCGGTTGTACATGGTGACAGTCTCATCGAAATCGAGGACGTCTCCCATGTTGTCCTTGTTGATGGTGGAGACAGTGGACGTGCACTTGGATCCCTCGTTGGCGAAGGTATCGAGGAGCACGTTCCTGCAGGAAATCATTCAGTTTAGCGCAATACTTTTTCACTGATTTTGTTTTATAAGTCAGTTCCTTCCCAATGCACTCTTGTAATGATCTTTGAGCAACATTTCACTTTTTGTCAATTTCTTTGACTACACCTCCTTTCGGAAGACAGTTTCTATTAGTGATAGTATAGTGCAGAGAATGCCTCCCGATCACAACTTTCGCTACCCGCGTGTTCTCAATCTTGACTCACTTTCACCTATTATTCCGTCCCCTCGGGCGTTCGATAACCCCAATAGATAAGTTCATTCGATCGGCTGCCCGGATGAACGATACGATACGATCTCTCCCTCTCTCAGCACTCAAAAGGGAACTGATCTAATCGTAATAGATCATGACTGTCTTCATGGACAAGAGGGGAAAGCTCTCACCGACCCACTTTCTCCTCCTAAGTCTCATCATCCACCGTTCCGGTCAGGTGAATTATTCCATAAGTGGATTAGACTGTACGATAATCCGAGCGGAAAGGGAGTACAGGGAGGATATGGAGTCAATTGGGTGGGCTACAGTAATCCAGGAAACTACCGTGATCCATGAAGCTACAGTAATATGAGAAACAACAGAAATGCATGAATGTACAGAAACCCATATAATGCAGTAATCCTCACTTATCAACCGTCATCTGGGCGAATCTGTTGCTGTCGGTAACGACGAATCCGGTGCGATCACGCCAGATGTCCAGATTGCTGCTGCAAAAAGAGAATTTGAGAAACATTTGTTGATACAAATAAATTGCAGAAGAAACAATCAGGTCTTATGGTCAAGATTGCAACAGGAAACATATCACTCTCATGATAAGCTTGAAATGAATACAAATGACGAACCCCTCAGCTCCGACGACATCGATGGTGATGTTCTTCTCCATGTCCATGTTGAAGGTGCCGACCGTCTGCTCGATCAGCGAGTCAGCGAGGGTCACTTGGAGGAACCTGAACGAGGAATCAGATCAAGAAACGGGGATTAATCTCACTTCTTCTCATCCTCTGCGAAGACTGCGTGGTAGGGGCGCATAAGGGACTTGTCCACGGGACCTGCAGTTGCGTCGACGATCTGGAACAATGCTTTGTAAAGATAATGGTCATCCCGTACTCAAGGCACTCGAAGTCCTGCGGGAGCACACTGCTAGGCCAATGACTAAAAGCCAGTGACTAAATGCTGAGTACTGCTTGATAAATGAGATAGAAGGGGTACATTTATAGGAGGATATTGGAGGATTTGATACCTTGAAGATGGCGTTCTTCTTGTCATCCTCTCCCTCCTCGCACTTTTCCACGATGACCGAGTGACGAGAGTACTTGTCAGCGACCTTGCCGACCATGCAGTAGGCCTGAAGGAAATCGTTGCATTGTACAATCATGGCTTGCTTTTCTACTATTACTTTCATTTAAGAGATCAATGACGAACTGAAAAGGGTTGAATTTACCTGCTTGGAGTTGCACTTGCTCATGATTCCGAATGCGACGGGTGTCTGTCCATCACGATCAACGACCGTTGCAGTCGAGAAGTTGGCGATCTCGACCAGGCTGGAAATATTTTATCAAACGCAATCTTGATCGTAATCATCTTCCAAAATCTCCATTCCTTGGTGATTTACAGTAATCACGCACTATGACAATCTCCTGACGTACTGTTTATCTGAGTGACCTACCATACCTGGGGTTGTTGTTCAGAGGCAGGACTCCCGAAGGAAGAACCTTGGCGGTGAGGGAGTTCTCGATGAAAGAAGAGAGGATGGGCTGAGCGAGCATTCTGATCGGGCTTCTGGAGAGATTTGAGCATTAGTTGAGATAAATGGCGAGTCAGTGGACAAGAAAAGTGAAGTGGCGGAGTCAGTTAGAAAAGAGGAGCGGACCGACTGTTGATCTCTCTCCTTCTAAGTGGATAATGAGAGGTTCCCAGAGGGAATCTGCCCACTTAAATGGAGGAGGAGAAGAGAGAGGATCCGTTCTGAGAGGGAAAGGGAAAGAGAAAGTGAGGAGAAGAAAGACGGGTCTTTATAAAGGAGCAGTCGCTTCGATACGACATCTTCATTCGAGATCTTTCTCCGAGAACTCCACTGCAAGAGAGGCAACTGGAGTGTCCCTTTCCGGAGGGGCAAGGACAAGGGAAAAGGGGGTGTCAATATTATTATTACTACTGAGTGAAGGACGATCAACCTCACTGACCTTCCTCTTCCTTATCTCTCAATTATCTCCGATGTCTCACTCGGAAATCACCAAAGGAGAGAAATAATGATATAATAGTACGAAAGTGTCACCAGCAAGAGAAGAGGGAGAGGATGAGCCTCGATTTGAGTCTATGCAAGTGTCCGGATCTACTCCCTCTCTCCCTCACATACTTACGTACCGATCCGAGTACTCTTTTCAATGACCTTTCTGAATAGTAAGAGTAGATCCGAGTATGTTCTCTAGAATGTACTTCGTTCTTTCCCTCCTTCCATGATACTCTAAGACCAGAGATTTAAGTGCGGCTCATCCTTTCTCATCACAACTTCATCACAACGTGTAATCTCAATGGAGGATCGAAGGCGCCGATAGGCATCCAACCGGCTTTCCCTGAACACGAACCGCTCTCTTGATCAAGACTCGATAAGTCTCTCGAGAGTGGGGAAGAACAAGGAAGAAGCTGAGTCACTATTCCGATTAAAAGAGAGAACACATTCATGCCACCCATTCAATTATGAATAAAACATGAGCTCTTTCTACGTTGGATATTGATTGCAGTCGCAGTTATTGGGAGATGACGATCCATATAGTAACACATTTTATTATCACATGGGATTATCGAGAATACGTGAGAAAAAAAGATGCGAAAGTGGATTAAAACGGTAAGCCACTTCGTTTGTTACAGAGACAATACAATAACCCTCCCTCCCGATGTGTTTCTACATTACTGTAATTGATTGTTCTCTACGGGGCGTCACACTGACCAGACATGGTCAAATTGAAGGGTGTGCATGAAAATGAAGGTGAAATAGTGACAATACCCTGTACACTAACGAAAAAGTTGTGAGAAATAACTTATGAAACAGGTACGAAAATCGGAAAATGAGTTGCCTTGGAAAATCGAATCAGGGTACTTTGTAGAGAGAGAGATTGGACTACAGTGTGTTTGGTTGCTACGCGTATAAATAAAAATGGATACCTATGATTGTTGAAAGAGAGACAGTCTTTGAAATGACTCGATCTAGTCCAAATGAAACCGATACGAGAAAGGAAGAGACATTACCATTTGGCTAGGGAATAATATAGCAGCTTAGGAAGACTTTGGAATCTTTGGTGACTGATCAGAATCTGAATGGGGATGGGACACGTGGGCATATACAAAGATCTGTGTCAACAACTCTGACAGTACTCGAACAATCTCTCTACGGGGGAAGATCATTGGGTATGACAGCGACGCTGGGCAGAATATTAGGGCACTGGGATAGGGCGGAAGTGGGATAATACCAGGGAAGACAGACTAACTACCACGCATATGACACTAATATAAAGAGCATGAAATGGGATGAGGACTCTCACGATACCACTTACATAATAAGTCTCTGCTCTAATCTAGTCCTCATCCGATTTAATGCAAAAAGCAGAGATAAAGATAATCAATTAATACACTGGATGATAAATACTGAATGCAGATGGTGAGGGAACTCGCTCGTCGTTATCTCTTAAGATCAATTGATCGACGAGATCATTAGAAGGAACGAAGATGGAAGTCATCGTGAACATCTTACGGAGAGCATTTCGCACTCTCTGAAATCACATGATCTTTAAAAACTATTACGATATTTGGCCCCGCGAATAAGAATGCTAGGAATCAAAAATGAAGAAACATACCGCGATGGTAGACCCCATGAGGAGGAGACTCGAGAAGATTCTCAGTCCGTCCTTTCCCTTGGTTTTCTGGAGATGGAGGAGTAGCTGAGTGTACATCTTCTGTCTCATCTTCTCCACGTATTTGACACCGTCCTCGCTCAGTTTGTGATCGCCCTTGTGAGTTAGTTCTGCAAGGAGTTTTTTTTTTATTTTCTGACGATCTTTATGCTTATGTTAGCTACAGGGCTCTCCAAGTAGAGTAAAGAACTCACCAGTGTTGAAAAATGACATCATCTTGAACAGAACGAACGTCTCTTGGTCGACGTTCTCCCTTCTGAAGATTTTCCAGATTCCATCAATCAGAAGACCGTAGAGTTCGTCGTTGAACCTACAAATAATTACCCCATTATTTTGTAAGAAAATATGTTTTAATAATAATCTAACGTCCAATTTATGCTAAGCAATCATCGTTCTAGATTAACAAAAGATAACTCACGGTCTCTCTTTGTCCCTCTCAATGAACGTTCCATCTGGATAGTTGATCCGATTAGCGATCTGAGCCTCGGGAGTGGGATCACACGGCGTCTCCTCATCTTCAAACATCGTTCTATTCTCAGCTTGAGGCTTGTGCACCTTCGGTTCCTTAGTGATCTCCGTTACATCACCAGTATTCTTGATCACACTGGATGAGTTGGATGACGTCATTTCTTCGGGAGATTCAGGTTCATCTTTGATGTTATTCGACGAGGTCGAAGTGGACATTACGGAGGATACGATGGTCGATGGAATGGTCATCTGCTCAGCTGGAGACACACTCATCTTCTCCAGTATCGAATCCATCTTCACTGTTCTCGATGGGTCATCAGGAGATCGCATACTCATGAGATTGAAGGGTTTGATGACATCCGACGATGATGTCACTGAGATACTGCGAGGGAGAGAGGCGGGCACACGGAAGAGAACTTCGTCTCTCGAATCAGTGGTATCGATGGCTCGACTACCTCTGCCCTCACTTCGTCCATCCATGGAGACTGTCTCCACATCGATATCCGGAGTCTTCTCTCTGATGGGAACAGGTGCAGGAGGCAGTTGATTAACAGGGAGAGGACGAGGTTGAGGAAGAAGTGGAATAAGGAGAGTGGGAAGAGAAGGAGGAGGAAGAGCGAGATGCGCTGGCACTGGAGGAGGAAGGAAGTTGGGGAAGGTAGAAGGAAGAGAATGAGAGGGCATTGTGAGTGATGCCATGAGAGGGGACTGAGCCATCAATGGAGATTGTGCCATTAGAGGCGAAGAGGTTATCAGGGGAGAGGCTGTGAGAGATGCGAGAAGAGGTGAAGGAGGGAAACCAAGACTGGCTGGTGAATTGTGCAGTGCTGAGAAGAATCCAGAAGGGAACGTAGGAAGAGTTGTTGGGAGAGAGGTCATGTTCTTCGAAGCGGCTTGGAGCGAAGAGGCCAGACAGTTGGATAGAGCTCCTGAAATGCAAGCATTTTACGTTTCTTGTTTCGTTAATTACAATTCCGAAGAAAATTACTGTCATAGTTGAACATTGTCATGAAGAGTTGTGACTTACCAGGTAGTCCAGTAGACATTGTAGGAGGAAGGGGAGGCATGTTGCTGGGGAACTGATTGATTCCCTCCGAGAACGATGACACTGCTGTCAGACCATTCTTCATGAGGAATGCTGAGTCGATTGGGGAATTTACGAAGGAAGAAGTGGAAGGAGATGATGTAGCCAGAAGAGAAGCTTGTTCCGTCAGCTTACGAACTGAAATCAAATAAATCAAGCTGGCGGGTGGCTCATAGGAATGCTGCTAAATAGCTCGTGGAATGAAATATATCATGGATTCTGAAAATCTTACATCGACGAGCAGCAAGTGTTTATTTCGAATGATATCTAGTTTGGAGCCAGGCTCACTTTTCTCTGGTTTTTAATTCGGTAGATGATACTCACGATATGCAGAGCAGGTGGGTTCATCCTCGAGAATCTCATCCTTGATCCTTTTTGCGAGTGGTTGCTTGTACAGAGAGTTGGCCAGATTCATCAGTTCGTTATTGATTGTGGACGAGAGACAAGGAGCAGGCTGCAAATGATGGGTTTTGACATTTGAGGCGAATTAAAATGTCTTTTGTTGAACTTGATTAATTGCTTTTCTAACTCATTTAATTCGCTAGCTTTTTTCTATTTATTAAGATATTCACCGGTGGTGGGGTAGACCTCGAGTCACTACGTCGCTTCAGACTCTTCAATCGTTCTTCAAGTGAGGACAATTCCGAAGGAGCAAAGTCATCTCCAGAGAGTACGGTAGTGTCCTGACATATTGAGAACTGATTTTATTGAAATTTAATGAATGAAAGAAAACTAACCATGGTATAGAAAGTGAGTTGATACACGGCGAAAGTCAAAGCGAAGTTCTTCTGGAGAATGACCTGAACTTACACGTATCGTTTTCCATTATCACTCAGTACTCAGAACATTGTTTACTGTTTGAAAAATGTGTACATTCGCAACTTTCAACCGCGTGAATCTCAAGCAAATTTCTGTTTCCTGAACGTCTAACGATCCTATTTCAAATTTTTAGCTCAAGTAATAACATTTTGTACCCAGCGTAGACCTTGACAAAGTGCATCAATGAAAGGAATTTCTCAATACACCCAATCAGCCGTATTACTCACCTTATCGCTCGTAATGAGGTCGTTGATACCAGGAATAAGCTTGACCCATTCCATCATAAGAGTGAGATCTCGTTGGAACCACTCTCTCAGTGACCATGGAGTTATTCGGGCGCACCGATAAGGGCTTGTCTAAAAGAGGAAACTGTAGGGGTATAACAATCAACACAATGTGATCAGTGGACACAATCACATCGTGTGCAATACTACGGGTTGTGAGGTGGTGGAGCACGCTTCGGACAATTCTTGAGCTACAATTCTACTCCAATTAAGCTAACCTTCGGGGGTTCGCTCACCTGAGCTGGCTCTTGACGTTCACTTAAGGAGAAGAGCATAGGCTTCTGTTGGGTGGTGGCGGACAGCTGAAAGGATGGGATAGGATGATTGCAATGATGGCATCCCCTGCCATTTCGTCATTGATTACAAAAATCAAAAACCCTCCCACACTATGTTTGTTCCTGAAAGCCGACTGCCTGATCTCAGGACAAAAATCTTAGTCTAAGTCTGCACAATAGATGAGAAGGTTTGATTACCCAATCGTCCTCACTCAGCATCGCTCGAGATCTGCAATCAAATCATCTTTTTTTTTGAAAATTATTTTATTTCCGAATCAAGAAAAGAGATTGAATATACTGCTCACCCAATATACATGTTCCAAATGGTCGATATTTGATCATCATATCGATACGCATTTCTTACTTCGACAACCTTCTTCTCGATTCGCATCAGCTCTCTTAGATTCGAATCGAGATCGTTCTAAAACAATAATTTACGTCAAATTGATGAATTTGTTGTCTTACACTCGGCTCATTCGATAGAAATCGAGATAGAATCATTTCCATCGGAGACAGAAAAGAGAAAGGATTTCCTTTAGAAGTCGATGGAATGTCACAACATTCGAGACCTCTGAATCAGAGATTACGGTATTCAATAATATTTCTGATGTTCATAAGTTGTGTTTCCATGTAATTATTAACCCTCGTTCAAAAGGAATTGCTCAAGTTCTCTAGTGCTAAGTGTATTCAAGTGTGTTCAGTCTCGACCTCTCAACAGATCGGAACTCTCTCCAATTCCCTACTCTCTAGATCCACATATTCATGAGGGATCTCTAACCCAGGTGAGCCAATCTCCTCCTTGACCTTCATCATCATAGACTCTCTTTCGGCCTCTTTTTTAGCCTGCAAATCAGATATCAAACACTGCTCTGATATGGATATCTTGCCTTGAGTGCTTCCTTCTCTCGTTTGAGCACTTTCGTATAGCGGATCTTGTCCCTGTCATGTTGGATAGCTGCAAAAGTCATTCATAGCTCTTTTTCGGAGAGATTGTCTGTTCAATCTCCTCATTCCCCTATGACATCTCCATCACACGACGAACATCTTGTACTGTTTGATCAGATGCCGATGTTTCACTCTCTTCTCCGAAAGATTTTCTCGCTCCCAAACCCCGCATAGCGACCTCTTGGCACCCATTGTCACAGCTTAGCCACGTTGGAGTCCTCCACAAAGGACTGAGGCACTTTTGTCTCTCTTGAAGCCCTCATCTCAACACTCAAGTTGTTTAGACATTCGTAGAAGAGGCTCAGAAATGTATTGGAGTGGAAAAGATGGTGGGAGTCATATGAGTACTCTTCCGTTCCTCAACTATTTCTCTAGGCTCTGACTCTCGCGAGCCTCCATTCCCACACCTTCTTGGCTGCATTCACAGGGTGTAACTTATTCTTTTCGGGACAACTATGAGTCGGCCCCGCGACTATTGTGCTTTGAAGTGTAGCGAACACATGAATAATTGGGAGATGAGTGTGCATCTACTCTTTTTGGGGGAGGGAGGAGATGAGGAGGTTGACCTTTCGGGTCCATTCCCTGTTCGAAACACTTCTTGAGACGACAGCTTCGGCAGACGCATCGGACATCTAAAAGAGGAAGGGATGAAACCTCGAATCCTATTGACCCATTTGATTTGTGAAGCAAATCAAAGCCAATCAAAGCCGTTTCGAGCATGGACGCTGAATAAACAGATCAGAAACAGATCCACATTCGAATCAGATTGACTTCTCTATTCACTAAAAACCAAGATGGTGAAAGAGGTGTACTCACTCTTTCCGACGAGACATTTGCCTTCGAACTGACACGTGAACGTTTGCTTGTTCTGCAAAGTAGAATTGATCGAATTACGGTAACCGGAGAAATTCGGTGTCGATCTGTGTGAAGAACGTCGGTTTTTTGAGTTGTGACCCCTCTCGTGACCCAGCCGAGCCATAGGCCCAATTTCTACCCTCCTTCATCAACACTTCTACGCTCATTCCCTATTCTTCTGTCCTCACACAAACTTCTGAGAGGAAACCATGTCTGCACTCTCTCCTTTATGCCCACTCTCTGATTTCCTCTGTTGACCCAACGTCTCTCGTAATCCCTCACTCTCTCGTCACTATAGTCCTCTTCTATGCCCAAACAAAAGATTGACGATACGAGGGCACGTGAAGAACGTGATGAAAGTTGAGACGGAAGGAGATTCATTCATTCAATTGAGAGAATTCTATGAAGAGGACGACGAATGAGAGAAAAGGAACACAATAGAGCATCTTTCAATATTCTATCGCATTCTTCGTTTTTTTAAATTGTAGTTTGAGTCATTCTAAAATTGTGCATCTAGTGCAGTTCGTTATCAATCGTGATTCAGTACGTAGATACCCTCAAATCAATGGAAGTCTCGTGCTCTCTCTCTCTCTCTCTTATCACTATCAATGCACGATTGATTAGAACAGCGCGGGTCAGTGAACGCACCAGAATACGAATACATACCAAAATTCTGATCTATGGAGTTCAAGAGACTGTACTAACAAGAAGAACTAACAAGTCGATGTGAATAAGACTAGATAGCTTAGGTACTTCCTCTTTCTCTCACGATTAGCTTTGATTTATGCGTTCGTTCGAGCGTGAGATCTCATTATGATGAGAGTATCCCAAGGGAATCCTACCGTACTCACGCCTCCACATGATTGAACTATGCTCTCATTTATCTCTCCCTCCCTATCTGGTCAAAGTTTCCGAGAAGAGCAAAGTTTCGTATAATCAGCTTTTTGCTGAGTTCAATGCGTACAGTTTTATGTGAGAAAAAACTGACCACGAGAGCTCTTCTGAAGAAGGTTTTGCATCCATTGCACGAAGCGACAGAATAGTGAATGCCAGAGGCCGAATCATCACAGACGACACAGAGGGTTCCCTCCGGAATCTTCTCCCGTCCTGGAAACAACATCAATATCAGAGTTTTATCAGAGTTTTGCCCACTGGTATATATTTCGACGCGGTGAGTAGTTGTATAATCGCATCTCCCGTAGATCTCCATCCACAGTGATCTCCGAATTGCAGTCATATTTCATTTCCTGCTTTCCCTTGCCATTCGCCTACACATTCAATAACTTCCCACTTCATTCCAACCTTTCGTCATCGAAGCAACGCGGTCCCCAAGGGAAGCGAAAGTGTGCGGGGGCAGCGAGGGTTACGGTAGTTTTCACGAACCCACTCGACAGAGTTTTTTGAGGTCTCTTCAAAGAACGCGTCCTTAATTCGAGACAAATCGACTCGAATGTCTCCATTCTCACGAGTTCTATGCTCTTCGCCGTTCATTCCGCTCCTTCTCTTCTCAGTTGTCTGGATCGAAGGAGAGAAGGAGAAGAAAAAGAAACGGTTGCTCTCTTCTGTACACAAATCGGGCACGCGAACAGTGGAAGAGTGCAGAGAACAGGGAGGGAAATTGGATTGGAAAAGAAGGGGAGAAGAAGGGGTTACGATCCTCACTCCCCCGCGTATTCCACCTTAGACCGTCCCGTCGAGGATTACAATTGGTCACACCTTGCAAGGGAATGCAAAGCACACCGAAGGATGATAGTGAAAGAAGTGATTGTGATCTAAGTAATGATCAGATTGACCCAGTCTCTCTTATTCCCTTCCCAATCCCGTTCCGCATGGAAATCCGAGCCCTCGAGTTTCCCATTCCACGAAAAGGGAAGTGGAAGCTTCGCTTAAACTACATTGCGAGGACTACAGTAGTGAAGAAATTCGGAGTATTGAAGTTGTTTAGACGGCACACGCGTTCTTTCACGTGTAGGCAATTTAGAGGGAAACAAGGGGAAAGGGGGGGGGGGTGGGAGCAACAAACATGAAGTTTCCCCCTTGTGCTCAATTGAGGTCTCCATCCAAAGTGCACCATGTATGGACAGCCCTGAGTGAGATCAACATACGGAAAAGAGAGAGAGAGAGAGAAAACGGTCGTTTAACGATTGAATTAGGTACCGTTTGACCCTCTCAATCGATCACTGCGAGATCAATCTCGATCACTTGGGTCTTCCAGACAACTCGAACAGATAACGGGTTTCGCTTTTTCACGCGTTCTGTCTATGGAACAGGTCGACAAGTGAGAAGAAGAAGCAAAGAGGAACGATGATAGACAATTATGCACTCAGAGTTCATTCAAGATGAAGAAGAACTACAGTCTATGCCCTTTCAATTCCACTTCCTCTATCTACTGTCAAATAAAAGGAACTTACGATTACTGGGTGCTCCCGACTTGGTTAGGGCCGGAGCCATCCACTGGATTTCCTTCAACGAATGAGTCTTTGATTTCGAATGAGAACACGGGAAAGCGAACAACAAAGAGGCGAGACCGCGAAGGAAACTGTACAGTCGAAGGAGAGGAATGAAGCAGAGGGAAATAACAAAGACTGTGCAGATAAGCTGAGCTAATATGAGGATATGGTTAGATGAGAAGAAGTTGATGAGACGAAGGAATGTAAGGAAGGCTAAAAGGGCAGATGAAGTGAGGGAGGAGGAGGGGGGAATGTTGCAAGGGAGAGATCGCGAGAGGGCGGAGTTTGGAGAAGAAAACGAGTGAGCAAAGTGATGGGAATGGCGAAAGCACGTGCATGGACATAGAACGAATTATCGGAGAGAGTAGAGAGGTGAAAGGAAGAGAGAGAAAAGAAAGTGTGATAGAAATGAAGAGGAAGTGTGCATGATCTCAGTGAAAGGGAAAGAACCAAACCAGGAAGAGGAGATGTATCAAGAGTTTGGACCCAATGTCTCTCTCTATAGAGAGAGGGAGGAACATTGAACGGTCGCACTCTCTCATTCCCCTCAAACCAAACCTCCTCCACTTCCCTTGGCCTCTGCTCTATTTGAACAAGAGTGTAGAGAGAGAAACATAAATGATGGAGAGAGAAGGGAAGAAGTGGAGGTATTCTTACCCTTACGAACTTCTCACATCGAATATCTCTCTGTGAACTCTGTCCACTGTTGAATTCCGTCGCTTCCGTCTCCCTTTCAATACGAACAGTTCAAACACGATGTCACGGGAAGGGAAAAGGATCTTGATTACTGTCACTCTCTCATCAATGTGGTCGGCATATCAATGGGAGACTACTAGAAGGGACGATCAACAACCATCTTCCGTCTATCTACTCACTCTCCTCTCATCACTCCCGTCTTCCTGCAGACTCCACTCGAGTCCTTCTCTTCTCTCTCTATATCTCTCCCTCTCTCACCCTTCCAAGACAACCCTGGCGACACACAACAATAGGGCAGTCAACGGGGTGATTGTTCGCCATGATGTGGACAATTGGAGAGAGTTGCAAGTTAACCGAACGGCCACATAATGGGAGAGTTGTGCAAGTTGAGAATAGGGTTAATGATAAATCATGGATTTCATAAAATTCTGCACCGAAACTGCTTGCATATGGATTCGCTGAAAGTTGCAGCGCTAGGAATAAACACAGAGTCGCGAAGAAGAAAACTAAAGAAGTCTCGCGTTGCAGCGGGAAACCTAATAACACGACGTTTTTGCGTGCTGGTTTGAATGAATTCTCTGAGAGTGCGTGAACACTCTTGAACCCCTTTCAAAGTCCTTCACATGAAAGGAAAATAAGAGGACTAGTGTGAACTTGTGACCAAATGAAGAAATTACGCTTTCAAAATGGGGTAATTTAATCGCGGCACGTGCGTAAGAAGGGATGAGCAAACTTGAGGGCAAAGAACTGAGAAGACTGAGAGGAAAGAATGAAGGAAGAGGACGAAACTCTATCCCAAAGTGCCAGCCCCATTTCCTACCTTCTCTGACCCTCTTCAATTCACATACTCTCTCCCTCTCTCTGACCACGACGTCCCTCCTTCCGTGCCTGGTTCCTCTCTGAGTTTCACTCTCACTCTCATACAATTGAGCTGTTCTCTCTCGCAACAATTGACGCATATGAGAGAGTGCTGCCACACTTATCTCTCATAATATTGAGTTGACGGTGACAGGTGTAAGGAAAGAGATAAACAATCGATATTCCAGGAGTTACAGTCGTTGAGAAAGTCGTCACCAGGGTAGAAAAGGATAGTTCGCTCAAATAAAATCATCAAACATGAAAAATAATTGGCTGACGTAGGGGTAAGGTTGCAGAGTTGTAGTTATTCTTAGCAGAGCGTCCTTAATTGCATTTCATGGTCTCTTTCTCCGTTGATGGAATAAATTATGAGCGAGACTTGCTCAGAAGATCAGATATGCTAGTGAATATGAAGGACAGATGCAAATTATCTACGTGGATGGATAAATGAAAGGCTGACAGTCTCGAGTCTAAGTGGAGGTTTGATTCGAGATGTCGCATGACTTCTCTTGATTCAGCGAAAATTGTGAGGCACGACAAGGCATAATTCGTATTTTGCACTGCGTTAAGAGCAGAATCTCGAGAGAATCTGATGATGAGGAGAAGAGAGGACGAAACTTCTGGGTCGAGGAAGGGAAGAGGTAGCGCATGATTCTGACGTGGGAACAATTCGAAATGCGGAGGAGTGAGCAGAGGAAAGTATGTGAAAAGCTGCAGCATGGGGAATACAAACTGACGTAAGGTGCAACCTATATCATCGTGACATTGTACAACTGCCATATGATCCCCTGACATTTATTGTTCGAAAGGACAGAGAGAACGTTCCCGCTAATGATTAAAAATGATAAATAACGAAATTCTAGTGCTCATTACTGAATCGTAACAACGTCACGCTTTCGTAACTGGATAATTGAGGAAGAAGAAATTGTGGTAAATTATAGAGACCGTGCGCCATGCAAAATAACAAGAGAAATATGAGAAAAACAATCAGTTCTTGTTAACACCAAAGAATCAAACCGCTTGTACAAAACGGTCAGCTTTTATAAAATTTCTGGCAGTAAAAGAGGTAGGAAAAGTAAGAAGAAGCGAGGATCCGTGCCATTAAAAGAAGGGATGTGCAGATAGAGACTGCAGTAAATACTGAAGCCAAGAGTCTCGCGGAAAGCAACCGTAAATAGAAGAAACAGGGAGTGGGTGAGTGAGGTATGCTGAACTGTACATTCGATCTCTGACACAGACGGTAAAAGAGTACTTGGGGATTGAATGACGATAGGAGTGATGTAGAGCAACAACGATTCTGTGCAAAATAATCGAATTTAGAGTAAGAGATAGGGGTGAAGGGGAAGTGGGGAATTGCAGGGGATTCCGAACGCGTAATTGATGTGGGAAAACACGTTGGAATGAGGGAGAAGAGGAGGGAAACGACGCATATCTGCTGTACAAACGAAGTCACTGTCATTCTTGACGTTTTTTGTTGTCCCGTGCAGAGAAGTGCAGAGATGTTTCGCAGATTGAGAAGGAGGCGGATGAGGTAAGCGAAGAGAGGAGAAGGAGGGGTGAGAGATGAGGGGTCAATGGAGGATGGCACACGAAGATACTACACTAGGATCTACTTATTTATGCAGGGGGATTGAAGAGCACTAGTGAATACTGCAAGGGTTTCCTTCGACTAGTACAGTAAATTAGGCTGACTAAGTTGATGAATCATTTTCTTTCGTATCGAAGAACACACGGGGTAAATCACAGTGTTCGATGCTGTGACATAACAGTATCGCAGCTTATGGAGATCTCTCCCTCACTATGAATACTCATATTTCAGGGGGAATATAGAATGAGAAAACAGAATGAGGAAGAGGGGGAGAGAGAAGTATTGTGTGCCCGCGTCGAAAAATAGAGGGAAAGTTCATGTTCTAGGAAAACCTAAGAGCACTGTTGTGACCGTTACGTTACGTGGATATTTTGATGGAGAGAGAGAAGGATAGATCTAGGTCTAATGGCTTAGAACGAGAGAAGGGGAGGAATGCCCCTTTATACTATGACTCATCGAACGATGAAAACAATTGAGATCTGAGCGATTTGTGACGTGTAGTGAACGAAAGATGTTGAAAAAATGACTAAATGATGAGTGTTCTTTTTCAAATTATTCATCGAAAAATTCCCATATATGGAATGAAAATGCTGAAGAAGATAGAGAAGGAATGCTCAAGAATATCACGAACTCAGTTAACCGTGACGAAATGACGAAACAATCCAGCAGATTCACAATGAGCTGTGCGATAGCGAAATCAACTGAGCAGAAAACAGAAAATAGGCGAACGTGCGAATAGAAAAATCTTCCCAATGACATTTTCTCTCGATATTTGTCGTTTTCCAAGATTATTCAGTGCGAAAATATTGTGATAATGGCAAGAAATGGATGATCAATGGACCAACTGTGAACAAAGAGTAGTAAAAGAGAGGAGCATAGAGTAGGAACTTGTCGAATTACGAGAGTGGGCGCGTTTCATGCATCCCTTTTACTCGCGATTGACAGAATGAGAGGAAGTAAAGAACGCGGAAAGTACAATCCACGGCAAAAAAACAGCCTGTTTTTGCACTTTCTCAAATTGTTTTCTTTGTGTTCAGCGGGAAGTGATGAATCTGACCAACGGAACTACGGTCCCGTTAGGAACGGGGAATGCATTGGAACACTTTATTCTTCTTCATTACGGTAACAATAATATTTCGAATTCTCTTGTCGTAACATGTTCATTTGTGAAAGTAATCATCCTATCATAAAGAGTGCATCGTTCTGAGCTAAGCCTCCTCCTCTTATTTCCCATTTTCCTCTTTTCCTTGTCTGTTCTCGTGTTTCTCCCTCTTTTACGCGGGTATCATTCTCGTTTTCGTGACTCTTATCAATCGCTCATCTCGACCAAACAATCTCTCCTTTTACTGTGTCGAGACAGAGATGGGAAGAGATCGTAAGAGGGAGTGAGAGTGAGTGAGTGAGACTGTCACAGTATGTTGTCTATCTTTGATCTCCTCTCTCTATTCATAGTGCTGCATCGACTGATTATTTCTCCACTACAAGATTACTAACTTTCTACAACTGGATTACATTCAAATCCATCGATTTTCGGAATCCATCGAAATTGAATGTTTTCTCACTTTTTCCATCTAACTTTTTCTCGCGAATAGAAATTTTTTTTTAGTTACTTACAGATTCTTGATCGATTTCAAGTGTTTCTATTTTTCTTTGAATTTTCAATTGCTTAGCAGACTACTATCTGCCCATTAGACTGAGTGGCTGTCATGCGAGATCCCATTGAAAGTCCTCACTTCGAAGTTTTGCGAGTCTATTTCCATCTTGAATAGAAGACTTCTCGGAAGTACGATGTCTTTCCTACGCATATCTCCCTTTGTCAGTATCACACAAACAGTATGGATTCAGAAGTTCATCCCTTACTTCATTTTCATTCTTCGATTTCAAAACTCCAGACTACCGCAGTCTTCGGGAAATAAGAGAGGAGGGGAAAGCATAAATTCCCTTCTTCTTGGAGGCTTCAATTTTCAGTACGATTCTATCAATCTCCTAGCCATTCTCCCTTCTCTCCAGAATATACCAATTTTCCTCACCAATGCCGTTCCATATTTCAATCATTCTCCGGCCCATCTATTGCGCATGAATTGAGGGGTAGAGAAGCGGCGGAGCCAATTCAATCCGTCTAAGACTACGGTAGACTTATCTTCTGACATTACGGTACCTCGTGTCAGGTAGTACATGACACCTCTCACTCATTCCTTGAGCTTCTTGATTTTCGTGAGATAATCTTATCTCTACTCCGTCTCAACCGTATTACATGGATTATTCACTCAGTGGAATAACATTAACAGTAGTAACGCCGTCCCGAAATAAGCGTATCCGAATCTCTCTCAATTTCCGTAGTAAAGATACATCAACCCTTTCCGATACTTTTTTTCAGATACCTTTTTCTCTAATTTCGGTGGCAATTCGGGGGGGGGGAAATGTCAGAAACCTAGGTTACTAAATGTTTCACCTGCTCCCATCATCTGCCCTTTACTTGATATCATTTCCATTCGGAGAAATTCGAAGCCCCCCCCCTCCCAAAAAAATTTCAGACAGCGTTTCCTCCACAGATCTGATACGATCAGTGATACAATTCAGTGACGATTCGATTAGATGAGATGGAGGGGATCAAAGTCATGTCTGCTTTTTGTGAAAGAAGGGACAAACTGCTTCTTTTTCCCCTATCCTTGTTGTCCCTCTCATTTCCCCCCAGTCACTCATTCTTCTCTCCCCTGTCTATTCTCTCTTCTATTCTCTCTATCTCAATCGCGTGCGCTCTTTTTCTCTTCTCGTCCTCTCATTGCATACAGATCTCTCTTTCTTCCCTTTGGCTCTTCCCCCTCCCACTCTCTTCATTTCTCTTCCTCACTCAAGAGGGAAGAGCTCCTCTCTTTTTTTCTTATCTTCTCAATTCCTTCATTCTTCATTCCTTAGTCTTTCGTGTCTCATCCTATATACCCCCTCTCATTCCCTCACTCTTCCTGTCTCTTCTTTCTTCTTTCTACATTGTTTGCTTTCTTCCTTCCTTCCCTCCTAAATTCGATGCCCCTTTGCAACACTCCAATCAGTCCCTCTCCTTTCTTCTTATCTCTTCACTTTACTCATTCCATCCCGCTTTCTATCTCGAGATCACTGTAATTTCAGTGAGTTCAGTGATGCGAGCGGGTCAATAGACGAAAAGGGTAGAGAGAACACACAACAAGGAGCTTCTACTTCAAAACCCTTATCATCCACAATGAATAACGGTACGTCTTCCAATCATTTTTCCTTATTATCTCGTTCATTCCTCATTGGGTGAGGCTCCCTTCCCATCTCCTCTCTTCTTCCTCCTCTCTTCTCTTCGCTTGTTGTTCGTATTCACCGACTGTCTGGCCTCTTTCCCCTGTATTTCAACGACTCGACTCTGTCGCCAACGGAAGAGAAGACTTGTGGTAGAAATCGAATGGTTCCCGGTTGATCCTCTCCCTCTTCCATCTATCCCCTCCCCTCCCTTCCAAGGATGAGTTACACACAGTTGGCCAATAAGCTCTCTCGCGAGAGGCAGCCCTCCTCCTTTCACCCACTCTCTCAATGGAAGATAGTGAGTAAAGGGAGGAGAATACCCGTGTCTCTTGTCCCTCCCGTACCCCTCTTCCCCCTTTCTACACGTAATGGAGGGTGTATAGAAGGGGAAGGGTAGAGGTCATGGGAAGAGCCCTCTTGTGCCAGAGAGATAGAGAGAGAGAGGGGATCGGATATGCATCTGTTTGGTGTGTGGGGGCGATAGATCATTTCGTGAGAGTGATTCACACGAGAGAGGTCACCTGCCTATTGTTGTGCTTTGGACAAAGAGCACAGCGCCGTGAAAGGAGCAAAAAGAGGGAACGGTGATTGCATAAATAATCGGAATTGCCTTCCCTCGAGCACTAATCCCATCAACGAGCGCAACATTTGAGAATTTATGCCGAACTCTCTCTTTTTACTCATTCGATTAGAGGCGGAAAAGCACACGTGTGAAGATTATTACTCGCCCCGTTGCGTGTTTGCATCTTTTCCTCCTTAATCTTTCATTCACTCATTCCAGGTATGAAACGCCGTCCGGGAAAGATCGAAATGCCCGTGGCTGAGGAGGTTCCCACTCTCGATCTCGACGACAAGTGTAAGATACGGTAAGTCTCTTCGAGATCTCTGTCTCCTCACTAGGGCCGAATCCCGAGACTACTCCTCATTCGAGTTACTGTATCCATGGCGATTGCTGGCTTGCGGACCATTTAGTAGATGAAAAAGGGAGAGAGATCCGGGGGAGATTCGGTGACTTCTTCTTCTCTTATGCGTCAGAGAATCCGTACAATTGAAGGGATGACCTCTTGAAGTGAAAGGATGGAGTTCGGGGGCAAAGAATCCTTCCATAATAATATTTTATCTATGACCGATGCGTGATGATATTTAAGATTACATATGAGGTGGATCTAATTGGCGGGGGGGGGGGGGCTTGAGATTACATATTTAGAATAACGAATAAATGCTCAGATTGGACGATGAATCGGAGGAATTCGAGATAAAAGCGACGGAATTGAAGAAGGTGGGAGATCTCGGAAGAGGCGCGTATGGAGTTGTCGAGTCAATGATCCATCAACCAACGGGAACTATTATGGCTGTCAAGGTGCGTTCGTCACCTCATCATTATTTTCTGCAAATGACAGATGAATTTTAAGTCCTCTTGAGTTACGGGAGGTTCGGTTCTTACTGTAGCAGAATTTGAGCTACAAAGAAATGCATTAAGTCTGTTCTCGGTTTGGATCCATCTCATTAGAGAGAAAGGAGCTAAAAAGAGATTTTCGGTCGCTTTCCCCTCACAATTATCGTAATCAGCTTCATTGCTTCTGTTTCTTTCCGGGGAATCCAGCGAAAAGCACTCTCATAATTGGTTTCTTTGCCTTCTCCCGAGGGAGAAGGGGGTATTTGATAAATTCCGGGCATTATTCTCCAGAAACTCCCTCTCTCTCTCTAGAGGAAGTAAAGAGGGCGAGGGCACTTCTCTGCAATTGAAGGGAATCGGGAGGAGCAAAAGGGAATGAGATAGGGATCTTTTCATTGACCTTAGGGCTATCGGGGATCCACAATCGGATCAAAATGATCCGATGACTTCTCGCACTCGAAATTGCTAGTATCTTGATGGAAAGTGGGGAGCTGAACTAGTAGTTAGACGGGGATCGTAGGGGGTCGTCCATGATCTTTAGCCTTTTATCAAGTGGATTCTGGAAAGCGGAAGAAGTCATCATTAGAAGGGCCTTCCTGCCTAGACACATACTTATCAACTTATCAAGTGTGGAATCAAAACTTGTTTGTCGCTCTCTTTCGATGAGTGGGTGGACTGATGACTAGATGACTAGCGTGCGAAAGGGAACTTCCTGTCTCCTTTTAGTTATGCTCCCGCTTCGAAACTACGCAGAGTCAGAAAAAAATAGTCAGCATACAAACAAAACAAATGGCAATTGAAACGATGATACAGCTGCTCTAGTTTGAAAATTGCAGAGAATCGAGTCTTCTGTGAACGACGAATCGCAGAAGAGAATGCTCGTGGAGCTACACGCTTGTATGAAGAGCGATTGTTGTCCTCAGGTAATGTGGGAATACAGAAAGTGATACTGTAGGTACTGCAGAATGTCATATGACTACAGTATCCTAATTAATGCACCTGCGCGCTACTGTAACTTCTTTCGAATACCGTAAATCCATGAGAAACGAGCTTTGCATCTGAGGGGACTTCTGTAGCCCGATTACATTCACATAAATCTCGTGTCCTTCTCGGGAGCTTCTCCCTCAGAGCACTACTGTAGCCTAGCTATTCTTTCATTTCCGACACTACTCTTCGTCTCATCTATCTCAGAGCCGAGCAGAGGGGAGAACGAGATAATAGCACAGTGCGAGAGGCACTCTTCTATAGTCTTCCCTCCCTTCTGCCAGGGGATAGATTATAGGGAAGAGAAGAGAGGAGCTACATCTAATAAATGTAATGTGATATAAAGGGATGACTGAAATGGGAGTAGAAGAAGAGTCACTAATGAGTGCGGATGGAAAATAACTGGAAATAATATTTCAGATGGTTCGATTCTACGGGGCGATGTACAGAGAGGGAGACGTGTGGTTATGCATGGAGGTACGTTAAAGATCAAAGATCAAGTCTTGAATTGGAGCTCAAGATATGAGATTCTTTCAGGTAATGGACATCTCTCTAGATAAGTTCTATCGTCGTGCATTTTTCCACAAGATCAAAATTCCTGAGTACTTCCTTGCTAAACTCGGACTGACGGTGAGACATATAATCAGTGACCATCTTCAGTTAAAAAAATAAATATGGAGGAGCAATAGTAATTGGCATCTGGAAAAATCTGAAGATTGAATTCTGCTGGTATACGGTAGCCTCACTTTCAGTATTTTATGAAGTTATTCCATTATGCATAATTCGTAGTAATGGAGATGGAAAAGATGGGGGATAGGTGAGAATTAAAGGGGATGGTGCAACTAAATTTACAGCCATTATTTGGAGGGCCTCATCAGTATTCAGCCAATTTCCTTCCTCTCGCACTCTATCCAATATAGCCCGCCAGAGTGGATGGAAATGAATCGGGAGAAGGGGAACAAAGGAAGGAGGAAAAAAAGATTCCTCAAAGAATGGAGGGAATGTGAAGATGGGATCTAACCTCAAAAAGGAAATGACTAATTAATTCGCAGGTGGTCGAGGGTCTCAACTTCATGAAGGAACAGATGAATCTGATGCACAGAGATGTCAAACCATCCAATATTCTTCTCAACTCGGGAGGGCAACTTAAGATCTGTGATTTCGGAATCTCTGGACACCTCACGAACAGTGTCGCCAAGACAGTGAGTGAAAATCTGAAAATATAATTGTGCTATACTCTTCCTTTCAGTCTTTTTTTTATGTTTTTCCTTTATGCATTATTCTCACTAATCGATGGTCTTTATGACACTGGCAATATTCTCAGGTCGGAGCCGGCTGCAAACCGTACATGCCTCCTGAAAGAATCGATGGTGACTCGAAGATGGCTTATGATGTGAGAGCCGATGTCTGGAGTCTAGGAATCACTATGGTATAATTATCCAATTTAGTTACAGTAATCAATCTAATTAATTCAGATCGAAGTTGCCACTGGCACTCATCCGTATGCTAAGTGGAAGACTCCTTTCGATCAGTTGAAGCAGGTAAATAACACCGAACGGTAGATACTAGATATTTCACCGACTCTCATTCTCTTTCTTAGTTATTCACACCCACTGGAGTAGAAAATGCAAAATGCACAATCAAAAATATCGACTATATTTCACTGCAATTTCGCAGGTGGTTGGATCTCCATCTCCGCGTCTTCCCGATGGATTCAGTGAACAATTCAATCACTTCGTCAATCGATGGTCAGTTCCATTCTACCGTATCCTGCCGAATCTCACTTTTTCAATGTTACGATTACTGTGCTTGCAGTCTGGAGAAGGACTACAATCGTCGTCCGAAGTATCCGGAACTCCTTGCGAATCCGTTCCTTGAGCAGGCAAGACATCGTGTACCGGACTTCTCCATGAGTGGATACGTCAGAAGTGTCAGTACTTCTCACTTCTTCCTAGATATTCAAATATATCGAGTTCTTCTCAACAATGAGGGATTTTTTTTACAGTAACCGCTTGTGCATTCGTGTGAAGTGTCAGTACCTCTCACTTATAACTAGATATGAGAAAATATGGAGTTCTTCTCAACAATGAGGGATTTGGAATGAAAGAAAAAACCTTTTATCTATTCTTCAGTAGGTAAAAACACATAAGTAAAAGCAGTCAGTATATCTCACTTCTACCTTGGGATCCTGCAGGCATTATTTACTTGAATCTCCCTCTGCAACGAAGAAAAAGGCTAGCAAAACATATTTTGCAAAAAAAAACCTGTGGACACGACAACAATGGGAAACTCTGAAAGAAAACAAAAACAGATCTGCTGTTGAACACACAAAAAAGTGCTAAGAAGAGCAAAAAAGAAGAATTTGGAAAATAAAATGCTATTACAGATCCTCGAACTTCCCGATCCTCCCGGAAGTCGTTGAAGTCCTTCACTTCCTTCTATCGCTTCATTCTTTTTAGCTTTTATTAGTTATGCTCTCTCGCTTATGTCACAAATCGTTCTTCGGTATGTTCCTTCTTCGGTACCCTTTCTGTCTCCTGTTTCTATCCGGGTTCGAATCCAATCCCATCCCACTTCTCCATCGACCCTCGGTACCCTTCAGAGTATTCCTCGTTCAATACCATGGACACGATCACTCATTCATCGTGTACTCTAATTGCCGTATTCTGGCTCTTTCATCCCATTTCCGTCCGCTCTCTGGTATCAGTCTAGGGCCATTCATGAACAAATCTCTTCCAACTTTCTCTCTCGCCCCAAATATCCGTAACACGCCTATCTATTGCTAATTGTGCCGAATCGAATGAGTAGTGATGCTTCCTACTTTCAATCTGTGTTTATCGCTTTCGTTCCCGCCTTTACCCTGCATTTCTGCCAAATTACCACCTTGCGAAATCATTTCTGTACAAAAAAAAGAGCTTCTAATGAGCTCAATAACCAACGAAACCATTGCTAGTATCCTCTTCTTTCTCAACAGCTAAGCTTCATTTTCATTGTCAATCGCTAATAACTGTCAATTGATTACATTCTATCCCTCCTTTATTATAAAGTTGCCGTAAGATCTCTCTAACATTTTATCAATTAATCTACTAATCCCTAAATCTCAACCGTTTTTCGCTCTCATTGGAGGTTACATGTTCTCTTTAGCTGAGATCTAGTCTGTTGTAATAAGTCAATATTTGTTTCTGAGAGCCAGTAAGATTAATTTTGGAATAGTAACCATCTTTGTGTTTGTCCGCTTTCAAAAGTCACAAGAGTAAATGTTATTTCTGGGAAGCTGATCAAGTTCACTATGAAGAATGATGAAAACACTGCGAATCGTGTGATCAAATTGAGTGATAATCACATACTCTTCTTATCATTAAGAAAACATCGCCGGTATAGAATAGAGATGTGTCCACCCACAAGCAATTGACTTGTGCTACCTGTAGTTGACGTAATCCCGCACAAAAAGGGAAGAGACACATAAAGTACTCGTTGTACGTGAGTACAGTACTCTAAGATACAAAGGTGTGGAAATGGCCAAACCTACAGGAGTCTCGCCTCTCATATATACGGCGTGACCCCAATCCGAGAGTGGTGGATCACTGGCCTTGGCTTAGTCTCTCCCTCTCTCCTATCTCATTTGGAGAGTAAGGCTCGCTGGTGCCTCTATCTCTCATCTTCATCTCTATTCCTCCTACCTGGTCGGCCTCCATTCATTCTTGTCCCTTCATTCTCTCGCTCCTCTCGCTCTAGCCACACTTCCATTCCCTCTCTCTCCCTCACTTCAACTTGCAATGACTGTCACACACAGGTTCGTTCTATCGATTCTTGTTTCATCTCCGAGTGAGTAGTGTAGGATGGTGATTATCACTCTTCCATCATCCCTCCATCTCCCTTTTCTCCCAACTCATTCCCTTTCCTTTGCAGTGAACAGTGCAAATGCTCTCGATGGGCCGTCAGTCTCTCTCACGCATTCGAGAATGCACAGGTATGAATCATTTCAGTCTCAAACCTTTTTAGAGAGCTGTCATTTAAAACATCTTTATGCACTATCAGTTCACGTGTTTTGATCACACACAAAAAAGTACGATCTTACTCAAGTCTACGTGTCTATTTGTCTACTTTGTCTCGAGATCATCGATCACTACCTTTTTCAGTTGGAGAAACTCTTCCGAAAGGGAGTTCAGTGCATTACTCAGGAGGAGTTCGATAAGTTGAGTAAGATGAGACACAGAGAAGATTCGCTCGCAGCTCTGTATGGAAGACTCCTACTGAGGGAAGGAGTGAGAAAGGTATAATTGTGTCTAACAACCGTCGCTTTGCGTAGCAATTACTCATAAACTGTTGTGACCATCGACTAGCTAGGGGAAAACAGTGAGCACATTTTCGATCTTCTTCTCGTTGGGTGAATAAGAGCGGGATTTCATCAAACGATTGGAGATCGCCCAGTTGTGATATGAGAGAGGGGAAGGCTTTTTCCTCTCGATCGAACAAAGATCTAGAATAACGATAGCAAACCAGAATGAGAGCGCGTCTTTTCGAGAACTATGAGAGAACGTGACGATGATTCACATACTTGTTAAGATGTTTTACTGTTCATTTTCAAGTTCACTGACTGCGAATGGGACGAGGTCACATTTGGAAGGACTGAACGAGGAAAACCATACATTGTGACACCGGAGAGTGCCAACTTCGGCATCAACATCTCCCATCAGGCGAGTTCGCTCATCTTCGATCATTTACCACTGATTACCACCTTCGCATTCTAAATATAGTAAATTGTAGGGGAATTACGTTGCATTCGCGAGCAGTTGCTCGCCTCGTGTTGGAGTGGACGTAATGAGACTCGACAAGGAACGTCAGTTAATACTTTTATCGAAGTATTCCATATGTTCGTTGCACGAGAGGTGCCATCAATTCAGCAAACGACTCAGTGTGTGCTAAGACGACAGTATAGTATTGTGAACCCAACTCAATTTTTGGCCGGGTCGTGACAGATCTTTATCGTGTTGTGGATAATTTTTGTTGAATAACATTTCGAAAGTGAATAAATAAAATGATCTCTTTCTCTCAGGTAACAACAAATCGGCCGACGAATACATCAACTCAATGGCGAAGAGTGCGAGTGTTGAGGAACTGAAGCAGATGAGAAGTCAACCGACGGAGGCCATGAAGATGGTCATGTTCTATCGATACTGGGTGAGCATAAAGTAATTTCCGTATATCTTGGTTATTATAATTTATCGTTTGAACAATTTTCGTGAAACTCTGTACATTTTATTTATTTGATATAGTTTTGTATAGATATTTCCCATTCAGTGTCTGAAGGAGGCGATCCTCAAGGCAACCGGCGAGGGAATCATGCAAGATCTCAACCGACTCGATTTCCGTTGCGATTTCGCCGACAGATACAAGCAGGGTTAGTGATCCTTCAGATTCGACCATAAGATTCGATAGGTGTCCGAAAGAGGATCAATTTGTGTGGGATTCTTGAGAGTCACATTATGACTATGGATAGACATCAAGTATTTCAATAAATAGACATCAAGTATTTCATTTGGGCATACGGAAGACGTCTGATCCCATTCTGTGCGACAATTGCGTGTTTTCCCGAAAAAAATAACGGGCATGGTATCATCCTATTTATATGGAAATCACACCAGAGACGATTATCTCAGCGGGGAATCGACTCTAAAGTAAACACGAGACGGTAAAGGTTAAGTAATCTCTGAAAATCACCCGATATGCATCTTCCTATCAGATGCACAGTGCAAGGGAAAAGTCAGTCTGCAATGCTCATTGGAAAGTGAATGCTTGCATGAATGGAGCTGGCCTAGTTCTAGTTAGAGAAGGACACGAGTACTTTCGTGGAACATTTCCTGCAGGGGAAAGTGTTGTGTACTCACGAAAGGTGTTTTGAGTGAGGGAACGTTAGTGGTTGAACTTGGTGCCAGAGTAAAAATAGCGCCTAAATCAAAGGAACAAGGTTCTTGAAAGGAGCATTATAAGGAAGGGTAAAAAATCACAATTTTAATTTCGAGCTGTTGATGTGGATTTAAAGCGAAAATTATCATAGATCCAACATAAGGGTAAAATCGTCTCAATAGCTCCGCTATTCATTTGTAATGTCATAGCTTTAAGGTTGCTTCATCACTTCCACTTCAATGCTCGAGGATGGAAAGGTTCAACGACAATGGATCTTCGAAGAATCCTTCATCGACAACAATCATTCGGCCGCAGTCTGCAAAGAGGTCGGCGATTCGAATCTGAAGTGGAACACAATAAGTGGAAATCTTCCTCTTCTGATCCATCTTTCGATCCGGTGATTTCCATTCATTGGCGGGAATGTTCTCTTCCGGTGCTCTCCCATTGTTCCACGAATTGCTTCCTCGTCCCTTTTCGCATAGGACAAAGCGAGTTCTTTGACCACCCCGTGTCTTGAATAGGTGACCTCCCATTCTTCATAGCCTCCTGTTCTGGAATGGTTCTTTAGCCTGCGGAAGTCCCGTTCTCATGCATACCAGAGTGAGATTGGGTGTGAGCCCTCATCACTAATCCTCAACTGTCCCCCAGGAAAGGGGGTCAATTCATCCCCTCCTCTCTTTGTCTGTGATTTGAGGGCGAAGAAGGGAAGAACCGTTCAGAGCTTCGTTCTCCCCTTAAGAAAACAAACACACACAAAGACTCTAATTGATCAGAGGACGCACGGTCGAAATGCACGAGGTTAGGGATGATGGGGAGTGATTGCATGTGTCATCATGAAGAATGAGGAAGTGATTGGGGCAACAGCCAATCATCACAATAGTCAAGTTATTGTAAGGAAATTAGAAAATTTGGCAATTCTACGTGGATTCTTCATGAATATTATCATTTTTTTCTTTTAGAAGCGCGCTCCCTCGTTCTGCACTTTCTCGAAGGACTCGGAAGCAAAGATCTTCTTCTCCAAGGTGAGAGACACTCTTGAATCTGCTTTAGTTGTTCCGTGAGTCATGGACTCCTCTCCAGTGATAAGCTCCTCTCTTTCGATGAGGAGGAGAAGTGTGATTCACTCCATTGTTCCCAGAAAACAGGATAGTGACGTCACAAGGCGGAACACCCAGTTGGACGGAGCCCCATTCTGATCTGTTTTCGTCCTTCTGCCTGTTCTGGAAGGTTATTGTGTAGTGAATAGGTTGTGAAGTAAGGGGAGAATTGGATTGGGGGATCTCAAGCTCAAACAGATTCGGTATAGAGGGAAGGATAACGACGAACGCGGTCAATGGGAATCAGATTGCGAGGATATTCTTGAACCTTCCTCTGTGTGTGCACAAAGATTACCCGCCACAGGGAGCATTGATTCCAAATAATTTTGAAATAATTTTGGAAATTATGGGTATACAAATTATGGGTATCATGGGTGGGTACACTGTCTCATGTTTAATAAGATGAACGTTCCAGGTCGGCTTTGAATCTCTCCTCGACCACGCTACGATCATCAACCCCCTTCCCCAGGATGGACTCCAGGCTTGGGAAGATTTCTGCCTGAAGCCACGCAAGATGTTCTAATCCCTGAGAATCACCCCCCGAGAACTCCTCCTTTGGTTTCAGTACATAAAATTCCTGCAGATATCAGTGACAGTATTATGCATTCAATTTATGAGATTTCGTTT
Organism: Pristionchus pacificus; assembly: GCA_000180635.4. Classification (NCBI taxonomy): domain Eukaryota; kingdom Metazoa; phylum Nematoda; class Chromadorea; order Rhabditida; family Neodiplogasteridae; genus Pristionchus; species Pristionchus pacificus. Next base: position 5,314,598 of record CM026580.1, read on the forward strand.
CTCCTAGCGGTCATAGTTGTCGACGACGTTCCTTTCTTCTACTCTAGATCGAAATTCTACCGTATTTTTATCCCCGCTCGCGTTGTTCATCTCCATATCAAGGTGTGCTCCAGCTGCAATAAATATCTTTTCCAACTCTCGAAATAAATGTGACACCTATCTGATCTAGATCAGAACACCTACGAAACACCAAGAATCACTTCTGTTTTTCGAAATCTCGTACCCTAAAAGATCTACCTGCGAAAGATCAGAGCACATTCTTATCCCGAAAACACCATTCTGTTTTGATCTGAATCCATAACCGGAAGTCAGTCCCCAATGCACATACATCAGTGGTTGTTCTCACAGGTGTTCGAACCTTCTTCGTGGGTTCCAAACAGGCAGATTCACTGACGGAATCGCGTGTTCTCTCGATCATTGACCGGTGTTGTGTTGTGCAGAGAAGAAAAGGGAGAGAGAGAGAGAGAGGGAAACTGTTCCAGGAGAGAAGACGTCTAAAGGAGGGTGCCTCAAGGGGCTAATTCCGCCATGGTCTCTGATCGCCCTCTCCAAACATCGTCTGTCGCTCTCCACTCTTCCATCCCTCAGACCACCTTCTGCCTCTCTGAACGCTCGCCTCGATGAGAATCATCCCGCCCCTTGGAGAGAACAGATAAAAGCCTCGGCGATCCACAAAAACCGACGATGGTATGGCCAGTGGTTTGGCTCCACCGAACCCAAGTTGCACACGATAGCTTCCAAGTTATGATTGTTCGACATATCATTCGTTGTCTGTTTTCGCATCGTTTTTCATTGTGCTCATCCACTCGAGGATATCAGTGTCTCTTCCCCTCCTTAGATGGGGATTCCGTTCCCTCCTACTCTTCCCCTCCCCTCCTCTCGACTAGCTCCAATGTGTACAGTGCTCATCTCCTTCTACGACGATCTCCCTTCCCCTCTTCTTCTCTCGTCCATCCTTCATTGCATCTATTTGAGTGTCTGAGCCGTCCCTCGGATAGATCGCTTTTCACTAATCAATGATATTGCTCTGATCTTTTGCTCGTACCTCGTTCTGCAGTGATAGATCGCATTACATTTCACCGATTCTAATCGCCATTGTTCTTGTGGGGCTCGATTATACGCTCGATTAGCCATTTCATCACTATCATGGCCTTCCAGATGATAATCAGAGCACTAGCGGTGGTTGGATTCATTGCGTTTGTTGCAGCAGTGAAGAAGAGTGAAGAACAGGACAATGAGGTACAGTGCTGCAACATTTTTTCACCTCATCATCATTTTTACATATATCAGTTTTTCTTCAACGACGGTGCGGAATACGAGACGGTCCTTACACCTGAAGATTTCCTGAATGCTGCCAATGTTGTCAGGTGAGTATACAATCGTGTTTCGATCGCATTTTGTATCGTATTTTGAGATGGTAATCGAAATAAAATAATGAAGATTGACAAGTGTAGTGTAGTTGATGGACATTCCTTGCAGGAGTTCACCTCGTGGAGATTCGGACATTTGGGATTCCGATGCAATGTATGGAAGGGATCGATTCGAGGGAGATATCGCGAATGAAAACGTGAGAAAAAAAATCTTCGAAAATCTCGGGAAAATTGCTCCTATTTGCTCTGTTGACGCGCTCGTATTTCTCGTCTTTCTTAGGCGAGAAATAATGCAAATTAATGAATTTTTCAGCTGAACGCTCAAACGATGGATCTGTTCTTGAACGGAGGTCGCAAAGGAGATGGATTCCAATCAAATGCAATCAGAAATAGACATCAACTCTGGCCTAACGGAAAGATTCCCTATGCACTTTCATCGCAGTACAGTGCGTACAGGTAATGATTACTGTATTTTGTTCATAATAATTTAATATTTTAAGTCGTTCTCTGATCGCTGCCTCTATGCAAGAGTACGCAGCCAACACTTGCGTCCAATGGGTGCCCAAGACCGATCAGGACCAAAACTACGTCTACATCATGCCCGATAGAGGATGCTACTCGATGGTCGGCAAGATGGGTAGGTTTAATCATGATCATTCCTCGTAATCATTCTTTGGCAGGCGGTCGTCAAACGCTGTCGCTCGGATCGGGCTGCATTCAGAAGGGAATCATCATTCATGAAATGATGCATGCAGTGGGATTCTTCCATGAACAGAGCAGAACGGATAGGGATGATTTCATCACTATTCTATGGAATAACATCCAACCTGGCATGCAGGGTACGCTTATATTTTAACTGAAATTTACTAACTCATTCCTTTCAGGTCAGTTCGAGAAGTATGGTCAATCGACGATTCAATCGCTCGGTACCGAGTACGATTACACCTCGATCATGCACTACGGCAACAAGGCTTTCTCGAGGAATGGGCAGCCAACTATCGTTCCCAAGGCGCAAACTGTGAGTTTTGCGAAGATTTATTCGATTCCATTCTTCATATTTATTTATCTTATCATATTTCATTATTATTATAGTGAGGATTGTGTTTCAGGCGGCGATCGGTCAGCGCAGTGGCTTCTCGAAGGTGGATGCATACAAGATCAACACTCTTTATGGCTGCAAGGCCTGTGAGTGACCTCCTTCTGATCTCTCGTTCACAATAGATACGAAACCCGATGCTCCCCTTTCTTTTCTGCACAGATCAGCAAACGTTCATTGCCCCTTCGGGAGGAGAACGGGACAATAAGCTGCTGTAACCGTTCCGTTCTCTTTATTGGATTAGCCCCCTAAGAGGGAGCGAGCGCGCTAGTTCTGTTTAGATACGCGCTCCTGAGTGGATTGGCCGCCTCTATTTGTTCCTGGTTTCGACTAATCGCACTAAGGCGCTAAGCACGACTCATCTAGAGAACAGTATAGTCATTAGGTGAGAATAGCAAACAACTAACCATAGGTCATTATGGGATTTCATGGGATCATAATGAATATCTGCAAAGGATTCAACCACAGAATCTACGGTTGAGACTTGTATAAAACTATATTCCCAAAGGAAATCATATACTCGTTATAATACAAAAATGGGGAGCAACAATTGGCAGAAACCAATAATAAATTGTCACATTTACAGCTCCCGATGTCTCTACCACAACCGCAGCTCCCGAGACGACTCAACCATCGATCTATACTCTTATCCCCGTCACTCCAACCACAACCACTCCCGCTCCTCCTCTTCCCACTCCCGACTCGTGCAGAAACCACAGAGGAGACTGTGATAACCTTGCTGCACAGGGTATGAATACCTTGCAAATCCGTGCTAGTCACATGTTGAAAATATCCCCATAGAGATACAGTATTGAAAAAATATTGAGAGACTAAAAGAATTAGTGAATTTCAGGATGGTGCCAGCGCAATCCTGGGTGGATGAAACAATACTGCCCCGTCAGCTGCGGAATGTGCCCGCCCAGTGAGTAAATATTTATTGAATTAATTAATTCAACTTGGCTAGTCGGTTTAAAATATTGAACAAATTCTTTTTTTTCAATAAATAACTGACAATATCCAGAACCCCTTCCTCCCGTGTCTCCCTCTCCCCGTCCCACTCTTCCTCCTCCACCCGTCGTTCCCATCGTTCCTCCCAATGAATGCGATGATCTTCGTGTTGACTGCGAGACTCTCGTCCAGCAGAGATACTGTAGACTCGCATCGTCCTTCATGAAGACCTACTGTGCGAGGAGCTGCGGATTCTGCTTCAAGGTAATACATTTATTAAAATTCTTTTATATAAATGAAAAGCTAATTAATTCCACAATTTTAATATTGTGTGATGACTGTAATATAAATTGTATAAATTGTAAAAAGTAATTTAATTTTAAAGTTGTGTGATGACTGTGATGAGCATATGGTGGTCTGGTTTATTTATGGGAAAAATGTGATAACGAATCATACTATTATTTCAGCCCATCCCCACCGAAGTTCCCGACATCCACCCTCACGGTATCGTCACAACAACACCTACCGTCACTGGAAACCCGTTAGTGACGCAGTGGAGAACGACTACTCCGTGAGTTTTCAATGTCTAGACCTAAGTTTTATGATAATATTTATGGAATAAGAAATAGCTGTAAAAATGTTCCAGTCCTAATCAGAGTTATACTGAAGGGATAAGATAATAGCAATCAAATATTTTTCTTATTTGCAGTCGTTCGATCGAGGCCACATCAACCGTCGCTCCATCCACCACTAACGTGAATCAGTGCAGAGACAAGAAACACTTTTGCGCTCATTGGAAGGGTGCTGGATTCTGTGAAGGAATCTTCGCTAATTATATGAAGAAGAACTGTGCTCAATCGTGCGGTCACTGCTGAAGTCTCCCCCCGAGAGATCCCCAGCCACTAATTTATTCTCTGTCATTCGGTGTCATACAACCTCATAATAACCCATAATAACTCCTCATCCCCCCATCTATCGAGATCTTTCCATTCACTTGTTCTTTCTTTCGGCAGAGTGATCACATATCATTCTCTCCAATGGGTATTCTGTAGTCTCTCAATTGTTTCATTCTCTCGATTCCGTATCATCGCGAGTGGTCGGTTCTGTGCATAAAGATGTGTCCGTTCCGAGTGTTCTCTCGATGAGCAAAGAGATGGATGGGCTGTGATATATTTGAGGAGGGCGAGGTCAATCTTAGCCTTTTTCAGTGCTAGATCTTCGCTTGTTTGCGCTCTGAAATAGCTGTTCCTAGTGCTAAACTAAGCATGAAGAGAACAGTCAAGGGACTGAATATCAGATTGAACTGAGGGAGAAGATTGGAGGTGATAGGAGACACAAGTGGGACAGTACCATTGCGTCTGATACGAATTGAGTGACAAGTTGGAAGAGAATCGATGCTTATCAGATGGGAAAGACCTTGAGGGAAAAGAGACATTCTACGAATATTCCGCAGCTATAGTGATTGTTTTTTTTCCAAAGGAAACTAAGAAAAAATTAAATAAAAAATATAAATAAATATTATATAAAAATATATTTTATTCTATTTATGCCATAACCAAATGAAAATCAAGAAAAAATGAGAAAATATTTAAAACACAGGAGCATATAGCAAAATGATCCTAAGAAGACAATATTGGGGAGTGTAACTAATGTGTACAGTGAAAAGGATGGCAGCACTCAGCTGATCGTCTCCCCTCACTCTCCCCCTTTCCCACCCATTCCTTCCTCTCACCGTCTAACACCCATCTCTCACCCTCTCGTCGTCTGCACTCTCTCCTCCTCTCGACTCCCAAATGTTCTCTCGCTTAACCCATCTCTTCCTCTTCCCGCTACCCATTGATTTTCTCTGACTCTCTCGTTGTCTCTCTCGTTGCGTCGCTCGTTGCGCCGATGCGTCCGCACTAAATGTGTTGTTCAAGTTTGAATGAGCCTTTTCCAAGAGCCAACACCTGCTCGGCTACAAACTACATTTATCTTGTTTATTCGTTTATTTACTTGTTTCCCCTGTTTAGGTACAGGCTTCCTACCTTTCCTAACTTTTGCGAATTGATTCATAATCACTGTATAGAGACAATAATAGATGAAGTGTTCGCTATCTTGCCCTAGTGCACGTTTTATTGCCAAAGTCGTTAGTGCCCGAAGTGCTTAATTATCTTTTTCTCGATGATTTTTTCGATTTAATTTAGACTCTACTTTATGAGGCGAATGTAGTAGACAATATACTTGATTTAGCGTTAGTATTAAGTCCCTAATATGCTTGTTCGTACTTGTTTTTCCTTGATTTTCATCATGCATCCACCCGCGTTCTAATCCATCCTTTTCAGGTATGTCTTGAGTATTTGTCATTATTCTCAACGTCATTCAACAATACCAGTGCTGCCATTGTTTCTCACATCAAATACTTCAAGTTGTATGCGATAATCACGTATCAATAACCATCAACTATAATGTCTCGAAGTGAGTTCATTTTTCTGCTTTCTTTATTGAGTTAATATTACGAATACATCATCGTTCATTTATTTATTATATATTTTTCAGCCGATCTCACGTGTAACGAGGCCATGCCGCCCGTCACCGATGAAAAGGTAATTTTGTTTATTTAATTAAATAATTATATATTATTTAATTCAAATACTACGCACAAGCTAGTCAGAAGATAGTAGGCTCCATGTGGTGAGCCTGTGCTTATCAGCTGTATTTCACTTTCTCACAGTCCAAGCAGTTTCGTCTCTCTATCCCCTCAATATGACCCCCTCCCTTCTCTCTCCCTCTCGCCCATTCTCTCTCTCATATGCTCTCGCACTCTTTCCGTCCTTTCCTCCGTTCGCCCTCTCTTTCCTCCCTTTCTTCCATTAGAAAACTCGTCCACTCCCCTATAAAATACCCCCCCCCCCCCATCAGACAAGCGAAATTGTCCCTTATCAGGCACTTCGAAATTGGCGGGAAATTCTCAGAGATGGAGGATTGCAAATTAACTGTATATAATATAACACATTTAATAAAAATAATAAATAATTGCAGGTGGATACTCGACCGAGATACAATCCTCCTGGAGGTCCATTCTATGCAGCAGCTTCAACTGCCACTCCGAGGCCTGGCTTTCCTCATGCCAAGGTTTGTATTCAATTCACGGAACAGCTCTTCGCTCGATGAAAAAAGATCTCTTTACGACAGATTTTTCTTTCTCCGTGGGAGTAATTTGTCGGGAGATAGGACATAAAATGTAGTCCGATAGGGAAATTAAATGATATTATGGAATAGGATATGGATGTAAAATTTATGAGAATTCATTAGAGAATGATACAAAAATAAAAATATGGAAAATATATAAATATATGATTGATGATTGATCCTTTCAGCCTCCGGCACAGCGTGCTCTGTACCCCGGTAGTCTCATTCCGTCCATCTCTGGACTTCCTCACGGATTGACACTGCCCGGGTCATCATCTGGCAATTCCCATCCTCGACCGAATCCATTCCCCTCAATGATCGGTGGAGCAACGACGAGTCCTGCTATTGCTGCTGTGAGTGCATCGTATTTTTCAAAAATAAAAATATACGAATAATAGATTATGATTTTTTATCTTTGGTCTTTGAATATTTTTCAAACTGCTGTATCCACGATAGTATGATAGCTCATACGAAAGAGTATTCCAATAAATTAGATCATGCCTCGAAACATAACCAAAATGTTTTTCTGGCCATTTCGAAAATGGTTTCGGCGTTGATTTTTAATCTTTTTTTTTCAAAAATATTTTTTGTGGTTACTGTAACCAGCAGTAACCTTCCGAAACTTACCTCTATCTCCGCAACTACGAAAATCGTGGCCTTTATCTGAAACCGTTGCACTGTACTATATTCGAATTTAGCCGACAGTATATAAAAAAATCTTCACGATGCTCTGGATTTTCAGTATATATATTTCTCATTCCGAAATAACTCCAAAGCATATTTTCTCTAATGGTTTTCATCAGGATTCACAGCTTAGGTTTTTCTGATCATACCGTAATCTACTACCTGATTTCAGGCTAAGGAAGCGGAAATTCGACGCGAAGCTGCGATCAAAAAAGAAAATGAAGAAATGCTGAAACGAAGCTACGAAGAATCAATCAGGTTTGCAGTAGGTGTATAGGAATAATAAGATTAGAGTTGGAAAACTATGCGAAAAATATGTAAAAAAAACCGTGGGATAAAATATGCTCGATTATCCCAATTGCAGAGCTAATATGAGAAGAATTAATAACGAGACTGGTCCATCTACGAGCACCGCTCCTCCTGGAATAATTCGGCCAACTCCTCAAATGCCAAACCAATATGGGTACGTGAACGATTACGGTACACTGTGAAAAAATATCGGGAAAATCGTATATGGTCGAACAATAAAGAACATTCGACCAAAAAAGGATTCTGTAAAATTTGAAAACTTCTTCATTTGGCATTGTTTTGATATGTGAAGGAAAAAAAGCAATTTTTGTACATAAATTCCATTTTTATCACAATAATTTCAGTCATTCGATGCTTCACCATCCTCAACCGATTCATCCCCACAGTACTCCATCGACATCTCGACCTCCAGCTGCTCAACCGGGATTTCTTGGCCACGATTACCTCGGAACAGTGTCGCAGGTACGTTCTGTGGATTGGACGACCCATCTATATTTTTGAATCGAAGAAATGTTTTTCCTCATAGGTGAAGCAGATTCCCAAGGGCGGAGGAGTTGTACATGCGCCATACAATCCAACAATGAAACAGAGACTGGTACGTGTATGATTTGTCTAAATATCACTATGGGATGGATCACGAAGACTGGATAATCATAAAAACATGGCAAAAACGCATACTGATAGGTATTTGTAGAAATTTCACTGAAAATAGCTTGCAATATGCTTTCTATTTCAAATTCTAAAAAAATGTATTCGCAGAACCAACAGCATGCGATCGCGCGTCCCATTCCTCGCCATGCTGATGGACAACCCTCTGCCGCTGCGCAGGTATGACTATGACAAAATTGGAAACAAGTAATGATAAAAACGTTTTACCGAATTTTTCTTGTTTTTCATTTTGGGATGGGGGTGATAAGATGACGATAGTGGTGTTAGGAAAGGTATACTTGTTCTGTTACGGTAGGAGTTTCGATATCACGGTATCAGCGACAAAATCAGAAATAGAAGGGCTACCGTAATCGAACAAATTATAAAAAGAGACTTTGAGTACGCACTGTCTCAAGCGGCGCAAGCACAGCAAGAGGCAATGGTGCATGCGCGAGCACTACAAGAGAAGAGAGAAGCTGAACAACGAGCAAAGTTGGAATTAGAAAGAGAAAGAGCCATTGCGGTGAGTATAGAACAGATTCATTATTACAAAAATTGAATTTAAAAAAATGTTGCTCAGAGGCACGTTACGGTAGCGATTCGAATAACGATAGGCAAGATGCGATTCGAATAACGATAATAAAAAATAAAATGTAGATTGTGAATTGAATGTTTTACTTCGAACGCAGTTTAGTATGAGTTTCCGCTTTTTTTCAGAAAATATAATATTTGTTTTTACAGATTGAGCGTCAGAAGCGCGAGGAGGAGATGATGATTCGTGCAGAGATGGCAGGCATCGCTCCCATCGTAAGACCAATGCAGAGAGGAGTGAATCTACCCATCCTCGATCCTAGTGTTAGAATTGCCAAGAAAGGTAGACTCTAAACCGATTAATTGCAGCGACACAATCGAGGACTCCCCGCACCGATGCCTTCACGTTATGTCTCAAATCACAACAATATTGGCATGGGTGAGATATATTGATATTGAAAATGATGAACGCAACGTATATAATGCTTCCTTTTCATGAAACAGTGCTGTTCATGCATGACAAACATTACGTTTTACGTGTTTTTGATTACAAACTTTTTAAAATATTGTAATTGTATTAAAATTGCAGCAAATGCGATGACGAACGCGCTGCAGGCTGCTCATGCAGCAGCGACGGCTCAAAAGGAAAGAGAAGAGAGAGAAGCACGAGAAAAGTTCGAGAAGGAAAGAGATCGATTGGAGAGAGCTGCTGCTGAGCCGATGATCCTTCCTCCCATGCCTCATCAATCGCCTATGCATATTCCCAGTGTCAGTGACATTGAAAATGTAAAAACGATAATGTGAAGGAAATAGGGAAGGGTATAAGGAACTTGGGAATACGGTAGGTATATGGTGAACATGTAGTTGAATCGTGAGGAATTCTAGGATACGATTCGTTAGTTCGGTAGGGTTCTTGGAATTATTCAGCTATTCAAAAACAAACTATCATGTTTCATATTAATCTTTTTTGACGAATTTTTGTATTAACTACTGCTCTTGGACTCCCAGACTTCACATCATTATGAGATGTCTTATGTGGAAACTTGTGGAAGAAGTAGAAAATTTTTGAAAATAATCAAATGTGCCGTTTAGATCCTCCAAGGACGAAACAGCTGGAATAAGTCCGGTCAGCAGAATAGTCCTCTTCGTCCTGGATATTCTCCTGGCTTGGGAACATCCACTTCCTCTGGTCCAACTACCTCCACTGGACTGGCTTCATTCGATAGTTTATTGGGATTGAGCAGCTCCCCGTATGCGAGGTATTTCCTGTCAAATAATATATGGTTTCAGATTTTGAAACACATTATTGCAGATTTCCCGGTAATCTATTCGGTGGAACTCCATACACGGGACTGGGACAGCATGTGTCTCCTACCCCAACAACTCCTCAAGTAATGGCAACTCCCTCTCCTCGTCCTTCAATCCTCAGAAGGAAGGCCAACGATCCCTCAGGTATCGCACGAGTGAAATGCACACTACGCCATGACTTGATCATAGGGTGTGAGAATGAAGCCTTATCTCACATGGGGTTGCAGTTTGCACTAAACGATTGCTCGACTTCCCCTGTTGTAACTGGGACTGGATTTCTGCGCATCTTCTAACTATCGCGATACATCGTTGGCAATTTGTATTCACGTCTCTCCCATGCCACTCTAAACACTCTTCCTCCTCTCTCTTTCACCTTTCGCTAACGCTGAGAATTGTTTATGGAGCATAGAATAGAATTGCACGGTAGTTAGGCAACAAGTGAAGTGAGACATGAGGGAATGGCCATTTCGGGCTTCAGTTTCGAGCAACAATCATTATGTTTTCACCAAGCATACCATCGGGGATGTCTAATCACTCGATGTAAAATTGATTGCTCATCTCGTCGCCTGAAACGATAATGACATTGTTACAGAAAAAATATTTATAAACACACGAATGGCCATAAACTCAAACTTTCGATGATGTTCATGATTTCATAATTCCTCTCTAAAATCCCATAAAACGCGATACAGGCCGATAAAAGAAAAAAAATAAAGATAAAATTTGAATTCATTAGTTAGCCTGATTCTTACCGCAGGCAGTCGACCCAACTTCAAGGCCATGAATGCGGCAGCGGCAGCTGCAGTGAAGTCTCACCCTCCTCCCGTCCCCGCCCCTCCCGCTCCTAAGCCTGTCCCCCCAGCTGATGAAGAGAGAAGCATCTTCGACTACGATTCAGATGAAAGTCCCCCTCGACCCAAGTCCCTCAACCTGGCAGATATGCCGATCAAGCAAGAAATCGTTGAAGAGGAGGACACAAAGCCGGTGATTATTCACCGGCCAGTGGCCATCCGGCCCACTTACTGTCCCCTTACGGGACAGGCACTGTGGCCAACCATCACGGTATCCGACTCCCCACCTCCTCCTCCTCAACAAGAGCCGTTGTTGCCATCCTCACTGCAACAGACAAAGTACTCGCCCATCAACGATTGTCCCCGGTCATCCATCTTTCCATCGCCAACGAAGCCCGTGACTCCCCATCGACTGCCCTCCATCCTCCAACAATCCCGATCAAGTAAATATCCACATACATATACTCTCTTTTGCAAGTCTGTCGTGTTTATGGATCTCTTCTCTGTCTCTCTTCATCTTATCTCTTCTCTCATTATGTCGTGTAGTCCCGTGGTGTCCGTCATCGTTGCTAATCTTCTCCGCTCAGCTATACACTTCCATTATGAATGAGTGTATGCATCTAGTCCACAGTCGATCAAAGTCCCGTTCCGTCCAAGTTGATTGAGAATGCTAATCTGCACCGTTGTCAAGTTCATTGTACTGAGTCGGTGGAAATATAGTCAACAGTACAATGAACTGACCATATCCTCTTGTTCGAGTCAGTCCGTTCCATATAACTCTATTTTCGAGACAAATTCTGACTGACTCGTCCTCACTTGCTGTGGCACTCGCTAACTGGTAGCTCAGCACACCAATTCCTTCTTTTATGAAACGTCTCTCTTGGTTGGCCCTTTCAACAATTGCATGTCGGGTCAAGAAAGATTGATTTTAATGCATATCAATTTCAGCTGCAAAGCGCCGGCTCGGATTTGATGAGAGCAATCCTCAGACTGTTGGAGAATTGGCCACTGCTCAACTCGCTTCGGGGTACGGTAGTTAGAATAACTTTCTTTTATCTCGTACAATTTCGTGTGAATAATAAATAAATTGCAGAGTAATAACACTCAATGATGCGAAGAAGCAAGAGATCAAGAAGGAGATTCTGGATCAGCCCTCCACCTCAACAGCATCCCAGCCCACCACTACGGCCATCAAGAAAGAACCAGGCACCACGAGCAGTGCTGAGCCAACCCCGAAGAAGAGACAGAGAAAACAACAATTTGATGCGAATCAAGCACCAGAACAGATCAGAGTGAGTCACTCATTATTACGAAAACATACCAAAATAAGCAAATTGCGTTTATGTAATTTCAAAACAAAATAAGCCTTTATGTAATTTCAGATGCAAATCACAGAGACTCCGTACATGCCAATCATGGGAATGCGATCGACTGAGTTCCCCGGAGAATTGTCAGTTAAACTGGAAACTCAATGTATAACAAAAGTGATTCCAGCATGTACTACACTCTGCCACCCGAGGCGCCTAAGAAGAAGCGCGGTCGTCCCTCACATCAAATGAAAGAGCAACAGATGATGGAGGTAAGAGAGGTGGAAACTTCTTCGATTTTTTGACCCATTAAAAGCTGCTCTGAATCTGGTTTAGAGAATGATAGAGAGAAAACACTCTGCGGGAAAAGGCCAAAATCGTAGAAGTAACGGAAAGATGAGGAATAGTAGTTAGTCTAATAAATCTCAGATGATGCAGATGCAGCAGCAGACGTACACTCGATCTATTATCGTTGATGTCGATGAGCCGAAGATCGTTCCCGAACAACCGAAGAAGAAAGGGGTAAGGGGAATCGACTAAAATTATAAACCAGTGTTCATTACATGCATTCGAACTTTTCTTGTATCGCTAACGACTTTGATTTCAACACAACATAAAAGTCTTTCATGTATATTCTTACAGGGTCGAAAGCCGAAGCACCAACAACAGCCCGTTCTCCCTCCGCCCATCAATCCCTCTAGACTGATAAAAGAAGAAGATGTCGAACCAATGTTCACTCCTCCTCCTCCCACTCGACCTAGCTCATGCGGTCGACCGAAATCCGCTCTCCTCCAGCATCATCATGCTGCATTACAACTCCAATTGGCCAAGCACGATCAGATGGTGAAGGAGAAGGAAGAGCAAGCGAAGAGAGAACTGCAAGAGAAGGAGAGACAAACACCCAAGTCGACTCCAGTCAAAGCGAAGACTCCACCGAAGGAAATGTCCGCACTGGCCTATGCAAATCGTAAGCAATTTTGTAATTAGTTTGAAAATATGAAAAATAAGTATTAAATCGAATTTTAACGATTTTCATTTTCAGTGTGCAGCGAAAACTATCCGGACGAGTTCGATTCTGACGAAGAATTGGTGGATCCCGAAGCGCTCGTCTGTGCGAAGGTGGTGGCAGGACAACTCGGACTTATCAAGTGAGATCTTCACTTTGGATCTCTATTTCTTGGCAAGTCCCATGCATTCTATTGAAGGGGTGATGAGAGAGAAAATAATATAATCTTGCAATTGCATTAATTTATTCCTCGTTCAGTCCCGATGGTGAACCTCGAGAGACGACGCCTGTGAGAAGAGCCAGAGAGAAAAGAGAATTGGCAGAAGAAGAGGAAAGGAACAAGGAGATTCTGAGACGACTCAATTCCGCCGGATTCATGCAGCTGCAGGCTGCCATCGAAAAGAGGGTAAGGACTAAGGAATATGTCTCATTAAAAGGAAAATAGATATGTGGGATATAATTTGAATCGAAAGAAGCATCGCGACTAGGCAATTAGACGTACTACTTGAGTTCAGAGTGATCAAACATAGCCTAATAGGCTCAATTTTCTGAAAGACATCAGTCAGATTGTTCTTTCTATGTTTATCCTAGGCTACTTGATAGCGTAATTCAAATACTTCACAAGCATTTTAAAATATATAGTTTCTAATTTTGCTTACTTACAGGAAGAAGAAGCTCGAGAGGAGCGAGAGAAGGCTGAGATCGCAGAGCAAGAACGAGCGGAGAAAGAACAGAAACAACTCGGTCTCATCGATCGACGATTACGATTCCTCAGTCACGATAAGTCCATCGTTCGTAAGTTCTTACGGAAGACCAGAAGAGAACGAAGATACGAAGAGACCTCGGAAGAATCAGAAGATTCTGAATACGAAGCATTACTCGAGGATCGTGAAGATGAGAAGAGAGAGGATGATACCGAGAAAGAAGTTGAAGAGAAAGAAGATGATGATGAAGAAAAGGAGGAAAAGGAGGAAGGAGGAGAAGATAAAGAAGATGAAGAAAAAGAAAAAGGAGAAGTGAACATTCCGTCTTCGTCGAAGGACGATGAGAAGATCGATTCAGTTGAATCAGATCAAGATGAGATCGAACTGATGGAGGATGATCTACTCTCTGATGGACACGAAGAACTGGAAGGCATCCAACTCCCTTCGAATTCCTCCTCTAATCTCGAATTCTTCGAATACAAGAGGGATGGCGTAATTGAAGTGAATGGGTATACGGCTCGCCGAATGCAGATGGAAGGAGCCAAGTTCAACATCTTGAATGAACAAGAATACGCCGAGTACCGAAAGAATCCTGAGGAGTGGAATGAGAACAAGAAGAAGGAGGAAATGGAAAAGATTGAAAAGAAAAGGGAGGAGATGAAGAAGCTAGTTGAAGGTAAGACTGAGACTGAGACCACTGAAGATAGTGAAGAATCAAAGAAGTCTGATGAGCGAGAGATCGCGAGGAAAGAAAAGAAGGAGAAGAAGATCGAAGAAAAAAAGAAAATGGTTGAGATGAAGAAAAGGATCCAGATGGACGACAAAATCATGCATGCTCAGATGAGACTGTTCATGTTGAATGCCAAGTTGAAGAAGATGAACAAGGCTAAGAGAAAGGACAGAAATAACAAGTTGGGATGGGAATTAGACACCATTGAGAAGTTTATGAAAGAAGATGCGACTGTGCAGCATATGAGAAGAGAAAGAAGGAGGATGGCCAAAATGGACAAGGAGGAGAAGGAGAGGGATAAGGCCGAGAAATGGATGAGATTGGAAGGGAAACTCGGGAAACTGTATGAACAGAGAATGAAGGAAGGGAAAACTCCTCTTGGAACAGAGCTCGATCATCAGATTAAATTCTTCGAGAGAGTCATGAGTGACTATGAGATCACGAAGTTGAAGAGAAGACGTGACAAACGTAAGAAGGAAAGAAAGATCGAGAAGAACAGCAGAGGAAAGGATATGATGAAGAAGAAAGAAGTGAAGAGCTTCATGAAAAAGAGGCAAGATAAGAAGAAATTGGAGAAGCAGAAGATCAAGAGGGAAAAGAAAGATAGAGAAATTGCCAAGATGAGCATCAAGATTAGAACAAGACTGGAGGTATTGAATCAGAAGAGGAAAGAAGAAAGGAAAAAGAAGAACAAGGGAAAGATGGCCAAGATCAAGAAAATTGATCAAGAGATCAATAATCTGAAGGATAAGCTGAAAAGCGAAGAGTTCGTGGAGTTCCGAAAGAGACTCGAGGAACGAAAGAACAAAAAGAAGATTCAACAAGAGAGGATGAAGATGAAGGCAAGGAAATTGGAGATCTTCAAGAAGCTGGATGAACTGTATGATGGAAAGAAGGCCAAGCCGAATCAAACAATGGATAATGAAATTGTTTGGGAGATTGAATATCTCGAGAAGAAACTCACTAGTAAGCAATTGGCAGAGTTTCGAAAGAAACAAAATCATCGCAAGATCGAACTGCAAGACCAGATCGAGAAAGAAATGGAGGAAAAGATCTCTACTGCAACGATGCGCTTGTGGATACTCCATGAGATGAGGAAACAGACGGATGCCAATAATGAGCTTGATTGGGAGATTGAAGCTCTTGAAAAGGAGTTGAACGAAGACGCAATCGTGGAGTTTCGAAAGAAACAAGAGAGTCGAAATGCCAACGAAACGTTCCTCGATATGGAAGAAAAGAAGATGAAAGTATCGATGAGACTGAAAGAACTTTATGCTGATATGGAGAAGTTGGATGAAGACTCACATCAAGATCTTGTGTATGAGATTAAGTACTTGGAAAAGGACTTGAGCGAGGAAGAAATCGCCGAGATTCGAGAGGATCTTGAGGAAGAAAGAAGATCCGATCGGATGCAGGTCACGAGCAAAAATGTGTCATTGAGACTCGCGGAGCTGTATAAGAAGCAGGAAGACCTTGGCGATCATTTGGATGAGAAGATCGAATGGGAGATCGAGGAGTTGGAGAAGGAGTTGAATGAGGTATTCATATTTTCATTTCGTTTCTTTTTTGTCACGAAAAGCTCAATTATTTTCCAATAATGCCTGAATTGAACCTGATATCACAATAACTTTTAAAACTATTTAAAACAACATTGCATGATTTCAGGTGATCTCCGATGAATCCGATGCATCCGAAGAAATCGATGACGAGTCGGCTGCAGATGAAGAGTCAAGTGAATCAGATGATGATGAAGTTGATGAAAAGGAAGAAGAGCTGAGACCTCTGGTTGGTTATTCCCTTCGACTGATACCATACCTCAATGCAGTTTATAGGTTACAGTTTTGAACCTGATATCAGGAAATTAGCCAAGTGCCTGAATAGAAATAGATATACGAGAAAGATGAAATCCCATTCAGATTCCTCTTAATGCCCTCGGAGATCGTGTTGATTTCATCCGTCACGATCGTCAATTGGAAGTCGTTCCTCCTGAGAATCTCGTCCTTACTCGTCCGAATAAGCCAACTAAGGGAAAGAAGAGTGCATTCAAGAAGGTACAAACTTAGGTCGCGCACTCGTGGTTTTAAGAAATTGATTTCAGGCGTTCGGCTTCTTGCAAATGTGGAAACGTGAGCATCACTCGAGTGAAGGCACGAGCGGAATCGTTGTTGATGCACCGATAGATATCGATAGGGATCTGGAGAAAGCAAGGAAGCGGTTAGTGCTCGAATTTATAAATTTCTTTAGTATTTGGCATACGCTTTCCGTGTACCGTGTTTGTCTGAAGAAAAATCAGGCACCCGCCAAAGCTGATTGATATACTCAAACTTGATTATATTTAATACTTTCAGGGATAAGATGATCGAGCGAGCGTTCAATAGAATGAAGATGAAGATGGCGCATGATCGAGAGAGAGAAAGAATCCGAGCTGAGATTATCGATAAGAGGAATACGGAACGACTGACTCGTGAATACGATGTGAGTATTTGAGACTAGTTCACACATTGCTTATCTGAAATATGGCTGATCTGGACTAAACTAAAAAAATATCATTAGTAGAAAGATTCTCCTATATTTTATCATCGTAAAATATTTACAGGACATGGATGAGGACCAACACGAGATCCACTTCCTGGTTGAAGAGATGGTTGATCTGATTGAGATCGCTGACATGGAGAGAATTCAAAAAGAGAAAGAGAAAGAACAAGAAGCGATGGATCAAACTGATGAAGAAAAGGAAGAGGATGACGAAGAAGCATCCGATGAAGATATGAAAGAATCCGATGAATATCAGACTAAAGCACAGAAGAAAGATGATACGGAGCTCAGGGAAGACGGAAAGGATGTCCAGGCCAATGGAGACTCTCATGAGAAGGAAGGCGCTGATGCTGATGAAATGGTATGCTGGAAACGTATTTTGAATATAATAGATGATATAGAGAACTGATTATGAAAAAGATGATGATGATAAGAAGAGCAAAGGAGATATAGCACTATTATAGAAAATGATAGCCATATCTCAGATCGATGACTCTGATGCTGTTTTATCTGGAGGAGAACTCGGCGAGTCAGCAGAAGAGACGGAAGAAGATAAATCCGAAGAGGAAGATTACGGAGAAGATATTGACCCGGCAGAGAGAGAAAGAATACAAGAGGAGAATGATTGGATTCTCCGATTGGCTGTTGAAGAAGTCGATGCAAAGTTGCAGAGACGGGAAGAAAAGGAGAAAGAACAAGAGGTAATAAATATTTAAAGAGTGCTATGATGGGTGTTAATACGAAAGTACAGTAGTGGTTACTCAGTGATTCTTGTCATTTCGGGGATATCGGTAGGCCGGGGGGAATAGACAATGGATCTTTGATCACCGAATGAGACGTTTCGTACATTAGACACTTTTCAGAGAATGGAAGGATACTTCGCTGACCCGTCTACAGCATCTGTTCATGACTCGACTATTCTCGATTGCATCGAAGACCTGCAGAGACAGCGCGAAGAGAATGAACAAAAAGCCGCACTTTCTTCTCAAGTAAGTTTCGTTAGTAGTCAAGAACTTCCAAAGAATCTATTTCTTTTTTTTTAAATAAGTTATTATATCGGGAGTTAATCAGTGCGCTCTATGATGTAGTCGATTACAGGGTGCGCCAAAATTACCCGCACTCAGTTTTTCGATCACATCTCATTCGGGAAACGTGCCACTGTCCTGGTGCGGTAATTACTACTAGCCCTAGTCCATGTCTCCCTAAAACTCACAAAAGTTACGATCTCCATTCAATACCTAATTTGTAGTAGCGAGTCAAAGTTGACTGGTGACTGTGCGCAATTCCCGCGAGTGCAACACAACTTCTAATAAATGCCACTCCTTCACCAGCATAGCGTGGGCTTTCAAACTCAGAACATTTAGAGTATATCCTTAGACCAACTTGAAATTTATATCAGAATTGCACTGGGTATCCTCAATGTGGAATGCTAGCTGAATTCCTCAAGCATATAAAATCACTAAAATCACCCGAATTCTGACTTTTGGTTATGTTTTTCGCCCTACTTCTTACCTGTAAGGTTCAATTCATATTTTTATATTTCATGAGTAATGGTGAAGCATGTACTTCTGCTTTTTGCTAACTAGAGGCATGCATGGTGTGTAGCTTTCAAGCGGACGTTGAAAGTGTTCACTTCGGGCAGTCAGATACATTTTGAGGCCTACCGTATTTAGGTGAAGGGCTATTGCTTGTCTAAAGTGTAGGTAGTTGCACAATCTATTGAGGTCAAGACCATAAAATTAGATCTAGGAGCTCTTTCCATGAGACTACGATTTTTTGAGCGACAACATATCGAACTCGCGGCCCTGGCGTACCATAGTCAGTCAACTTTGGCTCGCCACAAGAAAATAGGTAGTGAATGGAGATCGGAACTTTTGTGAGTTTTAGGGAGATATGGACTAGGGCTAGTAGTAATTACCGCACCAGGACAGTGGCACGTTTTCCGAAAGAGATATGATCGAAAAACTGAGTGCGGGTAATTTTGGCGCACCCTGTAATATTCGCTGTAGTTACACTAAAAAAAGGTTGTTGTACTGTAATATATTTGACATTAGTTGAGGATTACTTTTACCGCAAATGAAACGAAGGAGACAACAAACAATTTTTTTCAGATTCTGGATATCAGTGAGGACGAATCCGAAGAGGAATCGGAATCTGGCAATTTGGACATCACTGATGAAGAGGAATGGCGAAGAGATCTCAGTGGAGATGAGGACGAGAAGAGAGAGGAACAGAACAAGATCGACAAGCCATCCAAAGACAGAAAAGACCGTAAGAAGATATCTCGACGACAGAAGAAGAAAGATAAGAAAGCTCAAGAGAATCAGAGTGAAGCAGTCACCGAACAAGCGGATAAACCCGAGCAGAAAGCCGAAGAGCCTCCAGCCCCGAAAGAATCCAAAGGCAAGAAATCGGCGAAAGGGACGAAAGTCGTCGAGAGAAAAGAGAGCAAAGAAGATGTCCAAGAAATGAAGAAAGAAGAGAAGAAGAAGGAAGACAATAAGAAAGTCGATGATAAGAAGAGCAGAGCTCAAGCAGTCGTTCCTGAACCAAAAGATGAGTCTGAGCTCGTGAATCCGGATGAAATTCGAGGAAGAAGGCCATCCGTTCGAGGACGGAAACTGACTCAGAAAGGCATGGAATACGAAGAAATGAAGGCTCTCGAAAAAGAGAAGGAATCGAAGAAGAAGGGAAGCGAGAAAAACAGTCAAGAAAAGGAAATCGTTGAGCATAAAGAAGAGCCCAAAGAAACGAAATGCCGAAAGAAATCCGTCCAAGGAAGGAAGAAGTCTATTGATGAAGAAATGAAGGAGACCAAGAAAGAGGAAATGAAGGTTGAAGAGAAGAAGGCACAATCCGAGAAGATGGAAGAGCTCACGAAAACGGAAAGAAAGACATCAAGAAGCCGAAAAAGATCAGTCCCTGACCGAAAACAGTCCATCACTAAAGAAGAAATCTTGGAAGAGAAGAAGACAGCTGAGGAACCAGCCGTCGTTGAGTCCGAGAAAGATTCTGAGAGGAAATCAGATGAGCTTGTGAATCCGAAAGGAAAGAAATTACGCGAGAAGTCTCGAGGAAGAAAAAAGACGAAAGACAGGTCGAAATCATCCAGCAAATCGAGCAGTAAAGAAGAATCTCCAGCGGTTCCCGTGAAGGAAGGACAGTTGACTGGAGAGCAGAGATTCTACATAAAGTTGAGAGATCGAGTGTACGATGAGGAGGTCGTAGTAGAACCGAGCTTCCTACTATCTACAGCAACGAAGACTACTCGATTGGATGTGCCACCTGAGGAATGGGTGAGGAATCTAGACTGATAATATGTCGGATGCGAACGGTCTGGACAAAAACCGACAAAAACCGCTGAAAAAATATTTGGTTCTCATCCGTCGGTTCTCGTCCGGAATAGTTCCTCTAGACTGTGATGAAACATAAATCTCCAGAGAATATATATTACCAATTCAGGAGTCTCTCCCATCCATTTCCCTCCATCAGACCGAATCATTCGATGTCTTTGGAATTCCATTCGTGCAGTTGGGTGAAGACGAGTTGGTACCCGTGGAAGACGTAGAGGTACGGTATTCAATCAATTAATATTTTTGCAGGTATAGCAAGATCAGTTTGAGTTTAAAAACACGTCTAATCGACAGAATTCCTTGTATATAGGAAATAGCAGCAGGGCTTATCAAACATATCAAGGGCTTATCAAGAAATCAAACAAATTCATTTCAGGAAGTGGAAAAGACTCTGTATGATGTCCAGCATGATGAAAGTGTGAAAACACTCGAGAATGCAGAGATTGGAGCGAGTTTAGAGCAGAGATATCAAGGTAGGAACTAGGTCGGAAAAATGGAAAAACGAATTCAATTAATAGACGACGATGCTCTTCCACGTGCGATTTCTCGATTCCGACGATGCGAAGCTGTTGATAATGCGATGAGAAGAGACACTGCCAAGATTAGTGCTGATATCGATCCAGAGATTGCCGAGTTGGAAGATCAGGTACGTTATTTACCGCTCCTAACTACCTACTATCAAAGGATGGTCACATTTCAGGTTATTGGATTCCTCACAAGCTCAGTTCGTTCCGTCAAATTAGATGCTTTCGTAGAAAAGCAGATGGTTGAAGTTGAGAAGAACAAACTTCAAGTGGTTCGTTTTAGTAGGAAATTGCTTAAATTAGAGTTATATTTGCAGGCTCGATCCCATTCACCAATCAATTGCTTCAATCGCAAGCCGAATAGCAAGAGCATCCTCGGCAACTATTCTATCGACTACAACCCGAGAGAGTTCTGGGATAAGACGGATGAGGTAGAACACTTGTAAAAGATATTTCGTACAATTGCGTTTTCAGTATCGCATGAAGGATCAACATGATCAGTTCATCAAACATAAATTTGATCGACTCGAAGATGAGAGAAGAGCGAAGTTGGATGGTATTGCTGAGGTTCGTTAATAATGATCAGTGATAGTGGAAATATCAAAGCCAACGAAAAGTTCCTAACAAATAAATTGCAGGCGAGAATCTCAAAACACGATACTCTCATGGATCTTCCAACTTCGACAAAGTACAGACAAGATCTTGCAAAGGAGAAGATCGTCGACAAATACAATGAGAAGGCTGTGAGTTTCCATTGATTGCTAATCTTCATCAATGACTGTTCTGCAGCGCTCACTCATGCTCGAAGCGTACGATCAGTTCTATGACAATGATGGAAATGAATTACACTCCACGACGAGCAAAGGCAGCATTCCGAAACCGAAGGTAATAATTTATTAGTTATAAAATACAGGAAAACTCAAAATAAATTAAATTGTGGTTCGATAATTTTTCATGAAAGTAGATATGGATGTATTATTTTCAGAAGCCTATTCCTCAATCGATCAAAGAACATCTCCTCGAGGGAAACAGTGAGACGATCCTAAGAAGAGGCAGAATGCTAATGTTCCTCGAGAGAGAACAGTTGAGTCTGGAAGACGTTCCCGCTAAGAATGCTGAGCAGGTAAGACCAGTTCTTTCATCTAAGAGTCCAGAGTTAAAGTATATTTCAAAACAGCTGATAATCAAATAATATATTTCTTCTGTTTTGACGACATTGAATTGGGTACAGTGCGAAAAGCTCTCAAAAAATCAGAATTATGTCTGTGATGAAGCATGTCGCTAATAATATCTCACATCAGGTGGACGAGGAATGCTCTGTGTGGTTCGAAAAACTGACTTATCTAGTGATGAAATGTCGACATAATGAGGCCAAGAAACTGGAAAAGAAACTGAAGAAAGAAGAAAAGAAAATGTTGAAGATAGAAGAAAAGAAGAGGCTGAAGAAAGAACAGAAGAAAGCGAAGAAGGCAGGAAAGACAGTCCCGACCACAGTAGAAGTGCAAGATGCTAAGGCGGTTGTGGATATTAAGAAGATGAATCCGGTGGAGGCACTCCAATACTTGAAAGAGTACGAGCGCCACCGTTTCTTCGAGGAGTTCGATCTTGCTGATATCAAAGAGATCATTGACAAGGCTTCCGAAGATATAGTGAAGAAGGACAAGTCGAATAAGAAGAGGAAAGTGAAGAAGGGAGTTAAGAAGACAGTGAAGAAGGGACTGAAGAAGGGACTGAAAATGGTGAAGAAAATGAAGAAGAAGAGCAAAAAGAAGAAAACAACTGACGATCCGAACTGCAATAGTGACAAGAACGAACGAGGACGTAAAGATTGCCTGTGAGTATTTATTTCGTATATTGCTTTAAATAGAGTTAAAGAGGTAGTCATAGAATTAGGAGTGATATGATATTGTAATAAGTAATTGAAACAAAAGCCAATACTATACTATGTTCGAGGAAATATAAAACGAATGAAAATTAATTTAGAGGTTACACAATTTTTTAGAGGCGTACACTAAATGATTTTTTGCAGGTACAACCTGTCTGAGGAATCAAAACGTACTGGACTCAAGAAAACTCGCACTCTTATGGAACAGCTATTCCGAACTGGAGAAGTGGATGATCATTTGATTGAAGAGAAAGAAGATGAAATTGAGGAGAAAGAAGAAGTAATTGAAGAAAAAGAAGCTGCGATTCAACAGAAAGAAGTGAAGAAACCAGAGAAAGAAGTGACAGCAGAAGAAAAAGAGGCGAAGGAAGGGGAGAAAGAGGAGAAAGAAGTAAAGGAAGAAGACAAGGAAGAAGAAACAGAGAAGTCTCCTCTTGATATGCTAGTGGAAGCTGCTGCAGAGGCCTCTCAGACTCGAGCTGACGAAAGACAAAGAAGAAAGAGTGAAGCATTAGCTGCACGAAAGACCAAGAGCCCTTCCAAGAGCCCCTCCAAGAGTCCCCAGAAAAGGATACCAATTGCTGCCGCATCTCAACCGCTCGAATCCAAAAGTTCGAAAGAACCGAAGGACACTGAAACCGCTGAGGCCGTTGAAAGTCTACTGGAGATCGGAATAGATAGAACTCCCGAGGAGGAGAAGGTAAGACTCGACACTTTTATTTACTCTATATTTCGAAATATTTCGATAAGTGTGCCGAAGCTTGATAAAGAATCAAATATAACTGAAAATAATATTCTCAATTTCAGTTCGAAGATCACGTGGTGACAATGACTCGCGGAGGAAAGACAACGACGAAAATAGTGAGAAGACCATCGAATGCCGCTGCACTCAAAAAGATCCCCAAGATAGTGAAGCCACTATCGCCAGTGAAACCTGCCATCCCAACAAAGGTTTGATATGAACACCGATCAGAATAAAAGGTTGATTCTCAGGTTAACGAAGCGAAATCTCCGATGAAGCCCGTTGAGACCAAGGTTGCGAGCAAGGTTGTGAAGAAGGTTGCTGTGACAGCAGACACGAAGAAGGAAAGAGAGGTATGGCACATTTACACAAGCATTACATGGCCTTGAGAAATTCTGTACAAGTGATTAGCTGATGTTTACAATCAATCAATCAATTTATCATGTCTGGAAGTGGTTAGTTGATGAGGATGGGGCGGAAATCTTCATAGAGTGTATCCTACTGTTTACAGATGAACACTGACTTCGTGAATCTCGATGAGGAGGATCCTCTCGTAATGGACGACGACGAAGCGAATGAAGAGATGTTCACAATGAAGGAAGAAGATGCTGCACAGAAGAAGAAGAGACAGACGTTGTGGGGAGTATCGGATGAGGCCAAGGAGCAGGTACAACACAGTTTTTCTGTAAAAGTGTAGGAAAAAAGCTCCACTACGAAAATGACTTTTGGACTTTCCTCTGAAAGTTAGTTGAAGACATCTAAGGGTATTTAAAACGAGCCACACTTGGTTTGGTCAAAGCAAAATAATTAATAAATTGAACAAAATAATTGTAGATGGCGGACGAGATCGAAGATGAATTCGATGAGATCGATTTTAAATATATTCATGGAGACGAAGAGGAACATGAAGAAGTAGAAGAAGAAGGAGAAGATGAAGATGAGAATGAATTATCGAGCTACGAAGAAGCGGTAACGAATATTTTTTAATGTATCTTCTTCTTCTTCCTTTCGTTAATCCTGTTTGGGGTCGGGGACCGCTACATGACTCTCATCTCTCCACACACAGCGGAATTATAATTTTTATGTATATTCGGCACATTTCATGAGGCTAACTCAGTATTGATCTCAGATGTCGTCGGAATTCATCCAGAGCCTTGAACGCGACCAGGAAGAGTACGACAGAGCACTTGCTGAATTTGAGAGAGAAGAGCGGCTTGCTGAGGCCGAAGATGTTTATGACCAGATTGATGAGGTGATTTCGAGTTGAGAACAATTAAAGAACACTCGTGATATTTGCAGAGATCCGAAGCTGCCTCGCCTCTCATGGCAAATTGCACGTCTGAAGACGAAACAGAAAAGACGCGTATTGTGTCTGCATCCAAATCGAGCGAGAAGAAAAAGGTATGCATTCTTAATCCAACTTAGAACGATGTATTTAACATTCCTATATATCAGATGACTCGGAAGGAAGCAGCGAACAGATTCCCATGGCTGGCCAAGATCGATAACTACTCTTCGAATGCGCTGACCGACCAAAATAAGAAGCTCGCTGATCTGAGGAAGAATACGAGACAAGAGCTAGTTAAGAATACCGTCAAGATCAAGCCGAGAGTTCGCCGATTCAAATTCGCTCGAATACACAGGAGAGAGAGATCGGTGAGTAGTGTCTTTTTCAGAGATTGTTGAATGAAAATGCACTTGTTGAATCTATAATTGTTCAGGTAACTCCCTTCCACTATCTCCTGGATGGTCTTCCTCAAGATTTGGAAGAGAGTCTTCTCCTCTTCAAGCTCATCGTCCAAACAACACTGGTGAGTGAAAACCAATCTTTTTTTTATGAATCAGCTTATCTCCAGAATGATTCCACTGCAACATCGGCTGAGTTGAAGATGTTGAGAAGAAAGATCGATCAGTCAAAGAAAGCTTTCGCCAAGTGCATTAAGAAGAAATCCGTCAATTGTCCGAGAGCATTCAAGAGTCTCATTCAATTCGCAATTGGCAGAGGCGAAGGGTGAGACAAAATCATGAAAAATATTTCAAATAATTCCGTTTTTCAGGCACAACCAACGCGTCGCAGATCTGAATTCAATTGAAAAGTGGAAGACCAAGCTGATTTCGGGCAAACTCACTCGATCGAAGAGACTTGCTATTCTGAATGAAGTCAAGGTAAGCTTTTCTTTTATTGCAGGAGGAAAAATATGAGTAAAATATGCTACAATAATTCCAGGTCACTCGTGAGAAGCTCAATACACGATTCGGTCAGAAGTTCCGCCGGTCAGACTGGGGTATCAAGCGAGAGATGAAGCGCAGATGGAGAGATGAACTTCCTAGCAAAGAGAATCCACCTCAATTGGGTAATAAGCAGCTGCTGCGAGAGGTGAGGGATACAATTTTTCTTTACCATTTATAGATCAATGTTTTTTGCAGAAGTAGTGGTCGTTGAAATTTTGAAAAGTTTGAAATTTTCAGATGAGACTTCTCGAGCATGAAGACATGCAATTCGATGAGAAGGAGATCAGTCCGGAGGTGCAATGGGAGCGAGAAGTTGCCGAGAAGAACCGAAATGCGAACGAGAGACATCGAAAGAGGAAGGAGGATGTGAGTGGTGTGGTGTTGGTAATTAAAATGTAGTGCAAGAGTTTAAAATTAGGAAGCATTGTAATGAATCGAGATACTAATGGTGAATAATGACTAAATAAAGTAGATGTATCAAATATTTAATCACTTTGCAGGACGAAGCGGTGATTCGCTCGAAGGGCATTCTCAAGGGAAATCTGGACGTATTCGAACGACGAGCAGAGGAGATCAACTACTCTGACGTCGAGAAGGATTCTGATGACGACATAAACGTCATGACTCCAGCCCCTTCTGATGCTGATGAAGAGCGAAAGAGAAAGAGAAGGGAACGATCCTGGACGTTCGAAACAATTCAGAATTCTGACGATGATGAATCCTTCGTTGACTTTGGTCATGCCCATTGGATCGGTCATCAAGTCTTCCCTGATATACGACCTCTCAAGTCTCCCACTGAAGATCATGAGGCGTTGGCCGCTCCTCCCAAGCGGCTCATCTGTCCTCCCGGAGCATTATCTGATTTTGAAGATGATGACGACGATGAACCCATGTCCGAGGCTTCAACCGTCGCATCAACTGTTGCTTCGACAAGCACTGCCATCACCGTCCAAGCTCCTCCTATGGTTACTCCGCCCAAACCAGAGGAGCAACCTCGTCCATTCCTGACTCTCGCTCAGAGAAAGGCTTACTACGTTGAAGAAACGGAAGAGGAGAGGAAGAAGAAACGAGAAGAAGAGGAAAGAATCGAGAAGGAGAAGAAGGAGGAAGAGGAGAGGTTGGAGAATATAAGGAAAGAGGAGGAGAGAAAGAAGGAGGAAGAGAGATTGAAGAAGGCAGAGGAAAAGAGAATCCAAGAGGAGAAGTATGCTGAAGAAGAACGACTTTTGAAGGTATTCGTGTCTTTGTATTTCAATAATATTATTTGTTTCAAGTAGTGATATTCGATGCTTGAATAGTAAAACTTCAAATCAGTGAAAGTTCATAAATGATAGTATTTTCAATTATAGTATTTACTAAATATTGTTTCAGGAGCGTGAACTGAGAGATGAAAAGCTGTTCAAAGATGTCTTGAGTCAAATCAATGAGAACACATGGAACAAACAGTTGAAGATGATCGTGGAAAGAGTGAGTGAATATTATAACTGAAGCATTACTTCTAAAATACAATTCCAATTTGGAATAGCTTTGTTATGAGTAACTACTCTATTTATTGCCGAGTAGGATCAATATACCAACATTAAAAGAGGAATCGAACCCGCAAAAGAAATGTACGGGAGCAAGTATACAATTAAATAATTGCAGACCATGGTCTCTTTCCGTCGCTCTGAAGCAGTTAACTATCTCCTCGCTGCCTGTGAGGAAATGCACTGCACTCCAGCAAGAATGAAGAAGGAAATCTGTCAGTGGGAGAAGGTGGCTGAAAAAGAGAGGTAATCAAGCATTTTTTTAAAAATCTTATTTCACATAATATATTTAAGGAAAGCATCCGGCCCGACCAGATACATGCCTCTGAAGAGTATGTTTGATAGCGAGGTCTCTGGCGTTGTCAAGATCGGGGTGAAAACACAGAAGAAGAAGGATGTCATGGTGAGTTTCATATAATTTTCATTTGACAATTTTATTGATAATATGCCTCACTTCATCGATTATCATAATATTGTAATATTTGATTGCAGGCAACTCTCCCTGACTCGGTTGTCATTGAAGATCTCGTTGATTCGATGTGCACTTTCATCACTGCCCATATCGAAGATGTCACTATTCTATCCGATCTGAGAATGACGTCGGAGAAACCAGTGAAGATCAGGTCAGTTGGCACTTTCTTTTAATTTTGACTGCAGTCAACTTTCAATTCATATTTTTAAGGATCATTTTTAGAACTATGTCCTCTCCCGCTGCGAGAGACGAATTGCTGGTGAAGAAGTCAATTGCTGCAGTGGATACGAAAGAAGCTGAGATGGTCGAGAGAACTCTTGAAGATACGAAATGTAAGAATCGCTTTAAAAAAATTTTATTTTTAATTTTGCCAACACAAATATTAAAATATGTAGTCATACGAAGTAAATATATAGATATTTAAATGAAATGTTTATTTTATCGATGCTATTCCAGACACCAACTTGTCTGTCATTGGCGCAAGTTCGTCCGGAGTTATTCTTTCTGCCACTGCGAACAGTCTGGGGAAGAGCAACGAGAACGAAGTACCTTCGAAGAAGAAGGTCTCTTTCGCCAATATAGATGCTGTGTGGTCGAGCAAGCTTGTAAGTGCTCAAATTTGCATTATATCGAGCTTTGAAGCACTGTAAGTGTGCCTAGTTGTATTACCGAGTTAATTACTGTATTTGAAGGGAAAGAAAGCGGAGAAATCGTCATTGGTGAAGACTTCACTTCGTAAGACTCTTCGCAAGAAGAATGGAATCCGTCCCATCCCGGACAGTCCTGATCTTATCTCTGATGAGATACTGGAAAGAGTGGCGGAATTGAATGAAATTAGTGAGGAAGAGGAGGAAGAAAGAGAGGAAGAAGAAGAGGAAACGGAGGAAGACGAGCAAGAAAGAGAAGACCTCGAACACGAAGAACTGAATGAGGAGTGTATGGACAACCTGCTCGATAAGAATGTATGTATTGATTGGGATGATGAAAACGAAGAAACAATAACTAACAAAAACAATTTCCAGAACAAGAATATGTCGAGTTTCCATCGCATGCGAGATCTCATCAATACCGTTCGAGATGAATTGACTGAGGCGATTGGAGAAACGATGGATTCTGAGAAGGTAAAGTTTTCACCTTTGTATAAAATTAAAATAAATATTGCAGCTCGATGAATATCTCCGCGAGCACATCTGGAGTGATATTGACGGCCTTTCTTCCGCCACTAAGATGTTGATCCAAGACGCCAAGATTGAGGAGGAGAGAGAGCGAAGGTTTGTCTTAACTGGGGCCTGTATTTACTGGAGCCTGCGATGAATGTTGAGCGATTTTTTTTACTTGCAGAGCTCGTATTGAAATGGGCGATCTTCCTGCTCGCGTTCTCGATCTTTCTGCGGTCGGACAACTCGAGAGATGGGTCAATGACATCTTCTATCTCTCTCCCTTCTCCGAGGATGGACAACGAATCGCTTTCGAGGTATGTTAACTCTAATTCTGGTAGAGTAACAGAAAATAATCATCCAAATCCAACCTATATTTGCAGATGTCTAATCGAAGCGACGCCTCTCTCCATAGTCAACTCGTATTGAGAGACGACGAAGATGAGGATGCCGTCGTGAAGCGAATCTTCCCTGAGATTGTAATGAAGTGGATCGCGGAGGAAACAGAAGAAGAAGATGGGAGAAACATAAGTGAAGTGGTTCATGTAAGTTTTTTTACAATTTCATCTTTGTCTTTTTTTTAACTTTTCATCATTTCAATTTCCAGTTTTCTTACATCAATTTTTTTCCAGACCTTCGCCCCTCTGCCAGCCCATCAATGGGAGTCGATCCAGCGTCTGATTCGGAATGCAAGACAGGAGAGGAGAGAAGACGGTGTTGTGAGTGACGATGATGTCGATGAAGTGGCAGTTCTCCTCCCTCGAGAGAGTGAGAATGGAAAGATTGTTGTTGTCGATAAGCAAGAATGGACGAACGATCAAGAAGCAATCGTCAATAATGACAAGGTAAGGATTAAAGCAAATACCTGGTTGTGTATAGAATAAACATAGAGAAACTGCCATGAAAAACAAAGATTGCGGGATTTCATTGAGTCGAGAAAAGTTTGATAGTCAGAATATGATATAACTTTGCAATGTTATAAGGAAACCATTGCAGTTCGTCGAGCTGGAACTCCGTCATTCCACTCGTGTTTTCAAGCATCGAACGGTCGGCTTCAACTTGAAGACATCGGTCAATCTATGGAAGAGAAATTACAATCGAGCTGCGAAAACTGGAAGTAAGAAATGATTCGAACAAGAAACCGTCGATTAAGATTCTTTCCCTAATTTGGTGAATTCAGGAGTCATAAAAGCGCTCATGGATCAGAAACAGACAGAGGAGAACTCGAATACTAAGAGTGATATTCGCCAGTCCCTCCGATACAAGACTCTACTGAATTCGATCAAAGAGACCAAGAGAGTTGAGCAGGTTTGAGCCCATTTTTTTTATTTTTGAGAGGGATTTATAATAGTTAATACAATCACAATGTTTCAGTAAAAATGTTTTTGTTTCAGGAACGCATCGAGGTACTTGGAGAGCAGATTCAAGAATCGCATCTGAAGACAGCAAGAAGAGCAGTGAGAAAGCAGAAGAGACTCATTCGAATGCAATACAAGAAGAAGTTCCTTGAGGAAATCAGGTAACTTTGCCCTGGCAATAATATTTCTCGGTATCTATTAGAACTAGGGAAACATCAGCCTCATCAGCCAGCACATTTAATTCAATTAACGAGAGTCGAGCCCTTCATTATCATTTCATTGTTCCACGGGAACTAGCATCCGAATAATTATCAAAATCACGAATAATAAATGCTCATTCAATCATTACAGATCGTACAAGGATCAGATGAAGCAAGTGATCAAACTCAAGAAGAAAGAGAAGGGCGAGAAAGATGAAAATAAGGCGAAGGAGGAGGAAAAGAAAGAAGAGGAGAAGAAGAAACTCGATGAGGAGGAAGTCGACGAGATAATTGAACCGGAAGAACCATTCATTCCACTCTCGGAACGTCCTCTCTTCGATAACAATCTCAAGCCCGATCCGGTCATCAAAGGAGGTGAAATATCTGATACGAATTAGCCATATAAAAATAAAACAAATTATTTGGTGGTACTCGGTAATTCTTGTCATAGTGGAGAAGTATTGTAGTCTTCTTAGTGAAGCTAGAAGAGAACGTAGGGGAAGAAGGGAATGACAGATCGATTTATCAGTGAGACGTTTCGAGCTCATAATTAGTCAATAGAAATTAAAGAAATTACTTTTATTAATTTATATATTTTCAGAACCCATCGACTACGGCTACCAAGACCCCTCTGTCCGACGACAATACGAGAATCCCGAGGATTTCTTGAACTTCGAGAATCCTCTCACTCCTCCTCCCTGGTCCACAATCGAGCAACCACTCCAGCATGCCCCTGTTGAGGCATCTGAACCGCCCATGCAACAACCACTGCCCTTCATCAAGCCAGAACCTGTAGATGAGGAGCTATCAGCCCCCATAAAGGTGCCAGAGCCAGCTAAGGAGCAGCCTCTCCTCGTCATTCCTCCGGAATCACTTGTCCGTCAGCAAATCATCAAGAATGAGCCAATTGATGAAGAAACACCGAAGGTGGAGACTCCTGTTGAGAGAGGGGGAGAGGTCAGCGTCAAGACTGAAGCTGTGGATGAGGAAGAGATGGAAACGAAAGAAGAAAGTGACATAACCGAAGATGATGAAGGAGATGATACGAAGAAGAAGGAAGTCGTCGAATCTGCAGAGGAAGGAACGATGGGAGACGAAGGAGAGGAGGGAAATGAGAATGAGAAATCTCTCGCCGACGGCAACCTTGAGCCGGTTGATATCAAGCCCGATGTTGATCAACTCGATCATGTTATGGAAATGATGATGAACAGCAAGAAGAGAAAGTTAGAAAAGCTCGAGATTGAAGAGCAAAGCGATGAAGAGGAATCGCCGATGAAGAAGAAAAAAAAGAGATTGATGAGCAAGAAGAAGTCGAATGGGAAACGAGCTCCTGGATTGGATAGAGCGTCGAAGAAGATGAACTCTGCTAATCAGGATGATGATGAAGAAGTCTTCTTTGAGCATGACAACGAATCGGAAATCGACGAAGAAGTAGTGGAAAAGAATGACATCAAGGATGACAGCCAATATGAAATCCAGGATGCTCTTCTCGATACTATTCCTGATCCATTCAAGAAACAAGCGAAGAGTATCGAAGAACTATCTCGACCTCTGAACGATCGTGAAGCATCGTTGTTGAAGATTCTAAAGGAGAAGAGAGCGAAGGGAGAGACTATTCTCACTCTTGAAGATCTGAACATTAAGAAGAAGGAGACCAAGACAACGAAAGCATCCGTTTCTTCATCTCCACTTGAAGAGGAGTTGCTGAACCATGGGCAGGAACCAACGATGAACATGCTGTTGAATAAGACGGAAGATGGACAGGAAGGAGAAGATGGAAGCATCGAAGTCGACAGAGATCATCTGCAGGATCAGCATGTGAGAAGTGAGAAGAATGAGAGTGAGAAGATGATCGATGAAGATGAAGATGAAAACGTCGACGATGAGGATGAGCAAGAAGAGGAAGAAGAAGAGGTCGATCTCGAAGTCGTTCTCTTCCATTCGTACCCTGAACGAGTGAGAAGAGTCCTAGTGAAGTCAATTCGAGATCATGAGAAGAGAGTTGAGGCCCATAACAAGAAGTTCGAATTGTATCAACGATTGGCAGAGAGAAGAGACATCAAGGAATGGGCTGAGAGAGATCGAAAAATGCAGAAGGAATTGGAAGAATTGGAGAGAAGGGAGATGGAGGAGGAGGATAGGAGGGATCAGTTGGATTGCATTCCATTGGATAGGAGACATCTTCCTGAGCATAGAGCGATTGTAGATGGAGTGGCTAATGATGATAAGAGAAGAAAAGAAGAAGCAAAGAGGAGAGAGAGGCAGAAGAAGAGAGTGAAGAGAGTAAAACCCATCGATATCAACAATCTGCCCAAGGGAGTGATCCTTAAATGGATCAAGAAGCGAGTGAATGGAAAGAAGATGTGGATTCAACGTATTCCCTACCAGAATTACTTGGAACGAAAGAAGATGAGAAGAGGAAGAGTTGTCATGGGTAGAATATCCAAGGGGAAGAAGATTCCTCTCACGAGAATCCTTCATCTCGGAGAACATCCCAAGACCAAGGCTCTCATTGAGGCTGAAAAAGAGGCAGCCAAGGCATTGGTTCGTTATCTTACTAATTTGCATTACTTTTTTCATCATATTTTGTTAGTCTAATGAATTCTAAAGGTTTTCGAGAATGATGTGAAAGTATATACAAATATATATATATATATATATATATATATATATAGTACTTATTCAGGAGAAAGCTAACAACGTGATCATCGATGTCGATCACTGTCGTCTCGCCATCTCCAAGGAAGTTCTCGGACAATTCGTGTCGAATCAAGTGCTCTCCGAAGATGCTCGACTGGAAAAGGTGAGATTTGCACTGAGTTGCTTAACTTGTCGAAGAAAGTTGAGAATTGACCATAAGAAGCCTCAACATGAAATCATATGTAATCAGTCTATAACTTACAGAAGGAAAGACTCATCGCTGCTCACGATAAAAAGATCGAGAAGAATGGCGTTAAATTCATCGAAGATTCCGTAGAAGTGGCACTCAAAGCTGATCGAGAGACGGATAAGATGATTGAAGAAGATTCCAATCGAGAAGTCGCCATGGAAGGATACAGAGAGGCTATCGAGTTCATGAGAGATCGCGCTGTTGATGTGTAAGTTTCTAATTAAAGAATGTAGGAAATGTCAACAGGAAATATCAAGTTTTCCTTAGAATTTGGTCTTCTTTATTTTTTATATAAAGTTGATGAGATTCCATTACAGGAACACAAACATCGATCACTTGGTGAAGATCAGAGAAGAATTGAACGAGGCCGTTGAGAATGAGAGAAGAGTTCTGAATGAATACGTCAATCTGATCAAGACAATGGACTTAGTACGATACCAAGAGCTCGTCAAGCTGTGGACTTACGATATTGGTTAGTTTTGATTTTATTTCGAAACGTAATCTGATTTCTCTGGAATAATTACTTAAGTTGCATGAAATAGAAATGTAAATGTAAATACGCATTATAAGTTTGAATTTCTAGATTCCGACGATGACGACGAGATTCTGGAGCGAAAGAGATGGGCTCGAGTCCGTCAATTCGTCCTTGAGAAACCAGAGGGAGGACCGAAGAATTGGGAGAGCACCATTGCATATGAGGATGAGTGGGAAGAGAAGAATGATCGACCGAGAAGGAAGGATATGGTCGAAGGAATGGGAGTGAGTTCTTAATAATTAGTACGCCCGAGGCGCAACGAGACCAACCAGAAACATTAATATGGTGTGATAGCACGGGGAACATTAGATAGATCGGGGTCATTAGATATATCAATCTAGCAAGGATTCATAAACCTTATTCCAGCCCCTCCATCCCAAGTTCCGCGGGATTCCCGAGAAGGAGCGACAGGGATACTTCGTGAGTGAGGAGGGATACGCAGTGAGGCCGAAGAAGCCCAAGCACTTCAAGCCGCTCGATTATTCGCCTGGAGTGAGTGAACTGATTGTTTATCTGAATGATTACTCTAGTCATTTCCGAATTCGCTCAAGGTACAAACATTATTAGCGATAGCAAAGGTTAATGCGCTCACCGATGATATGATTTCAAATATATATATATGACTTCAAATGAGAGTGAACTGAAACTGTTTCGCCCATCAACAAGTCATTTCAGGTTATGTCGGACAGCGAAATCGAGGAGATGAACGATGAGGATCTCGAGTATCGATACATGGATAATCTGATGAAGCGAAAGACGGAAGCGGATAGAAGGTACATATTTTTACTATTACTTGGAGGAACCTGTCACTACCTACCTGTATAAACCACCAGACGAGGTTTTCTCATTACAGCTGTAAATCGCCTTGATTGTGGTATCAATTTTAACTTCATCTTTTTATTTACACACGTTAAAATTTAAAGTTCTTCTCGTTAACCTCAAATACAAGTAATCATTTGCAGTAACCGCGAGATGGCCATTCGCCAAAGGGAAGTCCGAGAGCGAGGCTACAAGAGAAAGGCAGAGTTGATGAAAAAGTACAAAAAGACGGAGAAGAGCATGCCTCTGCCCGGTGCCGGATTGCAAATCATCCCCGATCAGACGAGCGTATTCGATCCAATTCCTGTCACGGGTAAGACATTTTTTTGAAGAACCTATTTCCATTAAGCACTTTATGCCTGCATTAAAAAGATTCAATCATCTCAATTTTCAGAATCGTACTGGTCTCAAGTGAGACGCGTCAATCCCGATATGGACATTCTTCTGAAGAAGAGACTCGAAAATAGTCGCGAATTGTTCGCTACTGTAGTACAGCCGATGTATAATACTATCAGAGCTCTGAGAGAGACGAGAAGGAGGCTGGAAATGGCTGAGGGTGTCAAGGTGTGTTATTATTTCTTTCTTTATTTTTCGTTACTTTCAAACTTTTTGGTATTGTTTTTTCACAATCCATTTACTCACAAGATTCCAGATAGACCCACAAAACTATTTTTTGCAGGATGACTCATCCGAATATGTGACGAGAAAGACGTGGCTGAGTACCGAGGAATTGGAGGCGCGCCGTCTTCGTAGAGCGGATTCCGATGACGAAGATTACGTCATCAGGAAGAAACCTAGACTGTCCAAATCACCAACGCCCATTGAAGTGGATGGAGATGGTGTGATATACACATATTCGAAAAACGAAAAGATTGATTGACTTGAATTGAATTTGTTTGACAAACGCCTTCTGAAAAAAAAAACTAAAAAAACCGTATAGAAGACATAATGATTATATTTGAGAAGGAGACGATGAAGATGAGGACAGCGATCATCACTCAGCCAAGTCCGATAGCGAGAAAGACGATGACAGTGACAAAGATGATGAGGAAGACAAGGACTCTGAGGAGGAGGAAGAGGAAGAGGAAGAACAGGAAGAACAAGAAGAACAAGAGGAGGAAGAGGAAGAAAAGGAAGAGGAGGAGGAAGATAGTGATGATCCTGAAGTTATCATCGAGGAACAACCTAAGATGAGGGTAAGGGATTTTTTATTCAATTTGCTTTGAACTTATTCATTCAATTAAATCAGAATGTTGTGAAGAATATTTGATTGTTGAGAACGAACGTCAGTTATGCAAAAACTCAAGTTCGGGTAACTCAATTTTACTTTACAGCAGAGGAAGCCTTCGTTGTTCACGAGAGAGATCAAGCGAGAAGTTCTCGATGAATTTGATCTGGGAAGAGTTAAAGACGAACCTGTAGACGAACCCGAAGAAGAACCTCAAGTCGCTGATGTTACACCAAAGAGAAAAGTGAGTAATTAACATCCCATTCATTTTAGGACTCTGAGTCAAATTTGTGCTGAATCAGATGAATTTGCAACAAAGACATATAAAAGTTTAAAAGACGAATTTCGTTTCAGGCCCCGGTACGCAAACATCGTGGTAGGCCCCGGAAGTCCATTGGATCCGGCCGATCCGATTCCGAATCGCCATTCTACGAAGCACCTCCAACATCACTCAGAAGAGCCACTGGAGTACGTTCTTATACTCTTCATTTTCATTCTCTTAGAGTTGTTTTCGATCCTGACTCTGATAATCTTCAGCGTACCAGTGGGTTTTATTTAGCGTTGTCTTACGATTGTAAAATCTCTTGACCTGAATACACCTCTACCTTTTCAGCGTTCGATGATGTCCGATCGATCTACGGTCGATTTCTACGATGAAGATGAGCAGATTCGATTAGCGATTGAGGAGTCGCTTAAGGATCAACCATCGACATCGGGAAGTGGCAACTTCTAGATAGTAATAGATATCGAGCTAGTATCCATGAATAATCTCAGCTCAACTAGCACACCTCATAATATATTACGAGTAACTGACTATTGCGGGTCGCACTTTCATTTATCTCAGCAAACTGAGTGCTTGCATTGAAATTATCTGTTTGTTTTCTGTACTATTGTTGTTGATTCGCTTGAAGCGATAGACCCACAACCTCACACTACTGTTCTCTTACCATTTGCATTTGTTTAGATTAAATGTATCTCCCAGTCACATTCTCAGTCAGTGTTTCTTTCAGTCATAGTTAACGTTTAGATTCAACTACATTATCTGATCTTTGTACAGCTGAGAATTGTGTCATCTCATATTTTCATTCCAGAAGAAATCAAGTCAGAAAAAGTCTATTTACTAAAAAAACTTACTAATACACGTGAAAGAAGAAAGGTTACTTTGATATTGATGTTCCCAAATCTCTTTTTACACACAAATGCCCTTTACTTTTTTATCATCAACACAACTGTCGAATTCTTTATTTACTATACTCAATTCATATCTTCAAGTCTTTCCTCCTTTGATGAATATTTCTAACGAGAACGGCTTTCTCTTCTTATCCTCCTTGCCTCCCTCCTCTCCTCTCTCTTGATCTTTCTCGATATCTCTTCCAGTTCTCTCGCCTTCCTATCATATTGCTTTCTCAATTCTCGATCGGTGATTTTGTCACCAACCAATAAACGGGAGTGTAACGCTTTCTTCTTGATAGCGAACATTTCCAAATCGACGGCTCCGTGTTGGAATTTGTACTTATCGAGGGCAAAGCAGGATATCCTTGAAAAGTAGAACCAAGTTTTGGCTCGTCCCAACGTTCGAAGCACGTCTTTCTCATGACAGAACTCACAACTTCCACATAATCGACCCTGTAAGTATATTTGAAACTGCGAATTATGATGATTATTACGAGTAGTCGCATTTTCCGTTCTTGAAACTTATCCTTCATTCTCATTCGTCTCTCCCCCCCCCCCTCGGTTCTATCATTTCTCCTGGTTGTGCACATCACTGAATCTAGGGGTGGGAGGGAGAATGCGAAAAACAGATAGGTTTCATCCAGGGATCAAGAATGAGTATAGCAGAAAAATTCAGATATGTTTGCGACTATGAACTTACGATAGGGCATCCCTTCCTTATTCTCATCGATCGAGTGACCCGGTCTTTTCCGGTACAGAGGAGAGAGAGGAGCGCCATCCTCGAAGAAATATGATGAATTGAGAGAGAGAGAGAGACGAAATTCTAAATGATAAGCACCAAAAATTTCGAAGCGAATTGAACTTAGCAGAAATACTAAGCTCCTCGTGAGAAAAATAAAACGAACGCTAACATGCTTTCTCCATACACCCTACATTATCTTTTCCTCTCCTCCCTCTCACTCGCACTTTCCCACCTACGCTTCTTCCAGCAATCAATGCACTGCGCGTGCGGCCGCGATGCGTCTGGTTTTTTGCCCATAATTGTAGTTTCATGCTCCCTAATCAGGCCAGTGGGGGTGCAAACGCGAGAGAAGACGGATAGAGTGGAGATTTCGATCGGTTTGTAACTATTATTCAACTGTCGCTTCCAAGCATTATGAAATGCTGAAGTGAAAAAAAGATAGTGAGAAAATAACAGAATGGATACGGTAGGAGCTCGAAGGGGGTAGGCTCACTTCTAACCCCCTGTGTGGTCTAAGTTTTAAAAAGTGTTTTTAGTGTACATTTTTAGCAGTGCTCCAGTCATCACATCCTCAAATTCATTCTGTGAGTTGAGGTGCGGAATCACTTAACACACTCCGCCCGTTTAGTTTAATTCAATGGAGCCACAGTGAACGACTTCAAACACAAACAATATCCGAGAACGACACTGACGTGTGGACTGAAATCACCGATTACTCTTGAATGGAGATTCATCGACCACAAGAGATGCTTGTCTACAGAAAACTGTTCTGTAGACAAGCGCGAAAAAAAATGAAATATTTTTTTGCAGTTATGATACTTTCACTGACACACTATTAAGTTGCAGTATAACGATTGCTAGTTTTAATAATTTAGGCGCTGTCGTGAGGTGACAAGGTAATGATGATTTTCCCTTGTCTGTCCTTTTATCTGGTATAAGAAACGCATCACATGCGTAGACGCCCGCTTCTTATCAAACAAGACTACAATGGTGTCACACTCTTCCCTTTCCCCTCGATTATTATCTTTGCCCATCATTTTTAGGCATGTTTACATTGATCGTGCTCTTCCACATGTCGAGATTCAACTTTTTCCACGTCTGTTGTTGCACCTGCGCTTCTTCATTTTCCTGTTGATACGCTTATCTACACTCTTCTCCCTCTTCTCTATATTGATCATCATGCTTGGTTGCATTGATTTTCTTTTCCGATTTGCTAGCTAGATTTGCCCTTTTTCGGTTCTTATGGACGAATCAGCTCCAACTATGAATATATTCTCTCTTCCTGATGTCTTTCTTCGCAAGCTCATGAGATGTGTGGATTTGAGAGACCGAATGAGACTTCGACTCACTTGTCGGTTAGTTTTTATACTTGAACTTCGACTAATATAAACTATTCAGGGCGTTTGAAAGACTAGTTGCTGGCACTCATGCTGGTTATTTTTATGATGGTGGCATTCGTCAATCCCCAAGAAGTGTGAGATTCGCGTAATATTAATATAAAGCATATGTTATACTAATTAATTAATTACTAAAAAATCATGCACTTCAGGCAACGTTCTCATTCAACATCGGAACTATGCACTTTAGTCCAATTCCAGCAACCGACAAAGGATTCCTGAAAGTTCTGAGAATGAGAGATCGCCTATTCAACGGAGTAGAATTTTCCTACTTCTCTCTCAACGTAAACATTATGTTGTAAAGTTCTTGAACAATACATTTTACAGCTCGATAACTCAATCACTTTCGATTTCCTAAGCAATTTCACGGAGAATTTTAAAATTTCACTCCTGACACTGTTTGTAAATTCGACTGAACAACTGAGAACGTGAGTAATCTAAGTTAATATTTAATTCAAATTGTTCATGATACAAGAAATCACATGACTAGAATAAAATTTATTCAGGTATCGTGAATTGATGCTGACCTTTCCAAAGCGCGATCACTCTTTGAGGCTTCAAATATTTCCTGAAGTTGACCTGCTCATGACACTTCCTCGTATGGATGAATTGTATATCAATGATTACATTACTGAGGTAAGCGCTTCTCATTTGATGTTGACGCTTTCAATAACGCTTTCCAAAATTGATACATTTCAGACAGGAGATATAATTTTCCCCTGGAGGATCAACAGCGATCTATTTTTCAATCTTCTCGGAAAGACAAAGAAATTAATCCTCAGTAATGTCATACTCAGCGTTGAAGACTGTGAAAAAGCTGTCAAGGTGAAGGGACTTTTCTTAAAGTATCAAAATGAGTCTATATTTCAGATTGTCTCAACTGCTTTTGATTCAAAGATGGTGCGGGTCCAATTGATAAACTCAGTTATAACGAGTTGGTTGCACACTTACAACGTCTACCAATCGAGTAAGGAAGGCCAGGGATATGGAGAGGTAAGAACGACAATTGGCATTTCAATACCTTACTATAATCAAATAATCATATACTGACACATTCGATATTCATATCCTCAGAACTAACGATAATTGCGATAACTCGTCTTTACCTATTAAATTCAGATGGAAGTGGTCACTGTGCCAGAGACGAAGCGAAGACCGGAGACTCTAAAACTTCGATACACTAATAGAACTAATGGCCTTTCATCCTGTATCTCAATTGACGGGTCTATTTGGGAAAATGGAGACGTACGTTGTGGAATGACGATATACAAAGACTAGTGTAGATTTCGCGATTATTGAGCAAGTAGCGCTGTGTAATCATTAACTGCAATGTACGTACTACCTTCATAATATTTTTCTTTGTATGTATAATATATTAATGAGTGGATATATAAATTTGTTTTTATCAATGTTAGTCCTTGAGTTTTTCCATCTCCACGCACGCATCTTTCTGTAGATTCACTTTAGAGCTAGCCCACGGGGCTGGGTCACCTGATATGAGTAAGGTAGATAGAGAAGGAGGAATGTCAAACCTGAACCAGCGATCGAGAACACAACTCCAGACAGGATCTGAAGTACTGCACCAAGTAGGAGAATAATCTGCCACTTGTATGGCCATTCCTAAAAAAGAATTGGAAAAGTAAATCGGAAGTAAATCTCACCATGAGAGTTACGAATGAGACTGTGTTAGGCGCGAGCGCATATCCAATCTGACCGAAAACCATCGACAAGGAGGTTATTGTCCCTGGAAGGCACCAGTTCATTATTCAGCGCGGTGATGATCCGTAAAATTATTTATACAAAAGCTATACAAAAGGAATTAATAGTAGATCTCACCTGCATATGCCGGAGCGATGGTCAGTAGACAAGTGAAGAAGCCACATACTCCACTAGAGAAGGAGAGTCCTGAGAATTGAGAATG
This sequence comes from Pristionchus pacificus, assembly GCA_000180635.4. NCBI lineage: Eukaryota > Metazoa > Nematoda > Chromadorea > Rhabditida > Neodiplogasteridae > Pristionchus > Pristionchus pacificus. The sequence continues at coordinate 5,355,890 of CM026580.1, forward strand.
AGAAGTACAGGAGGGAATAAGATACCGAAAATGAATCCGCAAACGAGTGCCATCCAAGTTCGTTCGCACGAGGGAAGTAACGCAAGTGCGATATAGCCAATGGATGAACCGAATGAACCTGAAGGAGTAAATTGTATTGCAAATTAGGCGATTCTGGCAGTAGTAGGCTAGGAACACAGTGTCTCTAGCAAAAAAGATGGAAGCTCTCACCCAAAGCCTGAAACGCTTTCACTGTCTGAGTTGGAGTCAAATGACCCGAGCGCTTCAGATTGTCAGCAATATAAGCAAAGAGATTCTTGAAGAAGAGTTGACAGAGGAAAGGAACCATCGTGTAGAGACCATTGGAAGATAGGGGAAGGGAAAGCTCTTCCTGAAAGAGACAAAGATTTCGAGGAGTTTCTTGAGATAACAACTTTGAAATAGGATGGTAGGAAGTTGAGATTGATTGAGGCAGAGAATGAAAACGTGAAACTACAGAAGATGCATGCATATACAGTAGGAGAAGTGAAAATGGACTTCCATGGGATTGTCGAGAGTTTCTAAAAGGGATTGCTTGTGAATGTGCCGCTGCTCCTTTACTTACTCTCTTTCTTGCGGTCTCTCCATGACTACTCTCGAGAAATCGCAACTCTTCCCTTGTCAGCCATTTGTTGTCAGAGGGATGATCAGTAACAACAAAGTAGAAGCAGTTCAGGAATACCACTCCCAGAGTGCCTGAAATAATTTTACATTGATGATTCGACAGTCTTCCTCACCGTAGAGATAGAAGATGAGTGGCCACCCTCCCATGAACTCTACTTCGCAAAGTCTCGAACCGAATAGTGACGATCCTACTGCAGCAACCTGTTGAATGTAATATTATTTATGTTGTTATGTTGTTTTTTGAAGTATAGGCGATTTGTCTCCAGAGAAATAGTCAAGACATCGGCAACACATCGGCACTGTTTATAGCATTAATAAAAAAGCAAAGGAGTTACTTGAATTCCCGATGAATAAAGTGCAGCCATCGAAGACTTTTCAGATATGGGAAACCACCATCCGCCGAGCGAGTTTATGCATGGATAAACAAAACCCTGAATGGAAGCAAAGACAGTTATATAATATCATACAATATAACTCACATCTCCCATTCCAATTATAAATCTTGCAATGAAATAAGACCAATATTCAAATTGAGCTAGAAACGGAGCAGCAAATGTAAGAATCGTTGCAATAGAGAAAGTTACTAAATAATATCATCTGTTGAGTACCACTTCGATCTCATACCCAACAAAAGTCTCTTTGGTCCGAATCTATCTGCGATTGTTCCAGTGAACAAAACAGTGACGATGGATCCATAGTAATTGGCAGAGAACAGGTATGACTGTTTTGTTGGTTCCCAGTCGATAGTCCCCTGGAATGAGAAATATTTGGGATGAAGTGAGTATTCAAAAGATCAGCTCAAGAAATGAGTGGAGAGGCGTCTAATTCGTAGTGAAATGTGCGAGATTTGTGCCTGATTTTGGGGTCGATTGTTATTCTCCTCCACTAATTGAGCACATCCAGATTGAGGAGTACTGGTGTTCTGAAACTTTAGTTGACAATTATCGAAGAATACATGACTTATGATCCAGTGACTTCGAAATATTAGAATGAAAACTATGAGAAACAACCCCCAGGTTGACGATGTGATTGATCTATTGGTCTTGATCCGATAAGAATCAAGACAAGAATACTAATCGTATGAGAATATAAAAAGCTCACAAGGAGAGACTCATCGTTTTTCGAGAGATGAGATGTGGAATTTACCATGCAAATTATGGCCATTCCTGAATACATCGGGCTATTACATCTTTCATTGACTTTTCTGTTGTGATTACAAGATTTTTCTTACCTAAACTCGAGCTATTGCTAATCATCAGAAACATTGCGAACATTAATGTAAGAGCGACCTGAAATGATGCAGCATACTAGGAATTCAATATTAACAACTTACTCTGAATCGATGTGATTTGAAGGAAAATAGAGGTGGATGTGAAGTACTCATATTCTGCTGTTGCATTGGATATCTACCTAGTACATAAAACACTATGTCGATGATATATATAGTTATATAGTTATATATACACGTGGAATAGTTCGACTATTCAATGAGAAATGAGTGAAACAAACAAAAAAGCACGAAATGCAAGCTGCAACATAAAATGGTAAATCATGATCAGACTGTTATCAGCAGAATGGATGAGCTGATGAGAGACGTCACTACAAATATTGGTAGTATTATGTGTCTCACCATTTCAATGAAGAGATGTTTCCACAGCTCAACTGGTATACGGTGTCCATATATAATATATGTTAGTGAACTATGAATTGCGGTATGCTGACTTCATATAGGTTTCGAAAAAAAAAAGGGGTTTCTATATACACGACATAGACAATATATATGAGATCGACTAAAACAAGACCGATCGAATGCAACAGTAGATGGAAGTCAACCTAGTCTCGGGTAGTCAGTATTGCAAAACGATAAAAAGAAATAGGAATATGTTAGGTTTTAAGTATACAAATATATAGAATCGAAGTTCACTAACGATAACTCAACGTATGTCGGCGATTTCTCCCTAGATATTATTCGAAGATGTGTGCTCCTCGATCATTTGAAATCTCGGTCGTATGTTCAGTTAAGGCAAGCAATCGACAATGCTGCTACACGTGAACTAATGATAGACTGCATACCGTCAGCTGGGAATAATACGTTCCACAGACGATATTTTATCATATTTTATCATAAAACACAATAATAGCCCCAATTTCCGTCAGAGTTGATGAAATTGCACAATTTTTGGAATTTGAGCGTTTCAAATGATGGTCTTTAAGACACAGATAAAAATAAATAGTCAAAAACTCAAGAAAGTACAGTGTCAAAAACGTGGTGTGTGGTGTGATTTCGAGCCGCGGAGTGCGTGTGACATGCACCGGTGCAATTCTCAATTGGCCATTTTTCGCATTCGAGGCATTCAATTGATACATTTCGTCACCATTTCGTATTTCAACCAATATGTGCAAAAAATGGCAAATTTAGAATTGCACCGGTGCACGTCACACACACTCCGCGGCTCGAAATCACACCACACACCACTTTTTTTTCTTGAGTTTTTGACTATTTATTTTTATTTGTGTCTTAAAGACCACCATTTGAAACGCTCAAATTCCAAAAATTGTGCAATTTCATCAACTCTGACGGAAATGGGAGCCATTATTGTGTTTTATGATAAAATATGATAAAATACCGTCTGTGGAACGTTTTATTCCCAGTTGACGGTAAGAAAGAATGTTTGGAGTCGACATAGAAAAGAAATAACTACCTAACAGTCGTCTAACGCCATCCCTACACGAAAATATAAAACAAAATGAGTACGTAATTAAATGTGCTTGAGACGGGTTCAGTACGTTCTTGCAGATCGACTATCAAATATCGAATTCGTTCCCCAATCTGAAAAAGCCTTTTATTTATAAGATACTCTCGCAAAATTGTTCTTCTCTTCTCATTATAATCTAATATTGAAGAGCCTAACATAAGATAAATAATCACTCACTCCATTCATCCTTCTTGTAATCAGATTGTTCTTGACGACGTGCAAATCGGCCTTCTTAATCAGTTATTCTATGACTAAATTGAACGAGTCTTTAAAACTGGGCTCTGTCTGAATAAAATGTCCCATAGGAATAAGATGAATCCATCAGCATAAGAGGGACCCATCATAATAAGATGGAACCATTGCAAAAGTTGGACCCACAGGAATGACAGAGATAATCAAAAGAATTTCTGTCTATCTTAGTCAGAGAGCATATTTTTCATCAATTACATTAAAGTTATTCAATATTAGCATAATGTTTTCGTAGGTTACTTGTCTAAAGTTCGAGTTGAGGTTTCAGGGGGTATCCAGCATTTCCAGCAGTTAAAGTTCGAGTTGAGGTTTCAGGGGGTATCCAGCAGTTCCAGCAGTTAAAGATCGTGTTGAGGTTTCAGGGGTATCCAGCAGGTCTTCTGGTTTCCAGGTCTACAGGACTCCAAGTCTTCAGCTCTTCAGGTCTCCCGGTCTTCAGGTCTTCAGGTCTTCAGGTTTCCAGGTCTCCCGGTCTTCAAGTCTACAGGTTTCCAGGTCTCCTTGTCTTCAGGTCTCCTTATCACGTTTTCAGGTCTTCAGGTTTCCAGGTCTTCAGGTCTTCAGGTTTCCAGGTCTTCAGGTCTCCAGGTCTTCAAGTTTCCAGGTTTTTAGGTTTTCTGGTCTTCATGTCTTCAGGTTTTCAGGTCTCCAGGCCTCCAGATTTCCAAGTCTTCATATCGTCAGGTCTACAGGTCTCCAGGTCTCCCGGTCTTCAGGTCTTCAGGTCTTCAGGTTTCCAGGTCTCCAGGTCTCCAGGTCTCCTTATCATGTTTTCAGGTCTTCAGGTCTTCTGGTTTTCTTAGTCTTAACGTGCGAAAACAATATTCAATATCTTCTTCTTTGCAATATTGATTAACTTTTACGGAATTGATAAAAAATAAGCTCTCTAACTAAGATAGGCTCGAATTATTTTGATTTCGGTCCATCTTATTCCAATCAGCCCAACATATTGATATGGGTCCATCTTAATCAGACAGAGCCAAAAATATTTAAACAACGATTTAGTCTCACTTCTTCGTGGAATTTAGTGAGCGGCTCCCTGTTAACTATTGTGTAGTTATCAGCATTGTTCTGTTCGACGCGCTTCTCATCTTCTTGCTCAACATTATTGAAAATGCTCAACAGTTCGAAGTGATCTAAAACGACGAGCGCAGTGAAGAACCAAAACGCACGACATTGGAAACATGTTCCTGAAGAAAATCGATTCGCGAGAAACATTTTAACGTATAAACCGAGAATGTCGTCGAGCTCTATCGTGGGCCCGAGTGGAATCTTTGTATGCAATAGAAGAGCAGTAGGGGACAACTATACACGAACAGTGTTGATATAAACAATATCCGATTCACAAAGTGGTTGTTGAAGTTCTAAATATATAAAGGAGTTTAAAAAGGCCGAATTTAATAGAATATGATTTCTGTTTACCGGAATTCAACTTTTTGTTTGCAAGAACGATCTGTTCTATGTCGTTTTTTTCCGGGAATACATTCATCGACATTATCTATTGATTCATAGAGTAGTAATTTAGTGCGCCCATCTCGGCACTTCATGGCGATCTCATCTCCATTTGTCTGCACACATATACACTGAATCACTCTTTATAGAAGACTCTCTCATTACTTATTCCATTGTGTGCCCTCCTTAGTTGACGTCTTCCCCCATCAGAATATTGTCCCTCCATAATATATTCTCGCAGCTCTTTGACTAGAACCGCCTCGAACTTACACAAACATTGTATAGGATTTATCACAGTTTTACGACTCGGATTAAAGAAGAGACTCGTGATTTACTCTTAGCTTGAAGTGATCGGTGATCGATAGACAAACATTCGTTCCTTCTGGGCGATAGTAACATTTCTAGCCATGGTCTTTTTGAATGGTCTTGACTCCAACTCGATTTCCTGTTCTTGATGGGGCCAAGAACAACAGTAGCCATTGTAATACCGAATCACAGAGACGAAAGTTTTGCGAATTCGGGGTACGAAGAATATGATAATTATTGAGTATGCACCCAATCCACTCTCTCGAAGGAAATCCATCCACCATTCAAGAAAAGGAAGAGTACTTTCTACAAAAGAACATTTTATAAACGTTGACACTGAATATCAAACCGTCTTGATATCCTATCGTGATCGTCATGAGACAAGATGCGAATGGGATGACACTCATGAGCCAGATAATGATAGTAAGGTGAAATTGTTCACTTAGAAGCGCTGAATGTACATATTCAAATCGCTCTATATTAAAAGCACTGACCACCTTTCCTCCGCAATTGAATCAACTTTCTTATTGTGAATACTCCCATTATCACGTTTGCAGCATACAAACACATAATTATGTATAGCTTAATCTGAAACTAGCAAACTAGTAAAGTAATATTATTAATGAGTTGCCTGTATTCCGATCGTTCCGATGTGAGCGCCATGACAATAGGGAGAGTCCACATACGTGGCATCCATTAGACTCAGGGGAATCGTTAGTACCTGGTACAAAGCGTATGATAACTCATTAGCTATGGTTCGAACCAGTAGGATGAGAAGACCGATGAGAATTTTCCACCATATCGATGCAGGAAAGCGATTGTATGCAACTACAAGACGACTGAATGTCACGCTCTGAAGGGTACTTGATTAGCATATGAGAAAGGGTGAAAACAATGCTTGCTATGTTTGAATAAAAACAATGTTTGATGAACTTTTGTTATAGGAACTCGTTTTTAATTTAAAAATCTTAAGAAATCTAACGTGAATACAAAAGTTGAAAAGTATAAGCTCTTATGAATGCAGAAAATGCGTGATGAAACGGAATCATTGTATTCAATTTGATATATATCGTTAGAATATCAGTGTGCATACCGTGAGAGTTGCCTCGTATGCATCCCTATAGTATCCCATTATCAGAGTGACTCCGGTGCACCATCCATACCCATCTGCTGACTGCAAGTGTTCGTTCAAGTTTTTGCGCAAATTAACAGGGAAAGATCAGGAGTTTGGCTTAAAAACACTCTTGGATAAGAGTATTGGCGGGTATAAGTAAGAGTAAAAAGGCACTCTGGGCGAGCTTATTCCTAAGAAACTAACCACGATTGTTAGAACACCGGTTGTTAAGAGAGGGAAGAGATCACATATAAAACGAGCCAGCATAATGGCGATTAACCCGTACTTGAAGTACTGAATATTTCAATATTTAAAATATAAAAAAGCCTTACAATAATGCAAAACTCACCTTCTGTCGGAGTAAAATTCCTCTCTCATTTATCAGAATAGCAGTTAGAATACCGAAAGGGATAAGGGAAAACAATCGAATGAACGATTCTCTACTAGAGCTCCATTCATTCTCGCCTCTTTCACCAATCGTTTCTGAAGGAATATCACATCATAACTTAAAATCTGAGAAAACTGATCAATGCGCCGCTTGATTGAGCTAACCTGTGACCGATGAAAATGATGGAGGAGTCGGTCGAAGCGTCGCCGGGTAAAATAGAATATTCAACATCCATGCAGGAGCATCCATCCTGTGCACTGCCGAGAAAGACTACTGCCCTCTGCTCAGTCACTGCCACTCGACTCCGCCCCTTCACACTCAACCTCATAAGAACCCTCTCGCAGCAATTTTTAATACGAATTGAGTAGATTCTTTGAAGAAACGTACACAGAACTGTAGCTGGAAAAGATGAGAATTTGCTAGTGAAAAGAAGATGATAGACAATGAAAAGTTCTCGAGAATGACTATGTGAAATAGGACGAAATTGGCGATCACCCACGCGAATTTTTGGCCACGCAAATAGTACTGTGACTATGCTCATATCAAGTATTCTCGTTAGTGGGGATTACCGTATCCTCGGGGGAATCGATTTCATCGTTTGGTGCCAACTCGCACTCTCCATCTCTATTTCAGCTCTTGCCACCAGTAATTTTTTCCCTCCGAGACAATCAATTCGCACATTTAAAATTGCCCGAAAATTGCAGCTATTTGGACGTGGGTAATGAGAATTCTCAAGTAAAGGTCTGATCACTGAAGCCGGTTTCACTGCGGGGATAATAATTGCTTCTCGAATACGAATGGAGAGGTCATGAAAACGAATAGGCTAATTATCGAACATGGAATACAAGGAAAAGGCATAGAGAAGTTTGGTAAGGAGAAACTAAAAAAACAAACAATCATATTTTCAGTCCACTTCCTCACTACGAAATGGTTTGTGTAGGCGTTCACTGGAAGGGTTAATAAATGCAAAACAATGGATTCCGCCATTCTGTCCTAGAGCACGCGTCATTGACAAATTACTAATCAAGTAGATTATGCAAAAAAAAAGAAAAATTAAACACCAATACCACTGCTTCGTAAGAATTTATCGCTAATGAAGTATCATGTATTAGGCAAAAATTAGAAAAATTCCATGTTTTGATGTGTTTCTTGCAACCTTAACTACAATTTGACTCCCAATTGCGAGATCTTGTATGGATATTCACGTTTCCCTTTAAATCAAACGTTGGATGGCAACAATGCAGGATTACTTCATTACACAATTAGGGATACTCATGAATCACAGGGGCCGAGATGTTCTCTTAATCGTTCCTGCTGGTCTCGGAGGAACTCTTCGCTTCGGGGCAGGTTTCATCAGAGAAGACGGCTCACTTCCATCTTTGACTGCACGGGGTCTGAAAATAATACTTCTTATTTATCGCTACAGCGCACTTTAATTGCTTCATTGTGTCTACACTAACTTTGTCAACCTTAGCATGTCCGAAAAAGTACTCGAAAGTACGAGAATATCATTATAATTGTCACCTTCTCGTCAACGGTTTCGATGTCTTCGCTGCTGTGTTTGATGACTTTGACGAATTCTTACTCGTCGACTTGGGAATATTCGATTTCTTGGCAGGAATCACTCGAGGTTGATAGTCAAACAAATCATCATCATCATCAGTGGGAATGAAGTTTGGAGGATGCACTTAACCACCAATATATTTAGTTGAATATGGGACTAGCAATCGTACCTGTCATTCTTTCGGTTGTTCGTTGAATTCTCTCAAGTGGAGGAGAATGGACAACTCGTTCGGTTGGCTCACTCATTCTCGTTACTTGCGTTGCTTCTTTCTCAAATCGAGGTTGTGATATAGGCTGTGACGGAGTCAGAACTGGCATCTGAATGAGCAAAAGGTGAAATACGCTCTCAAAGTCACAAATAAAGCGCTATTTAGCCATTTTCAGGTGTGGCAAAACATTTGATCTCGGGCGGGCTCGAACAGCCGGCCTTCTGTGTGTTAGACAGATGTGATAACCACTACACCACGAGATCGGATGATGGAGAGAGCGCGTGGTGCGCCTTTCTGAGACGCGCTGGTGAATTAATAAGGATGTTTCTAGTGAGCGGAAGGGGATTCGAATGCTGCCATTGCACCCACTACAACACTTTATTTTTTTCAACATGTGCCGAGTAATTTCCGTCATAGTTGATTTTTGTTTAATGATTTCTTCTAACCTTGGTCAGACCGTCAATGGGTTAAGTGTTCATAGGTTAATTGAAATGTTTCGAGGATAACATTTTGTAATAGCTTACCTTGCAAGTGGGATCGGAAGGGACTGGGGCCATTTTGAGTTGTAATCCATCGGCCGTAGCAACGAGAGTCATCACATTCGCAGAAGTTACAGGACCTATTATGGAAAGAACCTATGGTAGTCGAAGCTCCCCAAAATACCCGTGAATAAAATTTCTTCTAATGACATATTATGTTTTACGTTTATGTGCTCTGATTACTGTAACTTCTCCTTCCCTTCTCATCGTCACATCATCCCATTTCGCGTACCTTTAGTGCCCGAGTAATAGCTGAGCGTGGGCAGTTCCGTGCTCTTACAGCAAAGTATCTCCTTTACGTTCGGCCAAATGTCATTGCTCCAGCAGAAGATCTGTTAGGGACTTACATTTTAACGATTTTTGTTGAGTTTAGAAATTTGACATGAACAGATAGTAAGGTTTTTAATGGTCATACAGGCTTGCCCACCACATCGCCATTTAGAAGCGTGACCTTATCCTGTGATGACCAGATCCGTATTGAGTGATAAAGCTTAGGTCAATCAAGGGTCCAACTCACAGTGATGGGTGCGAACAGTGGGAAGAGGAAAGAAATCCAAGTGATGAGAGTGTCAGCGTCAGGGGGCATTTCCATTACCACCATGGAACGGAGAAGCTCGGCCGAGTTACGGATCTGAGACAGGGTTTCGAAATCGAAAGTTCACTCAGAAAGAGGACACTTGACGAGCATTTGCTCGAGAGGATGAGAGGAAGGAGGCTTGTGATCCTCCTCCCCTCTTTCCTCCTACAGAGGGAGAGCTTGATAACCAGCACATTGAGTTGGCTGAGCATTTCAAACGCGCGATACCTGATAGTAGAAGCAGAGAATGGCGTAAGGAGCGCAGAGAAGAATGAAGATGGCGATGAGAAGAAGCACCTGTTCATAGGTGGATTCAAGACAAATTCTGAAATCTACCGCCCAAATATCCGTAACCGCTAAAGGTGCGTTTCGGTATTTACCGCACGAGTCGGTATTTCCGACCCTCTTCCCTTTTTCTTATCTATAACTGAAAGTAACGTGACGAAGTCGGAAATATCGATTTCGAACTTCCAAATAGTGAGTTTTTGTTAATGTTTATGGTCACTCACAAGTTTTCCATGACTGGCGTCCTCTTGAGTTTGTCTGGTGAACTGAATAAACGCCGAGTAGTCAGCAGGACGGACGGGAAGATTTCTGATTGGAATCGATTTAATTTGAGATTGCAAATTGTTAAGGAGTCGAATGAGACTTCCGGGCGGGTCTATCAACTGTGCACCTAATATCCATTTTGAGTGAGTGATACCGTCGTATTGGATTCACCCACCTCTTCTGTGTCTTCCTTCCCAGAATGGCCCCTGCACAGATCAGAAAGACGAGAAAGCAACCGATGAAGAGAAGGAGGGAAGTGGCTGTGAAGGCGATCGGCGTGCCGCTACAATTTTATCCCTTTATTAAAGCCTTGTATCATAATCAGTGCTAGGTTAATGATAATTTGCCATGAATCTGCTCATGGCATTAAATTATTAATTTACCTGCTGATAGCACAGACGTATCTGAAGCTGAACTGCTTCACTGGAATGGCCGGAGTGACGATGGGAAGAGTGAGAGCCAGAGCGATTGCAATGAGAGCTCCATGGAAGATTAGACAACGGATAGGAGTGAACAGCGGTCTGAGGAATAGTTATTGCATCCAATATCAATTAAGCAAATATTTATCAGAATCATGTGGACAGATGTTATATCACACGCTCATCTCTTCTAGTTCAGTAATAATCCGGATCCTAAACCACGAATTGTCTCGCATCCTAAACCATGAAAGTATCCAGAATTGCATAGTCACTTCCTCTTTCTCTGTAACTCTTCCTCATCTTATACCAAGTGTAAGTTAATCCATGGGATCCACTATTGTATTCCTTTTTCGCAAGCCAATTCATTTCTCATACCCCGAGAAGTCCGTTAAGTGGGAATTACTCACTGCTTGGGTGAACTGGCAATCACAATAGTCCGCTCGACGGCCATCAAAATGAGAGAGAAGAATGTGTAGATTTGAGTGAACTGAAATGACACGCAATATCCCTTACAGTACTGCACCAATGATATCGGAGACACAACTCTGACCGCGCTACTCATGGATGAAAATATGTTCGTGTTTTTTTCTACCCTACCCCTCTCTCGATTCTTTCATTTCTCTCGGTGTTGTGCGTCAGATGAACCAAATCAAGGAGGGATGAATTGAAGCAGTCGATTAAATTCGTTTATCTCACCTGTTGCATGAGTGCAGTCATCCTACATGCGCCCATTCCCATCGTCCAGTCTCCATTTGCAACGAAGATCAGAGCGAAGAGCACCGTGAATCTGCGAAGAAAAAACAATTTATTAGTCGACTTTGTTGAGATATTTACGTCAAGGTGAGTATATTCAGTCCTGCCAGGTGAACGAAGAAGAGATACAACAGACGGGCGCGAAGCTTACGACTGAAATTAAAGTTCTTCGAATTAATCGAAGAATATCATGAAAGTTTACGGTAAAAGCACTTCCGCTTTCAGCTTTTTAAAGCATATGAACATACTCATTATTCTTTTTGCGGTGATTACGTTTCATATAACGATGAATATAATCACGAACTTGCCTATACCGTTCCTTAAAGTGACCGGTCTTAGGGGGGAGAAAGGTAAAAAGGTAAAGTCATCCCGGTAATCTAGCCACTTTCGTCCTGCGGGTGATCACTGTGATTTTCGTCCTGCGGGTGATCACCAGTGATAACCCGCAGGACGAAAGGGGTTCTTCTTAGGGGTATGGTTGGGAGAAAGGGACATTTTCGATGTAAAATAATGGAGACAAAGACACTGAAGCAAAGAAGAACTGACTAGAAGAGAATCGTTACGAGAAGAATAGCATTGAGAAGGTAGGACGCAGTAAGAAGAGCAGCAAGGATGATTGCTGTGCTCGTGCGGAGACTGGCTGAGGTTTGCACTCGAATTGCCACCTGTCAATAAATACATAATTGAAAATAATGAAAAAAATGACGAATATATGACGTGAAATGTGGCAATTCCACCAGTGAAATTCAGCGAGATTCGCTAGAAATGGGTGTGTTTTAGTAAACAAGAGTAAACACCTACCTCCGCAAGCGTCTCATCATCCGTCACATATTCCACCGTAGACATGGCGAACTGTCGACTAGTATTCGCCCTTCATACTCGTCTTCTTCCTCCTTCTTCCCTTCTCTCTCCTTGTTTCAGTGTTGCCTCGAGGGAGAGAGCGGGGAATTGTGAGAGACGAGTCTGCCGAATCCCTCTCTGTTCTCCATAGCAACCGTCCCGAATGGATCTCGGGGGAGGGAGAGGGGAGGGGATGGGGGAGAGGGGAGAGACCGACTTAGAAGAGTCCGATTGTGTACACTACGGGAGGAACACAGAAACAGCATGGACACATATTGGGAAAGAGGAGGAAGAATGGTAATGGAGGGTTGATCTGTAGTGATTGTGTAGTGCGGAGTGCCCCTCATAACACCCTTATCACTGATGTCCTCGCCATTCGAAGACAGACATGCTCTTGTCTCTCTCATTATTCACGTTTGTTCTTTTGAATCTACCATCGGTTTTTGCCGAATTCCCCGTTGTCACTACTAGTTATGGAACACTAAGAGGTTACGTCTACACAGCCGATGACGGGACTGAGGCGCATATCTTCAAGGTTCGTTATTGTTTGTCCCCTCGCTCAAATAGGCCATTTCCTTTCAGAAAATTCCATTCGCCGAACCACCAATAGGCGAACTTCGATGGAAGAAACCAGTAGCAACTGAGAAATGGAATGGCACTCGGGATAGCACCTTGTGAGCGAGTGACTCACCCTTCTCTATTCACTGTCTATTCTCAGTTTCGGCCCAGCCTGCGCACAGAAGACAATCGTTTACAAGGGTCCAGTCACTGGATTCTCAGAGGATTGTCTCCATCTGAATGTGTATACCAGCCAAAAATGCAGAGAGGTTAGTACGTGATAATTGAACTTTGATCGAGTGATGTAAAATAGAGAAATTTTTTTTTTTGAAATGATGTCAGGCCATTTTCAGTCGAAAACATGTAATGTTGTCTTCGTCATTCATGGAGGAGTCGGCATTTTCGAAGCTACGATGAAGTTTCCCGATGAAGCGCTCGTGAGGAACTTCATCTCACAAGGTCACTTTTAATCTCAACAAATTATCATTTTCACCACGTTTTTGTTAATACAGCTTACTTTCAGCCTTTAGATAATGAGAATAATTTTAGACATCGTTGTTGTGACAACTGCCTATCGCCTTGCAGCGTTCGGAGCCATGTCATTCGGAGACGAAAATGTTCTTCCATCGAATCTAGCGATGCATGGTAGGACAATCATTTACTTAGAGGCTTGATATTCTCTAGATTTCAGACATCTTGGAAGCCTTGAGGTTCACTCGCAAAGAAATTGGCAACTTTGGAGGAGACAATGAAAAAGTAAGTGATGCAACGATGAATAAATTGTCAACCTATATCTTGATAACTGTGCTCGGCCATTCTGAGGGCGGTCACTATGCACTGATGCTTGCATTCTCGCCTGGTATTTCGAAACCTGGAGGTTCGAGACCCTTTCTATAACTCAAAACCAATTCTCATCAGAGAAACGTCTATTCGAGAGTGTTATCTCCATTAGTGGTCCGAGTGGATTGGAGTCACAAGAGCAGACAGTAGAGAGGAGTCAACGAGTGGCAAAAGAATTAGGGGTAAGAATGTCTTTGTTATCAATTAACAATTTCTACTATTATAGTGTGTAGGCTCAGCACGGGAGATTATGGACTGTTTCCGACGATTTGATACTCAGTGAGTTTCATTTTATGATGACTTACGGAGAACGATTATTCCCAGGACTATCGTTAACGCAACCTTCAAAGTACACGGACCGAATATATTGTCGTCTCAGGTAGTATTTCATCACTAATGAAATTATCTTAATTCACTTTAGGGCCCAATTGGAATCACAATGGCTGGAGAACTCTTCCCTCTCTTCAAGGAATTGAGAGAGAGAAGAGATCCAGTGCGATTGATGACTGGAACTACTATTTACGAGGTTCATTTTTTCCTTTGACAACGCGATAATTAATTCTTTCCAGATGCCCGGTCCTTCTGCTAAGGACAAAGTGAACCGAGTATTGGGAATCGTTAATCGTGAAGAGTGCTATGAGAAGTACACCAGAGACACAGAGTCCGGAGAATTCAGTAAGTCGTTGGAAAACACGATTCGAATTTAACTCGATCTGACAGCTCCCGGATACAATGAGGTCTCGCAAGATATTGTCATGACTGCTCATTTGTACGCTAAATATCAGGCTGAGATTGGAGGAGAGGTCAGTTGTATATTGAGTACTTTGTTGCAAAATTATCGTTTTCTCCTACTTTTACAATTTCAGTACTTTATTTATCTCATGTTCAGGCCTATCTCTATGAATACGACTATCCCATACACGGTGACCACACTGACGATGTCTACTTCCTGCTTGGATTCCACGAATATGAATTGGTATGTTTAAAACGGAGGCAGCAGATCTCACAAATATTACAAATGCTTATTATATGTTTTGTTCGTACTAATGACTACGTGGAGCAAGAAGAGTTGATTCAAAACATTTTATAAACTTTTTTTCGCAGGATGATAATCAGAAATGGCTGAGTCGGGTCTATCCACGGTACTTCACGAATTTCATCAAAGGAAGACGACCAGCAGCGGGTTAGTTTGTGCTAAACCTTTCCAAAGAGATCGAACAAACTTTCAGACTGGGCACAAGTCACTCCACGACTAATGAACTACTATTCTATCAATAAAAGTCTCACTGACGATGTCTATCCACACACGAAATATGGTAAATGATATCATTGTTTTCGTTCAGCCAATGAGCCAAATTCAGAGTACCAAAACAACATCATCCAATATTATGATGGAATCGTCAAATACGATAATTTACTGTTTCTTGTCAAAACTAAGGTTATTTTCACCCTTCATTCTCCTTTAAAACTGATCTTTAAAGGTCCTAAGTGCTCCAGTGCAATACAAATCTCTCAACTTCAATGGAGACTTCCAAGATTTCTTCGAGTCTCTCACAATGATTGATGCAGTGATATTCTTCTGTTTTCTCGTTGGAGCTCTCTGTCTGTTTTGTTGCCTATGCAAATGTTTCGGTCGTTGTTTCACTGCCATCTGCTGTTGTTGCTGCCGATCGAAGAGAGATTGTGAACATGAACCACTCATTGTTTATCAATACCGGTAGATCCCTCGATAAATTGTTCACTCGTCGTCATTATTTCCCTCTAAGCATCTCACGTGGATCATTAACTCCTTAACGGGGGAGTTCCCTCTGGCTGAACCCCACTTGCTCCTTACCATCCCTTATAATCCATCCCTCTTAATCCAAGATGGAAAGCTGTGACGGAATCTTCCTGCAGGCTGTTCCCGACATGATCATTCGCACCAATAATTAGTCATTAATCATAGACGAGAGATAGTGTCTGATCGACAGAGGCAGAGATGTAGAGGATATAAGAAAAACGTGAGAGGAGAGGGGTCCTCCTCTGCAGGTATTTCGTATTGACTCCGCCTACCAGTCGGGAAGGAGAAGATCAGATAAGCCCGGTCATTCTTATTCCTTTCCTTTCCCAACTCTTCCGTTATGTGGCGCACCTTCAACTTTTGTACGATTTTCGTAATTGTTCTCTGCGTGTTGGCGATTCCGTTCATATATAATTTCATCATCAATCCCTTGCAGAGTATGCCATCGACCGTCCGTTCCTTCTCCGTTCTTCTCGGTCTCGTCGGAGTTCTCTCCGCGCTTCCCATCGAATCGTCGACTACTTTCCCTACTGAGACGACTACGATCACTTGGGTCGCCAACGAGCAGATCAGAAAGCACATCAACCTCATCAATGTAAGTATCCCTCACATGAGATAGAAGTAGCATAGTTGTAATGAGCCTTAGTTTTACAAACTCAATGTGAGAATTCTCTAAATGGGAGGCGTCTTAGAGTTTTTCTAGCCATTTTTTGACATTATATTTCTTTATTCAATTAGAAACACTTAGAAACTTAGGACAATGACGAGATTGATTAGTGTCAATCTCGTCATGGTTCTATATATCAACCATATTAATAACATTCATTTCAGGAATTCGAGCGCATTCGTGAGGAGATGAACGATGCCTCGGTCGAATCGACGACTTCATCCGATTCGACGATGATTCCAATGGCCGATCTGGATGATGGAATAGAAGCTGCACAGATGCTCATTCACAAGTTCTTCGCTATTAAGAAGGATCTCGAGACGAAGAAGCAGGAATACGCTATGATGGTGAGGAAGAGGGAGTGAGGGGGGGGGTAGATGCTGGTAGACGTTGTTGTTTATAAATGCGTTAAAGAGAGATGTGGAGAGACTATAGAAAATATCAAAAAAAGAGTATTACTGTATTATAGCAGATCTATAAAGATAAGGTATAGGTGGATGATAACTGAAAGAATTCGGAGCTCTGGAAAGATACTGTAGAGGCGTTTCTAGAGTCTGTCTTACGGTAGATACTCTATGTATTGTGTGCACTTCTGTATTTAGATAAAGTGTTGGATAAAATAGCTATTCTCAGAAAAGTTTCCATTTGCTCTAGTAACCATTTAATTTCAGACCACGACTACAATCGCCACTACCACTCCCGGCAGAAACTTCATCAGAAAGCTCTTCGACAAGATCAAGTTCTTCGACTAAATGGAGAATCAATACCCTCTCCCGTCTCCAAACCGTAATTCCACTCTCGACTACCCAAATCTTTCATTTCTCCTTTATTTCAGCCGTGTCGAGCCCTTTCCATGCCCTTGTTTGTGTCTGACCTTTCATAGCCCTTCACCATTCGCCAAAATCCGCATAATTTTCGAAATTACGGACATATCACTGTTTCGTCATACCATATCATTCGCTCATTTCCATTTCACTTCATTTCTCCTAGATAGACCAAAGATTCGCAGATTCTCTCAACATTCCACTTTATCAACTATATTGCTCACATGACTGTACCGGGATCTCGATCAACCTTGACTTCCCTAATCTCCACTCAGATTGTATAATACGTGCACCGATAAGACGACAATAAATGGTGCAGATGAAAGATAGATTGGCATCTTGATTGAGTGATGGGAAAGGCCATAGGGCGATGAAGAGAGGGGGTCAAGGGAATGGAAGAACGGTAGGGGTCAGAGAGGGAGAAGGGACTAGGGCAGAGGAATCCATGGATGAATAAATAGGGAAGAGCACCGGGGGATACTCAGGTAAGGAAGGGATTGGAAAAAGTAAAGCTAAGAGATGTGCAAGATAAAGATCTCGGATGCGAAAGAGTGCTAGGGAATTTCGTATTATTTCGTCTATTTCATCAGGGAATGGAAATGGGGCCAATGATATTGGGAATGATAGATTAAGATGTTTGTTTAGGAACTGGCACAGGAGGAGACTTCCTCATCCACTTCCTGATGGACTCTGAGAGTGACGCGCGTGCCTCTCTGAGCCATATTCTGCATCTCGGTCCCTGCAAGGTTTCCAATATACGGGCTTATCCTCGAAATGAAGTCCCGAGAGTTCAACGAAACGTGGTTTTCTCTTAGACACGAGAAGTTTTTGTCAACACATGAGAAACGTCATTGTTGAATTCCGTGCTGAATTCGTTCAAAGGAATGATCTTTCTCTGGTCAGAGAAAGGAAGAGATCACGCGGAATCGAGAGGGTCTCTCACCTCTCTCTTCGTCTTCATCGTCAAAGTCAACCATCGTCGACGTGACTTCCTCACCGCAGCATCTTCAATCAATATATTACCTCTGGTATAGCTATGTGTTTTGATCCAGAAATAACTGGATATCCGCCTTATTCTCATGGAATACAAACAAGGGATATTGCGAAGAGGGCTTCTCGACTAGAAGGGGATAGAGAGGTGTTTTATATCCTAGCAAGAAGGGATGAAGTACCTGTGACACACACAGCAGCACACAATCGAGAGCAGAAGGAAGGCCACAAAGAAGAGAATGACGATCATCATGTCCACGACGTTGCGACTAGCTACAATGAGAGAAGGATGAGGAATATTGGAGGGAGTTGTTGTCATGGGAATGGGTCGCCCGTAGGCTCTTTCCCTGTCTTCCGGTATATCAAAAGTACAAAGTATACTCATTAATCCCTCACTACTTTCCCGAGAGATCTCGGCTTGGAATGCAAAGTATAAGGTAGATGTAGTGAAAATCAAGGCTCAAAACACGGAATTAGCATTCAACCCCTATGTCATCATTTATTATTTGAAATTTGATTTTGTCTTTCCTCTTAAAAATGATGACTGAAGTGGATATTGATTAGGCTGATATTACGTCATCTCCCCTTAGAAATCATGTATTCCGGTAGTCTAATCACAATGTATACTCAATTGCCCGCCCTAATATTCATCGAGTGTATTGCCCGGGAAGATAAGGATGATAGCCCAAAATATCCCATACATAGAATCCTATAATCCACATCAGGGACTATAATGATAATTGATTCCACCCGACTCGTCTTGCTTGTAGATCAAACTAACGGAACTAACGGTCGAACTCATCATTATCGATCTCCATGTTGAAGGAAGAGGATAAGAGGAGTGTTGACGAGATATCGGATAAGGAATGAAAGATTCAGGCTCTTTTGACAAGGATATGCGTGATAACCTAGGTGATATACGGGAAGCAAAAAAACGTTTGTGGGAAGAGAGAAGAGGATTAGATGCACAGAAGGATTCATCGATCGTCGAAACGCGGGAAATATCACAATTCAAACCAAAACATTCCATAACATGCTAACGAGGCACATTTCACATGCACAGACATAATTTATTGCTGTCTCAAACCCGTGGAGAATGAAATTCAAGTCTGCAAAGTTGGAATAGTACTAGAAGCTGGTAGTGCGCTGCTTACAATCTGTCGATAGCTGATGACGAAACGAGAAATGCTTGATCGATTATAGATTTTCAACAACATCTTCCTGCCTTCAGATATGTAGTATGCTTCAGCATCCGAGAGTTTGCAGATTCTGAAAAAAATGACTCTGATGGCTCTGAAGTATGCCTGAACATCACCTCGGCCCGGAGAAAGTTGTGTCATTCTGAGTGAGAATTTCCAGTCCGGCCCACTTGCAACTCTCCGATTGAATACCGTACACGTCTTTGACGATGACCTCGATTCGACTGCCTTCTTGGGCCTGAATCGGATCTGATTTACTGTTGTAATATGTTCAACCATCCATTGCTATCTCAAATTATGTTTGAATATTGACTACTCGGCTATGAAGATAAAAGTGAGTGGAAACTCACCTTTATCTTGTAGAGACACTCTTCAAACTGTATTGAATCCGACTTGTTCAGTCTGCCCAATTCGATGACTTGATCTTGAAGAGTCGTGGTCGCATTGAGGACTATGAAGCATCCATCAGGCTGGAAAGTCCAAATCTTAGCTCGATTAATCATCTGAGGTATCTGATAAGGAAAAAGTCCCTTCGAAAATGAAATAGTGCTTGAATGTGTATTTCCGCTCGCTAGTCGGGTCATGGATGCTCAGCACTTGTGGTTACCACATGAATTACATGGACACCTATGTTTAAATCGCCTGACGACTAAAAAATCGCTTGATGTGGATACACCTTTACCTTTCATTTAACTATGGTCATGTGATCGTAATTGAATTGAGTACCTGGGCCGCGCAGTATAGTCCTCCGTATCCCGTTGGACAGCGACATCTCGTGCAATCATTCACATCCTGCACTCCTCCATTCTGACACTGCACGATCACTCCATCGCATTTGTCTGCAGAGCATTCATTATCTCTAAACCGTCCTAAGACTACCATGGTTTAATAATGTAAAAAATAAGATAAAGTGCGTGAAAGAGATAAAAAATAGCGGCAATTTTGGTAATCATATTATTTCTTCATGATTAGTCTTTCCATTTATCTTCGCAGACAAAACAATTATTTTGTTGCGAAATTTCCAATTTTGACTGAACTATGCAAGGAATGAGCAGTATCCCCTTCCTTTCTGTAGGATGATTCACCCCGTTTCTTTCCCGTGTTTGACAGATCGGTAGTTGATGACGAATTGAACGCCACGACTACTCCCTTTGCAGTTCGATATTGACTAACCAGTGCAGTTGTATAGTCGATTAATGATCATGACATCGTGGAAGGAAGGCAGATAGTTTCCCATGGACTTGCGATAGCGAGGATCGCGCGGGACCAGCGCAGCCTTTTTATAGTCCACCGACATCCTCAATCATGTGAATTGGTCGGCCGTTGAAACATCATTGGAAATATATTGTACCTAATTTCCATCTTCTCCTTCTTACAAGCTCAGCCAATATAATGTCGAAATGACTCACGTAAAGTAATCGTAGTGTAGAATACTCGCATAATCGTAGTCAACATTCAATGTGCTTATATTAGTCGAGTTCAGGATGTCAAAATTGAACATACCGCCTGGCTGAAGTATATATTTGAGAATACAAAAGGGAATAGTTTCGAATTGTGAACATTATGGTTAAAATTATGGAGAATACTTACAGCCACATTCCACTCAACAACATGAACGTAGTTCTCTCTATCTTTTCTCTGATGGATGTGATGTACTCCCATTAGATGCATTAGTTCGTGTGTGACTTGACTCATCTGTAAGAATTCACATAATCTGTTGAAAATATAGTATTATTCCATCATGGAATGTTTGGACAGGTTTCCTCTGTTGTTTTCCCTCTTTTTTACTGATAAAGATGCGTTTGCGCCGATTTGTCATGCATGTTTTGTATAGAAACGTACGGAATTGCAATCGGAAGAGATCGAGAAAGTTTGCTCCTTTCCTGCCTTTCCCACATCCGAAAAACATCCAGCTCCATGCATCACTTGCACTCTGGAATATTACTTTCAGATTGGACGAGTATCCGATATTGGCTTGTTCGATTCAAGGATGAAAATCGTACCCGTTTCACGTTCCAGATTGTTGTATCATCACAAAAAACCCGTCGTCTAATCAATACTCATTCCATACAGTTGACTCTTATCTCGCTAACATCACTCCCTTTCTTTCCTTCTTCTCACTATACATTCAGAAAGGGCACCTTCCTTCTCTCTCTTTCTTTCTATTCGGCAGCGCGCGCGTTGACCTATTCGAATCACATCGCATTGACAATGTGATGACGATTCCCTCCCGATGGAAAGAAGAAGAAGAAAGAGGGGAAATTGAAAACAAACCGATCGATTTCACTGCCGTTCCCTTCTCTGAACCGCACACAACTTCGTCTCTCCCAATAGTCCATTCCGGCTCGGACCGTTGGCTTCAGATTATCGGCTAGAATCATTTCATTAAGACCAAAGTTCAAAGAAACGTGAAACAGAAGAGCAACTCACGATAAGTCCGATAGTAGTAATAGGGAATAGTAGCATCGGTCCATTTCGCACGAATTTCAGCTTGCGAATTCACCTATAGAAGGAAATGATTCGAATCTCACCATTCCTTTCCTCGCAGTATTGTTCTTCCCAAGCTTACTCACCTCACGCAAAGCCAGTATGAGTACAGGGAACACGAGAACTCTCATCTGACTACAGCAGAGAGGGAACGAAGGCGATAGTTATATTAGTGGAGGTAAGTAATGTAAATCCGAGTAGTAGATCATTGGAGTCACTGTAGACTCGTAGAGAGAAGAGGCGATGGAGAGAGCCCCTCTGGCTATGGTGTCTCTTTCCACTCTCCTTCTCAATCCACCTCACTATTTGTCGTGAGTATTATCAACGGAGGCCTCCTCACTATCATCATTCTATAATCTGCATCGGTGTGGTTGTCTGTGTCTCTCGTTTCTCCCTGCTCTCTCCCTCACTCTCACCTCTTCGAGAGGAGCAGTACTACTCAACAACCCGACTACTATTTTTGTGCTCGGCGATACAACAAAAAAGAGGGCAGAAGAGTAGAGCGAACTCTCTGGAACACACTGGGTAAATATAGCAGACGATTGCAGAAGGGAACTTCCGGGAAAGAAGAAAAGAAGTAGTACTAACACTGAGATTCCATCACTGATTTCGCGATCAGTGTTCAGGTTCAGGGGTTAAATGGAAATATTGCGATCGTTAACTAGGCTCTATTTCATGCCCATGGTACATCTGACCGACAAGTTAATACTTAAATTTGAAAGGAAGGGTGATTGTAATCTTCGAATTGAGCTCTTCATCTTTCAAACTACAAGGCGTAGGGGATTTTCCGTCCATATGAAAAGGAGAGACATGTGGTGACGTCTCCACAGGGTTTTTGCGCGCCATTCCTCCAATCTCGCAACATTAAAGGACTTTCATCACTGATAAACCTGTCCTTTCCGCCCATTCTCGATGCTTCAATCACCTCTCGCAATGAGATAAGCGACAGCCATTCACTCGGATCTCAGTTGTACTGATCGACTATTCTTCTCTTCTTCTAATTGGGATAAGCAAATGTCGTCAGTGCGAAATGTCAGTAGGGAAAGAGATTGCCGATAGAAGAGGAACGAGAAGAACTGATTCATTCTCGGTAATGCCGTCCCTTTCCTTATAAGAAGCCGCTTCTCCGCCCACTGAAACACACTCATCTCATCCTATTCTTCTTCTTCTTCTCTCCTCCTTCCATTCCTTCCCCCTTCTCACCTGAGAGAAGCCCGATTCCCTCCCCTCTTCTTTCCTTCTAAACGAGCATTTAGTAGTCGTCTCCTCAGTACAGTAGCTATTTCAAAGTGGCCCTACGTTTCTTCCCATTTCTACCCTCCCACTCCATTACAGTATCCTTCCAGTGTTCTCAAATGCCCCTTCGATGACAGCTGCAGTTCATTATAGCCCGTGAGTTTTTGCCCACGCAGATTTCTGAGTGAGTCCGGTAATGGTAAGAGATTGAAGTGACTGTTGCACATTGAAGGCAGCCGCTCAATCTCCTTGCCATAGCCGGCAACTCAGAAAGACGATTCCCGCACATTCATATATAAACCTATTGATCAACCATCTCACCATTTCCCAACAACATCCCGAAACTCTCACTCTAATCATTCTTTTTTGAGACCCGGCTCTCCATCCACTATCCCGACCATCTGGCTGATCCGCTTTTTAACCCACGGTCATTCAATTGAAATTATCGCTAATCTTTCGAATTCAGATAAACTATAATGGATTGCTGAAGACGACTGCCGCTCATTCTTAGCAAAAAAACGCGCTGTTACAATAAAAAATCTCTCTATCGGAAGGCTGCTGCTGACTAATCGCCTCCTTTTGACAGATGATAGAAACACTCGTTCGTACAGTGACGCTTCTTTCGTTCTTTATTATTCGAACATAATTAATAGCATAATAACCAATGTTTCACTTCATTGATCTTTGAATTTCGAAATAACTTCTGTTCCAGTTCACTCACTGAACTCCACCGCATCCGCTAATTAGAAAAAACAAAAACTTGTATTTCACAATCAATTTCTCGTCTATCAAATCATCCTTCAATTCTGTTTTAGTACACTTTCCAAAACGAAAAAAACTAACGGAACAGATTGCGAACCGATGCAATGCGCTGACGGCGTATGCTACTGTTACAGAAACGATCGATTTCATCAGAGATTTCTTCCCAGTACTCTACTTCCGTTTGATTTCAAAGAATGTGGTGGGTTCTCCATGATCTTAATTCGCAATCATAATTCTTACCAGGTCAGCTCTTCCTTCTAGACAGTTACCATATCGAGCAATCAGTCTCGAATAACTGTAATCAGTTCCCTTCTTCGATTGATGGTCCCCTTTCTCAATCTTGGTCGGATCTCTCCTCTTTCTGTTCCCATTCAGAAAAAGGAGCCAGTGGTCCCGGAGTAAGTCGTTACTATAGGGAAGACAGGCGAGAGGCGAGATGTTAATGTGCTTTTTGGGAGATGGCTCAAACTAGTCACTACTACTACTCTAGTACGTCAAAGATGGACGTGAATGAGGAGTCCATTCCGAATATTTCTCACATTCCGAACACTCCACAGTCAGTTTATCGCTTTTATATAAGTTTCATGTGGCTGGAAGAGATAAATTCTCGACAAACTGATAAGAGTGGGTTCTTTAATCGTACGAAACGATCAGATCAAATATCAGAACAGTTTGATTATATTCCTCTTTCTAATGCCTTTTCTGATCTTTCTCTAATCTAATTTCAGTTTACAATTCAACTTTTCAATGGAAGCAAAGTTGTGGGCACTTCGGTTTGGACTGATGACGGTCTTCACTGATCCTAATCTCGTTATGAGACATGTCACTGACCATCAAGGAGTTGACCAGGTACATAAGATTCTTTCAAATGACAAACAATTCGTTTTATTCAGAACGCAACAGACCAATCTAACTCCTTGCGCGATCTGATCTATTCCATCACTCGCTTACCTAATTAGTGAATTGTCAGTAAACAAGCCGTGACTACCGATAAATCAACAGATATTCTTTGTAGTTTTTCTTCTTGTGTTATCTGTTTTCCAGATCTACTTTCCCTTCGGGGGTTCACATATTATAGGAATATGCATATCCATTTTAATGATCTCTACAATCCCATGTCTGCCATACTTCCCCTTTTTGCCATTCTTCTTCGCATGGCATTATTCTATTGCATGCTATTATCTCTGTACTTCGTCTCTGTGTGTCAGAGTGAGAAGAGAACATGTCATTTCGAGAGGTGCACATGCGGAAAAAGAAAAGGGGATGAGTACCGAGACGGGCAACATATGGGTACAATGTGTTCCAAGCCATGAAATGGAATTTCTAAATGATCCATCTGTGGTCAGAGAAGGCGAGAGAGTATTACGCATGGTGATTGTACGTCCATGTGCGGATCATGGCAGGGAAGAGGTCCATGTCGGAGGAGGAGTCTTGATCCACAGTGATCTTCATTCATCCGCTCATCCCTAGTAAG
Source organism: Pristionchus pacificus (assembly GCA_000180635.4). Lineage (NCBI taxonomy): Eukaryota > Metazoa > Nematoda > Chromadorea > Rhabditida > Neodiplogasteridae > Pristionchus > Pristionchus pacificus. The sequence continues at coordinate 5,381,063 of CM026580.1, forward strand.
CTCCCACCTCAGTGATCTACTTGCTCGATCAAAAGTAGACAGCCTCGTTTTCAATCACCAGTCATCATGGCCCACAGTGCTCTGAAGGTAATTTCAATATCTGATAAGTCCATCGATGAGACAAAACGTATAGGTCCAAAGCGTAATACACAAAGGTTGCACCTACTACTTCTATGATGATCTTCCATATTCGACCAACTTGACGGTCTACCAAGTAAGTAAAGCAGATTTCCCCCATTTGATAGACATCTGACTGGAATTCTCTCTCTAAATCATGTGTTAGCTTTTCTCACACTCAAATGGGGTGGTTCAAGCCGAGATTTATTAGTTCGAGAAGCAGCGATAACGGTTTACCCTCACTTTAACAGGGAAAGGGTTCGGTATTCGCTCTCTAGTCTGATTAGAATTTAACCTAACTTGCAATATGCACATGTTAGGAAGTCTAGACGCCTACTTGTGAGAAAAATACAAATAGTTGAGATACGTCATCGATTAATATTTCCCTTCTCCATTTCTCTTCTCTACACCGAACAAGGGGGGACATGTTTTTGAGTAGAAGAGAAGCACTCGCTCTCCCCTCTTTGTATTAGGCCCATACAGATTCAATTGACTTGGCAGAAAGGGTAGATATTTCCCTCATCCGTTCGTCTATTCTCATTTTCTCAGTCGAACTCCACGGCCTCTTCATTCTCACCCTCCTCATCTCCCCTTCTTTCTTCATCGCCAATCTCTTCACCGCCTCTATCGATGACCCATTTCGAGGTGAAACTTTCTATTTTTTTCAAAGAGGGAGAGGAACTCCATCTATTTCGCGCCTTGAAAGGGAGTTGTGTCTCTCGAGAGAGTCTCTAAGGGAGCAAAAAGGGGAGTGAGAGGACGGCGATGAGAGAAGTGTTCATTCCAAGTGACGACAACCTCTTTCTCCCTTCAGAACAGAATTGAATCGCAGTGGAGAAAGGGATCGTTCTCCTTTCCTGAACCGATTATGCATAACCAGGTACTTTTTTCCTGTCCTACAGAAGGGAATTAGGGCGTTCGAATAGCGAGGATCGGCACGTGTGTCGAGTGTTCTCTTTCCGGTCAGATAGACGAGAGAGCATGCAAACTGAGGAGAGTCACAGTATGAATTATCACCACTAGTTCACAGCCGCCCTCTCCGATGTTCTTCCCTCCATTGGCCCCTACTGGACGATTCGCTGCTCCCATGGAGGGCCATCGACCTCACATGGGAATGTGGACCCAGCCCCTGGAACCGAATGGACTGTGGAACCAACCGATGGTTCCGATGGGAACGTGGAATCAGCCTGGGGCTCAGAACTTCCTCGTTCCTCCCTCGACGAATTGGGCAATGAACATGCATCAGCCAGTGGTCAACCATGTGAGCAAATTGATGTTAGGACCACCATGAAAACCATTGAAATCACCAACCATTGACCACCAAAGATCCAACAAATTACAAAATCTGTAGCTTGATATGAAAGTTTTGCAGGTCGCTCCCCATTTCACGGTTCCCCAGTCTACTCCGACTCCTCTAATGCAACAAACGATTCCACCTCCTCGACAGACTCGCACTCAGGTATTCATGTGACTATCTGTTTTGCTGAGAATAATCTAACTACTTCAACTGGGATTGAAAAAAGAAGTGTTATTGAAATGTAATGGCGTATCGTTGAGACTACTCGCACTGGTCCTCATCAGACTACTCGCACTGGTCCTCATCAGACTACTCGCACTGGTCCTCATCAGACTACTCACACTGGTCCTCATCAGACTACTCACACTGGTCCTCATCAGACTACTCGCACTGGTCCTCATCGAAACCACGGAGCATCGGCAGTTTGGGCACATGATGTATGTACACACAGAATATCAAAATGATTTTTGCCAATCTCAGAGGAGGGCGAGGGAAGAACTTCAGAGGGCTGAGCGAATAACTGCTGGTGCAGGCGGAATCAAGATCAAAATCAAGTCTGACCGTGTGAGTAAAAGAACTGTATTGATACAAACTGTTGTCTTATTCATCACTGTGTTTTTTTTCAATTATCACGCTGAATTTCTCTTTTGCAGAAAGAATTCGTCTCCGAAGTGCACTACCTTCCTTGTCTTCCTCGTGTCCCGATGGAAGACTCCAAGAAGGGAAATCTCCATGGCGAATCCCTTAGTGTGCGTCCATTTTTGGCCCATAAATCCTGAATTAATGGCATCCACGGGGAGGGCCACGAGAATTGAACAAGGAAGTGGCTAATTTCATTGTAATTTCAGGGATTCCCTTCACCCGCTGACAACGAAGTTCGCACGATGTTCAAGAGTCTCACAATGTAAGACAACGAATGAGTCGAAACGTGATACAATCACTCAATCGATTCGACCTATCCCGATTCGCGATATAATCAATGAGATTTGTATACGAAATACTATATTGTACTCTACTCACACATACTGACTATGCTGATAAACAATGATCTATATCCTTCCCTAACTAGCATATGTTTGGGATCATCTGGAAACAAGCTGAGATTTCAGAAGAAAAAGGATTGAGTGACTGTGTTCAGACAAAGAGTGGTGTGTTATGATTACTGGCAATTGGTGAATCGGGACACTGAAACTCTCCTTCCTCTGCCTCTTTGTTCCCTCAGTCTCTTCTTTTCTGCTACTCTCTCTTTCTTCCTCCGGTAAGATGGAAAGGAAGGATTCTTCTTCTTCATCATATTCTTCTTCCCGTCCCTCGAATATGGACCAGAATGGAAACAAGATTTGGATTCCTCTCAGTCGTCATAATCATCCACTACTGAGAAAGTATTGGAAGGCCAATATGAGTAAGTTCACAATTCGTTGTAAACTAGGGCATACGCTAGTGCATACGCATACGTCTTGACCTAGCTAAGAATTTCCTCAATTACTGACTTCTGTGTTTTTTGTTTTTGATCTCGGAAAGTCGATATTTTTCCTACGCTCTTCTTCACCTCTTTCGCATGTATCTCTTTCGCACCTCAGAGACAAAGAAGTTACTTAAGGTGACGCGTGTTTGCGAGTAACGAGTGAAAATACCTTTCAACCTCTTTTCATCGCGACTAATGAACGATTAGACATTCCAATTTCAGACTACTTTCGCAACGAAAGAGAGTGGGACAACTTCCTCTGTTGGATAAAGAGATCGAATCATCGAGATCTCACCACTGCACTCTATTACTATCAAGCATACAAGAATGGGACCGATCCCATTTTCCCTGAAGCTAATGATGAGAAAGAGGTGAGCAAATCTACCTAATCTTGTCTAAACTCATTGCTCAGAACGTGAAAACGATGAATAGCGAGGAATTCATGTCATTGAGAGATATCATGAAGGAGCTTCTCAACTGGGTAAACCCCGATCCCAATGGAATCTGGAAATAAGTGATCAAAGTAACATTCCGAGTGTTCTCAACAATATCTGCACACGAATCGTGGTATCACTTGTATGACATCATCTGCCTTTGCTCCATTTACACGTTATTTCCTGCAGATAAAGGATTATTTCCGTACGCAAAAGGCCAATCACTCCAAAGAAACTCACTCTCATCATCGATTATGTAAAGTGAACTGCCTGGGGCAGAAAATACCGCACAATAAAAGGGAGGAGAAATCGCGGGGTAAACGAAACCCTCTCTCCAATTTCGGTTTGACCGTTGGCCTATCACTTCTCTTCTCCTACTCTGGAATCGAAACCGCGTGTTTTCGGGAGGAATTGCATATTTGAGCAGCCTTGTCATCTGCCTGTTTTAACTTTTCCTACACGGAACAGCTCCTTTTCGCTGCCTTCGCGTCGTTTGATCAGGCGTCGCATCCGGGGAATCGAGAGCTATAAAAGGAGAGTGGAACTTCCAGCAAACATTATTCGAAAGGCGCCATCCTATTCAGAGGAGTGTGCTCAACCCCCAGGTGAGTTCAACGTTTCCGCTCTTGAGATTGAGAACGTTGGAATGGCAGGGAAATGCTGAGAATCATCTCTGGATCCCTTCTCATCGTGGCTGTTGCCACACAGGAATTCAACGTCGATGCCGAAAGTGACATTCTCACTGAGTAAGGCTTATGATATTGTTATCCCGCCCCTTACACTACCCAGCAATTACATAGTACGAATCTGACATCCCGATTAGTATCTCAGCCCGAGTAAATTGATTATGAGGGAAGGAGATGTGACTTATCCCCGTCTCCTTTTCATATATACCTCACTCCAAGTTGCTAATCGGGATGGGGTGGCTAGCCCGCCCTTTGTGAGATGATTACAATCCACTTTTACTCATTTCTTCTCTTCAGACCCATCGAGGTCGGTCGTCGTTTCTCTCGTCAGGCCGAAGTCTCGAAGGCATGGCCGAACGGCGTCATCCCTATCGCTTTCAGCTCCACGTATCGTGAGTGCAAACAATCTTTTCTTATTTGGAGAATAAGTGTTTTCACTGCGTCACTGATAGTGAGAAGCGATGTTTTGTTAGTGTAACCTCACGATTTCACGAGGTAAAAAGGTGAAGGTAGAGGTAGTTATGTCTTCAGGGCATTTCAAACGCGCGGAACATGCACAGGATTCTTTTTATCGATGAGCGCGCAGTATAACTGTAAAAATTATCACCTCTGGTTAGCCAGAGAGTTTGAAGGCTGAAAATGGTATAAAGTGCTGTTCTTCAGCCGACAAACAAAAGGCGTCGGCAAAGGCGGGAATGAAGAGATGGGAGGCGAATACTTGCGTTAGATTCGTCAACTCGACTGAGAGCACGAGGGACAAGTGAGAACTGATATTAACTTATTCATGACAGGCGTTAATGCTCAGATAGTAGTGTCATCTATCCTCATCTGAGCGCTAACGCCTGACATAAAATATTATTATGAGAACTATGATATTATTTTTATATTATTTCTAAAGCACTATTCAACCTTCGAATCACCAATACAAAGATATAATTTGACTACTCATCAGAGTGGAAATCGTCAACGGTGGATCTTGTCAGTCGTACGTTGGAAAGTATGGAGGAAGACAGACTGTCATCCTTGGCCCTGCTTGCAATGGAGTGAGTATTATTGTAAATCCACAAAGGATAAAGTAGGTCCGAAAAAACTAAAGCTTCGGCCTGAATCAGCCTTGATTAGCCTAGCAGTGATCTCACGCAGGGCACAAATGTCAAGGTTAACGGAACGACTTTAGCTTTACCATCAAGGCAGCCTCCCTCATCAATTCAGATAAAGAATACTGAACTGCTTGCAGATCTCAACCTCCGCTCATGAACTCGGACACGCGCTTGGTCTCCAGCACATGCAGACTCGATCGGACAGAGACACTTACGTCACTCTCCAGACAGGAAACATCAATGTATGAGCTATTTCATTGTGCTGAAACTCAGACCCTAGACCCCCATACCATTGAACTTTCCGTACTGCAGACGGAAAGGATCCGAGTATATGCGAAGAAATGGAATACGTTTCAGCCCGGCACCTTCGACCTCAACTTCAAGATCGAGGCAACTGCAAAGACAATGGACGTACCATATGACATCACTTCCATCATGCACTACCAGCCATTCGAGTCAGTCATTCTCCCTTCGTTATTACGAACGAACTAGTGTCAAGAGTGGTGTTGAATAGTGTGAAAATATGAAATATCGATATAAATAGGTCTCCAATTTCAGCTTTGCCCGTAATCCTCAGCTCCCTTCCATCGTTCCCAAGACGATGTTCGCCGAGTACTCCAAGTGCATGGGCAACTACGAGCCTTCGTTCTACGACTACCTCAGAGTCAACAGATTGTATGGATGTGACAGTGAGTATTTTTCCTTGCCTACATCATTTTACCCGAATCACAACGAAATTCACAACGACGCTAGGTCGAATGAGAACTCGTTTGGAGGCGAGAGAGAACATATTGCGAAACAGTTTTCATTCAACCCATAATGCCCATAATTCCAGAGAAGTGCTCTTCATACCGTACTACGTGCTCTAACAACGGAGTGATGGACGTGAACAACTGTAATCAGTGTCTGTGCCCGGCTGGTTGGGGAGGAAAGACTTGCACCGAGAACGTAAGGCATACTTATCGATAAACTCTTAGTTTTTTTATACATATCGATAAACTCTTAGTCTTTGCTCAAACGGAGACTTGTGTTGGGCATGAACATGTAAGACTCACCTAACACTGTCCATCGACTGTAAAAACGTGGATATGGGCTTGAGAACAGAAATTTTCAGCCCACCGGCTCTACTCTGCTCACTCCGACTTCCCAATGGCAGCAGATTCAGACAACTATTGGAAATCCCCAAGACGATCAACTGGCCGAGTTCTCGTACAAACACCTCGTGATCACTGTAAGTGCAAGGAATTATCCTCATTTTGGGGAAAGCTAGAGCACAACAAAGCCTACTATCGAATCTTCCTTGGATTGACATTTACTAACGCACACATTCATGGTAGCTAGCACGGATTATCCGACCGGACTATGTCTCGGCGAAAGATGTATCCGAGCATCTTAAACTACAAATTGCAGGCTCCCGCTGGCCGTAAGGTGGAGGCGAGAATTGATTACATGTGGGCGGGAGATTCAGCCGGATGCAAGTTTGGAGGAATCGAAATCTTCGAGAAAGTCGATACGAGAATCACTCCTCCTCGGTAGGGAATTTGGCTCTATTTCAGTGTCCTGTCCCATGCCGATATCGTGGATTTCGTCATGGGACCAAGGAATTTCAGTAGATTCCGGTAGTCTCTTTCTCGTTATTCTCTTTCCCCTCGAAAGGACATAGACGTCTGGACTTGCTGACGGGAGAGGTTTTTCCCTGGGCGGTTCCTCAGCTTCCAACCAAAAGAAGATATCCCGTTTCTCGAAATCGAGAAATTCTCTTCACAGATATACCCATAGTAACCGACTGCGCTCTCTGAAATCTGGACTATTTGACGAAAGCGTCAAGGCCGAAGAGGAAAACATAGAAATATTGGAGGATTTCTTCTCATTCATTACAGTGTGTGCAAGATGGCAGATGCGAAGTCTTCGTACACTTCTCCCTCCACTCGCATGTACATTCGACTCTACAATCGCTTCTCTCAGCTCACCGCTCACATCTCATATCGATTCGTCGTAAGTTTGACACTCAATTGGGAATAATAAATTCTGCGTTGTTTAAGAAAATATTTATTTAGAAAGTAGCAATATATGAAAATAGTGAAAAGACGGAAATGATGAGCGCATGATCAAATACGATTGTGAGGTAGAAACTAACAGTAATAACTACTATTTCAGTGAATCCTACGGCCTCGACTGACAGATGAAGAGCTGCATTTACTAATAAATTATTTGCAATAAACATTGGCAAATTGAGTACACATTGAAGACAAGAATTTACAGATAAATAGATGAAACATAGAATAAGATCAAATTTTTGCCTAGACAATTGAATTGATGCTCTGGTAAGATGTGGCAATCGTGGAATTGGTCCTAACGTCCATTTCTATTTCGTTCGGGTCAACCTCTCTCTGCTCTCTTACTCGAACTTTCTTCTCTATCTTCGCTCTCTTCTGGGATTCCTTAGCAGCTCTACTCACAGTCTCTCTTTTCACTTTCAACGTTTCTCGAATAGCTGATTCAGGTGCCTTATCACTGTTCCAGATTTCATCTAGCGCTTCCATACGAACATTTCCTACATCGAGTCTATCAATCCTAATAGGGGTAGAGCCATCCATAGCTGTGAGAACTTGGTTCCCAGTATCCGGGGCCATATGCGCCACTCTTTTCTTGAGACAGATTCTCCTCATGTCGGTCATCACGATGTTCTTGAGAATCTCGTTCTTGTAGATGGCTATCGAATTTCCCATGAGGACCTGCAGTGATAAACATCAATGAGTGATCCCTACGCCCCGGGGATGTTTACATCTTTCCACACCTTCGAAACAATCTTCCTCCTGATGGATAATCCTTCCCTTGTTATTCTCAAAGTTTCTCCCTGGGAGTGGGGGTGCAATGATTCACTCACTCGAGTACAGATGAATAGGAGGTAGAGGAGGCTGTGAGCGAGAGGGACGTAGTCGGGAAGCTGAGGTGTAATGTGGAGCAGGATGACGGTCAGGGCTCCCACCATAAGCATGTTGGCAGAGGCCTGAAAGAGGGCTGTGTTACAGTGAAGATGTGTTATCGTGTTAGAGAAGAAGTTAAACATATTCTTACGGATGTTACCTGAAAGGGAATGAAGAATCGCAACATGGTGCTTGCTTTTTCACATTCGTCAATCTGAAAAAGTCGGATTATACACTCTTTTTTTATTGGAGTGTGTTATGCATCTTGATGGGATACTTACCGAATATTTCATATTCACATCGTAGGTGTTCTCTCTTTCCTTCTTCAGTGCAGTGGTGACCTTCACGAAGACGAGGTACATCTGAGAATTCTCATTTCATCCCATAAGGCATTTTATTCTCACCAAGAAGAATGAAGAAGTGAGGATCGAGAAGAGAATGCAAGTGAAATAGTAGGAATCCATGAAGACTGAAATATTGAAATGTACTATGGAAATGGAAAAAGTCGCTCACTGGTAGCTCTCAGAAAAAAAAAAGCAGATTCCAAAGATGAGTATCTGAATGTTACAAAATTATAACATGATGACGATGCTGCAGTGATGTACCTTAGCAGCGAGCATTCCCAAAAGAAGGATCGGCTTTTTCTCCTCATGATAGGTTCGGTAGTGATAGACCGCGTGGTAACGCTCATATAGGAGGTCGAAGAGTGAAAGAGATGACAGCATCAGGACTTAAATGAAGACTTGCATGAACACGACGAGGGAGGTGGACATACTTGAGAATTTCACGACTTTATGAATGTTCGGGTTGATGATCTCAGAAGGAACAGCGAGTTCGACCATTCTCCATGAGACCGTGACGATGTCAAAGAACGAGAAGAAAGTAAGAAGTCGTCTCAGATTTCGATGGATCAACTGACGAACAAAATATAGGATTTTAAACGTTCGTATGTTCTTACGCATGTACGATTGACAGTCCACATGAAGTAGACGGTGTAGAGGAGAACGAGAAGAGCCATGACCGCCTCGAAGTAATTGAGAGGACTCCACGAAGCGAAGACGAACATCGACATCTTGAGATCTTAAAGACGAATAATCTGCAGCTCGCTAAGGTATAAAAGTTGCGATATATGCTTTCATACCGATAAGAATACTGCCGGAAGATGCACGAGAATAGATTCGCTGAATTCCAGTAGCGCGGACGAAGAACGAAGAAAGAGAACTAGAGATATCTCCAGGAAAGCGAGAAGAATACGACTTTGTTCCGAGATAATGGACAATGAAAAGGGGCGGGGATAGTGTTCTGGGAGTTGGGGCGGAGTTCGGAGTCCTCCAACTCCAGTGGACATCACCAAGAGTTCGAGCCATAACAAAAGTGCAGAAAAGCGACGTGTTGATATCCGAAGGGGATAATCCGTTACGTCGCCTGACGAATAGCAAAATTAGAATCACGGATAATATGCCCTTGAAAGTGCATAAGAAGAACATGATATGATGCAGAAGGAATGATTGATGAAATTTAAAAATTGGTCATAAAACAAGGTACATCTTAGCCCCATCGCGAGATAAAACGGTCAATGAAACGACGAACAAGTGCTCCAATGTAGTTAGGAATTGTTCTCCTACCATGATCGACGGTACGACTTAAATAATGTTGAATTTTGAACTTTATGTTGGGAAGAGTATACGAGGAAGGCAATCGGACTTGCGGATTCCTCGACTTGGTTAGCATCTTTAATGTAAAATGATTATGATGCGGAAGGGAAGACTTGATGAAATGATCACAGTTAGTGATCAAACAGGAAATCGCCGCAGAATCGAGGTTCAAGTCCTCCAAGTTCTGTGTGTTCGCCAATGTTGATCGATGCTACTGAACACCGAAACCTATATACTTTGTTTTAAAAGAGTTCTACGTTGAAGTAGAACACTTCACGACGACGACGTTTGGCGGACTGAACAACCCTGAGGCCCAGATATTTCAGTAAATTACAGTTTTTCATCGATGTTTCCATCCCATAGTTGCCTCGTTGCCAAGTTGCCAAGGTAGTTGCCAAGGATGCCGCGAAAAGGGAATGTATTCTCGATGAGCAGTTGACTTTGACTTTTCATTAATCCTCGTGGAATTTAAGAGATTCTCACGTTTTCTCATCCTCATAGTGAAACATTGCATTGTTCTGATAGGTATCGACTTTGAATTGCTTACCATTTCCAACACTTTATGATGAATTTGTATGTATACATATATTCACTGAGTCATTAGCTCTCCCTTCAGATCTCTGTGCGTTTCGTAACTATGATAGGACATTGATGAATGGAGTTGATGACACATCCGACATTATAGTAGATTTGGTATTGAAGAGATCAAGGGACGCGGAAGGGGAAGGGAAGGAGGATACGCTGATTCATTCATCACTACATGAGTTGTAACTGCTGGAACTGCAGCTGCAGTGCATATTCTGTGTATGGACGACCATGAGACGTGCGAAAAAGCGCTGATTTCAGTGAAAAAGAAAATCTTCAGGCCCTAATTGTAATTTAATATAGTGGAGAGGAAGTATAGGATCTTTCATATCTTCATTCTCGCTCTCTTGTCACTTCGGACGTGGTCGGTTCTTCTCTTCTTCCTTTATTTTGGTTGGTTGTCGACCTTTACGTATTTTCTTGCTCGATCGTTACAACACTCGATTTTAATGTGATCGCCAGACCTTCTTAATGAATTAGCAGGCGCTTTTTCTATCATATTATCAATATTTTCATTGCGAACACTTTTCGAAGTGTAATTATTTATTTGTAATTTCATTAGCATAATGATTTTTCGAGTTTCTGAGAAACAAAATTGTTGTAATTTATTTGTAATTTCATTAGCATAATGAAAGAGGGATATTAACTTTCAGATCTTCATTCTCGTCCTTTTCTCACTTCTGACGCGGTCGCCTCCTCTCTTCTCTCTCATTTTCGGTCGGGTTTTTGTCTTTTTAATCTCGCCTGTTTGCTAATGATGTGCCTTTTCTTGCAATGTTGTAGTCGAACTCTATTTAACCCTTCTTCTTCATCACCACCCTTCTTCTTGAATTAGAATGCGACTTAGAATATTCTTGTTCCTTAATTTTTAAACGCCTTTGGTAGTCCTCTCATGCCAGTATACTGTGAACCTTCATGGCCGCTTTCGATAGTTCTTGTCTTGCCATCATCCACCTTTTGAGATCCCCTGTGAGAGAACATAAATTTCAATCTCTTCTCTCCTCGTTGTTTCCGCTTTTAATCGTAATATCCTGTCATATTTCTTTGCACATCCCTAAAGTTTCCTAATTCTGTGACCGAATTCCTTGAGAGTTGTATGTTACTTTCTTCTGATTGATCTCTATTTTCTAATTTCAGCACTCAAATCCGCGATGGCCGCCAACAATATCACCGTCGTTACCATTCTCTCTTCAGACTGTGAGATGATCGAGGTGAGTTTCTATTTGTAAAATATTGTATTCATATAAAATTCATTGCGTTATATACTATTCATCTTATACAGTATTCATTGAAGGATCTCGAGTCTCGCTCCGCCTCTCTCCCGGCTGCAGGCACTATTACGATCTCGGATGACTCGGACGAGGGAATTGAGGTGAGATTTCAATTCGATCTATCTTGCCATATCATACATGCATTAAAAACCCGCTTTAAAGCGTATTTGAAAACTTGTAATTGCTCGTGTTGTAGTGAAGTAGAGCCTAGATATGTTTAATGAAATAGAGTATTCGTCTTATAGTTCTCACTTCGTTGAAAACGATTGTTTGTTTAATTTGAAACGAAATCTGAACAGAGAAGATGGCGTAGAAAAGACTGATTCTTTGTCATACATAGCTTTGCTTCATTTAAAAACTCGGAATTTTTTGAAATTGAGGTAAAATGTTTATATATCTCTCCCAATTTTCACTGCCCCACTCCAAAAATTTCATAAAAGTAATTTCAGGTAGTTTCCCTCTCGACCAACTCCCAGCGCAACAGCAACAAAAGCTTCATCGAGGATGATCCCACCTATCTGCCACACTCGTCGTTTCATAGCAGTGATCGTAGCTCGGAGGTGTGCGAAGCTTCTAAATAAAAATTGGATTAGTTGAGGTTTCCGCATAGACAAACAGTGTCGTTAACGCAGGATTATATTGGAAATAAGCCTTGATGGAGATCCCAATCCATCTAACCTAGTCACGCGATTACTGAAAAATTGCACTCTGGTGTGCGCCCCCAACTTGAATTCCAGCAAAAAAGTAATTTCCAACTTACTGTATGAAGATACTGTATCTCATGCTCAATCAATAAAAAAATCTCAAAACCTCGTTTCCAAGTTGGATCCAACCAAATTGTCAAGTTTCCCCTAAGCCTGGTCGCATCTTTGAAACTTGTTACAATCCAACTTGGGGGCGCACACCAGAGCATGAGGTGAAAGCACCGTTACCTTGAATATCGATGACTTTGCAGTGTCTTGCTTTCGATGAGCGTGAAGAGGAGATCTTCGGCCACGATCAGATTCAGGTGAGAAGTTTTGTTTAGTTATTCGATCAGTTTCTTCTATACAACTGTCACGCATCATCATTTAATTCCACTAGATGTTCTAATCAAAGTTGGTTAGATCACGTTTTCTGTCTAAACTAACAACTGTAACGTTGAATATTTACATAATTAGTGCATTTTTGGACCTCCTTCAGCACAATTCCACTGTCAACATCGAGAGCGCCGTTGATAGGTGGGCGATTATTTCTGATTGGTAGATAGCTAATTGAAATAAGACTGTCAAAAGTACAAAAAATGTATTCATTGTAGGATCTTTCTTATTAAATCCAAATTGTAATAATGTTCGGATTTGAATTGATCTACTTGCAGTGTTCGTACGTGGATGGACGAGAACATCCGATCGGCCTAAGACGTGAAGTCTCAATAGTACAGCCAAGGCCTCTTCCTCCTGACTCGATATCGTTTCCATATCGTAGTGCAAATAAATCTGATTGACACAATATGAGAAAGACTTTCATGCCACTACTGAAGGAAAAGAAAGAGCTCTTATGAGATCGAGAAGGGAAGAATTAAGGAAGAAGAAGGAGGAAGAGAGATAAAAAGGGTTTCAGTCAAGGGTTAGGAACCATAATAACATCAGAAAAAGGGAAGTACATCACAGAGCGAAGAAATAAATGAGTAGTCAGTGTTTACCTGTCTCCTAAAATATTATCGGGCAACTTTGAGCAACTCATCGCGAAGGATTTTTGAGGGAGAATGCATCCCATCATCAAAAAGGGATAAATTGATAGAGAATGAAAGGATGTGTTCCTGTTTCTTTCTTATGTTATAAGATACAGACGTGGATGAATAATAGAATGGAATGATTCATTAACAGAAGTACTGAAGTTTGAAATCGAGCGGGCGCTATCAGGGAACAGATTTCTCTTGCCTCGTGCTCTCCTAGAGGAAAAATGAACACAGATAGAAACATTCGCATCCACATTCTTCCCTCCTCTCTCTCACTGTTCCCCATTCTCCTTTGCTCTGCTCCTCTTTATTGCAATCATCCGTCACATTTTGTTCCTTCTTCTGACATTTTCACTGAGGAAAATGGTCATTACAAGTGAGTTAAATATAATGTCTGGGGAAAGGACTTTGTATTTGTTGAGGTTTCATGCACGGAACAACTATCTTCTCGTTGATTGCTTACATACTTTCCATCGCATCGATTCTTATGAACCGAGTTCTCTTGCACCGATTCAAGGTTTGTTAAATATAAATGTTCTAAGTGTTAGCGAGTCATTTTTTCAGGCATTCATTCTCCTGTTCTTAGTCAGATTGGTCTACCTCGGATGTATTCTCTTCCGTGAAGTGTGGGCTTCAGCATATGATCAAGATGTATGACAATTAGGCTCTGGACCGTTTTGGGTGTCCCATCAAAGTTTTCCGGTCCCATAATAGTTTTTCGGTCCTTTAAAAGTTTTCGGGACCCCGAATAGTTTCCTGGACCCGAAAATAGTTTCCTGGACCCGAAAATAATTTCCTTTTCCCGGAAATAGTTAACTGGAACCATCATTGTAATGTTTTAAACGCTGAGCAATACGCACTAAGCATCAAGCATTAAGTCTAAGGCATAACAATGGTCTACTGGGGCTCAAGATGACTTTCATGGCACTTATTCAATAGCACTTGGAAAGTAATTGGTCCAGGAAACTATTTTTGGGTCAAGAAAACTTTTGCCGGGTCCATAAAACTATTTTACGGTCCAGGAAACTATTTTCGGGTCCAGAAAACTATTTCCGTCTCCAGGAAAATATCGCTGGGACCGGACAACTTTCATGGGACCGAAAAACCAGAAAACTTTGATGGGACACCCAAAACGGACCAGAGCGGACAATTATTTCCTACTCTCTCGGTCTGCAGGTTCTGTATCGGTACTCCCGGTAAAATGTCTATATTGCCGACAAATATCGGAATTAACGTCTCTCATTTTATCTAGACTCTCTCACCCGTGCTCACTATTTTTTGTCTCCATCTGTCAGACGGAGACATGCCGAACCTGCAATTCCTACTCCCTATACATGCAGAATATACTAAAAAGATATTAATCATCTTCGTACAACACTTACCAATTTCTAGGCGCTGTTTGGGGAGGAATCAAGTACAACTATATGTGATATCGTTCACTTGATAATGACCATCTCCATGAATGTCGATCCCTATATCATGATGGTACGGAAGAACAAGTGAATATTACCACTGAAATATTCTTCCAGGCTTTGATAGTTCATCATGCTATCTTAATCGAACAGAATGAGGCTAGATGTCTATCCATTATACCAATCGTTCTCGGGGGATTCAACTTGGTATTTGCAGAAGTGATATTGCCAAAGTCAATTATATTTCAGATTGTCGCAGCCGCTCGAGTCATGGTGATCGAATCGAAATCCATCTCATGCTACAGGCTCATCGACTATGGTATTCTCGAGAAGGTATGCACTATTGAGTACTGCGTATATTTGGACACATTATAGTCGATGATCATTGCTCACCTCTTGATTAGATTGGCCAACGTGTATTCTATCTCGTACGGATTCAAGAAAAGGGGACTTCCAGATGGTAAATGGCTTCTTCTCAGCGTCTTTTCTTGTCACGATTTTCAATATTATCAGGAATGCAGCTTGCAGTTACACTATGCATTATCTTTGAGGAGACTTTCGCTTTACTGGAGGAGCTCATCTTCTTCTTTTGGAGAGAGTTGCGTTAGTTTTGTCTTATCAAATTATGTCCTATATTTAAGAATGATAACTGAACAATGCAATGAAACAAGCTAAAAATAAGAAAAATATTTTCAAGCGTATCTAATTTCAGCCGCGATGGAGAGTGAATTGTTCTCATTCATGGGTTTCTTATCCATCTGCAAGACCATCCTCGTTTCTACTTGTTTTATGACTTTCTTCGCATATCACGCCTGTTGTAATGAGAGTATAGAAGGTTATTCACGGTACCAAAGAGCTAGTGATATCGTCGAAGTAGTTGTGCACCGAGTGAATTCTGATGATCCTGAGCAACCCGGTAGCAACCCGGAATAGACCGAATTTCTTAACAACGGCCTCAGATCCAAAGCCATCTTAGATAATAACTATTTCGATAAAATCGATGTCTAATTTTGACTAAAATGGGTTCTTTTTGTTGTAATGAGTTCTATGAATCAATACAATAAATTCTGTTGTAACTTGTCTTTGTGTTCGGAAGCAGAGCAGTCGTTATCAGATGGTCTTTCTTTCCTCGTATTCTTCGTAATTGACTTCTCCCTCTACAAATCTCTTCTTCTCTCTCGTTTTCCTTTCTTTCTGTTCGATGACTATCTTTTCCCAGTCGCACTCTCACATCTCGTGATCAATTCATAAAGTGGCTAACATCTCTTCCTATTCTTCTCGTCGTTTCTTCCGCTTTGATCTTGCACCATTTTCATTCTCGTCTTTCCCTCTACTCAGATATTCTTGCTACTACCATTTTTTGCACATAAATGCTAAAAAGCGTGGGAAAATAGCTCGCTGTTCATCTCTCAATTCGTTTCACGTCTTCCTTATTGATTCCATTCTTATTGCCTTACATTTTCTTCCTTTCTTCTTCTCCTCTGGCGTCGCATATCTCATTCTCCATTCCATTCTTCATGTCCTTCCTTTCAACGTTATGACATTCAATGCTTGCTAATGTTCGTCCTCAAAAGCACAAAGAATGTCGATTCTTGCGCCTAGGAAGGCGTCTAACTAACTCACGAGGAATTGTTATCGAATTGCATGCAAATGTTTTAAAGTACAAAATCAGCCCAATCAATCAAACACCTTCGATAAAAATGGCTAGCAACCACATTCCCGGCTAGGTCGCTATGACTTCTCTCGCTCTCACTTCCTCGACTCACACTTTCCTCTTCCTAGTTCAATGTAGAACTTTTGCTTCAATATCATTTTTATGTTCCGTTTGCCTTTCAAAACCTTTACAATTTCCTCTGTATCTCAACCGCTCGTGCTAACTTAGATATAGTTTAAAGTGTTTTTTCAGGCTTCAATGAACTCGGTTGGATCGGATTGTGTTCGTCAGTCGACAATGGATGATGATCTCGCTCAACGGGCCGTCTCTGCTCCATTAATTACGTCAACTCTACGAATTGAGGCTCCAACTATTCAAGATGTTAGCAATAACACAGAATGACTTCGTGTTCATATTTTATTGCATATGTGTTCGGAAATGAATTGATATTCCGTCAGGAAATGCTACCTAAACATTGATATCACATAAGGGAGCGTTCTGCAAAATTGCTCTCCATGGGAACAAAATTTACAATCGAGGACTTTCGGCGTTTCTTCACAAATAGTTCTGAAAAACTTATATTCTAACAACAAAAATTCGGACAAAAAACTGTTCTCTCACACCGTTTCTGTATTTTTTGCATACTTTCATTTTACATAGAGCTTTCACTGTACATATATTGAAATCCATCAAAAATTCCAGATTCTCAACTCGGCCATTAACAATGACCCAGGAAGTGATGATGATGAATATGCCAGAGACAGCCAAGAAATGGTGAACAATAATCAATTTGCCATGCTTCTCTAAACTCATTCATGATATTGATTGAATTTATACTTTCACGAAAAAAAATTTGAAATTAAATTATACAACCGACGATTGAGTAGTATTTCGAAATATGTTAAGAAGCACAAAATGAATAATGGATAACGGTTTTGCAACAAATATGAAACTTGAGGTATCAAATGTGACGAGCGAGCACAGTGTCGCTGCATTCGGGCAAGACCATGGAATGCAATATCCCCCAAGCTTGTGTTCATCACAGGCAATATTCATTATTTTGTTCTCTTTCAATACGAATCAGCATTACGAATCTTTCGATATTTATTTTAACCATTCAATGTTTACTAGTTTGCAAGAAGATGACTTTTATATTTTTTTCATGCTAATTTCCTGCCCTGGATGATCACTGCCACTGGGATTATGCCCACTCGATTCATGCAAGAAGCCACACATCAAGTGCAGTCGCTGTGGTATAAGTATTGTGAGATTTTCACAAACTAGATTTATTGGTTTAAATGCAGTCTTCTGAACAGACATAGGGATTCATCTAGGTACGAGTTTTCGCCTTTTAGATACGACATCGTACAACATGGAGATGAATTCCCTTCAAAATGAGTCGACGCTTCGCAATCTCATAAGCAATTACAATCCGGAGACTTTCGGCTCTGCTTGCGCTCAAGTGAAGAAGTATGAACGACTTATGGGAATATGTGCCGACGAGAATGCTCGAAACGAGGTAATCAATCGAAAACAAAAATCATAAAATATATTTTAGGCCTATAGGAGGGGAAGGCAAGATGTCATGAATGAGATGGCCGGGTTAACCTTAAGAAATAATAGTTGTACAGTTAAAATAATGATAAATCAATCGTTTCAGGGGCTCATGCATAATCATCCTCCTCTTGACAATTCAACTGAGAGTGGCGAAGTTCCGCCTCAAACAGGATCGTCAGCAAGCGGATAGTAAGGAAAAGAATAGTGATTGAGAAATCTTTTTGTTGTTCCGAGCATCTCCGACATATAGCCGTTAATCAGATCTGAATCCTCTAATGCCATAAATTTAGGCTCTTCGCATCTCTCTCTCTCTCTCTCGCGTTTTGTAATTCACCTATTCGATTATTACCCACTACCTTTTCTCGATAAACAATTTAGTTTAAAAAAATGAAATGCAGTTATCCGACATGCACAAACAGCCTTCACATTCATTCTTGTGATCTTCCAATGTGCCCAATTTACCCACTGCCGATCGCTCATTAACGTGAGAATTCTCCTCTTCTTCTTCGCCACTTCCCCTTCTTTCCTTCTATTGACTACAGTCGCAATCTCCTCTTCTCCATTGATTTATCGAAATATTTTCATTGCTCATCATCCACTATGTTGTATTGAACAACGGATTGATATCAACCTCGAGCTTATTCAATTATTTCTCGAAGCGAATTGTACTTTTTAGATATGTCGAACTCTCACGTGGTCATTGAAATGGTACCAGAAAAGAAGGAAGAAGTCATTCATAATTCTCGTTTTGTAGAGGAGAAGAAATGCACAGAAGCTGCACAGAAGTGAGTTATTTCACTAAATTGCAACTTTTAATGTTCAAAATATTTAAATAATTACAATATAATGTTTATCCTAGTTTGAAGAAATGAACAACTCAAATAGTGTTAGGATGAAACGAAAAGATGATTACATTTCAGCCTCCTTCTCTTCATCACCACTCATGAGCAGAACGATCCACTTGTGAACAAGGACAAGAACACATGGAAATTGAAGCATCCGAAATCCTGCGTTTTCCAATAATTACGGAACTCACCCATTGAATCACCTCAATATCACCGACCCTTGTAATAATGGAACAACGGGGGAGAATGTGATATTGAGAGAGATTATTATCCACTACACTTTATATCATTGCATTCGCGATAGTGACCCAACCATCACTCAATACTACTGCACTGTTTTGATTCGGAATAAATACATTTCAAATTAATTCTTGATTAGCAGAAGGGAGATTAAAAATATGATATTAACGTGATCCCTTCTAGATCGCCGAAGGCTTCAGCTACGTTTTACTTCGTTTTCCTTTCTTTCGACTTCCTCCGGAATCTCTCGTCATTATTCGCTTTATGACTTTTTTTTCTTTCTGACACTTTATATTCTCAGAAGTGTTAACCTTTTTCCAGTCTTCTGTCCTCAGATATTGGCGGCATACACTTTGTAAAGAAACGCTAGCGGGGAACAATCGTATCCTTTGTTTCATCACCTTTTCGTCTCTATAACGATTAGTCGAGAGTGAGAGGCACCAGGCCATTACCAGAGGGTGCGATCTCTTCGAGGCCAGGTCAGAGTGTGTATCGATTGAGAGTGGGGTCACGCACTAGTGACGCTTTTGCACTGTCTATCGCGTAACGTAAATCAGCGACAAACATATGTTGAAATCAACGAGAAGAAGCCCGAGCTGTGGAGACCGTGTGAAGAAGATCAAGCTAGAGGCATTTATGTTGACTTATCGAATCACAATTATTTTTTAGGCAACAGATCATATTTCCATGCTCCCCGACGATTGCCTTACCGGCATATTTTCGCACTTGAACCAGTAAGTGATTTGTGATTTTCACGCCATAAAATATCGTTATTTTTCTTACCATTTCTCTATTCAGCATCGACGTGGACGAAATGAGCGTGGTCAGCAAAAGGATGCTCGCAGCTACACTTGAAGCTGAAAGGAAACGTTGGAGGGCACGTAAAATACCCGCTTATCGGGTTACCGTTTCGCAGGTTATTCATTTAATACTATCACATTTTAAATTAATTTTTTTAACTTTCTTTCCCGAAAATTGATCCTCGACTCTAAATCTCCGAAAATATATAATCAATTAAATAATTGCAGGTGAATGCCAGAAAGTTCTTGTTCACATTAGAGTATGACAAGATTGAAATTAAACGAACTGTTAGAAGTACAATTGCCGATTGCAATGCCAGTTGGAAGGAGACACTAAAATTAGAATTCAATATATTTATCATATAGATGACGAGCAATCAGTAGGGTCCGTTGTAGGGCTGTGCAGGGGGAACAGGGTACACGGGAGAGTTGTCAACAGGATAGGGCTGAGCCGGAGCGGCCGGGATCGGGTATGCATTTCCACCGTAGTTGTGACCGTTATTGTACTGCTACAATGGAAAATATCATTGATGATTTAGAAAACTCAGAAATAGCAGAGCGTTAAATAATTATATCCCTTCTGGAAGGAAAGTACAAAAAAATAACACATGTTTTAATTATGGTGCGTAAATTATGGTGCGGCTAAATTATGGTGCGTATAACTCACTCCATAAGAGTTGTAGGGAGGACGCTGGTAGTCGGAATGCTGAATAATAAGCGATATCGACTTGTTTAAAAGAAGTCTCACCTCAGGTCTTCCGTGTCTTCTGGGCGGCTCGACGGGCTGGGGTTGACCCGAGAAGGCATCATCCTGCAAAGAACAAAGTTCATTCAGGAAATAAATTTCATCAGCTTTTTCTCTTCTCTTGTTATATCCAAATGTCACTAGGAAGATCTTCAGCAGATAATGTTATACAGAAGAAGTAGGAATATACTTACGCCGACAAGGACAGTCTCTCTGCTTTCGCTCTTCTCATGACTTCTGTGCTGTCTTCCGAAAACGATAAGAGGAAGGGCGAGGAAGATGAGAAGGAGAATATTCATCGCTGATCGATAATGAATTCCGATCTCCTCGCCGCAATTTTATAGGAACTTATGCTGTGACTGTCCGCGCCGTAGTCAAAACATGATATTCCTTTGCCTTCGTACGTCATCATTGTGCGATTCACCACACCGTCAAGAGCGCGGTTACATCAACCTGCAATACACAGAAAAGAACGCTCCATGAAATGCTGTAATTGACAACCTCGTATTTTAAATAACCTCTCATTCAAGGACAGCTCAAGTAACTCTTGAACGTCATTGTCATCTAAAAAGTTGATAAATAGGATTGTAGTCCGTGGGAGTTGCAAAACATGTTTCCCAATGGCACATCATCATCACCATTGTGTTCATGCGCTTACGCACAAAAAAGAGAGAGACGGACGGACAGTAGAATAACGGTCCTTTTGAGAAAGTCCTAAGGGAGTGTGGGGACAGAAAACGATTCACCAGTGCAAACATCTTCTTGAGTCACCACAAGTTTCTCAATTCACTTCATATCTTCCCCCGGGTGGATACACAATTTATAAGATCAGCATCTCATTTGACTCTTGGTGAGTCATTTTCTCCGAATTGTTGCGAAGCAACAGAACTGGGCAGCTTATTGTTCTTATCTTTGTGCTGACTCGCCACTCTCCAGTGATATATTTGCGCACAATTGGACTGTCACTCCCTTCCTCTCGACAATGATTCCCGTCTCAGCCATACAAACGTCCCTCAAGGTAATTCGTTGTTTTTGCCTTATTTCTATGAGCGAATATCATTCAGCATTTATTAAATGTCATCGTCATTCTGTTCTGGTGTATTTACGTCGTTTATCGGTTCGTCAAATCAAAATGGACGCTCTTCAAGAAGAAAGAGCATTTGATGCCTACTAGACTGGATAAGGAGTTCAACCACAAGTTTATCCAGGTCAGCCTTTCATCATTTAAAAAAATATTTTTTTTATTTATTAAAATTCAGTGTAAATTTCCAGTTGACCGACGTTCGATTGCACTATGTGGAAGAAGGGGACAAGTCGAAGCCACTGCTTCTGCTCATTCACGGTTTCCCCGAGTTCTGGTACTCATGGCGGTTCCAGATCAAACACTTCGCCAAGACTCATCAGTAAGATTCCCGCAAAGGAAGAACCATAATTCAGAAGAATTGTCTGACTCTCTCACTTTCCCTTGACTTCTCGAGTCTCTGACCGATTAGAGAGATAAGAGAGTCAGACAAAGTACGCATTTCACTTCCACCTTTCAGTGTCGTTGCACTCGATCAAAGAGGCTATGGCGAGTCCGACAAACCTCGCGAGAAGGAGAAATACACAACGAAGATTCTTTCCCAAGACATCAAGGAAGTCATCGAGAAACTTGGTATGTCCCTGTAATAAAGGTCACAGAAAATGATGAGGTTTAGGTCACAAGAAGGCTATTCTCGTCGGTCATGACTGGGGAGCAGCCGTCTCTTGGATTACCACTCTCACTTATCCTGATGTTTCTTATATTTTTCACTAACTATTGTAATTGCGGCAATTCCAGATTGTTGAGAAACTAATTGTCCTAAACTGCCCTCATCCGGGCGCTTATCTAAGTGCAATGTGGAAAGTGAAGACACAGATCCTCAAGTGTTGGTGAGTAATCACCTCTAAGGTTGAGTCAGCACTCAATCTCTAACAGGCATCTCATCTTCTTCCAAGCGCCGTGGATTCCGGAAATCACCCTCGGATTCAATGATTTCGAGGTATTCACGATTATTTTCTCTCTTGGTTATCACAATTTTGTCAGTCGATCGAATACGCTTACCGGTCGGAGTACGCTGGGTTGAAGAACCAGGAGAACTTTACCGATGAAGATATGGAAGCATGGAAGGCGACATTCTCCAAGCATGGTACGCAAATATTTCCTTGTTACCCTTGAATTGATGGTCCCCAATCCATGCTCTTTAAATGAGTCCTCCTCGCTATAGTAGACGGATTCGGCCATTTCAGGAGCCATCAACGCTCCCATCAACTACTATAGGGCTGCCGCTGGGGCACTCGGCGACTTCAAAGGGATGATGCGTAAGAAGGCCGAGGTACAGAGTAGAGCTCGAGAAATTATTCCACCGTCTCCTAATTAAAATGAAGAGACGGAGGTATCATTTCTCGAGCTCTAGTACAGAGTCCACCCATTCCATGCACAATACAATCCATTCCACTTCAGCCTCCAACCCTGATTATCTGGGGAGAACAGGATCCATTCCTTGTCGTCCAATGTGCTGATCTATCGAATAAGTTGTGCAGAGATGGAAAGGTCAGTGACTCATTCCCTTCGATGCTCATTCTTCCCTTCTCTCAGATCGAATACGTAGCCAACTCGTCCCATTGGGTACAGCAAGATCAACCAGACAAAGTCAACGAACTCATCGAGCAATTTATTATGTGAACTTTGTCCCGATCGATAAATGTGTCACACTTTGTCTCTTTGGATCCCCTTATCAACACGACGTGCACTCACTCGCTTCTCCTTTCAGTTTATAGTCGTTTACTGATAAGCCCAGAATCGACTCATTCACAATAATCTCACCCAGTATTCGTTTCTCATCAACACTACCATAATCATGTTCCTCCACTTACTCATTCTGGCACTCAAGGTCCCAACGGAACTATTTCGTCGAAACCTCCCCCCATTTCAGTCTATATTCTTCATCCTCGTTTTTATTCCGTGGTCGCTTCATGTCATCTATCGTTTTACTCAACGAAAATGGGCTCTTTTCGCGAAGAAAGAGCACAAACTGCCCGAGAAACTCACGAAGGACTACAACCATAACTTTGTGCAGGTGAATCTCCCTTTATCTTTCTCTCATACCATCCAATTAGCACTAGCATGAAACTAGAGTAGAAAACCTCATAAGTGTCACTTCTTTCGCAGTAACCATGAGCGAATACATCGATGGTGATAATTAGAGAGAAGGGTGACGACAAAATGAGATCTGACCTTTTCGGCGTAATCTCAGCGCCGACAACAATCGCATTAATGTCTTATTTCAGCTGAGCGACGTCCGTATCCATTACGTGGAAGAGGGCGACAAATCTAAGCCTCTTCTTCTTTTCGTCCACGGATTTCCCGAATTCTGGTACTCATGGCGATTCCAAATCAATCACTTTTCGAAGACACACCAGTGAGTTGATGGGAGGGATAAGTGAAAGAGAATTGTCAAGTAGAGTTCTACGTTCGGTTTCGGGAATACCGTCCCCGTTCAGACGCTTAGAAAAAAAGAGATAGCTGCACGAGTGAGTGCGTCAAGAGTGTCGAGAATACCGATACCGAAATGCTCAATGCAATATCATCACATTGTCTAGTGTGGTGGCCATCGATCAGCGTGGATATGGAGACTCGGAGAAGAAGGAGGAGATCGATGATTACGCTGTCAAACTACTCGCTAAGGACGTCAAGGAGATCATCAAACTGCTCGGTTCGTACTATTGAATGTTCGAAAATCATCGCATGTCCCACTTGCGATGCCATCACAGTGTGCTTTGTCCGAGCCATCGAGTAAATATCACTATCGGATAGTGAAGCTCGCGATGCGGATCTTTTTGAGAAGTTAGAAGTTAGGAAGACGCTGATTGCGCATTCTTCTTAGAGATGATAATCCTTCTTTCAGGTCACGAGAAGGCAATTCTCGTCGGTCATGATTGGGGAGGAGCAGTTGCTTGGTTCACATCCCTCATCTATCCCGAGGTATATTAGCCTCCCTTTTTCACCCTTTTTCTCCCTCCAATCCCTCGTTCGTCTATTCTTCATCCCCTTTTTGCCTACCCCCCCCCCCCCCCCATTGCTTAAAGGGACCCGGCACACTTTGGACATTGATGTTCAGATGAAAGAACTCCATTTTCCGATAAAAATGGAAAAAATAAAAAGAGATAAAAAATTGTTTTTAAAGAGTTACGAGTTTTCAAAGTTAAAAATCCGGAGCCGTCTTTTAGGCTGGGTACAGACGGCTCCCGTTAAAACCGGAGTTAAATCCGGAGCAGTCCTTTAGGCTACAGTCGAATCGAGCACTCTCCGGTCGCGCACTTCCCGGCGCACAATGAGTTTCTTTTTTGTGCTATCGATTTTTCCTTCGATTTTTACAATTTCTCCTTATTTTATTTTTATTTTTAAACATTTTCGGTGTAGGGACCCTATGGACAACCCTTTACGGCATAACTGCCGTAATTCAATAGTTCCCCGCGCTCATTATCGTCGAAATTCGATTTTGCTAATACCCATCCCGGCTTGTTTCGCTCGTTAATTATACTTCATCCTCGAAGGCCGCGCATTTTGTCGCTACGTCTGTTAAATAAACCCAATGTGCAAACCCCACGATAAAAATGCCGCAATTCTGTAGATTCCCACGACCGTTATCGTCGAAATTACATTTTGCACGAACTGTCTCTTGTATTTATCAATCGATAATTATACTTTAACCTCTAGTTCCGCTAGTTCTGCCGCTAGTTCTGTTGTTACGTGGGCTCAATAGGCCCTATGGACTACCCACCTCCAAAAATGCCGCAATTCTGAAGGCGTTCATGCCCGTTATCGTCGAAATTATCTTGTACACGTGCTGATCTCGACATTTTTCGAACGATAACTTGCGTGCACTGTCCTGCATTCGATATAGCAGCGAAAAAGTGTTCATTAAATTTGATAGTTAACCCATTCTTGATTCCCTGCCCTATTTTGAGACCGATAGGTCATTGTGGGCGGACGATGTATATGTAAACGTCTTAGATGCTCTGTATTTTTACCACTGTTTAATCGAGGGAGAGATGGCACAGCATCGAGGGAACGCATGGCATGATGGAACTAAACATCGAAAATAGTATTTTTGATGATAATTTTGAGTACGCAAGTCTATGCTAAACAAATCGAATTTACCTACCGTAATTGTCTATATTCATGCCATACTGTGTAAAATCAATAAGCAACAATATTGTTTGATCAATCGATCATCTGGCCCGAAATTCCTTTCCAACGCATTTCACTTCTTCAAACAACTGCGTCACAATCAACCAGAACTCTTTGTTCAACAAGATTTATATTAGGAATAGCTAAAACAATAATTGCGAAAGCAAAAAAAATATTTACAACACAAGTAATGGTGCCTTTGGCAGCCAAGACGCATGTTCCTCCGGCAGCCTTGATCTTCTGTTCGGCGGAGTGGGAGAAGAACTTGGCCTTCACAATAACGAGCAGTTGACGAACTTAAAATATTTTTAAAAGTAACCATTCATCGAACTTAGTGTTTTTCACGAGTCAAATAGTATCCATCTTTTAACATCATACTCGCAGATGTTTGAATCGAATGCGCGAAAAAAGACCGTTCAAACTACAAGTACTACCAGTTTAAAAAAAACGTAACAATCAGATTCACCTTCTGTAACCAACGATGAGCCTTATTTTTGCTCAGAGCCTAATATTTTTTGCCTGGTTTAAACCCAACACTACCAACACAACATCGATCAGATAAACGTTTGAAAATAATTATATTTGTTTATAAAACAAGCTTACATCGTCGTCCTGAAGGACGAGTGAGGCGTAGACGCAAGCCTGCTCCTCGATGGTCGACGTCTTGTTCTAAATATCACTCAGTTGCATGGCACACACTGTTCAGGACAATTAATACTAGAACAATGAAGCGTTTCATAATACAACTAGTATTTAAATATAAATATAGTACTTATATCGATATTAATATATAAATACGAAAATAGGTAGTAAAGTGCAATGCTATTTCGTCAAAGGTCAATATTTCGAAGACTAGGGTACGTGAGGAGCAATGCAGGTCGCGCGCTGTCAAATGCCTATAGATATCGTCTGTAATACATTAAACAGACTTAAAATATTGACTTGACGGAACAACTATTTAACAGCTATTAAATTTGAGTGTTAATAAATAAGAAGACCTAGATAAGGGCTATTTTTGGCGACTTACTTTGCAATTTCACGACGGAATCGCTCGGCGTCAGAGAGATTCGCGCAATCCTGAAAAAACTTTTAATGGAAATACGAGAGTTCGTATGAACACACAAGAAAATGTTCAAAATCTCAATGATGCATGAATAATAATAACCTTTGTATCGTGGGGTCTCTTGGCAACTGATCCTTTCTCCTCTTCTTCCTTCAATCGTCGTCATCTGGCGAGAGTTGTCATCGCCTTCTCAGCATTTCGCGCCTGATTACCCAATGCTGTATTATAAACTGAATAACCATAAAACCAGACTAGACAAAACTCAACCGAATACAAATGCGAGACAAGAAAAATAGAAGGCTTGATAGCGAGAAACAAGTGAGAGAAGGAAGGAATTGAGTAGAACTACCTGCAAACACATTGCATTGATGTAACGCGTTCAGTTGTAATCGAAAAGCAGCTGTTAAATGTTGCATTTATATACCAATGCGCAAAACAACCCAAACTAGGTGAGTTGGAAGAGAATAGTCGATATATCGGGCTTGATTCTATGAGAGACTGTGGCCAAACACGAAGTAAACACGTAAAATATATTAAATAACTGAGAAAATCGGTTAAACAGAGAGAAAACGAAGTTGAAAGTGTGAGAAATCCTGAAGCCCAGCCCCCATTCGCCTCCCCCTCCTGGTACCCACCATTTCCCCGTTAATCCGGAGTAGTACTGGGTACAGTACTCGTGGAACAATTTATTAAATACCGTACTTTAAAAAATTAATATTTAATTTAAATTGAATTTTTAATTATTTTTATTTCTTCTGATCGAGTTCTGTGGTGATTTTACACCATTAGAAAGTTCATTGTCCAACATGACCAGGTCCCTTTAATGAGCTGACTCCGCGAAACTCCCTTCTCGGGATGTAGAAAAGGGGCGTTGAATTCAGGTAATCAGCAAGCTCATCGTCATGAATTGCCCTCATCCCGGCGCCTACGAGAAAGTTATGGTTGCAGTCAAATCGCAGATTCTAAAGAGTTGGTAGGTTGGAGGGAAAGGAAACATTTATGAAAAGAAAGGCAGATTGCTTTGATATAGTGCTGATTGCACATATTCAGAGTCTGTGATAGAAAACAGGGGGTATTTCAGGTACATGGGCTTCTTCCAAGCTCCGTGGATGCCTGAGGTCACGCTCGGCCTCGATGATTACACGGTCGGTTACGTTGATGAACAATCCAGAAAAGTGAATATCATAGGCCATCGAATTCGCGTTCCGATCCAATTATGCTGGTATAAAGAACAAACAGAATTTTACCGATGAGGATTTGGAAGCGTTTAAAGCTACTTTCTCCAAGGAAGGTAAGATTGATTACTCTGTTTCCGTATATAATTAGATCTACTGATTGATTACGGAAATTGCATTCATTTCCTTGTAGGTGCTCAATCGCCTCCCTTCCATTTCTACCGTGGAATAGCAAGACAAGACAGAAACGAATCTGTCAATATCATAAATAGAGTGACTAAGGTGACTACAACTTCTTTCCTTTTCGAAATCCCTGCAATTTTTTTACTTTTTCTCCTTCTAACCGCATGACTTTAGCGTAGAATTCGGTGTCCAACCCCTCCATTATGGACGAAACACGAACCATTATATTAGCTATTATTATGCTCCTCTCTTTCAGCCGTCGACCCTCATAATCTGGGGTGAAGAGGATCCCTTCCTTACTATCGAATGTGCTGAATACTCACAGAAGATGTGTCTGAAAGCAAAGGTGACCAATGGCTATTTTCATTCCCAGAGACTACTTGGCAATTTCCTGAAAGACCAGCCCAATTCGTATCATGAAAGACCCCAGAAGAGAAGAAGGGTACTATAGGGAGAATGTTTAGCATACTATCCATCAAGGAAGTCGAGGGAAGGAAAGAAAACAACACTGCATTCACACAAGAACAGTAGGGGAACTGTAAGAAGAGAGAGAGGGCAGGAATCTGGTAATCCCACGAAACGAGGGAAAGGTTCCACGCTCGTCTTTGTAGTGCCCGAGTACAATCGCAATGTATAACCATCGTGTGAATGGGAAGATTAGGCAACGTATCTAGATGGATAACGTAATCTTAAAACCATTTACAGGTCGTTTACGTTCCGGGTTCTTCTCACTGGGTGCAACAGGACAAACCAGAAGAAGTAAACAAGATCATGGAGGAATTTATCAACTAATCTCCAATTACCTTGCTGTCACAATATCCTTATTCCTGTATACATGGTAAAATGAATAAACTATCCCTGCAATAAACAGTAGTGACCATCAAGCAGTCGATTGATCACATGGGAAACTCTCCCGTTCTTCCTTCGTTTCTGACCACTTGTGTGATTTCTCATTTCCTTCGCTTTCCCTATCAGCAACTAACTCTTCCTTCCTCTTCTTCGTCATCAGATATGCTATCAATCGAGAATGATAGGCAGGATATCGTGTTAAACTTGGTCCCTTCAGTTCTTGAGTGTTTTTATCAGTGCCGTTCACCGTGGTAACCTCCCCCACCTTTCCCATGATACGCTAAGGCCAGAACCTTTTGATTCCCTCATCTCAACTCAATACTCTCCCCTTATTTATAGCCGTCTCTTCTGTTCTCTTCATCTCCTCTCTCAACATACCATAATACCCCCGTTCGCACCTTGACAAGACTATTGCCTCCTGGCAGAGTCCATATCCTCCAGATGGATCTCCTTCCCTCTCCCTCCATCCTCCCCCTACTCTGACCCTCTCAACTCCGCGGGAGTACTCCCCCTCTCACCTATCGAGGAAGGTGTAAAGAACAGTCCTGAGACAGGTCCAGAGAAGGGAGAGAGAGAGAATTGCTAAGATAGATCATAGACAGAACGGGGCGGCGCAATCCTTCTCCTCCCTCTCCTCTTCTCCCTCTCCCCATCCTCTTGTTCTGTCATCCTCCACCCCCCCCCTTCTCGCTCCTCCTCTCATATAGCCAATTGTAGAGAGTCGTCCTCCCCTTTTCTTCCCTTCACTGATCATCGATCGAGTGTGTCCACAATGGATCGATCAAGAGAAACGACGAAGAAGATCGTTATTAGTCCTCAACGAGTTGGTTCCCTCCCTCGATCCAATCCCGATCCTATCCATGACCTACAAGATATCAAAATATCTCATCTAATTAATCTGGATAAATCGGTCGTGAAGCCACTGGTGAACCTACGGAAGAGAAGCACCTCCTTCGACGTAGAACGCAGGTACCTAATCTTAATTGGGACTCAACTTAGCCTGATTAGATCAGTAATTAGCAAACAACAAGGCCATTACAGATCAAATCCAGTCCTTTTCCTAGCACTTAGATCAGATATGCCAGCATCCTTAGACCATCAATCATGCAGTAGTCTCGCTTAGAGGGAGATAGCACTTGTGAGGAATTGCCACAGGGAAAATACGATGACTACGGTATATGTGATCGAATGGTCTGTTTTCATTAAATTCCTTCATTCCTCACTCTAATACTTTGAACTACGACTATAGTTGACTTCTAGAATAGCCTTTAGACGTCTTTCATAACGCGTTTTTGCATGGATCACGCGAAGTTCGATCGGACAATGGAGAGGGAAGAGCTTAGAGAGGGATAAACACCTCGACGTGTACATTTGCCCTTCTCGTCTATGTCTTATTAGTCAATCCTGTTAGTGTTTTGGCAGTCGAGAATGGGAATGCGCAGCAAATGGAAAGGGAAGCTTGTTAGACGCACTATTGGAGATCACAAATGAGTCGTTAGGTATCAGTACACATACATATTTAGAGGGGACCTCAAGAGGGGGTTTGGGACTTTTGTGCTCAGTTTCGATGGGTCAACAGATGGATATATGTGTCTACAACATTTCAGATTCGCTGCAGTCCGTTTCGAGTTTCCCTGCAATGCGGATATCACGTACGTATACATTGCGAGTTTGGACATTCTAACGGAGGATGGCGAGTATGAATACCTTCGATATTTGGACACGGACCAGATGACATTCCGAGAACGAATCGAGAGATGGAAATGGGCTGCTGATAATGTACAGGAAGAAGCGTGAGTTCGCTATCATCGGATCTTACCAGTGGGCCTTGTATAGCATCGTACGTCTGTAGAATCCTTTGACTTGGATACAACTTAAGCTGAATTTTCTCATATTAGATCAGGGACTAAATTACCTAAAATCGCCTACCGTATTCATCAGTAATCTTTGCCCTGCTTACCCATCCCTTGTGATTTAAAATAAGCTGTTGTCTGCATTATTATGGGCGATTTCGATAGACCAATTGCGAAAAACTGAAAATGGGGAAGAAAAGTGATGATTTGAATGCATGTCTGATTCACAATAGTCTTTGGCTTGGGTACGAATTGTGAGAACGAACTGAAAAGGTTCGCCTGTTTTCTCAATATGCGAGAATAAGGTTAAGAAAAATATTATTAGATCATATTATAAGATTGTTGATTACGTAAGCAAATGTAATGGCGTATTCAAAATAGTATGCCAAGTAGGGTGAGATCACTGATCTCTGTTGCTAATAAATATGTTGCTAATGGTGGAAAAGGAAGCGATCCGCATTCCCGGGACTTACATTACATTCGGAAGTATGATACAAATATTTTTCAGTGAGCGTACCGAATGGATCGTCAACTACGAGAAGGAGTTAACGGAGGATTCAGTGATGGCAGAGGAAATGCAGAGGGTGATGGAGAGGGAAAGGCTTCCTATCGATGAAATCAGGATCGAAAAGGAAAGGATGAAGGAAGGAGTGAAGGATAGAGTGAGGGCAGAATTGAAGAAGAAGAATGAGGAAGATAGTCTCCTTGAATGGATGAGAGTCGATTCGATGAGTGAAGAGGAGAGAAAAAGGGAAGCCGAAATGGAGATTATGAAGGAGAAGAAGAGAGCAAGGGAGCATCTCTATGCACAGAGAAGTCTAGCGAAGAAAATGGAAACACCAGAGAAGAAGAAGG
Organism: Pristionchus pacificus; assembly: GCA_000180635.4. Classification (NCBI taxonomy): domain Eukaryota; kingdom Metazoa; phylum Nematoda; class Chromadorea; order Rhabditida; family Neodiplogasteridae; genus Pristionchus; species Pristionchus pacificus. Next base: position 5,412,760 of record CM026580.1, read on the forward strand.
AGAGGGAGAAGAGTCTGATACTCGATGTTGAAGAGAATCTGAAGATGATCAAGGCACTTACTCCTCCGAAGATAATGGCACCATCGAGGAAGGCGAGACAGGTTAGATAATAATTTTTATGCAATTTAACGTAAATAAAAAATGAAATACGACAGAAACGAGATACATGAATTACGATTTTGCAACATAGGCAACAAAGAGACTAGGGAAAGGATATATATGATAGACAATCGATCAATACACTTTCGAATGCAGCTTCTTTCTCAGACACTTCTTCAAAAATTCACGTGTTTCGTTTAGATTATTTCTAATCTGCCTTTACTGTTGAAACTGTATCACAAAATAGTTATTTCAGTTCCTTCGTGAATTGGACATGCTTTCGCCTCAGAAATCTCCAATGCCCTACTCTGCTTCCAATGAGACTATGCTCACTCCTCATAAGTCTCAGGTACGATAAACGAATGGCGTGAAGTAGAAAACGTCTAAATGTATAGAATTATGCTTGTGCCGTTTCATATCACAACTCCATGTCGAGATAATTGATGTCTTTTCTAGATCTTCACTTATTGTAATGGCGTCTACACGAGAGTCACCGACGCTTTCGAGCCGGAGACTTCGAATCCTGAGGTGATTACATTATTTTAAAAGTAGTTTAACATTTTTCAATACTTTTGTTACTATTTTGCATTGATTATTTTACATAACGGAATATATTAAATTCAGAGTCTTGCCCTTGCGTTCGGCAAAGATGCATCTGTGAAGAATGAACAACCTTCCGCGCAAGATGCTGATCCAGAGGTTCGAATTATTTTTAAGCAACAGATACAATAATTTTTCATTTTAGGAACTTGCAATGGCTTTCTTCCACCGATCGACACCTGAGCAGGAAGAAAATGACCCAGAGGTCAGATATAGCTTCTGAGATACTTTATTATTACTGTGGAGTCGTCTCAGCAGAGTATGTTTGAGCATGAGAAGGGGGTACGGGTTGATGGCGTTGACTTTATCACATTATTTTGTTTCGATTAAAGAAACGTTGGTTCAGACGCTGGCTCTGGCTCTCTTCAAGAGAGATCCTACTGTGAAGAATACTCCTAAATCGACGGAGAAGAAATCTTCCTCACTCGGTTTCTTCTCAATCAAGAAAAAGGTCAGTCACTTAAGTTGAGAGCAACGATTATTCATTGTATACACAAATGGCTAAATATGAATGGATCAGATGATGAATCTAGGAGAGGAAAAGTGGGAGTAGTGTGTAGGTAGACAAATGAGATTCAAATAAAGATCGGAGGCCGAGTTAACTACAAAGTACTGTTCAGCCAGCTCGAATCGACTTCTCGAGTTATCAGAAGTCTCGACGTCTGATAACCAAAGTAGCATTGGCAGATGCAGATTCGTTCTCGACCCCCGATCAGGTTAGTATCCGGACATTCTCACATTTACACATTTTTATCAGCTGATTATCAATTGGGTCGGTTATAGTTCTCCAATGAATTCCAATGAATGAAGTCTCGTGCGAATTTAAGATCATCGGCTTTGACTATCCTGCAAAATACAAATAATGAATGAGATTAAAATTATTTCCAGGTACCGTCTCACAGAAGGCAGTCAACTTCGTCAACTCCAGTCCTCTGTGGCCTTCTCAACACGTCCAACAACATCAACACAAAGAACTTCTGGAACGAGTCTTTTCTCTCTCAGACATCTGCCCATAGAGCAGCTCCCATTCGTATCCCCTCAATGGCCGCACCTGCTCCCAAAAAGGCCAAGATCATTTCCCCTCCTCCCGACAGAGTCCATTCCCCTCTTCCGTCCATTCCACCCATCCGGCTCCCTTCCATAGAGGAAATCGTGAGTTGACTTTCTTATCTGGCCCCGTAACAGTATTTTCCAGCTTCACTATCCCAATATGTCACATTTTAGATGGCAAATCGTTCGAAGATTCCTGATCCTCGCTCAACTGCAGACGAATGTTACAAGATTCTGATGGATGACGACTTACTGGTAAGTTCGATTCCTAGTTCCTTGACAATTTACTACACCTCAGATCGAGCGCTCGCCTATGGAGTCTCTAGAGCTGGCGATCCCCGAGACTCCGTCTCCTCCTGTGCCAGTCACTCCCATCACTCCACCGGTAAGTCATTATATTAGAAGAGCATTGATAAATTGGAGAAAGGAAAGATCATCTTGATTATGCCTAGTTGATCATTTACAGGCATTGCAGGATCAGACCAACCCGGAAGGACAGCAGAAGAAGAACAACTCGAGTGTCTTCCATTCACCTCCCGATCAACTCAAACCCGGAGGGATACAAATTCATTAATTTCTTCTGAAGCATTCTTATATTTCAGGTCGAGCGATCGCCGATGGAGTTGGCCATCCCCGATACACCCTCGCCTCCCATTCCTGTCACTCCAATCACACCTCCTGTTGGTGATTTTGTCAGATGAATTTAGTATGCTTGCGTTGATGTATTGACAAATTATCTATAATTATAATCGGGTAATCCTTGCTTACGTACTCCAATTGCAGGAGCAGTCGAAGACGGAGGCACAGCCAAAGAACAACTCGAGTGTTTTCCATTCACCTGCTGAACAACTTCAACCAGATCAGTCTATTACAGTGCGTATTTTCTCTAGCAGAATGAATCTCATAATGTTGATCCCATGAATGATTAACGAAGCATAATTTCAATTTCAGAATAATGCCGTCTACGTCGTTAACAATCAGACTGGACATATGGAGATCGCTTCTAGCTTCCATCAGGCCTAGATCAGCCTCTGGATCGCTCCTCTGGCTCGTTCATAGTCTCGTTGGCCCTCCTGATCCCCGTTTCTTCAATATCCAACTCGAGTATGTGCGGACACTCTTTGTCCAATTGCCCATGCGTTTAAGGCATGAATATGTGCTAATGTTTTTGTTTGTACTAGAAACTTGCCCTTAAGAGCCCAATTGTATATCATACAACCATCGAGCTTCTCGTCGCTTTTCAGTCTCTTGTGATAATCGTTCCCTCTCGTGTGTTGTGTGTAATCTAAGTCATCTGAACCGCCCGATGATCTCAATCGTGTGCGTTCTTGCCCATTCTATCCTAATTATCCCCTTCCGGCACTATGTCGGTTGAGAACATTCGGATGAGAACCTATTGGATGAGAACTACAATATTCTTTGAAGGTTGTAGTTTTTTGTCAATAGGTTAAAAAAATGTACGATTTCGGTTCTCACGCAGTAGGTATATTTCATCCGAATGTTTTCATCCGACCTAGTGTCCTCATCCCAATAATATTTGTATCATCGTTCGTAGAGCACTATGTGTCGTAATTGTCGTCGTAATTAATAAAAACAGTTTATTTGTGGAACAAGTCAATAAATAGTATTAAGTACGTTGGAGAGATGGAATACTTAGTGAGAATATGCAGATGGATAAGATCACGGAGTTGCACCGATTACATAACTTTGGCGAGTGGCAAGACTGAAAGAAAATGCTTTACCAGTCGGTATGGATCTAGGATGTTAAAAAAAGAATTGAGCTGTCAATATTGTTTAGATATATAACAAATCAATTAGATTAGACTTACCTTATCGTTTCGCTGTCCTTCCGGAGACAAGAGTCTTGGAAGCAGCCTTCTTAGCTGAAAGCAATGCTCACAATTTGAAATATCGAATAATTTTTGCAAATAAAGGTTTGGATTTCAAACGAATATAATTAAGTCTTGATAATTCTATTGACATGCACTTTCGTAAACCAAAATGGAATAAAATAAAATCAAAATGGGAAGCATATACTAGACTGAGTGATAGAATACACGGTGATTCTAGGAATAGTAGTGAGTACTGTCGATTCTTCTTAATAGAATGTAACAGTGCGAGAGGAGGGAAGGGTTGATGATACACACAATATCAGATTAACGTACCTGTCTTCGTATTCTTCTTGAGTATTCCCTTTGAAGCCTTCTTCTGAATCTTCTTTACGCCCTTCGTTGTCTTCTTAGCGGGTGAACCTGCAAGGGAAGATTATCACTAATTCTTCTCATTTTCACATACTTTTCGGTTCTTCGAATGACACACTCGTCTTCTTAGTCGACTCCTCTTTCGTCTTGGCGTTTTTCTTCACAGCTGCCTCTGAAGAAAGCGCATGCCATTATTTTGATTGCGAGGTAATTATAATTAAATCTCACTGAGAGCTGCCTTCTTCACTCCTTTTGCCACCTTCGAAATTGTCTTCTCACTCTTCTTAGCTCCTTTCTTGGTCACAGCCTTCTTAGGAGGAGTCTTCTTCACAGAAGCCTTCTTATCCGTCTCTGATAGCATAATTGTTGGGAAAACATCAATTACGGGATGATAACTCACTCTTCTTCTGCTTGATGCCCAGACTCTCCTCGAACTCTTCCTTGGCTGAAAGAAGATGAAGATTATGAGAGAGGTGACTGAAAATAGAGAAAAAAACTCTAAAAACTCTAACTCACTCATGCGTTTGAGAACTTTCGGCTTCACTGCCTCAGCGGTCTTTGTTGCACCTGCGATAATATATTGATTATGAGAAAAGAAAGAAGATAACTTACTCTCTCCTGCAGCCACTAGTCTCTCCTCCTGTCCGCTGGCGTTTCCGACGCCGTTCGTGGCTGAAAAAAGAAGGAGGGATAGGACAACTCTGAACTGTAATGGATTCAAACACACTACCTTCCATTCAGTGCTCTATCTACGCTGATACCCCGTATTGGTACTGTCCTACCATTGCACTTTGAAAGGCAGGCCTTGTTCCCTTACGGCCCTCTCCCTACCTTCATCTCCTTCCGCAGGGTCGAAAACAGCAGCCTCATCGCCTGCTGCAATGCCTGCTCATTACCAAGTTTTCATGAAAATAATCTATCCAAATACAGATATATTCAATATTCGGGGACTGTGCCTAATGCATTACACCCAAATTCCACGCACTAGGGGCCCTTCTACAGATATCTACAGGCCAACATGAAGGACAAACAAAATAGAGGCGAAATCGACAAGACGCAGAACTTGAAAGGGAAAGAGAGAAAAAAATGACCGGGAGGCAGAGAGGATCCGTTGATCGAACGATCAGTCGCGTCCGAGTCTGAAGGACGCTCAATTAAAACCGCAATTAACTGCGCGCTGACCGAGAACCGAGAGTTTTCTCGTCTCTTCATTTTGCCTTATCTCTCGTCAATCAGAGAAAAAGAGAGAGTAGGGCGAAATGAGAGAAAAATCCACTGACCTCTCTGAGAGACGGCTCCAAGCGAGAAATTGTCAATGTCCTCGAGTCGAAAGTCCTGAGGAGCTGTAGGGGGAAGGTAGGGAAGTTGATGCTGGAGGAAGATGATTGTTTGTTTAGGGGGTAGGAAGGGGCAGAACCTCTCAAGTCTTGGCTATATTTGGATGGAAGGAGAGGGTACATGCACTCTCTTCGGTGTCTTCACTTGATACAAAGAACTAGACGGGAGTGTATCACCGAAACTAAGCCGAAACTTGGTGCTCTCTCTCTCTCGTGGATACGATACTTACTCCTAGATCGATCAAATCTCCTCCGTCGACAGAAGCAGGAAGAAGAGCCGCTTGCTCATCGAAGTTGGCCATTGATTCCTTCAGAAGATATGGGAATATTAAAGGAGGGAGGGAAGGAACGGGGGAGAGGATTGAGGAGAGACGCAGTTTCGAAAAGGCGAGAAGGGGAAATGGGCTTGAGTTGAGGAAGTTATGAGGACGAACGAAAATGCGTGAGAAAAGTGAACTAATAGGGAAGTTTCCGCTGGTATTTTAACCTCGCAAACACAATTTCCTCCTAGAAACTAGCAGGAGACAGCTGAGACCGAGTAAGCCCCATTCTCTGTGAAATGGGGAGCGACAAGAGTGAAATGGGCCCGAAAGAGGGGCAGATGGCATGGAAAATGGCTGAGAAGGGTAGGTCAATAGAAGGGAAGCGAGAGGAACGGAAAGAAATACGCACTCTGATTAATTATGACTGCCCGCAATATCTCTCCCATGTCTGCCTTCCCTCTTCTTCCCTCTCCCCTCGCTTCCTCCTCCTCTTCTCTCTCTCACACTTTTCATAGCTTTTTGGTCACGTTGCATCCCTCATCTCATCGCCTTCACTTCTTCCCCTTTCAAGAGTGCGGCCAGGCACTTTTGACCCTGGATTAGGCGCGAAATGGAGAATAGCACTTGATTAGGAGACCACTGATAAGGCCTCCAGTGATTTGTGAGCAGCTCCACTAGAGGAATGGAGAGAACGAGACACGCTTAGAATAAGTGAATGAAGAGAGGGAAAGAGAACTTTAAAGATAGGTTGCAAAACTTTGAAGGAGGAACGTGTGAAGGAGACTAGGAATGAAGCTGTTGGTTTCTCTAAACTTATCACATTCTCTCTTCTCCTCTCTCTCCCTTTACTAGGCATAACAGGGAAAGGGAGAAACCAATCTGGCAGAACGCTTTTTCTGCCCGAGAAAGGAAGAAGAGAAGAGGCAAAGATGAGTCGATTCGACGGAGGAGAAACGGAGAGGAAGAAGAGAAGGATTTCATTCCTTTCCGCTCAAATTGGCACCTATTCTAGAAGGAACTGAGGGAAGAAGAAGTGTATCTCATGGAAAGGAAGAAGAATTCAACGATGGCAATAGAAGATGGAAATAATCCCCTTCTCTTGAAAGAAATCTAAGAGAGGGATCGAGACTACTGTAAAGGAGAGGGGGGGGGGAAGGGGGAAAGAAGACTGGAGAGAGGAGTTGGAATCTTATCGTACGAAGGAAGGCAAAGTGGCCATTTCATCGATAGATGTGGGAACCTTGACAACGAGAAATCGCGTGATGGAAAGAGACGAGAAAAAGAGGTGAGAATAAATAGGAAGAGAAGACAGGTCTAGAATAACGTAAGCTAGACGATTCTGTGAAAGGTTGAGCATGAAGCAGAGATATGAGAATAATAAGTGAGGAAAGGGAGAGAAAGAGATTCGATGAGAGAATAATTATGATGAGAAAAGACCGATGGACAAGAGGAAAGACACGCACAAACACGAGGTTTAACTAATCTTACTAGTGGAAAGGAAAACATTTCGTAGAGGACAACTAATTGAAGGGCGACGAAATGTTTTGAATTGAAATAAGAGCATTCATTGTAAAATTATTAAATAAATATTTTATTAATTGGGTTACTGTAGTGAGAAAAAAGTCACCTTACGGTAGACATCCTATGACCGCGACCGTACTTTTCTGCTGTTTTTTGCATTCTCTTTACCGGTTACTGTCGTGTATTTTACGGACGCAATAAGATTTCCTGATCAAACGTCTCTTGTGTTTTTAAGAGAATTAATCAATTTTATGTTTGAAAATGGGGCAGTTTCCACCCACCATCCCATATATTACAATAGATTGGTGCCAGATATTCAACTGAATCAATATTATCCTTGTTTCATGTGCCAAGTTTCAAATATTGATGGATTTCATAGTGCATCTTCTGCCAAACTCGGAGAATGCAAGGAGCGTTTACTAGGATTGTATTGTACGAAGAGTTCTACAACACCGGTGAGTCTCAACTTACTAATTTCTAATTCGCGAAACTTAATTAATCATTTCTTGAAGAAAAAATAGACTTTTGATTGATTTTTAAAAATCATCTTTTGATAAAATGCATCAACCATTGACTGAAACATAATCGAGAATGGTGGGGAAACTGGTGATTGAATGAAAGACCGCAATGGAAAGCTCTCTTATTTTGTCGATCGATATAGCCCAAAATCGGCCATTGGTTGAAAAATCATTGTCCCAACTGCTTTTTGATGATTTAATGCCAATCGAAACTTGGCCATACTGGTTTTGATTAACCATGTTTCGATTATTATCGAAGCTTCAATGCTTTCGTTTTCAAAATTAGTAAAGTATGATCGACAGCAAGTGTCGATGATTTGTATATGTATATTCAGTTCTTGTAAAACTCTAGGCGAGCGTGATCAACTCCTCACTGTCGCCTCACTCGGGACTAGGTGGTATTGGGCACTCAGGGGTCACGCTGCGCATCCGCGTCGCGATTTGCTATTTGCTGTAGGCTGGGGTATCTCACTGCTCCGTTGAATATGCACGTTATTCATGGAAATAAATATACAGAATTCATTATATAATGTTCCAGGTACAATTCGACCCCGACCGTTCTCTTCTTGCAGTGGGTGAATCAGTTGTTCAAAGCTCTCGTCAACTACACGGACGGAAACGCGAATGGTGAACCGTGGAATATACAAGATTAGACAAAATGCAGGTCGCTGAAATACATGAATGCTATATATTTTGACCGACTTTCAACATATTTTGTGATTGCTTTTTTTAATATCCGGTGAAACGTCCAAATGCAAATATTTAGTGTAATCAACTGAGAAATATAAATACAAAAGAAAGATCAGCTTTCGATAGAACAACTTGTAGTTTTTTTTTAGAAAGCTCTCTTCTATCTACACAATCTCTCATTTCGTCGATCGATAAAGCCTAAATTTGGCCATTAATATGGAATATAAGTGGCCCTGCAAGGCATATAGTGCCCCCCTGGAAATTATAAAAGATATGATCATAGAATAATTGCGCTTGGACCTTCTGAGATACTGAGGGGTGGAAATACCAAAACTTTCGAGAGATAATTGAGCTACTATCTTCAGGACATTTGCAGTTTCGTTAGCCGTCACATCAGCATACATTGTCACGACTTGAAGAGATAATGATGCCATGAAGATTAGTGAACGTGAGTTATTGAAACGTGAATCGGATAGTGCGCGAGAGAACTCAAACTGCTTCCAGTTCAGCTATTGGTTTAAACATTAACATCATATTTGTTGGAAGATATTAGTTTCCTATGAATTAATGGAATTGTAAATCCACCACCGTGTTCATTCACCTTAACTCACTTATTACTACGTATGATTATGAAGTATACGCGGTTAATCAGTGATTTTGGGAGACAAACTCGGTGGGAGTAAAAATTCTGTCTCTTTGGTACCCTACCACAACTACAGTATCCACAGAGTTGCATTACATTCAATCCTTTGATGTTCAGTGAATGGTCAATGAATGAGTTTTTATGGGTCAGTTTTACTCTATAGTTCCGCCTCCCCCAGTAATCTCGTCAGCCTGGAAAAGCTATATGATCAACCGTATGGCATTTAGAGCAATTACAGCAGGGACGGTGGATAATGAGAGGGAAGGGCCTTCTCTCTTTTCTCGGTCCTCTCTCTCTCATTCTATCTATCTCTCTGTTGCCTAGACAACCCGAGGTGAGCAGCTATTGGGGTAGTCAGAGTGCATTCTCTATACCTTCAATTAGCAGCCACTAAAGAGCATTTTGTCGTCTCAACTTCCAACTTCTCTCTTCTTGTAGATTTCTCCTCTATTCGCTGCCTACCTTTGCCTTTATTTCCTCGCGCTCACAGTTCGCCCACTGAATTTTACATTTATTTGCCCTCACGCAAGAATTGAAGAATTTATATTTGCGCTTTTTTGCTTTTTTGCAAAGTTGCCAGCAAGATCAATGCACTTAAAAATTCGGTGGCGATGTTTAGTGGCATTTCTAGAACTTCGGACTACCTCAGATCGGGTAGACATTCTTTATCACTCCACGTTGTCAGTTTATGTACGAAAATATTCATGCCTATCCCCGTTTAACCGCGACGGCAAAGAGAATAGATATGGAAGCTGGAGAGTTTAGTTGAGCAGCCATACTAACTCGACATTCATTTTTATTTATTGCATAAAATCAATTTGCGGACGAGATTGGTTGAAATAGATGCTGAATCACCCCTACTCATTGCTTACACTCGAAATGGTTGCCTAGAGATTCACCTCTATTATTCGGTAGGGGTGTTTTACCTGAGGAAGGGTAGGGTCTCGGGTAATTAGCGTGATGGGTGGGGTGGAGTAATTGGTGGCAGATTCACGTACCCTTCACTCTCTCACATACACACACACTGTCGCTCCCTCTCCGCACCTCTCAATTAGGGCCTGGTTGTCTAGGCACCTCTATCTCCGTCGAGGGAAGTGAATTGTACTTCAAGAGTGAGTAGGGAAGTAGATACGTTGAGGAGGGTATATACGATGATACCTCCACTCTTTTCTCTTCTGAAATCTAGTCAACCGTTCTTTATTTCTTCACTTCATCTTCCAATCCGTTTTGTCTCATTATTATCGCCATCTATGCTTTTCTCCAAGCAATATTCTGTTTTTATCCAGTTTCGAAACTCCATCCATTATCATTTCGCCATTTTTACTTGATTTTTGAATTACTTTATCTCACATCAGGGTCTTACTTACCCTCGCAACTATTGGATAAATAATCTGAAGAATTGGATACAATGAAAAAAGGAAAAGGTGAGATACGAACATTAGGAATTGGTTCATTATTTCCAAAAAAATATTTTTAATAGTAAAAAATGCGCGAAAGGTCGATTTTGAGGGGTTCGACGAAGTGACAATGAACAGACCAATTTAGTACAACTTAAGCTTTGACTATTTCAGGACCTGAAACAACTCCTCGAAATTCATAGGATCATGAACAGCTGCGCAAACTATCAATCAGCTAGAACAGGTTTGCAAGTAAATTGGATAGCCAATTGTTAAGAAGGAAAAACTAGCAAAAGTGATTTTTTTTCTGAGCAAAATTGTGTTTTTAACGACTTTTCGAGCACTTGAATCATTGCAAGCTTTTTTTCTAGGTCGTCCAGGCATGTGTGAGAAGGTACTTCAACGATATAATTGTAAGTAGCTGATCTCACTTTCATGACGCAGTCAGGTCTTTGTATCTTTGTCTTTGTGTATTCTTTTAAATCTCATGCAAAAAAATGAAAAAAATGCCAGAAGAATAATATGGATAACAACGAGTCACGTGATACACTTTCAGAATCAGCCCGTCACACAGCCCATGGAAGTTTCACGAAAAAAGAATGAATGAAGAATCTTGTTATGATAAAATTGTTTCGTATCAATCGATTACCACTTTGTTTCACTCAATTGTTCACAAAAACAAACACTGAGATTACACTCAATGTGCAGACGAACTACTATTCGTTTAAGCAATCACCACTAGCTTTTAAATTCACAACAATTGGAATTCAGGGGAGTAATGTGTTCTCTAACTTCTTCTTTGTTCTACGAGTAAGATTGCAAAGAGGATGAAGACAATTCTCTAGGGATGGGGCGAGGGCGAAGCTCGGTTTCCTTAAACGCGGCTGGGTTAGTGTCTCAGAGTAAGCGAGAAAAGAGACGACGTTAATACTGCGATTTGACTCCACTTTCTCTCTTCGGAGTACAATTCTTATCAGACTACGCTAGATGACTCAGTAATTTATTTGCAGAAGTTCATTCGTATAAGAGAATGCGGATGTCTAATTGCACGTAGATCGAGGATTGATCGTAATGCAAGAAAGAAAAACATCGAAGAAATTACTTATGCAGACAGCAATTGACAAGAAAATCGAGTATGTGATCAAGTATTAATAAGGAATATTTAATCAAGAGGAGCAAGCATTGCTCAAGTTCTAGGATTGGGCACATTTGACGAAAGAGAAGACTGGGAGAGAAGTGTTTGACTGCACTAGGAAGGTGTGGTCGAGAGAATGATCTGAACAATTGGTTTTTGTTACTTCCTTTTTCTATTCCACTTACCATTAACGAGGCAGATCATCGATGTCCCAGATTCCCATCCAATCTCTCACGCGCAGTTTTAAGTAGCGCTGAACGAGATTCACTCTTTGAAATTTAGTGCTTCAGACTAACCTCCTTCACCTTCTGCACTGTAATCTTAGTGCATCGTCGGATCTTTGCAGCCGTTTTTCTCACCGCGATTTCGCAGATATGATTCACAGAGATAAGATCCGGATCGAAAGTCATTTCATTAACAACCTCTCCATTGTTGGTTACGACGTGAAGGTTCTAAGAGAAAGTTGTCAAAAATTATATCAATATCAGAGGATACCACCTTGACAGGACTCTCCCTGCTACGGTGGTATGTGAGAAGACCGTAGCATTCTCCCTCCTTCGAAGGATCAGATAGCGTGAATTGGACACCTTCTCTTCCATCCAGAGATACATCGATCGAACAGAAACACTCTGCAATAAAAAGAGAGTAGTTCACTTTGATTAAGCACTAACCATCGCCCTTGTCTTCCGCAGTGCAATATGACGAACATGTTCTGTTCGGCCAGGGATCGGACTTGATGGACACGGAAACAACACCTTCTAGCCGGGGCTGAACTCAGATATGATGAGGAAAAGGCAAAAGATCACTTACGAAACATTTAGCTTGAAGGTGTTCTGGGACCGTTTTCTCAGATTGAATGTTGGCGATGACTGCCAATATCGTAGCACCACCAAATGCAATGCCCTTAACATGAAACGATGAGAACTTGTTGCATTCTCAGATATGAAAATGAGATCAAAGAACAAATATAGAACTAACAAAGAAGATGATATGGTTATTGGTGCCACCATGATGAGAAGTGAAGAAGGAGGAAAATCGACTGGTGTCGAAACTCAACTGGTAAAGAGAGTGGAATGAGGGAGATCTCTAGGTTTCCCGCCCATCTTCCTTCTTCTCCGTTCTCTCATTCCCATCTTCCTTCTTCTCCGTTCTCTCATTCCCATCTTCCTTCTTCTCCGTTCTCTCATTCCCATCTTCCTTCTTCTCCGTTCTCTCATTCCCATCTTCCTTCTTCTCCGTTCTCTCATTCCCATCTTCCTTCTTCTCCGTTCTCTCATTCCCATCTTCCTTCTTCTCCGTTCTCTCATTCCCCTCTTGCTGCAAAAAATCTCTTTGTCGATTGATGAAGTGAGGGCGCGAAAAGAGAGAGGGAGCAGACGGTAGGTAGAAAGGAGTGTCTCATCTCTACTTTCTCCTCCAGAATAAGGGAAAGACTAACATTCAGATAAAATACTGTGTACTGAAGATAACTATGATACTTGAGACAACTCAGTGTATCTTTTTTTAGTTTTCAACTAGAAAACTTAGTTTTCAACTAGAAAACTAAATAGGATCTCCTGTGCCAGAAGTTCTGGAATCAAGCGAGGTAAAATTGCGTTTCATTTCGTTTCTCTCAACCGCGTTTCTCAACCTGTCATGAAAACTAAATAGGATCTCCTGTGCCAGAAGTTCTGGAATCAAGCGAGGTAAAATTGCGTTTCATTTCGTTTCTCTCACCCGCGTTTCTCAACCTGTCATGGCTTGTTTAATTATCCCATCCAATATTCAAGTATGCTCGGTCTGAATGTCTGATGCATTTGAGCAGTGAGAAATATGACTATTTCTTTGCTCTCAGAATACTTGCCATGAATGAACCTTCTTCATTTCCCTTAATTCTCGTATGCACGAGATAGATTGTATTAATTAGCGGATCTGAAGTAATTTTTCACTTTCACAGTTGAGAGTCCCGGATCTTCTTTGAGGGAACGGGAATGATCACAAATTGAAATGCCAAACATCCTCAGCTGTCTCGGCATTTTTACCTCTCCTCTCACTGGGCCGAGATGTGCATTCTCCTCCCAATGACTCCCTTCCTTCCTCTCGTCTCCGCTCGATATTTTGCTCCGACTCAGTGCAACTTTCCTCGGGCAAAAGACAGCTAATTTCTTTCTCTGGAGAGTTAATGGACATTCTTCGTTTTGTTCGAGTATGCGTAATCGGAAATAATAGAGAAGGCGAGTTTATTCAGTCAAATTGGAATGATAGACCATGAAGCGAAGCAAAGAAGAGTCGTGGTGCCTAGTCAGAATGGCCAGTTTCGAATAACGGACTGGAATTGTGAGTTGGAGAGTGTTGAAAACAACAGAAGAGAAGCAGAGAAGAAGCAGAGCAGAGACAATAACCACAGAGAGAGAAGCTTTGAAGAATGGAAGAATACTGTGATGGGAACGAGATGAGGTGGAATCTGAAATATAACATTCAGCCCCTTTCGTTATCTCTTCTCTTACTTCACTCGTTGGGTTTTGAATCGTCGATGTGCCAGTAAATACCGAGAGGTGAGCACGATCTCAACTTCAATTTCTTCTGAAACGAAGTATTGTCAAATCAATCCGAGATTTCCCCTACCTCCTTAATAATTTGGAATGTGATGTGTCCGCATATGTCATCCTTATAGTTGGCGATGTACCATTGTGTGAGCTAGAATACACAAGGACGAATGAGAACATTCGGATGATAACTTACTGTATGAGAAGCAAAAGTTTTCGATTTCTTCCTATTGGGATTTATAATCTACTGACTAAATATTTCAACGTTTTTTTTAGTTCTCATCCAGTAGGTTATCTTCCGAATGTTCTCATCCGACCAGAATATATGAATTATCCTTCTCCCTATACTTTCACGCACCTTCTCATCTTCATCAACTAAGTGTCTCTGATTGTACGGCGCTTTCGTGTCCTAAAATATCATGTTATGGTATGAGAGAAGAAGTATAGAACAACAACGTGAGCGAGAGAAAGGGAGAAATTTCGATGAAGGAAAAAATACTATTCATTGAAAGATACCTTGCAGATTGTTACCGAGGCTATCAAATCCGAATTAAATCGCAGCGTGAAATGAAAGGCCTTCTCGCCGATGTTCACCTTGATGAACTGCAAAATATTGAAATATAATGATAGAAATGTTCGAAAATATGGGAATACCTGGATCTCATTGTCTCTTTTCCTTTCAAAATGGACAATCTTCCAATCGTCAGCAAGTCCCTTCGTTCCATTGTCAATCGGCCATATGAGAGTCTCGGTACGATCAAACTCAATTGAGAGGGAGGTCTCGGTATGATCAAACTCAATTGAGAAGGAGGTCTCGGTACGATCAAACTCAATTGAGAGGGAGCAGTAACAGTCTAAAATGGGGATTATGACTGAGAATTCAAAAGAGAAAGACACTGACAGTCATCGCGGGTTTCCGATGAGCAGCAATCGAGCAACGAATTGATCCAACCGAACTTTTTGATGTTGACCAACAATTCCGTTTGAACGATGGGCTGAGAGGGGGAATCAAGTAAGATAGGAGAAACTTACAGAGACTTACAAAGCATTCCTTTTCATATTGAGGATGGGCGGACTCAAACTCGGAATAGTAGACAGAATAACCTATCGTAAAGAGACCCTGAAAAGGAATGAACAGCTATTTGCGCTGACTTCTCATGGAATGAAAAGAGAACGGATTGAGAAACCAACTATAATCGATGCGACTGTGATAACAACAACGATGGGAAGACCCATGGTTGAGAGAATTGAGAGACGACTGAAACTCTGTCAGAAAGAGAGATGGAAGAGAAAGTGCAACATTCTTTCTTCCATCCGACCCCCCCTCTCTCTCTACCCTTTCTTCCTCTCTCTTTTTCCTCCCTTCCTCTTCTTCTCATTGTCCTTTCCAATTGGCTTCTTGGTCTTTCTCGTGCAGCAGAGGACGCAAAAGACAACGAGACTGGCTGGAACTGTAATTGAACTCGACTGTTCTACAGAGCATGGCTGACGTTGCGAGGAGGACTAGGAATACTGTCGCTGATGATCATACTATGATCAGGCATGCAGTAGTAAAAATCTCGATGTATAGTCCAGGATGTTCTTCTAGAGCACGGATGACTAGAGACAGAGGTATAACATTCGATTTGCGAACCGGAGTGGTCTGAGACAGAGGTATAACATTCGATTTGCGAACCGGAGTGGTCTGAGACAGAGGTATAACATTCGATTTGCGAACCGGAGTGGTCTGAGACAGAGGTATAACATTCGATTTGCGAACCGGAGTGGTCTGAGACAGAGGTATAACATTCGATTTGCGAACCGGAGTGGTCTGAGACAGAGGTATAACATTCGATTTGCGAACCGGAGTGGTCTGAGACAGAGGTATAACATTCGATTTGCGAACCGGAGTGGTCTGAGACAGAGGTATAACATTCGATTTGCGAACCGGAGTGGTCTGAGACAGAGGTATAACATTCGATTTGCGAACCGGAGTGGTCTGAGACAGAGGTATAACATTCGATTTGCGAACCGGGATGGTCTGATCAGTGTTCATCATTGTAACTCTAAACTGTTGTGAGAAATATAACTCCTTCTATACTTGTTACTCTAAACTGACATACGTTGACCAGTCTGGCTTGGATGGGATCTTGTTCAGTCATTGGTAGAGACGAAGGGAATTAGGGGAAAAAATCTTGATCTGAGAGAATGGATAGAGCAGCGCTCGTGACAGCTAACGGAAACGCTGAAATTCTGTAAGTTTCGATAAAACACACATCACACCATTGCAGTATTGGAGGCGCTGGTAGCAAAAGTCATATGGATTATACAAGTCTGCAAATCTATCTCGTATAAAATAATTGTAAGGAAGCACACAAATCGCCGAAGACTTTCACAAATATCTTTTTTTCTTCTATGAGCTACGGTATTCAAAAGGGGCGGGTACACGCAACGCGCGGTGTATACGCGAATGCGTGTTGATCTAGGTCTCGCCGCGATTGTTAGCATACTGTAGGGTAGGCCTGTACAATCGGCGGCTCGAGTTTGAAATCAACAATTTATATTTAGTTTTGTTTAGTTTTATGTTTTTTTTCGTTTTTAAATTTTATGTATATTATTTTTCAAGTTCTGCAAATTCAGTATTTCGAAGTGATGGGTGCTATGAAGAAGACGTCTCGCAATCGATCGAAGCCCCAGCCTAGTTCGTCGATCAAGGATCTAGTATGTTTTATTCCCACTTCATTGTTATTATTGACGCCTATTGATGACGCGCGCGATAAGGCGCGGATTGGCGATAGGTTAAGAAGGCGCTATGCCGAATTCATCAACTCTTGAAATATTTGAATGGTAGTTTGGGAGTAGTAGGGATGAAAAAACATTTGCAGTTTGTAACCTGCAGTCTCCTTTGGCAGAGCTGAAGCTAGGTGCGTATTTGTATGAGATAGTCTTTATGATTTTCCTCTGGACATTTTCAATAGATCTGTGAAACGAGGGAGTGTGCTAAATGAAGAGACTCTCCAGATATCATTCAATGTCCCCCTAGTACCTCTGCTGTTAAGTGCGATTAGAATCTGTGTGATATGCCACAGGTCATTTCTGGGTACTATCGATCTATGAATAGAGTTTACAATGTAGGAACTGGTCTCCTCATTACAATATACCCTCTATAGCTAGGAAGCTCTATAGCTAGAATATGATCTTTGTGCTTGGTGTTGAGACATTTTGATCCATGAAGCGCGATTGTAATCCGAAATCAGCTAATGGACTTGAATGATATTTGCGATGGGATACTAATGGGAGGTGCTTCCAAACTCGCTTCCCTGCGAGAGACTAGGAGAGATCATATGTAATGGAGAGAGGCAGATACCGATCACATAAGATAATCGTAAGTGAGCGAGGTTAGAGACAGAGAAATAGCAGGGGAAACGAAGAGAGAAGGATGGGTAGGGTAATGACTACGTATGCACCTAATCCTCTCTTTGATTCTCCATGCTAATCCACTATCTCAAACCAATCCGCGATCATTTCTCCATGCTTCTCTTTATTCCCAGATCATTCTCTCTCTCTCTGTTCACATGAATGGAAGTGTTAGGGAGCGACTATTTCGCTAAAGTATTCTGAATACAGAATCGATCACTTTCATCGACTACAACAACTCAACTCCCTTCTTCCCGAAGTGCTGCACGGGTAAACATTTATAGAAGTTATCTGAAAAATTTACTCTAATCAAATATGACTGCTCCTCTGGTATATAAGATGATAGTGAAACTATCAATGATCGAATTATAGATGGCCATGTACAATTTCCTCACGAGTGTGAACACTCCATATCCAGCGACGGTGTTTGTATTGCCTGAAGACTACGTTGAAGAAGGCAAAGAGAATGAGGTTGGTGGATTATATAAGAAGGAGTGCGATTTCTTTTTTTTTTTGTTTAGCTTGATAATTATCCTTGCAGAAGGGACTCACACCAGAGGAGGCAATTATAAAGTTCGCAACCCACTTGACTCCTTACGAGAAAAAAGAAATTCTTCACTACGCTAGGGTTTATTTTGTCGGGCCAAATGCGGAGAAAATCGGTGAATCTTTGGGTATCAGAAAGCGTTTATTTGAATTCATTAAAAAAGTGCGATATTGACGTCATCTATTTAGATGGAACGGAAGAAAACAAAACAAATGCTGGATATGACGATGATAATGGATTTTATAAAATTGAAGATCAGGACCACATCGCCTATCGGTACGAAGTGAAAGATATCAGAGGAAAGGGATCTTTCGGAACGGTACGGAAACACGCAATTTCACTTCATATACATGATGCTGATGGATGATGAGACCGTGAATCGGGTCTGTTTCAGGTGGTTAAAGCATATGATCACAAAACTGAGAAGTTCGTAGCCATCAAAATAGTGAGAAATGAAGAGAAATTTCGCCTATTGGCAGAAGGCGAAATTAGGATTCTGGTGAGCACATTATATTTCCGCCGACTGAAAAAAAAGTTATCCAGGAAACTCTTCGCCGTCAAGATTCGAATGGAGAATGCAATATCGTTCACATGATCGATAATTTCACATTTCGCAATCATACGGTATGTACAGGGTGCGCCAAAATTACCCGCACTCAGTTTTTCGATCATATCTCTTTCGGAAAACGTGCCACTGTCCTGGTGCGGTAATTACTACTAGCCCTAGTCCATATCTCCCTAAAACTCACAAAAGTTCCGATCTCCATTCACTACCTGATTTCTTGTGGCGAGCCAAAGTTGACTGACTATGGTACGCCAGGGCCGCGAGTTCGATATGTTGTCGCTCAAAAAATCGTAGTCTCAAGGAAAGAGCTCCTAGATCTAATTTTATGGTCTTGATAGTTACCTCAATAGATTGTGCAACTACCTACACTTTAGACAAGCAATAGCCCTTCACCTAAATACGGTAGGCCTCAAAATGTATCTGACTGCCCGAAGTGAACACTTTCAACGTCCGCTTGAAAGCTACACACCATGCATGCCTCTAGTTAGCAAAAAGCAGAAGTACATGCTTCACCATTACTCATGAAATATAAAAATATGAATTGAACCTTACAGGTAAGAAGTAGGGCGAAAAACATAACCAAAAGTCAGAATTCGGGTGATTTTAGTGATTTTATATGCTTGAGGAATTCAGCTAGCATTCCACATTGAGGATACCCAGTGCAATTCTGATATAAATTTCGAGTTGGTCTAAGGATATACTCTAAATGTTCTGAGTTTGAAAGCCCACGCTATGCTGGTGAAGGAGTGGCATTTATTAGAAGTTGTGTTGCACTCGCGGGAATTGCGCACAGTCACCAGTCAACTTTGACTCGCTACTACAAATTAGGTATTGAATGGAGATCGTAACTTTTGTGAGTTTTAGGGAGACATGGACTAGGGCTAGTAGTAATTACCGCACCAGGACAGTGGCACGTTTCCCGAATGAGATGTGATCGAAAAACTGAGTGCGGGTAATTTTGGCGCACCCTGTATTTCAGTAAAATCAACATAATGTAACAATTATTTTAAAATTGCAGTGTATAACGTTCGAGTTGTTATCGAGTAATCTTTACGAGACATTGAGGAGAAATAGTCACCAAGGATTGAGCATGGAGGTATATCTAATAAGTATTTTACATCTGGTCCTTCATTCCCTCCTTCATAACTGGATTTCAGTTGGTTCGCAAGCATGCGCGAGCAATTCTACAGTGCCTTCAACTTCTTAGAGCGAACAAATTGATTCATTTCGACCTCAAACCAGAGAATATATGCTTGAAACAAAATGGAAGGAGTGAATTAAAGGTGAGTGAATGCAGAGCAGATGTAACAAAGATGACCTCTTCTCTTTTTAGGTAATCGATTTCGGTGCGTCGTGTTATGAAAATCAGCAAACTTACACGTATATACAGTCGAGACACTATCGAGCTCCAGAAGGTATACAATGCGAATGAACGAACACTACTTATAGCTTGTCTTGCAGTCATCCTCAGATCCAACAAGTACGGCACGCCAATCGACATGTGGTCCTTTGGCTGTGTTGTGGCTGAATTGATTATTGGTTATCCGCTCTTGTCGGGAGAAGATGAACATGACCAAGTGAGCATAGAAAAGGAAAGTTGTGTATTCAATGAATGACTTATAGATGGCACTGATGATTGAATTGCTGGGAATGCCACCACCGCGAGTTACTAAGCACGCCAAATCAAAGGACGCATTCATCTCAAGCAAAGGCCATCCGAGGTACGTACTCCTCCTGATTCCATCTACCGATATTCATAATCTCGCATCACAGATATTGCACGGTAGTAACAAAGCCGAATGGAAAAGTGTCTCTGTCGGCCGGCCGATCAAAGAGAGGTTATACTCGTGGTACACCCGGTTCGAAAACATGGAGTCAAATATTTAGAAACAAGGTGCGGAAAATAACGAGTCTCGGAATGCCTTTATATATTTAGCAGAATCGTAGTGCTATAGATAAATTTCGTTAGTACTTATGATCTAGATATCTCTCATCATTTATTTACAGGGCGACAAACACTTCGTTGATTTTATAAGTCGATGCCTTAGATGGGATCCTGCTCAGAGATTGACTCCCCACCAGGTACATCTCGTCATCACTCTTATCCCATCACCGAATTAATCTCAGGCACTCAATCATAAGTGGATCACATGTGGAGCGCCTCCTCCTCCTCCTAAGAAGCAGAAAATTAACTAATATTGGAATATCGTGAAGTTTCCACTGGTCAGTCCTTTTCGTGCTCAACAATCATCTTTCATACCAGTATTCATTATTTCAGCCTCACCATTCGCCTCATCATTCGTGTTTCTTCTCTCTCTCATTCCGAATCTCTCCTAGTACCTTTATCTGCCTCCACTTAGACCATTTCGACTACCGTAACTGAACTACGTGTTGATCCGAGCGTTTCTTCATGAAAGTTCGATTGACAAACGTCGTCTCTCAATTCGTATCATTAACCCACTCCTCATACGGCTAACTCTTCCAATTCACCATTATTTTCTATCATACGAGTCGGTTTAATCGATGCGTGCTATACATTTAGTTGTTTTACATCTAGAGAGTGTTGTACATATGTTCTTTCTTTTTTATTAGTCTGATCATGATTTTTTTCTACTATCGACATTTATCACTCCTGAAAACTTCTCACCGGTCTCCAAGTACACGATTCTTTCGTTTATCCTATTCCCACTTTTGATGTCTGATCTATCGTTTGTTTACGGGAGGATTAATTGTTGTGCATTTCCTCCTGATAATGTTAGGAACCAGTAGTTTCCCCCATTGGAAGAATAACGATTCCATAAATAGTAAAACAAGGTCTTATTTATACGAAGTGGAACAGAATGAACACAGCAATGCCCCCAGCAAAGAAGCCGTTGCGGGACAAAGTGAATAGCGTGAATATTGATTGATTCGATTTCCCAAGCATGATATGTAGTGTAACTGTCGATAAAGTGATCTACTCGAAACACGTCAAGTAAGGCAAAAGAGAAGATTCACGCTCTCACGTCTTATATTTCTCTCTAATAGTCATACAGTTTTCAGTATCTTCTGCCAACAATCACTGTGAACCAAAATGATCAGAGTTACGAACAATAATGGCCCTTGGACTAATGCCACGCACTCGCGCTGCTTCCTTCCACTCGTTCCCAGCAACATCTAGAGCCACCATCAAATTGAGGTGATGTTGTTCCAGAATAGTAAACCAAAAATTCGTTTAAGTACGCTCAGTAAATAACGTAAATAGGACTGCAGATATCATAATTTCCGTGAGCAATATCAGTTTCAAGCAATATACCAAAAATAAATTACTGGTAAATTCTCACCAATTCTCTAATCCTGTCGTTTCCAGACGAGATTTCCTTCTTGAGATCCTGAGAGAAAACAATTCACTATTTTTATGACGAAAATATTACTACTTTCGAGAAGAAATGTACAATGAATCTTTGTTATTCTCAGCTGAAACGCATCATATGCACACCCCGTAATTACAAAGTACATGAGACATCTGACTCATAGCAGTAGTAGTGCAGTCGCCATTTAGAGTATTTAAAATAAAGGAAGGCTCTCTTCCCACGCGTAGCCCCTTTCTCCCTAATCAGTCCTATCTAGGCTGCTCGAGTTCTTGCATTTCCGGCGGACATCTGACTCTGGGCTCTACAGATCTCCACTGATTTCAGTTATCACGTGTGTGTGACCATAGTCTTCCCTCCATTAGTTTTTTTTTAAATTTCTAGGTTAGATGCTAATCGCTCGGTACCAGTTCTCTTATACTTATGTACTTATATGTCATGTTATCCCCGAATTTCACTGTATCCTTATCGGCGTTGAACCAGTGACAGGAATAGGTGAATTGAATTAAAATTTATCAGCTCTTCCAAATTTTACATATGTGAAATGAGAATCGCGCCGGTCTTGGATAGGAACAAAAGCTGGGAACAAATGGGGTTTAGACAAGGCCATTCCACTATTGACGCAATCCATACTCTTAAATCGGTCATTGCACATTGTGTTGATTACAGGCTGCCGATCTATCTGCTTTTTGTGGATATATCGAAGGCTTTCGACAGTGTATTCACAGAAGCAGTATTCAGATCGGTAGAGATGGAAGGAATTCCGTCGGAGGTGGTTTCATTCTTAGCGGGTCTCTCTCAGGGAAGTAAGAATGCGCTGGTGGTGAACGGGAGTGAGGTGGAAATTGAGGTTGGAAGGGGGGTTCGTCAAGGTGACTGCTTGTCCCCAAGACTCTTTACTGCAGTTTTAGATAGGGCATTCCGCCAATTAGACTGGTCTAAGAAGGGAATTTGCATAAATGGTCGGTTCCTTTCTCATATCCTATTTGCTGATGATGCTGTCATTATCTCACACGATGAACGACAAATTCAAAGCATGGCCGTGGAACTAGAAAAGGTTTTGGCGGGAGTGGGACTGCAGCTCAACGGGGATAAGACCATCGGAATGACATCCAAACCCCTACCCAGAATAGTTAAAGTAGCTGGAAAGGTTGTAAAATTGCAGGAAAAGGTGGTATACTTGGGAAGTGGGGATAACAATTAACGGGACTGACGACTGGAAAATAACAAGGAGAATTCAAGCAGGGTATGGGGCATTTCACAAACACCGCTCATTTCTCATCAATCGGGGTATCCCAATGGCTCACAAACGTCGCCTATTCAATGGCTGCATTCTCCCCGCGGTATTGTATGGTTGCGAATGTTGGGCTCTGACCAATGCACAAATGAATCGATTATCAGTGGCTCAACGTCGAATGGAAAGATGGATGGTAGGTTGTACTGTGCTCGATCATGTCTCTAATGAGCGGTTGCGAGATTCAACTCGAGTTCGGGACTTTGTTCGAGATGCGCAGAAAAGGAAATGGTTTTGGTTGCACAAGATCGCGAATGACGACAATTGGAAGTGGAGCCGATCTGTGATCGAATGGTTCCCGACAAGAAAAAGAAGAAGAGGTCGACCAATGACTAGATGGACCGATATCTTCCGCAAGACTGTTGGCCCGAACTTTCTCAACGAAGCAAGAAAAGCCAGTTGGAATGCCATGCACATCAGAGCTCTCACCTAACCCGACCTCTTGATAAATGTGTTATAATCGTAAAATCGAAATGAAAATGCGTTGAGAGGTGTTTTTTTTTATTTCGAAAAGAGAGGGAAGGATTAGTTAAAAGAGGCGAAGAAGATGATCGGTTGACACGACACATACGATAAAGCGAAAAGGCAGGGATGAGGACGGGGAACTTTTAAGGGAAAAAATGATACATAGTAAGAAGAGAGATGCAGACGAGGGAGATTGAGATGAGTTGCCAATTGTTTGATTCTATTAGTGACAGTCTGCGGGTGGAAGATTTATGTAGAGCTGAAATTTCTTAATTTTTTAACTGTTTATAGTTCTTCATTTTTTACAAACCTCTATTGCAGTGTCGATCACATGGATCACGAAATATGATATTCTGTTTATGAAGAAAATGACCTTAGGAGTGATTGTGTTAGACCACTTTAGGATGCTTCTCCTCCAGATTGACATCCTCACGTTGTTTAATCGACAGAAGATGTGTTAGAGCGTCCAAGCTTCCCTCCACTCCATTGTTGCGGTAAGTAGTATTCAAGGCATACTGGGGGAAGAAGAAGGCGGTTTGGATAGAAGATGTCGGAGGATAGAAGTATTTTGTGTAATTGATTACACTGTGAGGATAATGGAACTTGATTGAGAACTTTGTCGTAGAGCCAATACTCCTTTCAATTTCGACGTTCGTATCTTCCTTACGCGTATCTTCCATTAAACCATTTGATCCTTCTCTCGTCTCAACCAGTTTGGCTTCCATGAAGTCATCCATAGTAGTATTGATCGTAGAGAGTCGCGACATCTGAAAGACGATAAATGAGGAAAACAACATCAGATTATCCTTCTTTGCGAACTGTAATTTTTCAATGGAATCAATCTGCAACTGTAATAAGAAGGAAACACGGCTCACAATCAGAAAGAACGAAAAACTACTATAAGCTTGGTAAATTTCTTCAGCTGTTCGCGATATGACGCAATTTTAATAAATTCATTCTTGTGGTCAACCCCCACCATGCAGAAACCCTCCGCCCCGGAGAATTTAAAATGATGCTGGTAATATAGAGGTGAACTTTTTTTAAATGAACGGTTCTGCAGCCAATTTAACACTCGAAGGAGGGCGCGGTGGTTTGTGTGCCATGAATTCGAATCTAAAGTAGACGAAGAGGCCCCGACGGCCGTCAGATCCATCCAAGCCAAGGGGGCTAGGAAATGTTGCAAGTAGCGAAAGAAAGAATAAAGAAATCTCCTATCACGTGCACACAACTCGGCCGGTAAATCCGCGCAACATACCACTGGTCGTCCCAGGATAGGCTCAAGTTGCCAACCGGCGAAAGCTGAAGTAGAACTTAAAATAAGTGCATTCGAATGAATGGCACGAGTCGCCTTTCACCAATCGCCCATCCCGTCTCTACACTTAAAACACAACGCGAATTCGCGAATTCCCTCTCAATGGATATCGATATGATTTCTCAGAAAAATTTGTTGGATGATTACCGTTACTTCACCTCAATGACGCGCCACTTGAGTCATGATTTCCTCGTGTTTTCGCGTACTCCTCACGATCTGTCACTGAGAATTAAATGGAGTTGATGATGCATCCGACACATAGGAGTAGCAAAACAAGTGGATGTTGTTCAAGAGTTTAGTAGAAAATCAGTTCCTTGTTTGTTGTTTGGCACTTGTTTGTTGTTTGAAATGGTGTTAGTTTCTAGGGCAATAGGTTCGGGTATTGAATGATGATCGAACATGATAACCAACATGCACAGTTCTCGTAAAAACATCTCGAAATCACTGATCGGTCTTTGGATTTGTCTCTGGGAAGAGAGACATCCGCAACAAAGCCAATTATCCAATATTCGAGAGAATGAACTTTACGATTTCACATCTTAGAGTAGTTATCATGCACTATCACTACGATCACAGGATTTCCGTGCGAGATGTATCGCGAAATCAAAGACTATAAATTATAAGCAATTAACGCATAATAAAATCCTGGATCCTCTTCAGAGAAAATTAAAGCCCAGTAAAATTGCTATATCTTTGCTATCTCATTGTTTCCATATGGAGTTACCACATTGCTTCAGGTGTTGGGGCCGATGTCTTTTCACATAAATCATTTATCAGGGCTTCATCACAAATGGCAAACATTTTTAAGAGATTCGAAGGGAAATGAGCTGCAAATGAGTGTCCAGGAGAGGAGTTTTGGAGTTGGTGATAGAAGAAACCTGATATACGTAGAAGGGGCTGGGTGAGGTTGACGGAAATACGAAGGAGTGATTATGGGCATTATGAGGAGATTGGAATTGACTACATTTTTCTTAAACAAGGGGTCAGCGTTTCTTGATGAGTGACGAAACGAGAAGGATGAGAGGAGAAGAGATCCTGTAATAAGTTGTTTAAAGATCTGGTAATTTTCATCTTATTAAACCTCGACATGCGATCAACTCACTAGATGTGATCTTTGTTCTTTCTCGGATCTTTTCCAACCACCTCTGCCTTTCCGGTCTTGTAATTGAATCGCACAAGATCGTCCGGGTTGCTGATTAAAGTCTCTTGCACTCCGTAAGTCATCATGGAGAAGTCTTCCATCTTCAGATTGACTTCATTTACTTTCTTCATCACATCCTCCTCCTGCTTGTCCTTCTTTTCATCCTTGTCCTCCTTCCGAGTGTATTTCTCAGCCGTCTTATTCTCCTTCATCATCTGCTCGGTCTCCTTCTTTTTGTTCTCTATCGGTTTATCGGCAACGAGAGAAGTGAATCCCGCAACGTCGGCAAATCTGAAAAAAGCTTGGTTCGTTTACTGTTTTTACAACAAAATATAGACTTACTCTCTAAACATTCTTGAACGACGACTTCAGTATGTGGAAGTAGACTGGAAGTGAGGCGGAGTCTCCGTAACAACTACACGGCTTCTACGGAGGAGGGTGATGTCCGGAAGGAAAAAAGGAATCTTCTCTCCTCTGTCAGATCATGAAAACAAATCATGAAAATAATCCCCTGCAAAACTGATGTATCCCTCAATATTGATTTCGAACCATCGTGGAGAGGGAGAGTACTCTTTGTGTACTTTTGATTCCTGAGGATTTTGCAATTCAGCTAATATCTCTTGCCAACTTGCACTGTGAAAAGGACTGAATTTATATAGTTTGTCCTGTGATCAGGAAAAATAATTCTTCAATATCTATTCGCACCATCAGTGGTCGGCTCTTAACGCATAAAAGAAGTACAAACGATGTATTGAAATAGTCTGATGACAGAACACAATGTTTTTGAAGCAGAAAATACGCATTTCCCAAACGCCTAATGAATGCTTTGTGTTTAGGATTTTATCTAATCATATCATTGTCACTGTACCACTAACTGTACCTCTTCTGCTTCTTCGCTGATGATTTTTATGACTTTTAACAATCTCGACACATTTTAAAGAAGCCAATTTATCCTCATTGCAGTTGAATTGCAGTACTATTTCATTTTATCGAACAAAATCAGATGTTGGAATATAAAAATTTCTTTTTACTTTTATGCTAAAAAGAAAATAATCAATTTAAAAATAAACTAAACAATGAAATCAGTTAAAAATATGTTAAATATTAGAATAATTAAAACCTATAACCTACAGTATGCCGAACTTGTAGGTATCTACTTCTCACCACGAATATTAGCATACTGTAAGTATAAACAACCGCGTAGAAATTCAATTCGCGGTCGCGAGTTCGTTCTTGAAAAATTCTCCTTTTTATCGTTTTATTTTTGTTTTTTCGCGTTTAAATTTTTTGAAATATATTTAATTTGAGCCTCTACACATCTCGTCATCGCGTTCAACGACGAAAACAGTAATCGGAAGTCTATTGACTAGGTGAGTCGAAGTATTCAAATTTGAATTTAGTAACCATCATTTTCGGTTAATTTTCTTGTTTATTAAGCATAATTTAGTGTTAGTCATTGAGTAAGTGGTTATAGATCGTTAGCGCAACACTTCTTGAGAGTGTGTGACACTTATTCGAGCGGAATTAACGCGAGGAATTGAGTTTTAGCGACGCGGAAGTCGAGTTCTTTTCAGTGAGTACTTCCGTTCGGCTGCAGACTCGTCATTCAAATCGTGCCCCTTCCTCACAATAATCAGGTGAGTCAATCGATCAAAACCCTAGCCCACGCAGGTATTGGAACTGAGAACCAGGAAACGAGATGGTATCATCATACTATAAAACCAAGTATTACTCAGTGACATAATGTCAGAGTGTTTGTCTGTTCGTCTGTCTCTCTGTCTGTGGCGTCGTCTGGATACGGTGGGATAACGGTAATCGATTGTTTGCAGATTCTCATTCGCACTCGGCGCACCTCGCTCTCACACGACCGCAACATCGCCTACGACCCCTCGCAGGTATACGGTAGTCGATCAATGCATACCGTCAATATTCCGTTTAGGATCCGACCATACTCAACGACCAGACGCAGCTCACTGAGGGTACGGTAGTTTGATTATCGATTTTTCGACTACCGTAACCTTACCCTAATACAGGACGAACGGGCATGACGAAGACGCGCGCTAGCCGCACGCAGGATCCGAGCGGAACCATTCAGAACCAGACGCCCGCCTTTGACCAGACGCAGGTATGGCGGATTACGGGACTCTGTTACAGTAAAAATGTCCCAAGAAAATTAAATGGTGGAACTCAACTCAACTGCAACTCAAGTACTGGCCTTACCAGTGGGTCCCACCTAGCGTTGTCGTATGACTGTAAAATCGCTTGACGTGGATACACCTTTACACCTTTACCTTTTTTTTAGCTGTATCTGGACCATTATTGCTAGATTATTGAGTTAAAAGATGACTCTTCCGTCCTTTCTCGATATCGTTATGTTTCTGGGACCTTTCCTATCGCTCCTTCAGTGTCATAAAAACGTCACTGGTTCTAATCATGACCATCCATCCTTTTCAGCGAATGTCCCCGCGACGACTACCGAAAACACGGGCACCAACGAGAACTACATCTCCACCGGCAGCTTCATCGTCGGCCTTCCTTCTTCCTTCTGTGAGTAATTGTTTCTGTTTTATGAACTCGCTTCTTTTAAACTGATTATTAGGTCTGGTCTTCGCGCGGTCTTTATGGGTAAAGAAACTAAAATTTGCTATTGATAAATCGTCAGGTTAGGGTTCTTCGGGCAGAAGGATTCAGCATGTCTCTCGATTCGACCGCTCTGGTCCTTGCAGCTTCTGTGACAGAGTGGTGGCTCACACTGTGGATAGTGCGCTTTGTCGAGGGGTCTGAAGCATTGCAGACAGCGGTTTTCACTGCGCATGATGCTTAATCTGGTAGAGAGAGACTTAGTCTCTTGACAATGCTTACTCAGATGGTTGTAACCCTTGCACAGGGCACATTGAGGAGGTTTTCTCTGTTGGAATGGACGAGTTGGAGAGCGGGAGCGGGAGCGGCTTCTAAAGTGTGGGATGGGATGGTATGGGGATCGAGAACGGGAACGATGGTTATAGTGGTCTCTGGATGAAGTGGGAGTACGGTGGGTACGGTAATTGGAATGAATAGAACTAGGTGATTGAGGTACAATGGATGAGTGGGACAAGTGCTTAGACAAGTTATAGATCGAGGCCTTGGTTTCGTCTGCCCCTTTGAGGAGCATATTGACGTTAATCATTAACCATAGAATTTAGTTCGGGACCAATAGTGCTAGTCACGTGATCAACAATCATGGGAATAACTTCGGCCTTAATTGCCTGTACTAGATGAGGGGTCAATTGGTTGGCTATCTCAGGGAGTAGAATGGCCGATATCTCAGCACAGAACTGGGCAGAATCGACAACTCGCTTCTTGGTGAGGTGGGCGTCGCCCTTCTTCTCCTTCTTGTTGCGATTGGGATGAGAGGCAGTCGGTTGCTGGTCGGTCATGGATGGAGGTAGATTTGAGATCTGGAATTAATGGAATAAATGGATGGTATAATTACAATGTATATTGGAATCCTGGGGGGGGGGGGGGGGGTGGGGGGGGGGGGGACGCGAAGGGAAGGTGGATTGAAGTTGTTATAGAGATGGTTGAATTGTTCGAGACCTTGTTTTCATTGGATGATGGTTGGATGGAGTATTCTCTACAGTGGGAGTGGAGTGGATCTCATTGGAATAGAGTTCTAACGGAATGAGTAGGTTCAATGGTCTCTCGATGGATCTACCTGCATGTGATCTAAGCTTGGCAGAATTCTCAGTGAGAGAGAGAATTTTAGCCATTTTCCAAGTAGATCTCGGTGTAGTTCCTGATTCGTCTGCTACGAGAACGATGGAACCGATGGTTGGAACAATAGTAGTAGATCTATTAGAATGGAGTGGATCCGATTTGCTAGAGCAATCACGTAGAGTGGTCAGATACTCGCTCTGCCATCTATGCCAGAACGCGTTTACTGTATCGATGGATCGTTTCAGCTGCTTGATAGCAGCTTCTCTGCTGGAATTATCGTCTTCTGGAGGCCGATAGTCATCATCTGGTTCCGATGAAATGATTGGACAACCCAAGAATGACTGGGGAGAGATCAAATCTATTGGGCGTAGAGCTGAGTTGGAGAATGAATGGACATCGTCGGTGGATACATATGTGAGAGGTCTGCTATTCAACAGTGCCTCTATTTCACATACGATAGTGGAGAATTCATCCTTAGACAATTTCTTTCTACCGATGGAACGAGTGATGGAATTCTTAATGATTTTGACGAGTCTCTCGTCAAAATCATTAATACCTAGATTGGACATCAGCGTATTAACATCTGGATCTTGTTCTGGTTTAGTGAACAATGTACTAGCCATTTTGAAGGTGGTACCCTGGTCGGACGTGATCCGAGTTGGAGTGCCTCTTCTCGAACAGAATCGCTTGAATGCGAGAATGAACGAGGATGGCAGTAGAGAATCTACTAGTTCGAGATGGGATAGTCTAGATGAGAGACAAGTGAGTACAACGATGTACACTTTTCCATCATCATTGGTGTAGAATGGTCCAGCGTAATCAATACCGCAGTGATCGAATGGAAGACTCCGTCTTACTCTATCAGGAGGAAGATTAGGAGTGTCGGAATACCGATATGGTAGGTTGTTCGTTTTGCGGCATGGAATGCACTGCTTGAGAACAGACTTAGTGATTTGCCGACACCTTGGAATCCAGAATCGACTCTTCACTTGGTTTAGAATTACATCGATATTTGCATGGGAAGACGATAGATGGATATCTCTGATAATTAGCCTTGCTAGAGTTGAGTCGACTGTTGTTGGAATGAACAATGGGGACTTGGTATCCGTGCTCAGATGAGACTTACCAAGTCTAGTGTTAGATTTCCAAAGGTGGGTAGATGGATCCTCAAAGATAGCTTGGCTCTTCTTGAGAGGATCGTTCTCTCGGATATGGATGGACTGATGTAATCTAATGATGGAATGGAATGCATATCTCTTCTCTGTAGGAGAAAAAATGGATGAATTGCTTACGGGGAGATGATAAAGTTTCTCTAGTATCACTGGATTGTTGCTCTTGTGAGCACATCTGGATATGAATCTGAGAACATAAGCTGTGACTGAGATTGCCTTCCGCAGACTAGAGAATCTAGTGAGATCTATCACTTTCTCTATTGTTGGTGGTACTGTAATGGATGAGATGGAAGTTGGATATGACTCGAAATCGGGACACTGTAGAGATGATAGTTCCACATTGGGCCATGTACTGGGACTAGTGGACATCCATTCTGGACCTGTCCACCACTGGTGAGTATTGTTGTTCGTCTCTCGAGCAGTAAGTCCTCGAGTGGCATGGTCTGCTGGATTGTGCTCGCTACGCACATGCCTTGGATGGTGATAGACTACATATGGAATAGCTGAGAGTTCCTCTCTAATATCACTTATCATCTTTGTACGATTGGATACGAATACTCCTACTGGTTTGGAAAACGTAAGCTTACACCAGTGTAGTACTACAGCGGAATCCGAATAGAAATAGACGTTGATTGGCTTATTAGTGAATTCCTTACGAAGAGATTCGACTGTGAACTTAGTGAGAGTGTGTGCAATGACGAGAGAGTCTAGTTCCATTTTTGGAATGGTAGAATTACTCTTGATGGGAGCTAATCTAGTCTTCGAAATGAGTAGTGTTGGAATGGAGTGGGGCGACCAACTATAGATACAAGCGGCCATTGCTAGTTTCGATGCGTCGCTGAACGCTACCAGATTGATTTCATCACACTCTGATAGATGGGAGTATCGATCGATAGAGAGGGAGAAGCCTTCAACTTCTCTCATCTGATCGTGGAATGTATTGCGAGTGGAGTCATCTACCGGCTCGTCCATTTGAGGGTAGTATTCCATAGACTCTGGATGGTAAGTCTAGCTGGTAGAATGAGTGGATTCAATAGACCTAGTGGATCATATGGAGTGGAAGCATCACTAAGCATCGATCGTTTAGTAGTCTTCCCTTCTTTATTGGAGATGGGAATATTGATTGACAACTGATCAGTCGAGGAGTTCCAAAGAAAACCTAGAAGTTTCTGGACGACATCTTTGGATCGATCAATCTCTGGCACGAGACTGTTGAAGGTGGAACTATTGGACGAATAATCTCTAAGATTCATCGACATTGTTTTAAACAATCTCTTGGATTGTGAATACAAGTCGAGAGTTGGATGGTCTATATTCACAATTACATTGTCGACATATAGATTGGAAACGAGTTGATGGATAAGACGAGGATCGCAGTCGCTGGTAGTCAATTGGATATGGTGTTGTATTACCTTGTTGAGAAGACTTGGACTTGCATTGACTCCAAAGGGAGTAACACAAAAAACGAAGGACAAGAATGTTCTGACTGGATACAGGCTTATCCATATCCTTAATTCATAGGAATCTAAACATATTTCTCTGAGATGGATGTAGTTTGACTTGGAGGAACGCTTTCTCAACGTCAGCAACAATGAGTGATTTTCTCGATCGTGCTCTAAGAAGAATAGCTGGGATACGCTCTAGATCGCTGGGTCCTGGATGTATCATGTCATTAAGACTGGGCTTGTTCTTGAGATGGGCACTCGCATCGTAGACTATTCTGAGTGGAGTGGTGGGCTTATCGGGAAGCAACACTGGCTGATGTGCTAGGCCCTCGTTGTCGTTTGGATCAACTTTCTCGATCTGTCCGAGATGGAGTTGGTCGTCAATAATCGAGTTATAGAACCCCAGATACGATCGTTGTTTGGATAGAGTTCTAATAGTGGAACTAAGTCTGGATACGGCTAAATCATAATTGGATGGAAGTACGGTAGCCGCTTCGGGCTTAACCGAATACTTGACTATGTATTCGTCGCCTTGCTTCTCGACGGTATCCTCAAAGTGTTTATTCACCAGCTTGTTGGATACCTTTCGGGCTTCCTTCTCCGTGGTTTCGTACACTCTGGCTGCTGTATCAACTGAAAAGAGACGCTCGATTTTACTCTCGAGTGACTCTACTGTATCAACATGAGTAGTGAGAGCGGATACTGATGAATCGATGGCTCTACTGCGAGACTTATTACTGCCGACAACTAGTGGACCTATGGATGACTGGAGTAATCGGAAACCGCAAGGAAGCTTAGTCTCCTTTGCGTTCTCTAGTAGTTCGAGTGTATCGCCGACACTTAGTAGTAAGTCGGTGTGTACGACAGTGGATCGTGAGAAGTGTTTGGGAATGTAACCTAATGTGGTCTTGATAACGTTTAGATCAGTGTCTGATAATGGATGGGAATGGATGGAATTGACTGATGATGACTCATGGACGACTGCTTCGATGGGAATACGACGGCCATGATTGGTTACCACTTCGACCTGTACGATATCGTACGTGGACGATCTGGTGTTATTATCGTTAATGCCAGTGATGGTCATCTCTCGTTGCTCAATGGGAACCAGTGATAGACGATTCATTAGGTTGCGAGAGATTAGGGTTGCTTGTGCTCCATGGTCTAAGTGAACATGGGCAGAGATGATCGAATTGTTGACTGGATTAGAAGCCTTGGCCTTTACTGTGAACAACCGTTCAGGCTGCTTGGAATCTATTGATAGTGCATTGAATGAGGTGGATGGTGGCTTTTCGCACAGCGCTTTGTGATGTTTCTCTGAGCAAATGCCGCGCTTCCTGCTGCACTCGGCAGAGGAATGCTTGCTGGAGAAGCAACAATAGCATAGTGATTTGCTTCGTAGAATGGCTTTCCTATCCTTGACTGATTTAACTGTAGTACAGGCCGCGCTGTAAGTATGGGATCCGCAAAATACACATAGTGGAATGGGTAGATTAGAGGATTGCTTAACATACGGGACATTGCTGTTGCCCATGGCCGCCGGCCGTTGAGATTTCGAGCCCGAATTACCGAAGTGAGTTACGGTAGAATTCTGGGTGGGGTTGGTACGTTCGGAGATAGCATTGGTAATGGTTGCCTCCACTTGTTCTAATCGAAGCGTCTCTTCGATGAACTCAAGAGCGGCCAGCAACGTCGCTGGTTTCCGCTTCCACACTACCGCAATGAACCGAGGGTGGATGCGGTCCACGAGTTGCTGTTGAGTCAACAACCCGTTGATCCCGCTTCCCTCGTCGATGGTTTGTACTAGGTTAATCATGGATCGGACAGCCTCTAGTTGATCATCTAGTGTGATGGACTTAGCGCGAATTCTTAGTAGAGATTGGAGAAGGGTAGCCTGAGTTAAGTCGGACCGACCATACTCAAGTTCCAGTCTCTCAGTTATTCTCTTGAGGAAGTTCTGATGGGTTGGAATGGACGAAACTAGTGAAAGGGCTGCGCCCTTTAGACTACTTCTAACGTGGTATGCTTTTTCGACCTCATTGAGGCTCGAATTGTTGAGGATTAACTGGTCTAATTGGTACTTGTAGGCAGGGTATTTGGTGATGTCTAAACCGTCGAAACACTCTAATTTGATGGGTGGAAGAGATAGATTTGGTGTACGTTTGGAATAACTTTCAATGGTAGCGATTCTATCGATTAATGACTGAAAAACAGCAGTGGAATCAATGGATGGAACTGATGGCACATGATTATCATGTGTAGAATGGATGGACATGGATGGATGGACCGGTGGAGTGGATAGATTTGGTTTAGTAATACGTTCTATGGCTGCTACTCTCATGGAGGCAGTGCTAAGACACCGGGTAAATCTCGTTTCAAGTTTAGCCATTGCTGCACTAAGACTTACCGGGTTAAGCTGCAGTCCTGTTGGGTCGAGGCCATTTTGTTCTTGAATTGCTCGAGTTCTTCATTCTTCATTGATTCGTCTTCCATCGTGGCGATATCGTCCTTGACCGAAGCGATGATGTCACTGTAATCGAGAATAATGGAATGGATATTGTCGACGCCCTTAGCTATTGAGGCGGATAAATCAGTAATTTCGTCACTGGTGGATGCGCTCAATAGTTTGGTGATTTCGTCATCAACAGAAATGAGTAGAGGTTTGATAGTACTTAAATGGGATTGGAGGTTTGAATACGTAGATTCGTGTTTACTAAGCATGGTTGGTTGGCGTCTACGCGCTACGTTGACAAACGGGTGGTTGGGTGGTGGTGGAATGGTTGTTTTGCTGCCACGCGGGACTTAAACTGGATGGACTGGGTTCTTAAATTGGCCGAGATGCACCATATACCGGATTCTCCACCTTGTTATGGAGAAATGCGGCTATGATGTTCACGGTGTGGTTTAGCAAACGAGCAATTAATAATAATATTTCATTTACTAATTACAAGGAACAATCGAAGGGTGAACTAATGGCGAAAGAAGACGGACGTAATTGGATGGAAAGGGCTAGATGGGAGTGAATGGATAGAGTACTTGTTAGATGGATGGAGTAATCCTTGGGTGGATGATGGGATGTTGATTGGATGAAGGGGGCTAGATGGTGTCAAGTAGGAGACGGACTGTTACCCCCAGTCAACCTCAAACTTGGGTAATTAATCGCGTTATGGATGAATAACAACGCGGAAATGGGTAGGAAGTGCAATAAATGATGAGTAATGATAATAAATCGCGAGAACAACCGTCATGGACGGTGCAATGGAGTGAAAAGGGAATGGATTTTAGGCCAGAAAGGCAGAGCGGAACCATTCAGAACCAGACGCCCGCCTTTGACCAGACGCAGGTATGGCGGATTACGGGACTCTGTTACAGTAAAAATGTCCCAAGAAAATTAAATGGTGGAACTCAACTCAACTGCAACTCAAGTACTGGAGTCGCCTTTTTAACTCCATGGAATATTTATATTGCCAAGGGACCGTTCTATCCTTAAGGGACCTTTCTATCTTCATGGGACATTTTAATTTTTATGTGACCTTTTCACTGTAAAGGCGCCGATTACGGTAGGTGGTTAAGTACTGTAGTTGGCATCAATTAGATACGGTAACTGGTTTTCCCCTCAGGACCCAACAGCGCTTGATCAGACGGAGCCGACGGGTCGCACGCGAGCGAGCCGCACCCAGAGCGCCACCACCGCATCCCAATCGGATCCGACCGGAATGACGCAGGTAGTCGGATATCGTAGTCGAATACCGTGTTAAACTATTTTCTTTTCAGGACCCAACTACGATCAACGACCTGACGCAGCTGCAGACGGAAGGTGCGAAAAGAAGAATTGATCTTCGATCTCTAATTTTTGATCTTTGATCTTTCCAGGCCGAACGGGCATGACGAAGACGCGCACTCATCGCACTCAAATGTCGCGCACCGGCGCCACCCAGGTACGGATAGATACTGTTGAGTTTTAATTTTCGGGTTCAATTGTATGTTTGACATTTTCGGATATAATTCATGGTTATAATCTTGATAGATACGGTTGCGATATTCTATGTCGAGATGTTTGCTATTAAATAGGCGGTACGGTCGAAGAACCACCAATCGGACCGAAGCAGAAATTCTATTCGAAAACAAGGATAGATTGCAGGCACTTCTATAGATCAGGGGGGCAGGGGGGCGGGGCCTAAAAAGAGCGCGCTTTTCACACGTCAAGCGCGCGATTATAGGCGACAAGTGCGCGGCGAATACGCAAGACCTTCTCTTCCCTCTTTTCCATTTTTAGGTGAAGTTTTTGTGTTTCTGCGATGATTCTTAACAGTTATCACATTTCAGAACTAGGAGACTAATAACGTAATAACAACAAAGGTGAAATTAGAGTCAATTTCCCTTACTCAGAGTCGAAAACGGCTCGGGAGAAGCAACAAAAAAAGCATAGAAGACTACTGCAGCAGTAGAGAAAACCTCAACAGAGCAGAGCAAACTAACAAGCACTAAGCAAATGCCTAAGGCTCAGCACTATGCCGAAGCACTAAGCCTCAGCAAAATACAAGTCTGTCTAGTCACATTAGGTTACGACTGGGTGTTTTTCAACCGTTGGACCCATTTCGGGCTTTTGCAGTCACGATCCGTTCCAGCTGACGGAGATTACAATAGGTGCTCACGGAGAGTCATACTAATCGAATCGATATCGAATTTAGCTTAATTCAGGCATCTTCTGACACCTTATTTCATCGTATTACGTCACACCGCCCTCATTTTCCCACGCACTTTCTTTCTCTAACTGTCTGGCGTACTCTCTCCCCGCACTCTCGCTGGGAAAAACGGGGGGCGTGGCCTCTCCCTCCCCTCGCCCCTAGCGCGCGCCTGCGCTAAGGGGGCGGGGCTAAGGGCCCTAGGCTCCGCCCCATTTTGGGGTGACCCCCTGTTCTATAGAAGTGCCAGATTGCACTTATGAAATGTGCATTGCAAGGTACAACAACGAGAAATTTGAATTTCTCCTTTCAGGAACCGAACTCTAGTGCGTACGATGGAACAAGTGCCTCATCTCGCAGATGCACACTCCGTCCATCTCAATCGAGTCGGCTACTGGTATGCATTATTACCACACTACTACCTAATACTCAACAACGCTTCTTTTAGTTTATTTTTTTCATTTTTTTTTTCGATTATTACTCATTTATCAAGAGGTCGGGTTAGGTGAGAGCTCTGATGTGCATGGCATTCCAACTGGCTTTTCTTGCTTCGTTGAGAAAGTTCGGACCAACAGTCTTGCGGAAGATATCGGTCCATCTAGTCATTGGTCGACCTCTTCTTCTTTTCTTGTCGGGAACCATTCGATCACAGATCGGCTCCACTTCCAATTGTCGTCATTCGCGATCTTGTGCAACCAAAACCATTTCCTTTTCTGCGCATCTCGAACAAAGTCCCGAATTCGAGTTGAATCTCGCAACCGCTCATTAGAGACATGATCGAGCACAGTACAACCTACCATCCATCTTTCCATTCGACGTTGAGCCACTGATAATCGATTCATTTGTGCATTGGTCAGATCCCAACATTCGCAACCATACAATACAATACAATTTTTTTCATAATGCAGATAAATCAAACATTCTGGTAACACTCCTTTTACGGACTCAATTTCTCGCAATATACAAAATATTCACAGGGACAAACACTCACGAATCTACGCCGCGAATTCTGCAGACTGCCACCGACTGAATTCGAAATACCTGCAGCGCTACGTGGATCGTCTCACTATACGGTACGTGAACTATTAGTAGCCTGGTTACGCATTGTTGGATCCGCATTGTTATTGATTTCTTCAAGTGGATAGTTAACATCTTTCTGGGCCCACAATACACTGACTTAGAGTTATGTACACAATAACAGCGTTTGCATCAACACATTGGATTTATTTGAGATATAGAGGTAAGAGGAGAGCGAAGTGGTGCAGTGGTCTAGGCGCCCTCCCATTCCATTCCACTCGGTTTCGATTCCCGGCCCCATCAAGAGAATCGGTAGTGATAAGATCACGCGATGAAGAAGGTCCGAAGACGAGATTGGGCCCCTGAATTGGCCTTTTTAAATAGTCACTGGAATAGCAGTGGGCTCCCGCAGGACTTCGTGTGCCTAGAATACGGGGTGACCTTTACCTTTTTTTCCTTTATAGAGATAATGTAAATAGGAAGATGATAAAACCGATCAATAAGATCAATATCATTTATTATGAACGATTTAGTGGGAACTGTGATTCTTCTGATTTCAGGACCGATTGACGAGCATTGTGGCGCGACTGAGGCAGGAACAGGCAAGGACTACTGAGGGTGACGCGGCGAGACCTTCCTCCATCAGTACTGCACAGGTATGCGGTTGTGAAAAATATATGAGTCGTCAATAAATTTCCTCAATTAGAGAAGTTAGATATCTTTGCGCAAAGGAAAAAGGCATCTGCGACGTAATCAGTACGAAGTAGGAATAATGGTAACAATTAAATTCTAGGGAGCGACGTCGATTCCACTACGAACCATCACTGAGCCATTCCCACCTTCTCTCTTCGCGTTTTCTCTATTGATAAACGGAACTGGACGAGATACGGTTACAGTGGTTCGTGAACATTGAACATAATCAAATCACGTTTTGACTTATTTTTTCTGATATTAAGAAAGGGTTTCATATTGGTCCTATCTGATAATCGCCCTGCTTCATGAACCTATAGAAATGAAAATGAAAGAAAATGAAGGTTAAGAGAATGTATTTTAATAGGGATGATCTGTGCATACGCTTCATTATGACAAGGATCTATTGGCGAATGACATTGATGCATGTTTTTAGATCGTGGTGCTAGAAAACTGATTTCCATAAGTTATTTGATTGCAATAATATGCTCTACTTGTAAAGCGGGAGATAGCGTTGGTATGGGTATATGGGTATTATCATTTGAATAACATAAATGGAGAACGAATATCTGGCTAATGAATTAGAATCTGTGAGATGAAGAGAGAAGTGGTGAAATTCGTATTTCGTTTCACTGTTCCAACTAGATATGAATTCAGCTCACAATAAAATATAAATGAATTTTTCAGTGATAAATTTCACCACAGCTTGGCACAGTAGTTTCTTATTTTGGTGATCCGGTGTTTTTTCGCTACTAACTATGCCGGCTGTTAGTAAACTACGATTCTGATCACAGTACCAACACTTTGTGAGTTTAGTGATGATGGAAAAGTGGATTCGTTGGAGAAAAATATTTCGAAAAGTATAAAATTTCACCCTTTTCAGAGAGGATTACGATCGATCGAGGGAGAAATGGTACATGAAGACGTTTCTACGGCGGCCACTACCTCTCGGTAAGTTTCCAATCCAGATCGACTATATTTTTAGCAGCTTTCCATGGTTAAGACAGAAATGGTTATGGTGAACCTGCTAACGGTTAACACAATTCAGTTCAAAGCAACACGGAAAATCTGAAAAAAGATGAATAGAATCGTATATCTTATTTAGTTTTACAAGCTTTTTTTACGAATTTTACAAGCTGTATGAATATTACTCCGTTCCAGATCCACACGGGCTCTGGCTACGTCAAATCGTACACTGCGCTTCCGCACTGCCACTGCCGCACCCAGTGTGAGTACACAGAATGTAACTGAATTCTTATTTTTTGTTTTATACATTTCATGAATAAAAGAGCTAATCTCATGATATTTGTAGCTCAATCGAGTACATGATGGACGAGTATCCAAGAATGCTACGGGCACGACTGGTAAACCCACGGTAAATACTGCTATTTATTCGCATCCAGACATTTTCATTTGATTTTTATCTAAAGTTAGTGTTTATTTAAGTATTTCAACTAATATTCAACTAATAACAAAATATTTACAGAACACGGCGAAAGCCCGGAAGTCAACCGGTACACGAGCGTCCACCAGACCGTCCTCTTCTTCGGCGGTTTGTTCTGCTGCATCATAATTAGAGCTTCGACATATTGAAATTATTAACCAGTTTAAGAGATACGATTACAAAAACTTGAAACCTTTCTCGATGATCATGAGATTGACCTTAGATTTAGGACTGATCTTTGTTCTAGGATTTAGAGCTATATAAGTACTACTGAATCACAGCCGTTGTCAACTATTCTACGATCAAGTTTAGGAGCGAGACTACATCGGAACACAAGAATAGGATGTGAAGCTGTGCCTAGTTACTAGTGTCGGTGAACAACGTTCACTTTCCCGTGAAATTTCGGCTTGATTTGATTTCATTTTTTGTTGCATTGAAACCGATTCGAAAAATGAAATAAAAACAGAATTTCATCAAAACTTTGTGTTCGGATGTTTTCTCGCTACTGCCTTGTCCTTCGAAAAGTTTGCTACAGCATTGATTTTCACAGTAACTGTCTCTACCCTCCCCTATTCTCCCTCTGTGCATACCAAACGTATTTAATTTTTCAATCCATTTTAAAAAATATAAAAATATTTAGCAGATCGATATTTGCAGATGGTCCTTCGATCACGTGGAGACGTCGCCCGTCCGTCAAGCGGAACCATCGCCAAGACCACCAGGAAGACAACGAAATATGTAGGTTCTCCTTTTTTGCGTGAACAACCGAAGATTGTTGAATCGGATATAGATATCACTCTAAAAATCGTTCTCAATCTTTTCAGATCTTACTGGAACGACGAGTGATATCACAAGACACGAACACTACGAAGTGGTCGGCTCCGAAGGAGGCTCAGGCAAAGCCAAAGGTGATTATAATTTTTTTCTTATTTGCCACTACTATGAGCACTTTAGTACCAAATTTGATCTTTGATCTTTCAGATTCTAATAGAACGGCGAGTGAAGGAGAGTATAACTGTGCCTGCCCCTCGAGTGCCGTCCACCACACAGCCAGCGATTGCTGCTGGCCCGACACGGCTTCCACTCACTGAGGTACTCATTTTCATACAATACCTATAAAAACTTGATTTTAGTGAATGTCCAATAGAAATTCATTATTCTCCTTAATATTGAGAGATGATCTAGTTAATCCTCCTTTTCCAGTCAACTGATCCCGAGCCCGCTGCGTACAGGAAGATCCTGAAGA
The DNA here is from genome assembly GCA_000180635.4 of Pristionchus pacificus. Taxonomy (NCBI): domain Eukaryota; kingdom Metazoa; phylum Nematoda; class Chromadorea; order Rhabditida; family Neodiplogasteridae; genus Pristionchus; species Pristionchus pacificus. Next base: position 5,454,204 of record CM026580.1, read on the forward strand.
ATGTCGGGAGCAGAGTCAAGGTAGGCATTATCCTTCCCTTTTTACCGTTGCTTGTTTCATTAGTCTGGGACAACATATTCGGCCGTTGTACCACTTGCGGTTGCTGGATTTTTTTAGCTTGTGAGCCTTCCAAAGATTCAAATATGAATCGGCTATACTGATAATGTTGGATACAAGTGATTTGTGTTTACTCGATTCTTGAGTAAATAATTGCAGGATCATCAGCAGTATGAGTCGTGCTGTTGCACAGACAATGTATGTGGGGATGGATGCATCAATCGAGTGTGTCTCGTCGAATGCTTCGGGCAGTGTGCAAGCGGCAGAACGTGCAGAAACAGACGTATACAACAGGTAAGTAAAACTAGGATGTTCACCGCTCACATTTATTGTCCACGAGACAAATTAACGCCAAAATGAATTAGTAGTGATACAGTACCATTTTTTTTCAAGGTATGCAGAGCCTTTGCATTTTTTAAATAAATTTCAGGGTACCGGTGCGCGCCTCCAGGTTCGATACATAAACGAGAACATCGGACATGGATTACATGCGATGGACAGAATAAAAAAGTGAGAATAAAACATTTTCCTCCAATGATCCTTGTCTTAATATCACGAACGATCAAAGGAAATTGTTTTTCTCGCTAAACTGTTAATGTAGTCATAGTATACTTTATAAAACTATTTATAGCTGATAGCCAATAACTTTTCTCAGGGGAGACTTCATAATCGAGATGAAGGGCGAAGTTATGACCTCGTCCCAATACGAGAGGAGACGGAACAGGTGTGTTACTTTTAACTTTGCACTTCTACCCTGATCTTTCGATCTCGAACGTTCATCTTGGAAGTTGAACACTTTTTTGCAGTAAAGCACACAAAACGGCGAAGCATTCGTATTTCCTCTCACTTCGAGACTCCAAAGGGATTGTGTACTACATGGACGCCGGACGAAAGGGAAACGATGCTCGGTAAGAGCGTTTGAACTAATATTAATAGTGTGATTTAGAATTATTGTTGTCTCTTGCAGTTTTGCTTCTCATTGCTGCAGGCCCAACTCGATTATTGAACAAGTGAGTGATCCATTTTATTTGCTTTATTAATTCTAAATATCAAAAATATAGTTTATCGGAGATCTGCCCTGGAACAGAAGTAACTTTCAAATATTCCAGCGACTTTTTCAAGTAAGTTGAAGAGTGGGTTGGGTTATTGATAGGACAAAAGTACGCACAAGCGATGACTAATCGTCATGCGTCTCTGCCGAGTTAAAAGATCGAACAAATGATAGAGTAAGCGAAATAAGGAACATTTTGTGTTGTGGAATGTTGAACTGAAATCACTAGTGTGTACAAAAACAATTGAGGATCTTAGGATTAAAGGATTACTAGAAACGATCAACTCAAAATGTAATTTGACGACATAAAATGTAATTTGACGACATCTCTATGATATTTCCTTCTTTTATATTTCACATTCTTTTTCCCAGCTCCCATTGGAATACGGTAGAAAATGGTTCCATTGTTTGATTATGTCCATACCTCCCTTCCGATCAGATTTCATTATCCCCATCCTCATCTGGCATCTAATAGGGATGTGGTCTCTCTCATTCTCCTTGAACAGACATCATTCCCTTTGCTCTTTTAGTATTCGCATTTTTATGTACATCGTTAATGCTTTCTCACACTTCGATTTATGTTTCCATTTGTATTGTTCTTTGAAAGGTACCTTTTTCAGTCGTATGCACTAAAATGAAATGAAAAAATAAAAACTAAAATGAAATATAATGTATGCACTAAACTAAAATAAATAAAAAGAACGACCTTGTAAGGTATGTATAATGCAATCAATGATCGGCAACTCTTACGTGACAACTCTTACGGCATGACAAGAAACTAAGTGAAACTAAGTGATCTAACCTTTACGAAGAGAGAATGAACCTTTGGGAATGAAAAAGGTACCTTTCAAAGAACAATACAAATGGAAACATAAATCGAAGTGTGAGAAAGCATTAACGATGTACATAAAAATGCGAATACTAAAAGAGCAAAGGGAATGATGTCTGTTCAAGGAGAATGAGAGAGACCACATCCCTATTAGATGCCAGATGAGGATGGGGATAATGAAATCTGATCGGAAGGGAGGTATGGACATAATCAAACAATGGAACCATTTTCTACCGTATTCCAATGGGAGCTGGGAAAAAGAATGTGAATGACCTAAAACATGTACACGAAAGAGACAAAAATGCACATATTGAAATGAATCAATACCGATCATTAATTCAAAATCTGTGAAATATCGAAGCAATAGACTTTGTACTAGGGAGAGCGAACGACTGAGGAAACGGAGTATAGGAAAAATGCATGAAGCGTGTGGTGATAATAATGGATCGTTAAGGCAATCGATTCAACGTAAATCGGGTAATTACCAGAGTATCTTTCGATTATAATCTAACGTGCACGAACGCAAAAGAGACAATCGAATCTCGAATAAACAGTACACACACACTGATAAGAGGATTACAGTAGTCAAGGGAATTGAAAGAGGATATTCGGATTAGGAAAGTCGAGTGATGTTCGTGAGGAAAACAATTTCAGATATGAATGCAATTACTGTAACATACACTACTGAGGTTAACTCGGGATCAGCGATCATCGTAATTAAGAATGTGACGGCGAGACAACATTGAACAGGGAAGGAGAGTATTGGGATGAGTGGGTAAATCAGTGATATTGGAAAGACCGTTGAATGAGCTTCGAGTAGTCCCTCACGACGTGCAGTGAGAACACAGACATTTGCTCCCACTGAAAAATAAGATATTGTTATACTAATATAAAAGAAGGAAATATCATAGAGATGTCGTCAAATTACATTTTATGTCGTCAAATTACATTTTGAGTTGATCGTTTCTAGTAATCCTTTAATCCTAAGATCCTCAATTGTTTTTGTACACACTAGTGATTTCAGTTCAACATTCCACAACACAAAATGTTCCTTATTTCGCTTACTCTATCATTTGTTCGATCTTTTAACTCGGCAGAGACGCATGACGATTAGTCATCGCTTGTGCGTACTTTTGTCCTATCAATAACCCAACCCACTCTTCAACTTACTTGAAAAAGTCGCTGGAATATTTGAAAGTTACTTCTGTTCCAGGGCAGATCTCCGTATTTGCAATAAGAGCCAATCGATATTCGCCATTAACGGACCACTGAAATAAGTTGTTTCCAAGCAGATAAACTATATTTTTGATATTTAGAATTAATAAAGCAAATAAAATGGATCACTCACTTGTTCAATAATCGAGTTGGGCCTGCAGCAATGAGAAGCAAAACTGCAAGAGACAACAATAATTCTAAATCACACTATTAATATTAGTTCAAACGCTCTTACCGAGCATCGTTTCCCTTTCGTCCGGCGTCCATGTAGTACACAATCCCTTTGGAGTCTCGAAGTGAGAGGAAATACGAATGCTTCGCCGTTTTGTGTGCTTTACTGCAAAAAAGTGTTCAACTTCCAAGATGAACGTTCGAGATCGAAAGAAGGATTACTAGAAACGATCAACTCAAAATGTAATTTGACGACATAAAATGTAATTTGACGACATCTCTATGATATTTCCTTCTTTTATATTAGTATAACAATATCTTATTTTTCAGTGGGAGCAAATGTCTGTGTTCTCACTGCACGTCGTGAGGGACTACTCGAAGCTCATTCAACGGTCTTTCCAATATCACTGATTTACCCACTCATCCCAATGTCATTGTACAATCCAAATCGCTGTGAGGGCTAGTTTGCAACACTTACTCACTAGCCCACCCCGTCTTCCCTCTCACTGGCACCCTCTAACTCATTCCTATTTAAACACGAAACCATGAAATAAATACTCTCTTTCTCTGAATACACCACTTTTTGGATGAGTCATTGTGCAATGCTGAAATCGACATTTCCCTCACTTTTATATGGTAAGTATCAAACCACAAATGATCAGTTCTTAGATTCAGTACTATTTTGTCTTATTTGTATCGATCTTCTTACCTCTGTACCACTCTCCTTCCCTGTTCAATGTTGTCTCGCCGTCACATTCTTAATTACGATGATCGCTGATCCCGAGTTAACATCAGTAGTGTGTGTTACAGTAATTGCATTCATATCTGAAATTGTTTTCCTCACGAACATCACTCGACTTTCCTAATCCGAATATCCTCTTTCAATTCCCTTGACTACTGTAATCCTCTTATCAGTGTGTGTGTACTGTTTATTCGAGATTCGATTGTCTCTTTTGCGTTCGTGCACGTTAGATTATAATCGAAAGATACTCTGGTAATTACCCGATTTACGTTGAATCGATTGCCTTAACGATCCATTATTATCACCACACGCTTCATGCATTTTTCCTATACTCCGTTTCCTCAGTCGTTCGCTCTCCCTAGTACACAGTCTATTGCTTCGATATTTCACAGATTTTGAATTAATGATCGGTATTGATTCATTTCAATATGTGCATTTTTGTCTCTTTCGTGTACATGTTTTAGGTCATTCACATTCTTTTTCCCAGCTCCCATTGGAATACGGTAGAAAATGGTTCCATTGTTTGATTATGTCCATACCTCCCTTCCGATCAGATTTCATTATCCCCATCCTCATCTGGCATCTAATAGGGATGTGGTCTCTCTCATTCTCCTTGAACAGACATCATTCCCTTTGCTCTTTTAGTATTCGCATTTTTATGTACATCGTTAATGCTTTCTCACACTTCGATTTATGTTTCCATTTGTATTGTTCTTTGAAAGGTACCTTTTTCATTCCCAAAGGTTCATTCTCTCTTCGTAAAGGTTAGATCACTTAGTTTCACTTAGTTTCTTGTCATGCCGTAAGAGTTGTCACGTAAGAGTTGCCGATCATTGATTGCATTATACATACCTTACAAGGTCGTTCTTTTTATTTATTTTAGTTTAGTGCATACATTATATTTCATTTTAGTTTTTAGTTTTTCATTTCATTTTAGTGCATACGACTGAAAAAGGTACCTTTCAAAGAACAATACAAATGGAAACATAAATCGAAGTGTGAGAAAGCATTAACGATGTACATAAAAATGCGAATACTAAAAGAGCAAAGGGAATGATGTCTGTTCAAGGAGAATGAGAGAGACCACATCCCTATTAGATGCCAGATGAGGATGGGGATAATGAAATCTGATCGGAAGGGAGGTATGGACATAATCAAACAATGGAACCATTTTCTACCGTATTCCAATGGGAGCTGGGAAAAAGAATGTGAATGACCTAAAACATGTACACGAAAGAGACAAAAATGCACATATTGAAATGAATCAATACCGATCATTAATTCAAAATCTGTGAAATATCGAAGCAATAGACTGTGTACTAGGGAGAGCGAACGACTGAGGAAACGGAGTATAGGAAAAATGCATGAAGCGTGTGGTGATAATAATGGATCGTTAAGGCAATCGATTCAACGTAAATCGGGTAATTACCAGAGTATCTTTCGATTATAATCTAACGTGCACGAACGCAAAAGAGACAATCGAATCTCGAATAAACAGTACACACACACTGATAAGAGGATTACAGTAGTCAAGGGAATTGAAAGAGGATATTCGGATTAGGAAAGTCGAGTGATGTTCGTGAGGAAAACAATTTCAGATATGAATGTAATTACTGTAACACACACTACTGAGGTTAACTCGGGATCAGCGATCATCGTAATTAAGAATGTGACGGCGAGGCAACATTGAACAGGGAAGGAGAGTGGTACAGAGGTAAGAAGATCGATACAAATAAGACAAAATAGTACTGAATCTAAGAACTGATCATTTGTGGTTTGATACTTACCATATAAAAGTCAGGGAAATGTCGATTTCAGCATTGCACAATGACTCATCCAAAAAGTGGTGTATTCAGAGAAAGAGAGTATTTATTTCATGGTTTCGTGTTTAAATAGGAATGAGTTAGAGGGTGCCAGTGAGAGGGAAGACGAGGTGGGCTAGTGAGTAAGTGTTGCAAACTAGCCCTCACAGCGATTTGGATTGTACAATGACATTGGGATGAGTGGGTAAATCAGTGATATTGGAAAGACCGTTGAATGAGCTTCGAGTAGTCCCTCACGACGTGCAGTGAGAACACAGACATTTGCTCCCACTGAAAAATAAGATATTGTTATACTAATATAAAAGAAGGAAATATCATAGAGATGTCGTCAAATTACATTTTATGTCGTCAAATTACATTTTGAGTTGATCGTTTCTAGTAATCCTTCTTTCGATCTCGAACGTTCATCTTGGAAGTTGAACACTTTTTTGCAGTAAAGCACACAAAACGGCGAAGCATTCGTATTTCCTCTCACTTCGAGACTCCAAAGGGATTGTGTACTACATGGACGCCGGACGAAAGGGAAACGATGCTCGGTAAGAGCGTTTGAACTAATATTAATAGTGTGATTTAGAATTATTGTTGTCTCTTGCAGTTTTGCTTCTCATTGCTGCTGGCCCAACTCGATTATTGAACAAGTGAGTGATCCATTTTATTTGCTTTATTAATTCTAAATATCAAAAATATAGTTTATCTGCTTGGAAACAACTTATTTCAGTGGTCCGTTAATGGCGAATATCGATTGGCTCTTATTGCAAATACGGAGATCTGCCCTGGAACAGAAGTAACTTTCAAATATTCCAGCGACTTTTTCAAGTAAGTTGAAGAGTGTGGGTTATTGATAGGACAAAAGTACGCACAAGCGATGACTAATCGTCATGCGTCTCTGCCGAGTTAAAAGATCGAACAAATGATAGAGTAAGCGAAATAAGGAACATTTTGTGTTGTGGAATGTTGAACTGAAATCACTAGTGTGTACAAAAACAATTGAGGATCTTAGGATTAAAGGCCTGTAAACACACCACGATGAATGATTATTTCAAATTATGTCTAAACTAGTCATGATTCAATCATTCGAGCTCGATTATATATGACAAAATCAATTTCTTTTATCCGTATTAGGCATTTCATGTACAATATTGAATGCTCGTTCCCATTGGATAGACAATTGGTCGAAATAGTGCTCTGATACCGCGATTTGATGTAGTTCTACCGCTAAATCATCATTTTTCCTGAAATGCAAACATTCAGTCAGGTTTTTAATGTAAGATGAACCTGATAGCTTCATTTATCGAGAATGTCTACAGTGAAAGAATATTTATCATGCAGAGGTTCTTTAAAATGTTGACTGAGAAAAGTTTTTTTTGATTACTTTCGAAGGAATAACTGTGCTGTGATATTCTTGACTTTATTGTCTGGGTAGTCTGCATGGAGCACACAGTACATGTAATGAGATAAACCACATTCTTTGTCATGCAACTATCTTCAGCTTCTTTATTTGTAAGGAAAATGTCTTCTGTAATATTACTAGTCACTCCAATTTTGAAATTAGTCTTTGGACAAATTCGGCACCGCTTATTTCCACAAGAACGACCTGTGTATGAGGTGTGATTTCCGAGAGTGACGAGATTTCTCCCATACTCTCTTCCAATGAATTTGGTGTTTGATAATAGTTTGTTCGCGTTTTTTGTGTTTTTAGCGTGTGAGGGGATGCCCATCCCTTACTATGATTTCGATCGACGGACATTCGGTGGGACTGCCACCGTGGCGTGACCCCTCTATGGTGGGAGAACCACATATTTCTGGCTCGACTACTCCGCCATCTCCCCTACGCCGATCTATGGATCAGAAGAGACGACGATCACTGTAGTCTGGAATTATGAGATAAGTAGTTGAAATATGATCTTTCTGTTTAAAGCCAGTTGAATCTTATTTGATTACGATTGGTATTTCTAAGAATGAGAGGGTGTAATGAGATTGGAAAGGAGGAAGAAGGAAAGTAGGAATAAGGTAATTGGGATTATGTTTTCGAAAGGCAAGAAAAGCCTATGCGCGTGGAATTCAGAAATATGTTGCAAAAGAAAAGGTGTCGGGAACCTTTAGTACCCTATTGGGAATAGGAAGAGAGTACAGAAATATTGTGTATGTATGACACCTAATTCTCTTCCGCAGAGAGGATAAGGGAGGTGGAAAAAGCGGCTTGACGAGAGTAGAATGGAGTGCAATGAAGAGCTGATTTGTGATTTATAAGAGAGAAAGCATATGAATAAAGTATATTTTCAATGAAAAAACGACGTGTAAGTAAGAAAGTGAATAATACAATTTGTTTTCAATGATATTTATAAATAATGGTTAAGTATTAAAGTTGATAATAAAAGTTGTTTGTTGTGTTGTCTTTACGGAACAACAGACCCACCCTCCATACGCAAGCGAAATTGGGGTTCGAGGACCGGCCTAAGCGGAGAGAAACTCCTGCGACCGAGTCCAAGAACGGGTTGTCACATTGTGACTAATAGGTAAAAGAAGAGAGGTAGAGGAAGTGCAAGTAACAGAAAAGAGAGAAAAAAAAGCAGAAACAGATGAGTGAAATACAAGAACCGTTCTTGGACTCAGTCGCAGGAGTTTCTCTCCGCTTAGGCCGGTCCTCGAACCCCAATTTCGCCCCCTCTTCGCTATAGGCTAAGCCGCTTGCGCCTACTGTCTTTGGAGTGCACTCTCCCTGAACCTATTGCTCTCTCTTTATTCCTAGTAAATGAAATACAAATTCCTAACTTTGGAAACAGTTTCCCGTGTGAGCATTATGGTACCACTTTTTAAGTTTCGTGTTTTACCCATGCATGTTTATCACATTTTGACGCAAAGTTGTTTCTTGTTCCGCGCGTAACAAAATTGCTACTAAACTATGGTCGCGTTTAAACTTAAGCATTAATTATATAATTTGTGCTTAATGAACGCGAAACCATCCCAGAAATCGTGTTTTATCAGTAAAAACTAAGAAAAGATAGTGAAAACAGGCTGAAAATGCGTAAAACGAAGTGAAAGTGGGCGGAGCTAACGCGTTTGCCGCGCGGAATAGTTTAATAGGTGTGCAATTACAATCGTATCATTTTAAAAATGCGATTTTGACCATGGGGATGAGGTCCTGCTCATTCCGAATAAGCATTTCATCGCATTTCCGATGCTCATGTGGTTGATTTGTAATTTAACTGTAAGCTAATAAAGTAGTGAAGATTTAAGGAAACGGTCATTTCTTCGTTACATTCCAAGTTTCCCATCCCACTCCTTTTTTTGTCCCCTGCAATTACTCGTCTCTCTCTCTCTTTCTTTAAGCACTGCTTGATGCAGATGTACAATTTTCACCTGAAATCGAAAGTTTTTCTTCTTTCAAACTTCATAATGAATCTTTACATTTCGCATGTGGTATTCCGTGCATTCAGTGTGTATTACTGCCAGACAATTCTTAGATAAATAAATTTATCGATTCACTGCTGATACTTACAGTGTTTTAAGGCAATTGATCGAGAAATAAAGGTAATCATGAAGGCCTTTTCACATACAATAAATAGGAACGCAAAGTTTGCTGCCGTATGCTGATAATACTGTGCAATGACAAGTGAAGACTTTTCGAGTGTTGAAAGACGTAGAATATCTACAGTTCACAAGGGAGCAATACATACCAATAACCGGTTATTCTAGTACATCGGGCAAGTAAGATAAACTACAGAAGTAAACGCATTTGATAAGCGAATTAGCAGCCAAGTAATGTGATATACCGTATCAGACCGACTTACAGTGAGTGCTATTGAGAGTAAGAAACTTTTAGAATGGACACTGGAAGAAGATACAACGATGGATAATACATTGAGGGACTGTATCAGGTGTGATGATAAGGTGTGTGGGATCAAAGATCAATACATTCCAAGTATCTAATACAATAGACAAGAAAAGCTCATTGAATGGGCAGTAATATCATATAGACAGTGAGAAAATTCGAATATTTGACGAGAAATCTCGTAAAGACGTGATAAGCAAATCAACAATGATCTGTACATTGCAACAACGGAATCTGAGTACGGGAATGGAGATGCAATTCGATTAACATAAAGTGAAAAAAGAGGAGGCGAGATTCAGAATAGCGCACGGACTAAGCCAATAAATTCAATGGAACCTACTGAATGCAAGAAACAACAAACTGGTCTCCCCTCAACACACTCATGGATAATATACCGTTCTAATAATTCAATCGGACATTTTCAGTGTAGAGTAAATAGTAAAGAGCTCACTTGCACGTTATTTCACAAATATTAATGGATGGACTGATATTAACAAAGGGAAAATTGGATCGCAAGGAGGGTCAGCTATTGGGGCTATTAGAACAACATGAGACATAGATGAGGGCTGAGCGGAGCTGCACGAAAATCAATAACATACAAGATTAGATGTGCAGAAATTAAGTTTTATGAGATTGAATGAAATCAATATGAGGGATGTATCTAGAGAACGGTGAACTTCCCATCTCTGGTCAAGGAGAGAGAGGGTGAGCATCCCTTCTCTCTCTCCCCCCGCTGAGTTTCCCTTCGAGGACTCCTTCTCTAGGCTAACCTACCCAGAGAAACCCCGCATTGTTACTGGAAATTATCCCCTTGCCAATCAGCAGCCGACACTGTCTGATTCCCGCCTTTACCCCTACCAGTAACTTGTAAGCCGGTCCCGTGTGTGCACTCTTCTCTCTTGTATCATTGTATTGTCTCCATCCCGTGCCTCCATCCTCAACAACGATGGGTAAGACTACTCTCGAGAACATTCTCGAGGAGTTGAAGATCGATCGCGAGGAAAGAAGGAAGGAACGAAAAGCATTGGAGGAGTCGATTCGAGGTATTCAAGTCCAATTCACTAAGACGCTATCCGATCGTGTCAAAACTCTCGAAAAGACATTCGAAACGTTTGCTGAAAACACCAATAAGTCTATTACAGTATTGGGACAGTTAATCGGTCGTGTTCTAGATAGTCAATCAACTAGCATCAGCAATATCCCGGCAATGAAAGCGTCATTCGTATCTACGATGACGAACTCTCATATGATCAACGAAAAAGCCACTCGTGCAGTTTTCATCGGTTTCGCAGAGAAACAAACTCCCGAAGAGACTGATCTTGCGGATTTGAAAACTGTAAGTGATATGTTTCGTCTCATGGGAGATGACCACCTTCTTTCTATCTGTGAAAACGTTACCTTTCATAGACACCCGATCGAAAAACGTGAAGGTGCTAGGGATCGTCCCATCAAAATCCAGTTTCAGAATAATAAGGACAGAGACCATTTCATTGCTGTCGCAAGACAGAAACAAGCTTGTCGCCTTTCCGGAAGTGTGCACGCTTTTGTGAGACGCGATCTCACTATCGAGGAATTAGATGTCGATCGTTCCCTGAGGAGAGAGGCAGGAAAGAGGAATGCTGAGGCAGGTCAATTAGAGTATGTCGTACGCGACCTTAGAGTCGTTCGTCTCTCTAACCCTCGTCCCCTTCCTCCTCGCTCTCAACAGGCACTCGATCGTGCTATCGCAGCTCAAAGTGCTGCCTCTACTTCCTCCTCTCTCCCTCCCGCACTCTCCTCACTCACCACACTTTCTCATCCTGCCCCTTCCCATCCTCGTTCTCAGTCTTCCTCCTCATTTGGAAGAGGAAGAGGAAGAGGAGGAGGTAATGGAGGTGGTCGAGCTTCCTCTCGTCAATCCCGTCCACTCGTCTCCTCTCCCTCCAATCAACGCAGTAATCACAGCAAGTCTGTGAGCAGGAAGAGAGGTCGTGCCTTCGAGGACCCCTCCACGATGTCCCCCTCCGTCTGTCCTCCCAAGGCTAATAAGGTAATGACTATATCCGCACTTTCTCCGGTTCATTGTGAATCGGAGGATCATCTCGAGGTACAGTACTAGGAAAACTCCCACTCTGTCCCTCTCGCTGGTCACATTGATTCCCCCCTTTCGCCACTTTCTCATCCCCAACCGTCCTGTACCTCTCAATTCGCGCATTCTAAGTTACCAATACAGTCCGATTCCATCTCGTTTTGCCTACTAAATACCAGGAGCATCGGATATAAAATACCAATGCTCGAAGATTTTATCAATACTTTCGCATATGCTGTAGTCGGATTTACCGAAACCTGGATATCCTCACATAATGTTAACGATGGAATGCTCAGCCTTAGTGGACAATATACGGTTTACCGCGCTGATAGAGATGAATCGGGAGGAGGAGTTGCTCTTCTCATCCGATCAGATTTTCCCTCTACTCTCTCCTTCTCTCGATCGTTCTCTCCATACTGTCAGTCTATTGCCGCAATCACTCACTTTGGAGACACACAATTCCTCATCTGCCTTGTTTACCGATCTCCCTCCTGCGACTCGGCCAGTTTTGATGACTTTATTTCCTTCTTCTATGATCATGCGTGCTCCCTTTCGATACCGCTCATTTTGTTTGGAGACCTTAACTGCCCCGAAATCGATTGGAATTCCCTTTGTTCCTCAGTTCGCAATCAAACGCACCCGTCAAACATTCTTCTCTCGCTAGTTAGATCACTTTCTCTTACTCAGATAGTGAGCGCCCCTACAAGAGGAAACAATATCCTTGATATCGTTCTCTCTTCTCATCCCAACTTATTACAAAACTGCCGAGTCCTCCCTCCCCTCCCCAAATTAGATCACTCTCTCATCACTTTCCACCTTTCCACAACTACTACCCGCGCCAAAGTAAAACTTCTAAGAGACTTTCGAAAAGTTAATTGGGACCGTGTTAATTACCAGTTATCCTGTATAAACTGGGACATCACCTTATCCACATGTGATCAGTCCCCCGATGGCATTTACGAGTCATTAACTACTTTTATTCATGACATAATGGATGAAAACATTCCATTCCGAAAACTTGCTCAAAAACCTAGTTTACTTTCTCACAAGTCCCTCAGATTGTTACGCAAATCTCTCAGATTGTTACGCAAACTCTTTCGCAGGCGTTTTTCAATTGGTCTCGCTCCATTTAAAGATTCATTAAAACGGTTTAATAAGTCAGTTCGCTCGTCTCGCCGTAAACGCGAACGCGATCTAATCCGAAATCCCAATTCTAAACGTTTCTTCCGTTTTGCCAGCGATAGATTGAAAGATCACTCTGTTCCCATCCCCCCTCTCATCGATGCAACAGGCTCCCACTTTGTCAGCGACCAATCCAAAGCTGACCACATCTCCAAACATTTCTCTAAGTGTTTCAACCATCAAACGTATCCCATCCCCGCTCAACCTCCTCCCGTAGCTGGCCCAACCATCGATTTCGTCCCTTTCTCCCCAATGGTTATTCTTAAAACCCTCTTGAGACTCCCTAATCGAAACTCTACTTCTCCTGACGACATTCCGTACATCTTCCTTAAAAACACCCGAGATCAGTTATGCCGCCCCCTCTCAATCATTTTCAACTCATTTATGCTTCATTCTGATATCCCATCCATTTGGAAAACAGCTATTATTCGTCCCATTTATAAAAGAAAGGGCAATAAGCACAGTGTCGATAACTATCGACCTATCTCTCTCACTTGCGCACTTTCGAAAGTAATGGAAAGGATTATTTGTCGTGATATCTCTCAGTTTCTATCACTCAATAACCTAATTCCCGATCAACAACATGGGTTTAGGCCAAAGAGATCTTGTAGTACCGCCCTTCTTTCCACCTTCTCTCATTGGCATGCTAACCTAGACAAGCGAAGATACATAACGTGTGCATTTGTTGACTTTTCGAAAGCCTTCGATTCCATTCCCCTCAATCTTCTCCTCTGGAAATGTGAAAAACTTGGAATCAAAGGGTGTTTACTTAGATGGATTCAATCGTTTTTGAGCGACCGCACCCAATCCGTATGCGTGGAAGACTGTATGTCACCCCCCTTTCATGTTATTAGTGGAGTCCCGCAAGGCACATGTCTCGGTCCCTTACTCTTCTCAATCTATGTTTCTGACGTCCCGTCCATCCTCCCTCCTGGTGTCTTTTGTAACATGTATGCTGATGATCTCAAGATCTATAGCATCAACGACCATACCCTTCTCCAATCCGCAATGGACTGTCTAGTAGCATGGAGCACTAAATGGGGACTGACCCTATCACCCTCTAAAACAGTCCTTATGTTGCTTGGCTCCAACCACCCTTCTTGTAAGATTTCAGTTCTTGGAACTGATCTTCCCATAAGAGATGAAATCAGAGACCTCGGTGTTACCTATAGTAATAGACTATGCTTCACTAACCATATCAACGACATCATCGGCAAAGCATCAGCACGTTGCTCAATCATTCACAGGTCTTTCCAATCGCAAAGTATTACAATCTTCTCCAAGCTCTTCTCCACCTATGTCCGTCCCCTGCTAGAATACTGTAGTGAACTCTGGAATCCCTGCACGGTAACCCATATTGCGCGAATTGAAAAGGTACAACGACGTTTCTCCCGGATCGTGTTTTCCCGCTGTGGACTACCCCCATCTCCTTATCACGACCGTTTGAAGATTATGAACCTCCCTTCCCTCTACGAACGTCGCACTCGCATCGATTTGTTAACTAGTTACAAAATTATTTTCGGTCACTTTGACTTGAACTGTCGTACTTTTTTCAATTTCTCCCCAAGATTAGGTAGATCTAGAGGTCACCGACTCAAGCTATCACCCTTTCGTACATCTTCAAATAGGTACTGTAGCTTCTTACCCAACAGAATTATCGTTTTCTGGAACAGTCTCGATGACTCAATTTTTAGTAACAGCAAACCTGTAATTATTGAATTTCTTAAGAATTTTGAAATCCCTCCAATTGTCACCTACTTTGTCGCCAGCCCGACATCGTAATATCGTAATTGTTGAAACATGTCTAGCCCAATTTTTCCCTTGACTCGTGAATGTTTTTACACATACGATAAATATATAAATATAAAAATAAAATGCTTTCATGAAATTACAAATGTGCATAAATGCTTATTATATTGTACCTATTCAGTTCCTCTACTTGCCTATGCTCGTTCTGCCGACCTTGAGTGCAGATCAAATCCGCCATCAAAATGCTCTTCGATACCATCTCGCATTCACCGTTCTCTAGATACATCCCTCATATTGATTTCATTCAATCTCATAAAACTTAATTTCTGCACATCTAATCTTGTATGTTATTGATTTTCGTGCAGCTCCGCTCAGCCCTCATCTATGTCTCATGTTGTTCTAATAGCCCCAATAGCTGACCCTCCTTGCGATCCAATTTTCCCTTTGTTAATATCAGTCCATCCATTAATACTTGTGAAATAACGTGCAAGTGAGCTCTTTACTATTTACTCTACACTGAAAATGTCCGATTGAATTATTAGAACGGTATATTATCCATGAGTGTGTTGAGGGGAGACCAGTTTGTTGTTTCTTGCATTCAGTAGGTTCCATTGAATTTATTGGCTTAGTCCGTGCGCTATTCTGAATCTCGCCTCCTCTTTTTTCACTTTATGTTAATCGAATTGCATCTCCATTCCCGTACTCAGATTCCGTTGTTGCAATGTACAGATCATTGTTGATTTGCTTATCACGTCTTTACGAGATTTCTCGTCAAATATTCGAATTTTCTCACTGTCTATATGATATTACTGCCCATTCAATGAGCTTTTCTTGTCTATTGTATTAGATACTTGGAATGTATTGATCTTTGATCCCACACACCTTATCATCACACCTGATACAGTCCCTCAATGTATTATCCATCGTTGTATCTTCTTCCAGTGTCCATTCTAAAAGTTTCTTACTCTCAATAGCACTCACTGTAAGTCGGTCTGATACGGTATATCACATTACTTGGCTGCTAATTCGCTTATCAAATGCGTTTACTTCTGTAGTTTATCTTACTTGCCCGATGTACTAGAATAACCGGTTATTGGTATGTATTGCTCCCTTGTGAACTGTAGATATTCTACGTCTTTCAACACTCGAAAAGTCTTCACTTGTCATTGCACAGTATTATCAGCATACGGCAGCAAACTTTGCGTTCCTATTTATTGTATGTGAAAAGGCCTTCATGATTACCTTTATTTCTCGATCAATTGCCTTAAAACACTGTAAGTATCAGCAGTGAATCGATAAATTTATTTATCTAAGAATTGTCTGGCAGTAATACACACTGAATGCACGGAATACCACATGCGAAATGTAAAGATTCATTATGAAGTTTGAAAGAAGAAAAACTTTCGATTTCAGGTGAAAATTGTACATCTGCATCAAGCAGTGCTTAAAGAAAGAGAGAGAGAGACGAGTAATTGCAGGGGACAAAAAAAGGAGTGGGATGGGAAACTTGGAATGTAACGAAGAAATGACCGTTTCCTTAAATCTTCACTACTTTATTAGCTTACAGTTAAATTACAAATCAACCACATGAGCATCGGAAATGCGATGAAATGCTTATTCGGAATGAGCAGGACCTCATCCCCATGGTCAAAATCGCATTTTTAAAATGATACGATTGTAATTGCACACCTATTAAACTATTCCGCGCGGCAAACGCGTTAGCTCCGCCCACTTTCACTTCGTTTTACGCATTTTCAGCCTGTTTTCACTATCTTTTCTTAGTTTTTACTGATAAAACACGATTTCTGGGATGGTTTCGCGTTCATTAAGCACAAATTATATAATTAATGCTTAAGTTTAAACGCGACCATAGTTTAGTAGCAATTTTGTTACGCGCGGAACAAGAAACAACTTTGCGTCAAAATGTGATAAACATGCATGGGTAAAACACGAAACTTAAAAAGTGGTACCATAATGCTCACACGGGAAACTGTTTCCAAAGTTAGGAATTTGTATTTCATTTACTAGGAATAAAGAGAGAGCAATAGGTTCAGGGAGAGTGCACTCCAAAGACAGTAGGCGCAAGCGGTATTTGCAATAAGAGCCAATCGATATTCGCCATTAACGGACCACTGAAATAAGTTGTTTCCAAGCAGATAAACTATATTTTTGATATTTAGAATTAATAAAGCAAATAAAATGGATCACTCACTTGTTCAATAATCGAGTTGGGCCTGCAGCAATGAGAAGCAAAACTGCAAGAGACAACAATAATCGGAGATCTGCCCTGGAACAGAAGTAACTTTCAAATATTCCAGCGACTTTTTCAAGTAAGTTGAAGAGTGTGGGTTATTGATAGGACAAAAGTACGCACAAGCGATGACTAATCGTCATGCGTCTCTGCCGAGTTAAAAGATCGAACAAATGATAGAGTAAGCGAAATAAGGAACATTTTGTGTTGTGGAATGTTGAACTGAAATCACTAGTGTGTACAAAAACAATTGAGGATCTTAGGATTAAAGGCCTGTAAACACACCACGATGAATGATTATTTCAAATTATGTCTAAACTAGTCATGATTCAATCATTCGAGCTCGATTATATATGACAAAATCAATTTCTTTTATCCGTATTAGGCATTTCATGTACAATATTGAATGCTCGTTCCCATTGGATAGACAATTGGTCGAAATAGTGCTCTGATACCGCGATTTGATGTAGTTCTACCGCTAAATCATCATTTTTCCTGAAATGCAAACATTCAGTCAGGTTTTTAATGTAAGATGAACCTGATAGCTTCATTTATCGAGAATGTCTACAGTGAAAGAATATTTATCATGCAGAGGTTCTTTAAAATGTTGACTGAGAAAAGTTTTTTTTTGATTACTTTCGAAGGAATAACTGTGCTGTGATATTCTTGACTTTATTGTCTGGGTAGTCTGCATGGAGCACACAGTACATGTAATGAGATAAACCACATTCTTTGTCATGCAACTATCTTCAGCTTCTTTATTTGTAAGGAAAATGTCTTCTGTAATATTACTAGTCACTCCAATTTTGAAATTAGTCTTTGGACAAATTCGGCACCGCTTATTTCCACAAGAACGACCTGTGTATGAGGTGTGATTTCCGAGAGTGACGAGATTTCTCCCATACTCTCTTCCAATGAATTTGGTGTTTGATAATAGTTTGTTCGCGTTTTTTGTGTTTTTAGCGTGTGAGGGGATGCCCATCCCTTACTATGATTTCGATCGACGGACATTCGGTGGGACTGCCACCGTGGCGTGACCCCTCTATGGTGGGAGAACCACATATTTCTGGCTCGACTACTCCGCCATCTCCCCTACGCCGATCTATGGATCAGAAGAGACGACGATCACTGTAGTCTGGAATTATGAGATAAGTAGTTGAAATATGATCTTTCTGTTTAAAGCCAGTTGAATCTTATTTGATTACGATTGGTATTTCTAAGAATGAGAGGGTGTAATGAGATTGGAAAGGGGGAAGAAGGAAAGTAGGAATAAGGTAATTGGGATTATGTTTTCGAAAGGCAAGAAAAGCCTATGCGCGTGGAATTCAGAAATATGTTGCAAAAGAAAAGGTGTCGGGAACCTTTAGTACCCTATTGGGAATAGGAAGAGAGTACAGAAATATTGTGTATGTATGACACCTAATTCTCTTCCGCAGAGAGGATAAGGGAGGTGGAAAAAGCGGCTTGACGAGAGTAGAATGGAGTGCAATGAAGAGCTGATTTGTGATTTATAAGAGAGAAAGCATATGAATAAAGTATATTTTCAATGAAAAAACGACGTGTAAGTAAGAAAGTGAATAATACAATTTGTTTTCAATGATATTTATAAATAATGGTTAAGTATTAAAGTTGATAATAAAAGTTGTTTGTTGTGTTGTCTTTACGGAACAACAGACCCACCCTCCATACGCAAGCGAAATTGGGGTTCGAGGACCGGCCTAAGCGGAGAGAAACTCCTGCGACCGAGTCCAAGAACGGGTTGTCACATTGTGACTAATAGGTAAAAGAAGAGAGGTAGAGGAAGTGCAAGTAACAGAAAAGAGAGAAAAAAAAGCAGAAACAGATGAGTGAAATACAAGAACCGTTCTTGGACTCAGTCGCAGGAGTTTCTCTCCGCTTAGGCCGGTCCTCGAACCCCAATTTCGCCCCCTCTTCGCTATAGGCTAAGCCGCTTGCGCCTACTGTCTTTGGAGTGCACTCTCCCTGAACCTATTGCTCTCTCTTTATTCCTAGTAAATGAAATACAAATTCCTAACTTTGGAAACAGTTTCCCGTGTGAGCATTATGGTACCACTTTTTAAGTTTCGTGTTTTACCCATGCATGTTTATCACATTTTGACGCAAAGTTGTTTCTTGTTCCGCGCGTAACAAAATTGCTACTAAACTATGGTCGCGTTTAAACTTAAGCATTAATTATATAATTTGTGCTTAATGAACGCGAAACCATCCCAGAAATCGTGTTTTATCAGTAAAAACTAAGAAAAGATAGTGAAAACAGGCTGAAAATGCGTAAAACGAAGTGAAAGTGGGCGGAGCTAACGCGTTTGCCGCGCGGAATAGTTTAATAGGTGTGCAATTACAATCGTATCATTTTAAAAATGCGATTTTGACCATGGGGATGAGGTCCTGCTCATTCCGAATAAGCATTTCATCGCATTTCCGATGCTCATGTGGTTGATTTGTAATTTAACTGTAAGCTAATAAAGTAGTGAAGATTTAAGGAAACGGTCATTTCTTCGTTACATTCCAAGTTTCCCATCCCACTCCTTTTTTTGTCCCCTGCAATTACTCGTCTCTCTCTCTCTTTCTTTAAGCACTGCTTGATGCAGATGTACAATTTTCACCTGAAATCGAAAGTTTTTCTTCTTTCAAACTTCATAATGAATCTTTACATTTCGCATGTGGTATTCCGTGCATTCAGTGTGTATTACTGCCAGACAATTCTTAGATAAATAAATTTATCGATTCACTGCTGATACTTACAGTGTTTTAAGGCAATTGATCGAGAAATAAAGGTAATCATGAAGGCCTTTTCACATACAATAAATAGGAACGCAAAGTTTGCTGCCGTATGCTGATAATACTGTGCAATGACAAGTGAAGACTTTTCGAGTGTTGAAAGACGTAGAATATCTACAGTTCACAAGGGAGCAATACATACCAATAACCGGTTATTCTAGTACATCGGGCAAGTAAGATAAACTACAGAAGTAAACGCATTTGATAAGCGAATTAGCAGCCAAGTAATGTGATATACCGTATCAGACCGACTTACAGTGAGTGCTATTGAGAGTAAGAAACTTTTAGAATGGACACTGGAAGAAGATACAACGATGGATAATACATTGAGGGACTGTATCAGGTGTGATGATAAGGTGTGTGGGATCAAAGATCAATACATTCCAAGTATCTAATACAATAGACAAGAAAAGCTCATTGAATGGGCAGTAATATCATATAGACAGTGAGAAAATTCGAATATTTGACGAGAAATCTCGTAAAGACGTGATAAGCAAATCAACAATGATCTGTACATTGCAACAACGGAATCTGAGTACGGGAATGGAGATGCAATTCGATTAACATAAAGTGAAAAAAGAGGAGGCGAGATTCAGAATAGCGCACGGACTAAGCCAATAAATTCAATGGAACCTACTGAATGCAAGAAACAACAAACTGGTCTCCCCTCAACACACTCATGGATAATATACCGTTCTAATAATTCAATCGGACATTTTCAGTGTAGAGTAAATAGTAAAGAGCTCACTTGCACGTTATTTCACAAGTATTAATGGATGGACTGATATTAACAAAGGGAAAATTGGATCGCAAGGAGGGTCAGCTATTGGGGCTATTAGAACAACATGAGACATAGATGAGGGCTGAGCGGAGCTGCACGAAAATCAATAACATACAAGATTAGATGTGCAGAAATTAAGTTTTATGAGATTGAATGAAATCAATATGAGGGATGTATCTAGAGAACGGTGAATGCGAGATGGTATCGAAGAGCATTTTGATGGCGGATTTGATCTGCACTCAAGGTCGGCAGAACGAGCATAGGCAAGTAGAGGAACTGAATAGGTACAATATAATAAGCATTTATGCACATTTGTAATTTCATGAAAGCATTTTATTTTTATATTTATATATTTATCGTATGTGTAAAAACATTCACGAGTCAAGGGAAAAATTGGGCTAGACATGTTTCAACAATTACGATATTACGATGTCGGGCTGGCGACAAAGTAGGTGACAATTGGAGGGATTTCAAAATTCTTAAGAAATTCAATAATTACAGGTTTGCTGTTACTAAAAATTGAGTCATCGAGACTGTTCCAGAAAACGATAATTCTGTTGGGTAAGAAGCTACAGTACCTATTTGAAGATGTACGAAAGGGTGATAGCTTGAGTCGGTGACCTCTAGATCTACCTAATCTTGGGGAGAAATTGAAAAAAGTACGACAGTTCAAGTCAAAGTGACCGAAAATAATTTTGTAACTAGTTAACAAATCGATGCGAGTGCGACGTTCGTAGAGGGAAGGGAGGTTCATAATCTTCAAACGGTCGTGATAAGGAGATGGGGGTAGTCCACAGCGGGAAAACACGATCCGGGAGAAACGTCGTTGTACCTTTTCAATTCGCGCAATATGGGTTACCGTGCAGGGATTCCAGAGTTCACTACAGTATTCTAGCAGGGGACGGACATAGGTGGAGAAGAGCTTGGAGAAGATTGTAATACTTTGCGATTGGAAAGACCTGTGAATGATTGAGCAACGTGCTGATGCTTTGCCGATGATGTCGTTGATATGGTTAGTGAAGCATAGTCTATTACTATAGGTAACACCGAGGTCTCTGATTTCATCTCTTATGGGAAGATCAGTTCCAAGAACTGAAATCTTACAAGAAGGGTGGTTGGAGCCAAGCAACATAAGGACTGTTTTAGAGGGTGATAGGGTCAGTCCCCATTTAGTGCTCCATGCTACTAGACAGTCCATTGCGGATTGGAGAAGGGTATGGTCGTTGATGCTATAGATCTTGAGATCATCAGCATACATGTTACAAAAGACACCAGGAGGGAGGATGGACGGGACGTCAGAAACATAGATTGAGAAGAGTAAGGGACCGAGACATGTGCCTTGCGGGACTCCACTAATAACATGAAAGGGGGGTGACATACAGTCTTCCACGCATACGGATTGGGTGCGGTCGCTCAAAAACGATTGAATCCATCTAAGTAAACACCCTTTGATTCCAAGTTTTTCACATTTCCAGAGGAGAAGATTGAGGGGAATGGAATCGAAGGCTTTCGAAAAGTCAACAAATGCACACGTTATGTATCTTCGCTTGTCTAGGTTAGCATGCCAATGAGAGAAGGTGGAAAGAAGGGCGGTACTACAAGATCTCTTTGGCCTAAACCCATGTTGTTGATCGGGAATTAGGTTATTGAGTGATAGAAACTGAGAGATATCACGACAAATAATCCTTTCCATTACTTTCGAAAGTGCGCAAGTGAGAGAGATAGGTCGATAGTTATCGACACTGTGCTTATTGCCCTTTCTTTTATAAATGGGACGAATAATAGCTGTTTTCCAAATGGATGGGATATCAGAATGAAGCATAAATGAGTTGAAAATGATTGAGAGGGGGCGGCATAACTGATCTCGGGTGTTTTTAAGGAAGATGTACGGAATGTCGTCAGGAGAAGTAGAGTTTCGATTAGGGAGTCTCAAGAGGGTTTTAAGAATAACCATTGGGGAGAAAGGGACGAAATCGATGGTTGGGCCAGCTACGGGAGGAGGTTGAGCGGGGATGGGATACGTTTGATGGTTGAAACACTTAGAGAAATGTTTGGAGATGTGGTCAGCTTTGGATTGGTCGCTGACAAAGTGGGAGCCTGTTGCATCGATGAGAGGGGGGATGGGAACAGAGTGATCTTTCAATCTATCGCTGGCAAAACGGAAGAAACGTTTAGAATTGGGATTTCGGATTAGATCGCGTTCGCGTTTACGGCGAGACGAGCGAACTGACTTATTAAACCGTTTTAATGAATCTTTAAATGGAGCGAGACCAATTGAAAAACGCCTGCGAAAGAGTTTGCGTAACAATCTGAGAGATTTGCGTAACAATCTGAGGGACTTGTGAGAAAGTAAACTAGGTTTTTGAGCAAGTTTTCGGAATGGAATGTTTTCATCCATTATGTCATGAATAAAAGTAGTTAATGACTCGTAAATGCCATCGGGGGACTGATCACATGTGGATAAGGTGATGTCCCAGTTTATACAGGATAACTGGTAATTAACACGGTCCCAATTAACTTTTCGAAAGTCTCTTAGAAGTTTTACTTTGGCGCGGGTAGTAGTTGTGGAAAGGTGGAAAGTGATGAGAGAGTGATCTAATTTGGGGAGGGGAGGGAGGACTCGGCAGTTTTGTAATAAGTTGGGATGAGAAGAGAGAACGATATCAAGGATATTGTTTCCTCTTGTAGGGGCGCTCACTATCTGAGTAAGAGAAAGTGATCTAACTAGCGAGAGAAGAATGTTTGACGGGTGCGTTTGATTGCGAACTGAGGAACAAAGGGAATTCCAATCGATTTCGGGGCAGTTAAGGTCTCCAAACAAAATGAGCGGTATCGAAAGGGAGCACGCATGATCATAGAAGAAGGAAATAAAGTCATCAAAACTGGCCGAGTCGCAGGAGGGAGATCGGTAAACAAGGCAGATGAGGAATTGTGTGTCTCCAAAGTGAGTGATTGCGGCAATAGACTGACAGTATGGAGAGAACGATCGAGAGAAGGAGAGAGTAGAGGGAAAATCTGATCGGATGAGAAGAGCAACTCCTCCTCCCGATTCATCTCTATCAGCGCGGTAAACCGTATATTGTCCACTAAGGCTGAGCATTCCATCGTTAACATTATGTGAGGATATCCAGGTTTCGGTAAATCCGACTACAGCATATGCGAAAGTATTGATAAAATCTTCGAGCATTGGTATTTTATATCCGATGCTCCTGGTATTTAGTAGGCAAAACGAGATGGAATCGGACTGTATTGGTAACTTAGAATGCGCGAATTGAGAGGTACAGGACGGTTGGGGATGAGAAAGTGGCGAAAGGGGGGAATCAATGTGACCAGCGAGAGGGACAGAGTGGGAGTTTTCCTAGTACTGTACCTCGAGATGATCCTCCGATTCACAATGAACCGGAGAAAGTGCGGATATAGTCATTACCTTATTAGCCTTGGGAGGACAGACGGAGGGGGACATCGTGGAGGGGTCCTCGAAGGCACGACCTCTCTTCCTGCTCACAGACTTGCTGTGATTACTGCGTTGATTGGAGGGAGAGGAGACGAGTGGACGGGATTGACGAGAGGAAGCTCGACCACCTCCATTACCTCCTCCTCTTCCTCTTCCTCTTCCAAATGAGGAGGAAGACTGAGAACGAGGATGGGAAGGGGCAGGATGAGAAAGTGTGGTGAGTGAGGAGAGTGCGGGAGGGAGAGAGGAGGAAGTAGAGGCAGCACTTTGAGCTGCGATAGCACGATCGAGTGCCTGTTGAGAGCGAGGAGGAAGGGGACGAGGGTTAGAGAGACGAACGACTCTAAGGTCGCGTACGACATACTCTAATTGACCTGCCTCAGCATTCCTCTTTCCTGCCTCTCTCCTCAGGGAACGATCGACATCTAATTCCTCGATAGTGAGATCGCGTCTCACAAAAGCGTGCACACTTCCGGAAAGGCGACAAGCTTGTTTCTGTCTTGCGACAGCAATGAAATGGTCTCTGTCCTTATTATTCTGAAACTGGATTTTGATGGGACGATCCCTAGCACCTTCACGTTTTTCGATCGGGTGTCTATGAAAGGTAACGTTTTCACAGATAGAAAGAAGGTGGTCATCTCCCATGAGACGAAACATATCACTTACAGTTTTCAAATCCGCAAGATCAGTCTCTTCGGGAGTTTGTTTCTCTGCGAAACCGATGAAAACTGCACGAGTGGCTTTTTCGTTGATCATATGAGAGTTCGTCATCGTAGATACGAATGACGCTTTCATTGCCGGGATATTGCTGATGCTAGTTGATTGACTATCTAGAACACGACCGATTAACTGTCCCAATACTGTAATAGACTTATTGGTGTTTTCAGCAAACGTTTCGAATGTCTTTTCGAGAGTTTTGACACGATCGGATAGCGTCTTAGTGAATTGGACTTGAATACCTCGAATCGACTCCTCCAATGCTTTTCGTTCCTTCCTTCTTTCCTCGCGATCGATCTTCAACTCCTCGAGAATGTTCTCGAGAGTAGTCTTACCCATCGTTGTTGAGGATGGAGGCACGGGATGGAGACAATACAATGATACAAGAGAGAAGAGTGCACACACGGGACCGGCTTACAAGTTACTGGTAGGGGTAAAGGCGGGAATCAGACAGTGTCGGCTGCTGATTGGCAAGGGGATAATTTCCAGTAACAATGCGGGGTTTCTCTGGGTAGGTTAGCCTAGAGAAGGAGTCCTCGAAGGGAAACTCAGCGGGGGGAGAGAGAGAAGGGATGCTCACCCTCTCTCTCCTTGACCAGAGATGGGAAGTTCACCGTTCTCTAGATACATCCCTCATATTGATTTCATTCAATCTCATAAAACTTAATTTCTGCACATCTAATCTTGTATGTTATTGATTTTCGTGCAGCTCCGCTCAGCCCTCATCTATGTCTCATGTTGTTCTAATAGCCCCAATAGCTGACCCTCCTTGCGATCCAATTTTCCCTTTGTTAATATCAGTCCATCCATTAATATTTGTGAAATAACGTGCAAGTGAGCTCTTTACTATTTACTCTACACTGAAAATGTCCGATTGAATTATTAGAACGGTATATTATCCATGAGTGTGTTGAGGGGAGACCAGTTTGTTGTTTCTTGCATTCAGTAGGTTCCATTGAATTTATTGGCTTAGTCCGTGCGCTATTCTGAATCTCGCCTCCTCTTTTTTCACTTTATGTTAATCGAATTGCATCTCCATTCCCGTACTCAGATTCCGTTGTTGCAATGTACAGATCATTGTTGATTTGCTTATCACGTCTTTACGAGATTTCTCGTCAAATATTCGAATTTTCTCACTGTCTATATGATATTACTGCCCATTCAATGAGCTTTTCTTGTCTATTGTATTAGATACTTGGAATGTATTGATCTTTGATCCCACACACCTTATCATCACACCTGATACAGTCCCTCAATGTATTATCCATCGTTGTATCTTCTTCCAGTGTCCATTCTAAAAGTTTCTTACTCTCAATAGCACTCACTGTAAGTCGGTCTGATACGGTATATCACATTACTTGGCTGCTAATTCGCTTATCAAATGCGTTTACTTCTGTAGTTTATCTTACTTGCCCGATGTACTAGAATAACCGGTTATTGGTATGTATTGCTCCCTTGTGAACTGTAGATATTCTACGTCTTTCAACACTCGAAAAGTCTTCACTTGTCATTGCACAGTATTATCAGCATACGGCAGCAAACTTTGCGTTCCTATTTATTGTATGTGAAAAGGCCTTCATGATTACCTTTATTTCTCGATCAATTGCCTTAAAACACTGTAAGTATCAGCAGTGAATCGATAAATTTATTTATCTAAGAATTGTCTGGCAGTAATACACACTGAATGCACGGAATACCACATGCGAAATGTAAAGATTCATTATGAAGTTTGAAAGAAGAAAAACTTTCGATTTCAGGTGAAAATTGTACATCTGCATCAAGCAGTGCTTAAAGAAAGAGAGAGAGAGACGAGTAATTGCAGGGGACAAAAAAAGGAGTGGGATGGGAAACTTGGAATGTAACGAAGAAATGACCGTTTCCTTAAATCTTCACTACTTTATTAGCTTACAGTTAAATTACAAATCAACCACATGAGCATCGGAAATGCGATGAAATGCTTATTCGGAATGAGCAGGACCTCATCCCCATGGTCAAAATCGCATTTTTAAAATGATACGATTGTAATTGCACACCTATTAAACTATTCCGCGCGGCAAACGCGTTAGCTCCGCCCACTTTCACTTCGTTTTACGCATTTTCAGCCTGTTTTCACTATCTTTTCTTAGTTTTTACTGATAAAACACGATTTCTGGGATGGTTTCGCGTTCATTAAGCACAAATTATATAATTAATGCTTAAGTTTAAACGCGACCATAGTTTAGTAGCAATTTTGTTACGCGCGGAACAAGAAACAACTTTGCGTCAAAATGTGATAAACATGCATGGGTAAAACACGAAACTTAAAAAGTGGTACCATAATGCTCACACGGGAAACTGTTTCCAAAGTTAGGAATTTGTATTTCATTTACTAGGAATAAAGAGAGAGCAATAGGTTCAGGGAGAGTGCACTCCAAAGACAGTAGGCGCAAGCGGCTTAGCCTATAGCGAAGAGGGGGCGAAATTGGGGTTCGAGGACCGGCCTAAGCGGAGAGAAACTCCTGCGACTGAGTCCAAGAACGGTTCTTGTATTTCACTCATCTGTTTCTGCTTTTTTTTCTCTCTTTTCTGTTACTTGCACTTCCTCTACCTCTCTTCTTTTACCTATTAGTCACAATGTGACAACCCGTTCTTGGACTCGGTCGCAGGAGTTTCTCTCCGCTTAGGCCGGTCCTCGAACCCCAATTTCGCTTGCGTATGGAGGGTGGGTCTGTTGTTCCGTAAAGACAACACAACAAACAACTTTTATTATCAACTTTAATACTTAACCATTATTTATAAATATCATTGAAAACAAATTGTATTATTCACTTTCTTACTTACACGTCGTTTTTTCATTGAAAATATACTTTATTCATATGCTTTCTCTCTTATAAATCACAAATCAGCTCTTCATTGCACTCCATTCTACTCTCGTCAAGCCGCTTTTTCCACCTCCCTTATCCTCTCTGCGGAAGAGAATTAGGTGTCATACATACACAATATTTCTGTACTCTCTTCCTATTCCCAATAGGGTACTAAAGGTTCCCGACACCTTTTCTTTTGCAACATATTTCTGAATTCCACGCGCATAGGCTTTTCTTGCCTTTCGAAAACATAATCCCAATTACCTTATTCCTACTTTCCTTCTTCCCCCTTTCCAATCTCATTACACCCTCTCATTCTTAGAAATACCAATCGTAATCAAATAAGATTCAACTGGCTTTAAACAGAAAGATCATATTTCAACTACTTATCTCATAATTCCAGACTACAGTGATCGTCGTCTCTTCTGATCCATAGATCGGCGTAGGGGAGATGGCGGAGTAGTCGAGCCAGAAATATGTGGTTCTCCCACCATAGAGGGGTCACGCCACGGTGGCAGTCCCACCGAATGTCCGTCGATCGAAATCATAGTAAGGGATGGGCATCCCCTCACACGCTAAAAACACAAAAAACGCGAACAAACTATTATCAAACACCAAATTCATTGGAAGAGAGTATGGGAGAAATCTCGTCACTCTCGGAAATCACACCTCATACACAGGTCGTTCTTGTGGAAATAAGCGGTGCCGAATTTGTCCAAAGACTAATTTCAAAATTGGAGTGACTAGTAATATTACAGAAGACATTTTCCTTACAAATAAAGAAGCTGAAGATAGTTGCATGACAAAGAATGTGGTTTATCTCATTACATGTACTGTGTGCTCCATGCAGACTACCCAGACAATAAAGTCAAGAATATCACAGCACAGTTATTCCTTCGAAAGTAATCAAAAAAAAACTTTTCTCAGTCAACATTTTAAAGAACCTCTGCATGATAAATATTCTTTCACTGTAGACATTCTCGATAAATGAAGCTATCAGGTTCATCTTACATTAAAAACCTGACTGAATGTTTGCATTTCAGGAAAAATGATGATTTAGCGGTAGAACTACATCAAATCGCGGTATCAGAGCACTATTTCGACCAATTGTCTATCCAATGGGAACGAGCATTCAATATTGTACATGAAATGCCTAATACGGATAAAAGAAATTGATTTTGTCATATATAATCGAGCTCGAATGATTGAATCATGACTAGTTTAGACATAATTTGAAATAATCATTCATCGTGGTGTGTTTACAGGGTACAGAGGTAAGAAGATCGATACAAATAAGACAAAAGAGTACTGAATCTAAGAACTGATCATTTGTGGTTTGATACTTACCATATAAAAGTGAGGGAAATGTCGATTTCAGCATTGCACAATGACTCATCCAAAAAGTGGTGTATTCAGAGAAAGAGAGTATTTATTTCATGGTTTCGTGTTTAAATAGGAATGAGTTAGAGGGTGCCAGTGAGAGGGAAGACGGGGTGGGCTAGTGAGTAAGTGTTGCAAACTAGCCCTCACAGCGATTTGGATTGTACAATGACAATCAATTGATCATTTCGAAATATTCTCGCATAGACAAACATAGAGATTCACACAAACACAGGAAAGAGATGTGAGAGAATGTGATAGGTCAGTGCGAAGTCATTCAAATGTGTAACGAAGGTATAACTCTCGAATATGGAAAGAAGTAACTCAGAGAATCATTATAAATCATCGTCATCTATGATTGTAATTGCAATCTCATCTTCGTTTCCAACGGTGGTGTACTTACTTTTTCGAACCTTCCTGACAGCCCAGATCTGAAAAGAATTGCAATGCGCATTTTCAATCCGCATGTGCGTATTATTTTAGACTAACGTGAGTGAGTTGGCACAAACTGCTGAAAAGCTCACCAGAAGCAGAATAAATGCGAAAATGAAGAGAAGAAGGAGAATGATAGCGAAGACATCACGCTTCTCTTCACTTTGCGATTGGATGGTAGAATCAGTAGTTGTCGTGATGCTTGGCTCTGGAGAAATATTCATAAAATCGAGTGATCGTGGATGCCTTACGTAACACAAGATGCATCTTAAACACAAGATGCATCTTGCGGGACCTTTTGTGCTCTTGAGTAGAGATTAGAAAAAGAGATTAAACTTAATCTACCCACAGCAATCAATAATTGCCAATGAAATTTACGGCAGTAGCGCGTTCCCAGAACGCGGACGAATCCTTCATCACATGCACAGCGTCCGTTCTCAAATTTGGAGTTTCCCAGACAAAATCTAGACATCACTTCAAAAAAAGATGGCAAATCGAAGAAAATACGACGACCAATATACGAAAATCGCAAAATTGATGAGACCTTGAAAGCATCATATTCCATTAGAACACGACTGAGAGTTTGTGAATTGAGAGAAGAACGGCGAACGTACTCGCAAAGAACTGGAATTGAGAGAAAGAGATAACGCTTGACCTTGTGAATAGGAACAGCTCAAAAAGTTAAAGAAAAAAGGCGCTTCGCGAGATTGAGAGATGAACGATCGATTTTTGGAGTGTTGGCGCACACTCGCATAGAATATTGGTATAGCGAATTTATCATCTTCAAGTGCTGAGAAAGAAAGAATCCACTAAGCCAGCGAAGATAGTGCGATATGCTAGTGCAATAGCAGGACAAAGATATGGCTAAATGCAGTAGCCTCACAATAGCTTAAAGAACTCATAACAGTCACTCCATAGCAACATCGAAAGCGTTGCGAACAGTTGTGTACTTGTCCATTCCAACTCCTTTCACGAACCAGACCTGAATAGTGATAAATTGATATTGTCCTTCCGAAAACGCGTGCGACAATTTAACTCAATGTAATCGTTGCCTCGTTCAAGTTGATTAGCTCACCACTAGAAGTGTTAAAGCGACGATAATGGGAAGAGCATGTTCGATGAGATAAACTGTCCACTGTTCATAATATTGCCTCTTAGGTTTTTTATTAAATTAGTGAAGTTTAGTTCTGAAGGATATACTCATCGAATCTGCTATCCTCGCAGTTTTCTATGAACTCACCACACGCTCTCTAGACTCGAATGTAAGGCATCGCACTCACCACAGTATTAAGCACCATGCATTTCGGGAGAAATTGGCAATAGAAAAAACGAGTTGGGGAATCGAACCTAGGGGGTGAGGAACGAGCGGCAAACTCATTACCCACTGCGCTAACAGTGGCATCTCCTACGAGACCTGGGAGACTAGCTATGTTCTCCTCTCCTCCCAATCCGCCGAGAAGACGCATAGACATCCTCCATTGCATTTGGGTAAAAATATATTTAGATAGACTAGGTTTATTTAGCAGTTCAATATCGAATGAATTACCTATTATTGTACCATACTGTGCAATCTCATTCATGGGTTTACTGCATTATTTTTATCGCTGTAGAAAATCAACAATAAATACAATCTCATTAACGAACAAAAATACAAATCTACACAATCATTCAGTTTCACAAATAAGGTATATGACCAAAGATCAAAGATCAACAAGGCAGAAATAAATGCTAAAGTAGAAAATGCCATAAAGTCTCTAGTCGTGCGGAATTTCTAATCCAGAATACAATCTTAGGAGGAGGACGAGTCACTAGATACAAGTTAAATACGTACACTAACCCAGACAAAATCAGTCACTATTCAACAATTCAAATATAAGGTACTATAAGAAAACATGTTAAAACAAGTAAGGAGGAAACAGGTACATATTTACTGTAAGATACCTACTAGCCTAATGCAAGTTATATATATGGTTAAAACAACAAAGTTAAACAATAGTGAGTACCTCAGTAAATATAGTCATTAGGGGACGTTAGTCGACGCGGCCATATCAGACGATAGCTGGAGCTGCAAATTGAAAATTACATTGAATTATTATAACTTTTTTCTAAATGAGAAGATGAGCAATACGAAGTTGATCGGACATCCCTTGTGCAATTGCCAGTGCATTGAAACTCATTAGCGACTCGATAGAACTGGTGAAAAACTAACAGTGCTTTACTTGTGGGGCCGGCATAGAGGTCGCTGGGCCAAGGGCCTTAGGCAAGTGAATCGCACCGAATTTAGGCCTGTATGCAAGTAAACCAATGAGAAAACGTGATATTCGCAGGTTTGTGTTTAATCGACAATACTTACAATCAGTTAAGAGACCGGATCTGAGAAAATTGACCATCCCCCGGACATTCCCCTTAGGGTTTCGATTCAGACCTCCATAGTCATAGGGCCTGAGGGTCCTCTGACCTTGTTTACAAAACTGATGACGTCATCATTAGTATTGCGAAATGCGGCGCAAAAGCTGCGGGTAAGGTGAAAAGTGATGAAAATTTGCAATTTCTCAACCGATCAAGATAAATCCAAAAATTATTTTTGCAGTGTATTAGGCATGCCCTGAGTGTACTGTGACACTATTTGGATCGAATTCAGGTTCGTTCCTATATCGACTTTTTGACCCACACTTTCGATTTTTTCGATTTCTCAGTATGTCAGGAGCATTTGGGGCAGACGTCTCATATATCTTGGTGTATCGTATACTCCACCGCTTCGATACCGCACATGGATAATAGGATTGGATCATACCCAATTCGAGAAAAATGTATCTGAAGCGATTTGAGTCCGTACTACACCTTTCTTTTCTGTTATTTTCTACCTTCTCTCTATGATAATCCACTGTAAAATGGCTTAAATAGTGAAGTTAGTACATTTTAAGAATAATCATCACCATAAAGGTCTATTACAAAAATAAAAAAAATTCGGATTTTTTTCGACCCATGACCCGGGGTTCATGCTTCAAAAGTAATCCATGATCATGAACCAAGGTAACCGAATAAGGTAACCGAAATCATCGTAATACAGGTCTCGCAAACAGGTTTTATTCGAAATTTAGATTAAACAACCAGTTGTCGATTCCCCAACTACTGGAACACGGTGTTTTCAGTCACAATATATTACTGGGGTACTGTAGCATACATTGGTGTATGGTACTTGAAGTTCCCCCATCATGACTTTTTCGGTCCATTTCGAACCATGACCCTTGGTTCATGATCATGGATCACTTTTGAAGCATGGTCATGGGTCGAAAAAAATCCGATTTTTTTAATTTTTGTAATAGACCTTTATAGACCTCTCAAATCGCTTCAGATGCATTTTTCTCGAATTGGGTATGATCCAATCTTATTATCCATGTGCGGTATCGAAGCAGTGGAGTATACTATACACCCAGATATATGAGACGTCTGCCCCAAATGCTCCTGACATACTAATAATAATAATAATTTATCTACGCCCGAGGCGCAACGAGACCGAAACGTTACATAATAAGGTGGGAGAGCAGGAATGGGGGGGGGACTCTCCTGCGTTAGGTGAGTTTGGCTAAATGAGCGATGATGGGGTGGTTTTCAAGTCGACGCTTGAACATTCGGATATTGGGAGCAGTGCGAATACTATCTGGAAGTTGGGAGTACCATCGTGAGGTTCTGACAGGGAAAGAGTGGTATTTGGGAGTACTGGTTGTCAACTCTAGGTTGATTCCGAAGGATGAAGTGCGGTCTCGTAAATTTTTCATACTGAGAAATCGAAAAAATCGAAACTGTGGGTCAAAAAGTCGATATAGGAACGAACCTGAATTCGATCCAAATAGTGTCACAGTACACTCATGGCATGCCTAATACACTGCAAAAAGAATTTTGGATTTATCTTGATCAGTTGAGAATTTACAAATTTTCATCACTTTTCATCTTACCCGCATCTTTTGCGCTGCATTTCGCTATACTAATGATGACGTCATCAGTTTTGTAAACAAGGTCAGAGGATCCTCAGGCCCTAAGACTATGGAGGTCTGAATCAAATCCCTAAGGGGTATCTCCGGAAATTTTCGGAAATGGTGACTTTTCTCAGATCCGGTCTCTTAAGAAAGAACCATTCTAAATTGTCTAGTTCAGGCTGGAATCTGGCAAGAATTTCCTACCTACTTGCCGTTACCGACAGAAATAGGCAGCATTTAACTCGCATAAAAGCTAAATAAAGATGATAAATATAAAAGGAAAGATTAAATTGGTGTGTGAAAGTAGTCACCTGTATCTCCTAACGGCGTCGCTGCCCCAGCTCTAATCGACGTCCAACGTCAACGCCGACCTTAAGACAAATCAATTAAACATAAATTAACACAAATACGACAGTGCAATCATAAAAATAATTGATTAAAGCTTGAGAAACGAAAATAAAACTGGAGCCGTGCACAGAGCCGGCAAAAGGTAAAAATTATATTCCTTACCGTATCTCATTGTTGCATGATCCTGGGATGAATCAAATGAGTAATGCCAGAAAGGGCACTCATGTGAGGGATGAGTTCGGAGAACTCGAGCAGATCCGAGAGAGAAATCTCACTGAGAGGAATATCGATTCCTCTGCCTCCATCGTCAACTCTACTCCACTCCCTTCAACGTCATCATCACTTTGCCACGTCAAGCTGACTTCGACACCGCAACGCGATCACCATCCCATAATCGTACTCGAGGGCAAGCCTCTCAAGAAGATCATCGAGGGCAAGCCTCACAAGGAGACGAAGCAGTAATCCCGTCCCCTTTTCTACGCCCTCACCTCACCTCTTTTCCCAAGTTGTATTTTAACATCGGCGCTGCCAATCTTGAAGGGGAGGTGTTGTATAGTCATATTATGATATACATAATTAGTATTACACTATTTACTAAGCAGACTAAATAGTATGTGACCCGCCGTAATTGACCTGCTCCGCTTGGACTTACCGTAGTTTACGCAGTGTTACTCGCGGAACACTTTATTCGTCGTACACTTCCCCATACACTTCGTTGCGCCGTTCAATGCGTATTATGTTTAGGCTATTCCCTAATGCCTATTCTCTGAGTAGTTGAGTCGATCTAGTTTCCACCACCCTAGCACGTCATGTGCGTATTTCCCTCTTCTGTGAAGATAAAGCCTATATCTACTACTCCACGTCACGGACCATACTCGCAAGACAACAGCATACACAACAGGTAGGTTACTGCAGATTACGGTAGAATGAATTCCCAATCGATTTCTGACAGTTTGGCAAAAGTTTGACCCAAAGCTAAAATGGTTGACCCACCGAACCGGGATACAGTAGGGTTACTGTAGAATACGGTAGAATAATTTTCCGATCGATTTCAGACACTTTAGCAAAAGTCTGACCCAAGGCTAAAATGGTTGACCCACCGAACCGGGTACGGTAGGGTTACTGTAACCAAAAATAAACAGTAGAACACATTGGGATATGTTTCAGATACAAATTCCATCATGACCTACCAACCCATTCTGGACCATGACCCCCGGGTCATGGCCCAAATCAGGTAGGGCTGAGCGCAATGACGTCATCACGCCCTATTTCAGGGTACGGTAGTGGTATACGGTAATTTGGGTTACTGTATGTCACGATGGGTACGGTATCAATAATTGATCTGACAACTTTTTTTGACCAACACCATGACCCCCTGATCATGGCTGCGCTCAGCCCTTCCTCACGCCGCCAGTGCTGGACACCTATGCCTCTGATCCGTTAACATTTACCTTTGTTATTGTCATCATTTGTTTTTTCCTTACATTTACGCCCAACATCGAAGATAATACTTAGCAACAGAATCTGTATAACATTGTATAACATATTTATATGTATAACAACTCGTATCTTTATCGAGCTCTCCTCTATGTAAATTTAAGTGAGTTCACCCTCAAGTAATGTTCGGTGTCACAAATGAAATGCTTAGCCGCATCAGCCTTTCTAAACATTGTCCTACTTTATTTGACGCTACGCGTTTCTACAAAGGAATTGGGGAGTTATCGACATCTAATGTAAATGATATCTACTTTACGATCATTCATTCACTGACACTACCGGTTGGTTATTTTTCTCTGTGCTATAGTGTTTTTGCGATCCCTTGAAAATAATACGGAGTAGAACTCTCTTGATTTTATAGATAGCTTGCACGTTTGGAGATGCTTTCATCATATTTGCATCAGGATTTTGGAGTTCGAAGGTGGAGTAAAATTGTCGTTGTCCTCTCAAAATGGGATTTTAGTTCTTTATATCCTATTACGCTGCGACATTCACACAAACACTGCCAATGCTTATGCATATATTCATATTTCGCTATTTTGTTATCAAAAGGTTTTTATTTAATTTATCACCCAATAAGTTAGAATTCCAGGACAAATTTAGTGCCGATTTACACGTGGTTCAATACTGTGTTGATTATATTTTTCACAGTTGGAGCAGAGGCGACCATTTGGTAAGATATACATAGTTCTTAAGATACGTAACCGATACTCCAATCTTTTCCAGGTGTGGAGGTTCGTACATCCTTTATGAGACTGATCAGTTATCCAGAGAATATATAAAACCGTTCTTTGAGATGTACAACTATCCTGATCTAGAGTACTTGATATCGCTCTATTGGGGGGGTACTCTTTTTCTTGACAAAATTGTATCTCATCTCAGGAGGGAGGAAACCCTCGGATTCATCGGTTTGCAATTTTTCTCGTGATTGTAATTTGCGCTACAGCGATATTTAGGAGTTTTGAGGTAGAGCGACTAATAGAGTTTATTTCAATTTCTTAATTTAGGGACGATATGGGTAAATGGAGTAACCGAACTAGGCTACTGCAACGGAGACTCTTCAACATTTTAATCGTTCAGGTACATTTCTAATCGACAAAAATCTGGTGGTATTTCGATCGCTGCTTAGAATAACATTAATATCGGATAGTGGGAATTACCCTTGGTATTGACATTATACTCTTGTGTATTCATTGTGCAGTGTTTATGCTTCGCTCTTCACTATACTAGTTTAACAAGATGACCATAATATTCTAGCTCGCAGTACCGATGTTCTTCGTATATTTTCCATGTTCATCTCTCATATCGTTGCCGATGCTACACACAGGTATATATGATGAGGAAAAGGCTTATTCTCTAGTGAACCTCCTAGATCTATTTCTTTCATATTTCAGGACTAAATATCTACCCTAACCTCGGCCCTTGCTCACTAACAATATTTCCCATGCTGGATGCGTTGATTATAATTATTGGAGTACCTTCCTATCGGTAAAAAGAAACACAACGCAACGTAATTATAACGTAATTCTTCTGAAAGGACATCAATATGATTCTGTCACACCATATAAGATGGCTACCAAGTGACAAACAATGATTAAAGTTGCATATAATATTCAAGGGGGGGGGGGGGGGGATTCAATGCTTAAGTTTTTTTTAAAATAAATTCACTTTGCCCCACATGAAATATTATTGTGTGGGAAAGGGATAACCTAGGATTCAATACTTAAGGCGAGTATTGTGCACTTGAAATAAAACGAAGAAAACGAGACAACAGATAATCACGTTGGGATACTTGAGTAAAGTTTATTGTGCCCATTAAAATTAAAATTTGAAATAAAGAGTATTGATTAATGTGTATAATGTTTTTCACTAATTCTCATGTTGAATCAGTTAGTTAGAATCCGGACCGAACATATGGCATGATTCTTCCTGATATTGAGAATGAAGAAACAGATAAAATAAAATCTATATACTTTTGTGGAGAACATTCGTTGTCCAGAAGTGCATGAAAATGCTTGCGAAAACTCGGGCATTTGCTTCATATCTCCGTTGATACGCACTTGATGATATGAATGCACATCGTTGTGTTTTTCATCAGGATCCTGTTGTCAATTGGTCGGTTCTAGAAATTAAGGAATACTTACGATATGTGTACATTCGCCAAGTGCATTGAGATAGAAAAATGCTTGTTCTCTGATCACGGATAATGAATTCGATTTAAATATTTCTTTTTTTCAATTCTTCATCATCGTAGCTGTGTAGAAACCAATCGAAAGCTATTCGCAATCCTTCGATATCAGGGCCATCTTCTTCAAATGTTTGTGGGCCACTGTTACAGGATTTCTAAATAGGATTAATGAATCGACGACATCAATGAAACTATTTGGTAATTCATACTTCACCAAATATTTGACAAGTTCGATTGATCGATTACGATTATAACACACTTATCAAGAGGTCGGGTTAGGTGAGAGCTCTGATGTGCATGGCATTCCAACTGGCTTTTCTTGCTTCGTTGAGAAAGTTCGGGCCAACAGTCTTGCGGAAGATATCGCTCCATCTAGTCATTGGTCGACCTCTTCTTCTTTTTCTTGTCGGGAACCATTCGATCACAGATCGGCTCCACTTCCAATTGTCGTCATTCGCGATCTTGTGCAACCAAAACCATTTCCTTTTCTGCGCATCTCGAACAAAGTCCCGAACTCGAGTTGAATCTCGCAACCGCTCATTAGAGACATGATCGAGCACAGTACAACCTACCATCCATCTTTCCATTCGACGTTGAGCCACTGATAATCGATTCATTTGTGCATTGGTCAGAGCCCAACATTCGCAACCATACAATACCGCGGGGAGAATGCAGCCATTGAATAGGCGACGTTTGTGAGCCATTGGGATACCCCGATTGATGAGAAATGAGCGGTGTTTGTGAAATGCCCCATACCCTGCTTGAATTCTCCTTGTTATTTCCCAGTCGTCAGTCCCGTTAATTGTTATCCCACTTCCCAAGTATACCACCTTTTCCTGCAATTTTACAACCTTTCCAGCTACTTTAACTATTCTGGGTAGGGGTTTGGATGTCATTCCGATGGTCTTATCCCCGTTGAGCTGCAGTCCCACTCCCGCCAAAACCTTTTCTAGTTCCACGGCCATGCTTTGAATTTGTCGTTCATCGTGTGAGATAATGACAGCATCATCAGCAAATAGGATATGAGAAAGGAACCGACCATTTATGCAAATTCCCTTCTTAGACCAGTCTAATTGGCGGAATGCCCTATCTAAAACTGCAGTAAAGAGTCTTGGGGACAAGCAGTCACCTTGACGAACCCCCTTCCAACCTTAATTTCCACCTCACTCCCGTTCACCACCAGCGCATTCTTACTTCCCTGAGAGAGACCCGCTAAGAATGAAACCACCTCCGACGGAATTCCTTCCATCTCTACCGATCTGAATACTGCTTCTGTGAATACACTGTCGAAAGCCTTCGATATATCCACAAAAAGCAGATAGATCGGCAGCCTGTAATCAACACAATGTGCAATGACCGATTTAAGAGTATGGATTGCGTCAATAGTGGAATGGCCTTGTCTAAACCCCATTTGTTCCCAGCTTTTGTTCCTATCCAAGACCGGCGCGTACCTCTTATTGAGCAGTCCAGTTAATGCTTTCTGTAAAACAGGCAGCAAACTGATTGGTCTGTAGTTTTTAGGTAGAGTAGCGTCACCAGTTTTGGGCAGGAGGATAGTGCGCGAGTCACCGAAACCTTGAGGGATGTTACCCATAATGATGTTGTTAAAAAGGGTGGTGAGAGTAGGAACTAGTTGGTCAACCCCAATCCTTAGCATTTCTCCCGTTATCCTATCCTTCCCAGGTGCTTTGCCAGATTTGAAGTGCCTAAGCACTTGGTCTACTTCCGACGCGCAAATAGGTACAAATGGATCCCGTTCTATAACCTCCCTGTATCCTATCCCACCATCTCCCTTGTAAAAGTTGTTGTAAAAAGATTGAAACGCCTCTACAATGCCAGCCTGAGTTAGTTCTAAGTCTCCGTTACCATTCCTAATGCGCGAAATTCTTTCCCTCCCAATAGCTAATTTTACCGGTGCCCTTTTGAAACCCTTTCCCATTCTAATTGCCTCATTGATATAATTGAGGTACCCTTGGTCCCTGTCAGCTTTAAAAGATTCCCTTATTGCCCGATTAACCAGTTCGATTGAAATGATCATTTAAACACTCCATTCCCTTCTCGAATGATTCGCTTCTTTCCGCCCATGTTTTATTGATCACAGAGTGGAAGATTTCATGAGCAATTGTCACAAATAGATCATATGGCTGAATAGAATCATTATTGAGTACAAACAAAACAATTATCACTTTGTCAAATGAGGCAACATCTGTGAGCTTGGGATAAATGAAGGGTGCTAATATGATTATTCTGTTCAGCTGTGGCATGTAGAATGCATTCACTTTATATCTCTGGTCTATTCTTTGTAACAACATCACTTCCTGAAAAAAATTGAACAAACATTTTCTAAAACGTGAAACCTCAAGATCTGAAATCTCATCAATCAAGCGGTCTGCTTCAGTTAATGCGAACAATATGTCCAGAACTTCGAGACCAGTTGACCTAAAAAG
This sequence comes from Pristionchus pacificus, assembly GCA_000180635.4. Classification (NCBI taxonomy): domain Eukaryota; kingdom Metazoa; phylum Nematoda; class Chromadorea; order Rhabditida; family Neodiplogasteridae; genus Pristionchus; species Pristionchus pacificus. The sequence goes on from CM026580.1 coordinate 5,494,037, forward strand.
ATGACAATGCTCAGAAATACTATTTTAATACCTCTGTTTCGCTTAATAATAATTTTTCGAGAATTTATTATTTATCCCTCGAAGTAATTGTAGATCGTTATCATCTTTGTCCAGGTCATAGTGAATCACCATATCTTGAACTTTGTCTTCGAATTCTGCTAGTAATGAAAGACCGAGTTCGTCTTTCTTATGCATCCACGAAGTTTTCTTCAAAATAAAAGTAAAATTTTGTTAATAAAACAACGCACTCTGAATGTCTAAGTTCTTTGAGAGATAATATATCTGCATTCATATTTTCTAATTCCTCGAAAACTCCTCTTCTCTTCAAATCTTCCATTAGAAATAAACGATTTGTCAAACCGGTATAAAAATTACGAGCATCATACTATAAAGCTAAAATGTAAGTTAGAAAAATAAACGTGAAATCACCTTCACGAAGCCAAATTCGTGAAATCTGCTGTGCACCGAATCAATCATTCTAATGAGAACTTTCATTATGCTTTTCCTTTTGTACTTTTCGATTTTGGTGAACCAATGCTTTAGACGATCGACCTGTATTGATATTGCGCCTAGATTCAATAAACTATGTTTTTCACTTTTCCAGGTAAACGAATAATTTGCTTGTAGAAATAAGTGAACTCTTTCCGATAACACTTATCGTCTTTCGAGCACCTGACAGATAGAATATACAGACCTATATATATATTTGATTCATGGTTAGGATTTTTTTCATTTTCAATCTTAGTCACTGCCATGTAAAAAACAATCCAAAAACGCAAGAAATCGTGTTGATTGGGACTGCAACTGTTACCTCGATTGAATGAGCGATGTGAACAAAGTCTTATTGAACTTGGGTTTATCATGTGCTGCATTTTGTAAAATGGCGATATCATTCTGAAAGCGACTTTTTAACAAAAAATTGGAAAATACTTACCAAAATTGCAAAGTTGCGCGATCCACTGATACGCGCCTGTGTTCTTCGGTTATATTCTCATAGAATTGCTTTATCTTTTGGAAAGGAAACTGCTCTTCGTCGACAGATTGAGAACAGACGTGAAGATAGAAGTTATCACAGGGATGTACATTCAAATCCACATTATGAGTGAGATGATCACTGAGAATATCGGCTGATGAGGAATGCAGAAGAAGAAGGAGGAGTAGAAACATACTGAATACGTCCCACCAAATTTTTCACGCCTTCTTATACGGCTTTTCAAATGAATCAGTAAGTTTACCTTTTTTCTCGAAGCTATTCAATCAATGAAAGGAAAGGACACGTCATCCCACTGTTTCCATTACAACCCTCATTCCAACAGGATCTTCTTCTTCGAAATGCTTGTTAGCGAAAATGTGAGTCAGAAAATGTTGTAAGGGATGATTTTTTCTAAAATCGCATTACATTGAAAAGCTATTTAAGATCTCCTCGAAATTCATGACACGGGGCCATAGGAGTCATAAAAGGATTTCCATATTGTTGATTTTTGGTTACATTTGCAGGAAAAACACGAAAGGAACGAGTAAGAGTACATCACTTTTTTGTCAGTAGACGTAGCTTTGACTTGATCATTCGGTCCCAATGTTATACAGAGTACGCGTGTACACTAGTTAGAGTTGGATCTTTCTAGCATCGTATTCCATGAGCCTCACATCTTGATGTGTTATGGTAAAGGTAAAAAAGGTAAAGGTCATCCCGTTAATCAAGGCACTTGCGTCCTTGCTAAGCCAATTAAGCCAGTTATATTTTAGGCCAATTCAGTCCGGAGGCCCAATCTCTTCTTCGGACCTACTTTACCGCGTGATCTAGTCACTCCCAATTCCCCTTTCGGGAGCCTTGGTGGGGCGGAGACAGTGACCGGTAATCGAACCCAGGTAGAATGAAATGGGAGGGCGCGCGAAATACCACTTCACCACTTCGTCTCTAGCTTATGGCTGAGTTGGAATTATTAGAAACTGATCCGCATATTAGTCTTCCTTTGACGTAAATGATTATTATTTGGCTGACAATATTGTAGAAATTGTAGGACTAGGTGATTTAGAGAAACTGGCGTATCGAAAGAAGGCAGAAGTAGTAGGTACAAGAATAGAGAGAGAGGAGGAGGAGACAACCAAGCAACATGAGAGGAACGAGTCGGAATGGAGAAAGATTGCTTTATATTTTTTGAGAAATAATAGTATTTTTTAAGACTCGTGATAGTCCTTGTATCTATTTTATTTATTTAGGGGCACATGCTGTATCTTTCGTCTGCTTCACTTTTAATCAAATTGAAATCTCGGATGTCATAGATCTTCTGAAATGGATACAAATTCAACTTTTTGACTATGTGTAACGGGCGAATTGTGGAAGATGCTAGGATGTGATTACTTGATTACCTTGGTTACGTTGGTCTCATCTTCATACTTCATTTGGTAGGGAATACTCTTTTTTACGAAGTACTCGCAATTACGATTAGAACACCTTCAACGCTCGATTACTCTAGAAATGATGGCGATATACTCACATTTCTGCCACATCGTTGCATCTTTCAGTGTCTGGATCCCAGCAGGGAAGTTTGATTTCGATGAAGAATTTATTTCCCCATCTCTAAAGCAATTGGACAATTAGGAATAGTCTTGTTAGTTTTTACCTCGCTAGATGATCCAGAAATGATGAAGTCTCCATTCCGTTCAGCTTTAGTAGTATTGATAACATCATCAGTGAAAGCTACAAGGTAATACATATAAGATAAAGGACGAATCAATTGGATAACAGACGCCAAATATCATGCTCCTTCAACTGGATATTCGCATGTGAGAGAAGAGTCACAGCACCCAAATGTTTATAGCGTGCCGAATCGCATACTATAGTTCCTCTCACAGTGACCTATTTAGAGTGTGGTACATATCGTATTTCTTAAGATATTATAAAGAACTAACATATTCAGTGCCAGCTTGCACTGAGGTTGTCAGCATGAGGAGACCGATGAGTAGCATTGATGGAAGGACGAATGAGAACAGTTGGAGAGAAGCCAACCAAGGAAAGTTTACAGAGAAAAAGATGATGAGAAAATGATGATCGATACTGTCAAGCGCTTTCTTGGAGTCAAAATAGATATTGTCAGAAGAAGAGATTTTGGATTTGAAAAGAAGATATTCTGAATGGCCTAAAAGTACTAATTGACTACTACCACTATTGGAATTCACATAAGTTAAGTCATCATTGTCTTTCTTACTATTGTGAATACTGCAACAACCTTTATGCAAAATATAGTTTGTAAGAAAACTATTTTATTATCATCTTGTGGCCTCCGTAATAATTTAAATCTTTCTGTATGTACCGTCTTACGTATACTACTCGCAGTACAGACAGATAAGCATAACGCTCTGAGGCTTTTCCTGTTTTTCCCGTGAAAATTTGCTTCGTATCGGCGATATCGATAATACTTGAGATAAAATTGAAAGGGTGAGAACGCACATCAGATGGTGGTGCCGCGAGAGTAATGGCGAAGGCATCTCTCTCGTCTCTCTCGTTCAACACATTTCTTTGTCCGATGGTGACCGATTCCATCCTACCTGAATGTGGGGCAGACATCAGCCACTCAAGACAAGACAACGATTGCTCGTGACAAGACAACGATTGCTCGTTAACTGATTGGCGAGATATCACATGATACCCGTACTTTGCCCCTCCTCTACCGGTTCAGATTTTTCTTGCTAGACAATCTATTATGAAGGTGCTGATGCCGTACAGACTCACTGCTGCTCGAGCGCTGATAATGAATGTAGAGAAATCGCTCGGGAATAAGCAGTATTTGTCGACTTCTGATGTGAAAGGCGATCCTCGCGGCGCCTTCTTGAGAAAACGCGTGATATCTAGACTTGTTCCTCTTTATCAAACCTCTTTTTGTAAATCAACAGTTAATTTTCAACTAATTTCATACTCGCATTTTGCAAATTAGAATTATATCTTAGAGTTCAAACGTAATCCCTTCCTCAAACCCGCGCCATTTCTTGAGCTCTTCGTATGCCTTCTGTAATGGACTCTTCCCATCTCAGATCATCAACGGCTCAGATTAGGACATGAAATGAGGTGCTTTATGATGCGCCCATCCAACAAAGCCCATCACCCTTTCATATTTGTTACTCCACCCTTCCTCCATTTCCTCCTTCCTCCTCATTCTCCCTTTCCTTTTCCTTTCCCCATTCAGAACATAAATAAGCTTTTTCTCTCGTTCTCCATAGTGATCGCCGGTTGTTTCCATCCGAAATCTCCCTCTTTTCGTTCGTTTCTTCTCTCCTTCCTTGCTTTCGTTCCCATCTCATACGCCCACCTGTAATCTAGGCATCTTCTCTTTTCGTGCCGGACGAATTTGAACCACTTCGTTGCCTCTTCTCACATTGTTTCAATATAACATCCAAATTTTTCAATTTTATGCCATCGTGATTTAGCCCGCACGTGATCAAATGTATCGTTTCAGGGGCAATGTCGACCAAGGCTCTCATATCCGAAACGACCGAGGTTCCTCCTCCAAAGAAAGAAGGTGTATCGTACAAGAAGGCCATCGGAATCTGGAGCGCGGTGAGATCTTCTTCACATCTTACAATATGTGATCTCGATTCACTCATTTTACCTGTGTCGTGTGACAGAAATGAGGGAATCGTCCCGTGATGGAGCTGGCATTCCTTCATCGGATGCAACAGAAGGAATGGCAGCTTCCATCCAGTTTTCAATGTTTTTTTCACATCCGAACAGCTTTCATATTACAGTACATGTCCGGCATTCTCGCAATCCTCCAGATGACTTATGGGATCGGCCTCGTCCTCTTCTTCTTCTTCTCTTTCGATGTCAACTATGAGAAGTGGGAAGTGCCCGGTGCCATGGTGAGGATACGGCAGGAGTACGGTAGCAAGGGGTATTTTCGATGTGGAAACTACGGTAGTTCTTTCTCGCTGTGGGAAATAGAAAAATGCATTATATAGAGAGAGGCTTGGGTACTACGGTAGCCGCGAGAGGTAATCGATTACCCGCGCCTCTCTGTTGCGCTATCAGTCGAGGACCATAAAAATTACGCCGAAACGAAAGGAGAATCTATGGCTCATCTATGGCTTGCAATAGACAACGCCGGGGAATGATTGGGTTACATTACGGCGGAAGGTGATTAGTGGTTTCATCTATATGGTTCCGTGTAAATCATTTTCTGACAATCCCTTGGAAGTGGTGAACATCACAGTAAATAAATCCCCTACCATGTGTACGCATAGCCTCAGAGGTGCTTGGAGGTGTAATATCCGCCCTATACCGTTCTGTTTTTAGGTGCTGACGATGGTCTTCACTGGCTTCGTCGTGCAGGGTTCTGCTCTTCTCGTCATCATCGGACACATTCAGAGACAGGCCAAATACGTATACATGGGATGCGTATTTCCTGTCAGTTTTTTAATGAGAATCGTGATCTATTGATTGCTAATGATTTTCACAATGACTTAGAAAATATCGATTTATTCCTCGAATTCAGTTCCTGGAGTGCACTCGAACCTCCTACATCGTGCTCAAGAGTCTCTACCAGATCATCTTCGAGTATAGCGCAAAAGGTTACTGGATTCTCAAATTTCACAATCTTCCTCGGTTCCTTTTCTCTTTCTGAAATTGATTATGAGATATCGTTTTGTTCGTTTCCATGGGCTTCTCGTTTATCCCAACCGAGCCTTGCCAACTATTTCACTTGTAATGTTCCCTCTCTTAGAAAGTAAGTATCCATGGAAATTGAGGAAACTCAGTGATGATGTGATATCTCTTATTTTGTAATTCCAACTGTTTTTGAAGGAATTTGTCTGTCGAGCTAGCCCTTAGACAGATACGGATCATTTCAGTGATGAGCGATCAGACCTGGCTGAACACCGTCAACAGCCTCTCCTTCCTTGGCTTCCTGGGATGGTAAGTTCGATGTTGACGATATTCTACAACAGGGGGCATGATACTTTTCTTACTTTTTAGTACTTTTATCTTGACATCAAGGCAATGTGCGGAAGAAACATTAATAGGGAGGATTGGGATCTTCATCAACACATTGGGGGCATAATAGGTGATAGACATATAATCTCAATAATTGAGGTTCTTCTTCATCTCTCTTCTCGTTCATCTCAAGACTGCTCACGTCATCGAGCACAATGAGGATGAGGCCGATGAGAAATAAGACTCGAGACGATTCCGTCCGCAGAGAGCCCCCCCCCCCAAACCCCAAACCATTTCCCCATAGTTCCCAATTCTCGATTTCATGATCTCATTTGTATGCATTCCAGCATTTAAATTAGAATTAAGAGTTATGCCGTTGCGTCTCCCCATTCATGTTCGCAAGTTCTGTGTGTGGCATAAAAGTCTTGCTGTTATTGCACACTTTATATTGCAAAAAAGAAGAAGATGTTTTGTGATGCTTAGAACTCAGTAGGCCTAGCTATCTTGTCTTTGCTTTCCTCACGTAACATCAAGGAAAATGAGGAGAGGGAATCCAAAAAAAAAATGCATCTTCTTATAGTATGGTATAACGGCAAACTATTAGGAACGCTATGTTGTCCTGATCAAGTTTGCTGGAGAGCAAAAGCGAGCGATTCGATATTTTTGACTTAAACCGTTCTAAAAATTTAGCAAAAGAGCAGCTTCCCATGCCGGGAATCGAACCCGGGCCGCCTGGGTGAAAACCAGAAATCCTAACCACTAGACCACATGGGACGACGAGGGGAGAGCGAAGAGAGTACACCAAAGCGGGATTAGCCCGCTTAGATGCAGTGGTGGACTGCTTATTATCCATATTCTCTGTTCGTCATGGAAATCCCTGCCAAAAATGTTGGAGTATCTTTGTTCTCTCTTTATATTTGACAAAGTGCTGTTATCGAAATCATTGGTAGAAAAAATTTCAAAGATTGAAATGTAGTTGATCGAGATAAAGATTAGAGATAAAGATTCCTTTGCGAAGCTCAGGAAGAACTTGTTCAACCTTGACATCCATGTTCGACACTCGAGGTCTTATCGAGCAACAAATCTCTCTTTGTGTCAACAACGCCGCTCCTTTTCCACTGTTCTCACTCCTCCCATGGCCACACTCCCCCTCCTTCTATGCCCTCTCTCCCTCGTTGCGATCGCCCTTTCTTCCTGTCTTCTTCCTATCCATTCTTCCTTTCATTATTTCTCCCATCTCCTCCATTAGCAGTCTCTTTCTCCATCGATGCACCAATCCATCATTGTCCCTGTACAGATTCAGCCCTCATTCCTCCATTCTTCGTGTTGACCTGTGTTCGAGTGTATTGACACTGGATGCTCCTCTCCTCATCAGTCTCTCCATCTCAATTCGTCCCTCTTCTCCTAGTCTCGATTCCGACAAGGATGACTGATTGGAAGGAAGGAGGAGAAAGGACGAGAAAGCATGCGAAATGGAGAGAGATCAATCGATGCCAGAGAGAGAGCCAATTCATCGTGTTCCTCTCTCCCATTCCCCTTTCCTTTCCTCCTCACTTAGAAAAAGGCGCCAAAATGCCGTTGTGCCCTCTTTCCCCATCAATCTTTCCATCCTTCTTCCATCTTCCTCTCTTAGTTGGAAGCTACTAGCAGTTTCAAATGCATTATTCGCCATATGAACTTCAACAAGTTCATTTCCTAATGTTCATGCGATGTTTCCCTGAGAGTTTGCCGGATATATGTATTTCCCAAAAATAGTAAGAGAGTTCAGTCGGAAGGGAGAAGGATAGAAAGAGAGTGTCGGGTTTGGGTGTCAAATATTCTTCCATATCCCTCGATTAAATCGTCTTAATCGCTTTTCTATGCCATTTATCTGTTAAATCCTCTTCCCGTTTAAGTCCTAATGTTCGACAGTGACGATGACGATATTCAGTACTGGGGAACATATCCCTCGACGCGGAACAGGAATGATTCGAATCAGGTACGGAGTCTTCTCCTTTTCAGTTCTTTTGCGGTTCGCGAGTCCTCCCAACTGTCTTACTGGAAGGGAACTAACGATCTACCTTTTTTAGCTGTCGGTATGGCTCATTGATCTAAACTCAGATTGTTCCGCTTGTCCCGAATAGTGTTCCGGGCTCCTCTATGTTGTCAAGTTCCTATGCTTCGGCCAGTGGAGATGCACGAGTTGCCTCTCAACGAGTGCCATCCGTCCTTTCTGCGGGAGCGAACACTCCGTCCATTCTCAAATCAGTGGCCAAACCTGAACAGGTACGAATAATTGTGGATTCCCATTCCTTTCGACGTTACTATTGATTGATTATTGAAATTTAGCCTTTGAATTCCATCGTGAGCAGCTCCCTCTCTCCTCCATCCGTCGCTTGCATTGGATTCGTTTGTCGAAGTGAACTCTGCGCTGGATCCAACCATGCCTATTGCAGACAGGTTCGCATTTGCATTCTTATTGATTTTATTCTATGTTCATCGGGGAAACTTAGTTATGATCGGCTGAGTAAGGGGCTGATGGGTTATATTTCAGGCAACCCAACATAACGGAGTCAGAACCTCATCTACGTCTTCTACTTCCTCCAAAGTCCCCACAGCCATCATCGGATCCCCAGTGCCGAGTGTCACTTCGCAGCAGAGGACAGAAGCACGATCTGCCCTTCCAATTACGTCCGCAAGTGTGAACAAGCAGACAGTCCTCGATTCGGGACTACATTCGTCTCATCAGGTTCTCAACTTTACATTGTGCCTTATTGATCCTGCAAACCTCAATTTTTATTTAAAGTTTTTTCTATATTATGAAAGCGATTGATAAAATTTTAGCCCTCCTCATCTTCCTCCCATGCACTTCTATATGCTCCCACGGAATCCCAAGTCCCTCAGGGAGATGATCAGAGTCGATCCGTCCGAGTCCCTTCTCTTCCTATCACGCCCGCAAGAGAGGTCAGTCTGTGCATGTGGCAGTTTTGTCTTTCCCTAGATAAACTACATTGTGCCTTGTTACCGCAATGCTTTCTCGTAGTTAATGGAATGCATTCTATTTTTACATCCCAGAGATGACGATTGGAACAATTTCAGGCCATCCACCCTCAAGTCGTGGGTGACATCCAAGAGCTCCCCAATGATTCAACCGACGATCAATCTCTCCATCACGTCGCGAGCGTATTGACAAACTGTTCTTCGAGTGACAGTCGATGGAAGGAAAACGCGTCCTCTCAAGAGAGTCGACCGATCGTTCTCTCGTGTGATATGTCCTCGATCTTCACGCACTTCTGCGATTACCTAGGCGATAGGGAGAGGGGAAGATCACTGCAAGTCGGTGTGAGTGTTGTTATGATTCGATTGATCTTTTTATGAAAATGATGGAAAACAAGGAATCTCATTCGCTTTTGATCAATTCAGTTTTGAGGGTAGTGGGACGCCAAATTTGTGAATTTTTTCTGGTTTTACAGAATAGGAAAGAGCGAGGGCAAAGTTACGAGTACTCATATTTAGTCAACTGATAGCACTGTTATCTACGAAGGTCCCCTTGCAACCGCCGCCGACCTCAAATTGGCAGCACTGACGGAGACTTTCAAACAATCTCAGCACGTAAGCCACTATACATATTTTACTCTGTAGTTCAAGCATTGCAGTTGAGGGTTCTGATTCTGTAGTATATTGGCATCAATTTGAGGATCTCTTCAACGAGTGGATCAACGCTAGACTGGAAGAGGAACCGAGAAGGGTCTGTGTTATTTATGTGATTCATAATATATTTTAGAATCGAGGATGAATCTATTCAGAATCAATCCACTGTAGCCTCCCTCTCTCTGGTACGGCACTCTTCGTCTGGACAGCCACCGCGAGAGCCAAGGAATACGGAGGATCCGAACAAACGTTGGTTATTTTTAATTTTTAAAATGTGAAAAATTGCAATAAAAACAAGTGTGTTAGGTGTATCTAACCTTTTTTATTCAATACATTAATCGGTTACAGATATCAAATGGTGGACGGGGAGAGATCCGGAGCCGAGATGTCCGAGTTGCGATGAATATGAAGGTGGAAGTGCCTTCGCGAGAACTACTCACTACTTGAAGGTCAGTTTTGAAATCTAATGATAAAGAATCAATCGTAATATATCGTTCCGATGATGAAAACACAATTAGAAAACGCTTCTCATTTGCACATAGAACTATGAATTTACTGTTCAATCTCCATATTAAATGCTCAATTTTAGTGGCATTACGACATCTACTATAAAGACAGCTCGGAGGTAGACGACGAGCTCTTTCTCAGCGTTCGATTAGGAAGGAAAAGAAGGCCGGGATTAGGAGGTTGGTCGTATTTGAATAATAATCTGAAAAATGTACAACAAAGAATTCTCTCTTGAAATAGTATTCACTCCGATCTCCGACCGATCGACTGATTTCAGATCTGCGTGCATGTTTGATCTGCCACTTCGGATCACTCCACGATGGAAGAGAAGGACTACTCGCCCATTTCGAAAAGGTTATCACATTCATCCAATGACTTTGATCCATGGAAAGACGAGGATCACTCTTCTTCCCCACACACTGCTACACGTTGCCACAGAGACATATTACAAGACAGACGAGGGCATAACAAGAATAACAGAAGAGGGTGAAAGCCGAATCTGTTTTCCAGGTTCATCCTGAAGAGTTTGATGATCTCCAGAAGAAGTACCAAGAGATGTTCTCGAGTAAGGAAGTAGAAGACGAATTTGTGAGGAAGATACTGATGGTTCGTTATTTTCAGTGCACAAATTAGATACTTCTTGGTTATTGACAAAATAATCCTCCTTTGATTGATATAACGATGATTATTCGAGTACCAACTTCCGCTCGATTAAAAAAACTTATTTTTTTACAGAACGAGCTAAATGACATCAAGCCTGTGTCTGCGACGCGCAACAAGCGTCGAAAAAAGGGTGAGTAATAAAGAGAGAACCATTTTAAACCACGTAGTAATTTTTCCAGAGTCAACAGTCACGCCAAACACAATAGCGAGCAAGAGGGAATCGAACATGGCGAAAGCTGTGAGAGAGAAGGTTAGTTCATTCTCGTATTCAAGCTGAAATTGGTCAAGAAACATCGCATCAATATAGCCTTTTGGTGAAAAACGAACCGGGAATTTATGTCATTCATTTTGTTCTGGTTGATTACTCTAGTCATAGCTGAGTAGGCTCAAGATAAGGCAACTCCCGGTCTGTGCATTAAAGGGGGAGGGGCACGAATCGAAATTGGTGGGTCCCAACACGACGTGCCTGCACCCCGCTGTAACTACAGTAATCAGCACAGCGGTTGACTCTGTCTTCTCCCTTAACTAGGCCGTCTAGACTCAGCGAATATAACGGCACATAGCCTGGTGGTTGTGCTTTTGCCTCGCTATCCGGCACCCGCTGGTTCGACTCCCGCCGTGTGCAAGCCTCACTATTGCTGCTATTTTCGACTGCCAATCTAGTGAAATCAATACAAGAATACAGTACCCCAAATCGTGCCTGCACAATCAATGAAACTTTAAAAATCCGAAGTGAGGTTCAGAGGCATTTCTAGAACTTCGGATAAAGTGATCTGTGATTAGGTATAGCATCCCTATTACCCCACAGGCTCAGATTATGTGAGAAAATATTCGTGCCCCTCCCCCTTTAACCATTTATTTCAGCTCGAACGCGACTACGCCGATTATGGGATGGATCTTGGAGTATGTTTCATTCAATTCGACTCCTTTCTTCTATTCACGATCATTCTTTCTATTCACTCGCTCGAATTACAGGAGGGAACGTGGTTGACTGACGACGATGCGAGGAAGTTTCGAGAGTGGATGGACTATTGGGAGAGCACGGAGGGCAAGAAGAATCGAAGACCGCCAAAGGCAAATGTCAGTGTCAATTTAACCTATTTTGTAATAGTCATTGTACATCACTGTTCGAATAGTGTAACCGGAGATCACAGCTCGGAAAAAAAGAAATAAAGAATAAGTTTAATAATGTTCATTTTTATTTTATTCCAGGTGCATTTGAAAGTGATCTCATCGCAGTGCAAGAAAAGAGCCATCAATAGAACCAGTAAGTCATTCGGTGCGGAGGGACGGAAAGCATAGATCGATTATTTTGAAGAAAAAACCATACATTTCAGGCAAACATGCCGCTTCCAATGCGATGAAGTCTGAAAGGGCTCGAGCTGTGAGAGAGAAGGTGAGTGGGACGTTATCATTAATTCTGACCAGTGTTCTTAAAATATCGATTTCAGCTCACTCGCTGCTACGCCGACTACGGTATGGCGCTTACGGTATGCTTGCATTTAATCGATGGTTGATTTCGAGTTTAGGAGATAAGAGTAGAACACAAAATAATAAAATTTTCTTTGCAGGATGGAGTATGGTTGAGAGACGAAGACGCCGCTAAATTCGAGGAGTGGATGGACTATTGGGAAAGTGAAGAAGGGAAAGCAGCTGGTGGACCTCCCAAGCAGGGAAATTCTTGAATATTCGTTATTATATTAATTCTTTCGTCTTTCATACAGTACATTTATTGCAATGTATTTTGTAGTTTATCTCTATGATACCTGTTAATGAATTTTGATGTTCCTCGAGGACTTATTCTGTGTTTGACTTTTTTCACATGGCTTATCGTACTTATACTTATACTTATACTTTATCACCACTCGATAATATGCAATAGGGGGCTACAAGTGGTATTTCAGGTTCGGGCGACCTTTCGGGAACGGGGAGTGTGTGGCTGTCCTTGTTTACAATTGAATGTGGGAGGTAGAAAGAACTAGTGAGGGTGCTCTTCTTATAAAATTACGGTACGGTATGTGGGGCATGGTGACTACTGGGGCAGGAAAGGAGTTCCAGGAAGGGAGTTATCGTCGCACTTGTTCATAGTTTTGCTTCGATAAAATTCAAACGTGAAGACACGCAATCTGATTGCAAAATATATTTTAGAATATGTGTGATATAGATGCAATTGGCGATTGTAGGCAAAGAAGATTGAAACTCTTAAGCTTTAAAAAAAAATATTTCCGGAAGGATGGGTTTCCGTTTTCACCTCTGGTCTATGATTATTGAACAAGTCTTCGACTCAGTTCAATTGGAGAATTTTTGAAAGGTCTACTTATCGATCTTGGCAGTATTGGCAGTATGAAATAATGATTGAATTCCACGTCATCGTGTGATACAACCACTTCTTGATGCGATTCTGCATCGATACCATATTTAGACTCGTATCAGTCAAAACGGAAATTTAATCAACTTTTGCTCATCCTTCCGTCTCGATCCAGACTTAGCCTCCCGTATCGCCACTGAGACTGAAAATGACGGAATAGGAAATTGGCAAGCGCACAGCTAAAGGATGTGCGTACGTTTCTTATCATTCATTCGCCTATATAAGGTATGAGACTCTAGGACTATGAAGCCTCAGCTCGCAATGAGATTCATTCTTTACTGTTTCACGAGTAAATTTCTCCTGCATCCTTCTCTTACTGTAGCTTCAATAAAGGAAAGGACTATCGCTGTAACAACCTTTTTCCACCTATCTGCACCGAAAAGAAAGTATTCCATGGAGGTGGATACAAATCGCCTTCATTGAATTTATCGAGATTACTTTGATGCACTTTTTCGTATTGTTGAAAAGGAAAGAGATATCTCTTTCTTGCACACAATTCCTACAATTTCCTTGGAACTAGGCAAGTTTTTCAAAAAAAAAATCCTGACATTCATAGGTGATCTTTTTCGTACAGCTCCCGACTGAGAGATATCTTTTTGTTGTCTTTTCCCCCTTTGATTCCATGGCGATTTACAAGGAAGTATTCCAAGAGAATGGTATAAAATGATGTAGATCAGCAGTCAAACTCAGCGTCAAGGCAAAATCTTACGACCAAATATGTTTGCCCTACTGCCCTTTTTCCTTTAGTCTTATCCCTTTGGTGCTTTCTATATTGAAAACATTGGACCATTTGTGTTTTACTGACTCAGAGTGTCGCTCGAAAGCGGATCTACCTTCCCCCATATATCGAACGAGCCATCTCATTGTTCCCCTTATTGGACTGAAATGGTTGAATTCCATTGAAGCGGATACGACCCGCCTCCAGGGTATTCTCTCCCCTTCCAGTCATTTCGATCGCTTTATAGGCTGACACCACTTCTTTGTTCTTGTATTACTGTAGCTTACCATGTTCTCATCAAACCTCTCTCAGGATGAATACATCTCTCATTCTCTCTCTCGCTCTCTTCGGAGCTTGTGCTGCTAATATCGCCGACATGTACGACTGTCGTGCGAAGGAAGTGAAGTACCCGGTGAGATTAAATACATATCATTGATCTATCAATACTTCCATTAAAGTACGAGTTTATTGACGATGTCGTCCTCAAGTCCGATCCCCCAATCATGAAATGCGAATATCGATGCATTGCGGACAAGTTAGTCGCCCTCTGTGTATTCCTCCAACATATCTATTTCAGATGGTCCGTCAAGATGAGGGAACTTGTCGTCAAGGGGAGACGAGGAGAGACGAAGACAATCAAGGCTCTCGTTCAAGAAGACGAATCATGCGTCTACGATTCAGAACAATTCAATGAGTACGGAGAGAGGAAATATATGATATGAACTCCCTTCCCTCTGATTCCCTTCTTTCCTTTCATTTTTGTAATTGACAACATCGGCACACAATTCGGATAAACAATGTTAAAAGAAAAATTGACAATGGCTTGACATCGAATAAACATTTCAAACTACTGAATTACAGTTTGTAATTGGAATGTGTAGATGAGAATGGGTAGCGAACATTGAATAGATGATTCATTTCAATCAACACATTTCTGGATCAGAACAGTTGAATTGTTTCGTTCCCAATACCTCAATTCTATCGCTTAACTTCTACATTCCTTTATATTTTCATCAGTAAAGGTGCATTCGCAAGAGCGTACATCACTAATCAATACGATATTTTCCAATTTAATGCAATTGAGCGAACGTCTCCAGTTCTTTTCATCTGTAGTGTTTGTTACTGTCTTTTGGTAAAAAATGCCAGGATATTCTTCCGAACTCGATCAATATGGTAAATAATTCATACTTATATGCTTACATAGATGCACAATCAAAAGCTCTACGACGACAAATATCTGAAGCAGGGGTGAGTTATTACATATAATACGCCTCAGATTCCATCAGGGAAACCTGATATGGGCTCAGTTTTTCTTAGGAAGAGAGAGCTGAAACACTGGGAAGTTCCTTACTTACAGTGATGTGAACAGTAATTTGATGAGATCACGAATGGGGTGTAAACTGTACGCGATACAAGGGAAGAAGAAGGAACGGACAATCGAACGGATTGACGATAAAACGAAACATCATATATGAGTTGTATGGATGCCTCGCAACAGAAGTGCGCTCACTCGAAAAAGAAAAAGATTTAAGACTCCGATATTTTCCCGGTACTAAATTACTGTGAAACAAAAGTAAAAACAAAGTCAGCAGTGAATTTGAAGATATAAGATCATTAACACTTAATAATTCCATAATGGAATAGACTCGAAAAAATGGATAGTAGGAGAAGTTAGAGAAGTGTATTCGATACCTGTCCAGTGGATGCAGGTTTACAAGAGATTAACATGATAAGGAAAGTCTAGTGATACAATAGAGATGATTTCTCATAGTTCCCTCGCTGAGACTACTTGTTCAGAGATCTCCGCCATAGTATTGAGTGTAGAATTGATCCAATGATGAATTGCTGATCTCTTGCTCACTCTTCCGTTCGAATCCTTCACAGGTTCCTCCAATTCCACTCGGTTTGATCGAGTTGGAACATAGACGTAAGCGTCGTGATTCGATTCCTGATAACACCAGACATTCAATATCTGATTTTAACTACAGTCAAAGTGTTATGGGGACGAAAATCAGTCTATTTCATTAGTTATTGATAATCGGTTATCAGTCTAATAAAACGAACTGTCAACTGTTAACCATAGACTAACAAAAGCTGTATGGTTCCAATACTAGATGGCATCACTTTTCACTGATCGCATAGATTCTCGTTTGTTTGCTGATCCCTATCGTTTTCTGTGTGTTCAAGTGCGATGATAACAAACTCGTTCTCGCATGCCTAGCTCACTGCTTTTTACTGTACAAACCACATTCCGTTTACAACAGATTTACAAAGGCACACACGATTGGTCGCTTCTCTTTTCGTTCAAGAACTATAGAGAAGCAAGTCGAGTGGGAAGGTTTCCCACTCGAGATGTAGTCAATTCACACAAGGAAGAAGAAAAATAGTGCAGAAGGAGAAGAATTATGACACGTGACTACAGATTGAATACTGAAGATGAACGTCAATCGTAGTCGGAAAAGGGGCAAGAAGAGCTAGCACAACACTACTACAGTACTACAACACTACAGTAATCATCGGGATAGAAGGGGGCAATCGGGGATAAGCAGGCGATCCATTAGTTGTCGGCCGTTACATTGCACAGTCACAATATCGATAAAATAGTCAGTAGGGGAAGCAAAATATTGGTGAAAGTGGGGGGATTGATTATTAGAGGGATTGGTGCAATTACTTGCGAAAGAGTGGGTCATCTGGTCAAATGGGAGTGCACGAGGGAATGGAGGGGTTGAGACTGCTTAGCTCGTGCTGGAATCCTCGTGTACCTTAGCTGGCTTGAGCAGTTTCTCCTTCTGAACACACTTGCGAATTTCCTTCGCAGTCCAACGATCCTTCGGCTTGTTGCACAGAGTCCTCAAAATTCATTATTTTCACACAAAGTCAATTTTTCGCCCATTTTAGTCATTTTCTGTTGTATATTTTTTTCCAGAAAAAGACTGAAAAGACCTGATTTTCGTGTCGTTTTCACTTTTTTAGATATCAAATCTCCTCACTTCTTAAGCAGTTTTAGTGCCTTCTCAGAGAAGACAGTGAACTTCTTCGGAAGAGCGGGGATCTTTCTCTTCTGCCACTGTTCCCACTCCCAATACTGCTTGCACATGATAGTGGCAGTCTGCCATGGGAAACGACCACGAGTGCACAGATAAAAGATGATGCCTGCAGATGGAGGTTGAAGTGTCAAATAGTGCACACCAATATATTGAAATAAGTATACGTGGGGCTAGCATATTTTCATGAGTACACGATATTACACTTCAACCAAGATGGGATTGGATTACGGTAGCGCATCTCGTTACAGTCGGCAATGCTATTCAATTATACAAAGCAATTATACAGAATCGTTAAAAAAGGCAATTCAATGTCTTCCAATTAAAATTTCATTCTACAGAATGTCCATTTATCACTGCGGTATCCATTATTGGATGGGTTCCCCTTATTCCCATTACATGTCCAATATAATTCGAATATGGCTTATTCCCATCCCCGCAAAGTCAGCGAAAAATCCTCCCTTCACTCGGCCTCGTTTCTATTGTCGATTCGGGGGTTGACACGTGCTCTCAAGAGAGAGAGAATCTGAGTTAGAGTGGGCAGAGTGAAAAAGGAGTAGGGGGAGATTCTCAGAACTTGTTATGAGACTCGGATCTTTGAGTGGCTTTGTTTTCAATCTCTTCCTGTACTAGTATGGTAATCAATTGTTTGCCGACTCAAAAACCACTGTGCTAATAAATTTGAGCTTGTCAACTTCCGTATAGATCGAAAACGTTGCGAAAAATCACTGAAGATGAGCCCGAAAAGTTTCACTTCCCTCTTTCAACATTACTAAGAAGTCAATCCAATAACTTAGCAAACTGACCGAGTGCCCAGATATCGGCGGTCTTGTTGACAGAGACGACCTCATTGACGACAGTCTCACACAGTTCAGGTGCATGATAGATAGTGACGAACTCGAGATGTTTCACTTGAGTGTCCACCTTACGAGTGAGACCGAAATCAGTGACTTTGACCTGGAAGGATATTGAATAAGAATGTGCTCAAAAACCAGCCTTCAACTTCTAGCACAGCTCGTTGAAGTGAATCTAGTAATATCAGTGAGAGTAAAGAGTGATAGCAGTAATACATTTTCTTGTAATGAAAGTCACAGTACGTAGTAGTACTACATTACCTTGGAGAGATCCTTAGGATCGAAGATGAGAATGTTCTCTGCCTTGAGATTACGATGGACGAGGTTCTCATTGTGCATGAATTCAACAGCCGAGAGAAGGCTGAGCATCACTTTCTTCGTGTTTTCCTCACCGAGACCTGCAATTTTATTATTATTTTTAAGGCATGAGATTATCCTCGAAATGTCCGAATATGCCCATCGACATTTATCCCATTCATAGCGCTACACTACAAAGAATCAAGGCCTATTGATTTATGAGGGCTCTTTGCCGTCAAACTGTTTTCGCTGATAAACTCTATGATGTGATGCCCTCACTGTCAAGTCTGTTATCTCATATTTTCGCGGACTTGTCGATGAACTATTCGTTCATTGTCTTAATCGTGCAGGTCGAAGAGGGCCGTCAATTGCATCAGCTGTCTCCTCTCTCTCTCTGCTTATTTTCATTCGTCCCTTCATCTCGCGTGACGAACGAAGTTCCCCCTTCATTATCACCACTTAGACTCAATCAGAAGGAATGGGGTAGGGAGAAGGGGAAGAAGTGTGCAGGGGCTAATGAGAAATGAGAAACAAATGTCCGTGACGAGTCATTACTCACGGGCAGGAATGTGCGGGGGCTAAGTTGATTCACGTGAGGAAACATCTAATTGCTCATGTTATTTATACCTTGGGGATGACCCCCTGAAATCTTCTATAAATACACTCCTCCTTCTCACATTTCTTTCCTTGTCTCAAGTTGCTTCTCACCCCTCACTGACACAATTCCCCCATCTCTCTTTGAGTGATATGTGTTCGTGTCTGCTGGTCCACTAGAGTCAAACAGGTTTTTCGACGAGGAAATCGATGGGGTTCATCCATTCTCAAATGAGATGAATGTTCCCTCTTTCGCAGTCATAATAATCTTACTTTCGTGGGCGAAGAAATGAGGCCATCAAATCCCCGCTTCCATTTTACACTTTCAACCCATCGGAAGGGAACGGATGGAATATAAAGTGGAAATAGACTCCTTCTTTCTTCTTCCGCTTTCATCTCTCACTACTCAAATAGAGGAAGGTAATCAAAATAAGAGAAAGGGATGGATATCAGGGGAGGATGATACACAGATCATGTGGAAAGTCTTCGAGAAGGAGCTGCACCCTCTTTGTTATCCCTCTCTCCCTCTCGACTCGTCTGTTTTTGTTTCCCCCCTTTTCGCATTCCGCCCCGGACTCTGCCACTAATACTGCACTTAGTGGATTACTGTACGATGCCGGATGTTGATTGATTTGATAGGGGGGGGGGCTAAGGTAAGCTTAAGACAACGCTAGGTGGGACCAACTGAAGGCCTTTTATAGGTAGACTAAGGTTGATGCAACTAACCATTGACGGAGTGCTCGATCAGCTCTCTAAGGGAAGCTGATGGGCATAGTTCCTGGACGAAGAAGTAAGATGATTCATCCGAGGCCTTCAATCGATTAGGTTGAAAGGGATCAACAAAGAGGGGAGAAATACCTGGAACATGCCCTCGAAAGTGTCAATGATATGGGGATGAGGAGATAGGAAGAACGAGTAGTTGTACTCACGAACGAAGTCATTCTGCAATGGTTTCAGATTACGATGTGTTGTCTAGACTGAAAAACTGACCTGCTTGATGGCAGGACGAGAGAAGAATTTGATGGCGATTTTGTGGCCCGATTGCTTGTGTTCGGCTAGTTTGACGTAGCCGAATCGACCAGTGCCCAACTGCAAAAAGTCGATCCATCACCATTCTCATACGTATCAAACCTCCAACCTTCTCTTTCCAGGAATGCCCCGAAAAACATTCTTTCGCATGTTAGATTCTCACGGGTTACGTGCGAAATCTCAGCAATGACCTAATTCGAAACAGAATCTATCAGAACTTTTCTCTCACGCGAGCATCCACTCTTCTCCTCAAATGTCAACCCCTCCAATTGCTTTCCTTCACGCTATCTGCATCACAAATTGAGCTGAAACCCGGGAATTCATGTGCAGAAGCACACCAGGAAGTGGAAGATGTTTCATTACAGTAAGAGCAAGAAATATATAAACCGTTTTGGACTGAGCTATTAGAATAGGAGGCCTAAGTAGAAGTGTTTATTGATTTATTGAACAAGTAACACATACCTGCTTGTACACTCCGTACACCTCATCCAATTCGACCTTCTTGATTGGCTCCATCGATAGAGATCCTCGCTTGAGAAATACGCTGGTTCGTCTCTTGCTCGGGTCGCTTAGTTCATAACTCGATCGGCTCTCGCGCTGCAATGAATCCACTTCATTTCCGACTGAATGGTTCCATAAGAAACAGAACATTGGCGCCCTCCCTCCCGAGAGATAACAATGAGAGGCGGTGATTGGGCATTCCATCGTCAGCCTCCCCCCCCCCTCTCCCCCTCTCGACTATGCGCAAACCTAAGTTACTGTGTCTACGGCGATAGGAAAAGAGTCAGAAAACAGGATGAGTCTTCTCGTTCAGCTCTTTCTTGCAACCGTGCGTGCATTTGACACATTCTGCTCCCGTTGATCATTTCTATCTTTAGGAGGTGGCCAACTTATTCTGCACTTCTTCGCCCAGTTATTTCCCCTCAAAACGACAGTTGTCTCAGTCAGAAAGAAGGCCAGTGATTGGGAACAAGATAAATCCGTGATCTCTCTCTCTCTCATCTTTTCCCTCCTTTCTCCCTTTCCTCACTCATTGTGATAAAGCAACACGCGGAGACACGAGTGAAGCCACGTACTCTCATCTACCCACAGAACTTGAGATAACACAAGGGATCGAGAGGGCGGAGGAGAGGCAAGAGGAGGGGGATAATGGAAGAAAGATGCGGAAATCACGCGGGTCTGGGTCAAAATTGCCAATTGCATCGGGGTCAAATTAGCTCGCGAAATTGTGCTGAGAATGGGTCGGGATCACTTTGAAGATAGCGCCGGGTCGCCGGTCTGTTTGAGAAGATTTCTCGGAACCGAATAGATTGCGGAAGGGGTAGAGAGACACTCGAGAAGTGTTGCGCGATGTGATACAGAGTAATGCATTATTGATAGATAGAAACTAGTGAGATCGAATGCGTAATCTTCTTACCCCCGCATCGGACGTCGAAGGGCATTCATCGGGAGGGAAATTTAGTCGTTGAGGAGAGGGAGGAGTATGGGAAGAGGAACAAGGAGCTGGACTACTTGATCGGGGCTGATATGTGGGTAGACCAGTGGTGAGAAGCTGATTCTTGCTTAGAGTACTGCGACGGGTTCCGATAGTTGAATCCTTGGGGGAAGAGGAGAGTAGCTCATCTTGTTGAACTGTACTTGTAGTTCGTGATAGGGGTCTTCGTGGGGATCGAACCGAGGATCGATCGCTTATCGAATTACGAGGATCAGTGGAGAGTGTGGCACCGAGGTCTTGTGATCGTTTCTTCTCGAAGAAGTCGAATACATCTTTCTTCGTTTCTAATTCCTCCTCCATCTCGGCTTCGACTGCATTCCTCGATGGGACTGCTGTAGAAGGACGACGAATGGAGAGACGATTCCACATCACGACCAGTCGGAAGACTCACCTCTCTCTCTCTCTCTCTCTTTCTATCGGAGTATCTCCCCTCCCTCCACCCTCCTCCTTGATTCCGAACAGCCGTGTGAGAGAGGACCCATGTGGCTGCATCGAGAGTGAGAGGAAGAAAACATCGACACAGACACTGACGCTGCCTGTCTTATGAGAGCGAGAACGTCCCCGTCATCAGGAAGTTGTTCAGAGAGAGCACAAGAGGTCATCGTTCGAGAGACGGACAACCACAACAACAGCGAATAGAATAATGCAAATGCTCATGCTCCCTCCTCCCTCCCACTCTTGGAAGAAGATAAGGAATGACTTCTCCCCCTTCATAATTCGCAATGGGAGACGAACCGAGAAGAAGCATGGGCGAAATAAGCTGAGACGACGCCAAACAACTCATACCCAAAAAGTAGGCGGGTTACTGTAGTTGTTGACAGTTGGGAAGGAGAAGGCGAAGCTCTTGACTCGAGGTAATAAGTGGGTCAGAGGGTTGATCCGTGGCTGTGATATACGCAGCGGAAGATATAATGGGCTGGGAAAAGGATGAGACTGCCCTGAGGCATGAAGCAAAAAGGGCCGGATGCGAGAGGAGTTACGAAAGCGGATGATGAAGTTCGGAAGATGTTTGCGAATGTGGATGTAATCGAGCTTGTACAGTGTGTCCCAACGAGGCAAAACAAGATTGAAGTGAAGGGAAGATGGGCAGGGAAATAGACTCAACTCCTAATTGGCCTTCTCTATTTAGTACGCGGAAAGCTGAGATTCCCAGAAGGACGAGTGGTCATAATATACGTAGAAGCAATTTTGGTCATTAGATGGGTGCGGAGAGGCATGAGAGACTGAAGATGACTGTAAGAGGAGATGGGGGTGGAATGGAGAAGGCAGTGCCGTTCGAACACCCGCAATCAAAAGGGAGGAGTCGAATGGGGGGGGATATTCGCATGTCTTTTCCCGATTTTAACTGCACATCAATCTCGATTGTGTAAGATTCTTCGAGAGAGCATATGCATGAAGAGCGGCGTGTGAGTGTGATAGATATGCCGAATGCATCATATTTCTCAGAAACGCTTAATCCCACGTCTTTTACATCGAGTAGAGGAAAGCGGAGCAAAGTTCGCGATGAATATTGCAAGTTTCGCACTAAACGAGCGAATGCGTGCGGAGTAAGGGCGAGGGAACATTCAGCACATGAAAAATGCAGCCGCTAGTGTGAGAATGGAAGCGGAATGGAAACTAATCGAGTTGCCAGCCCCGCCCCCTTTGGAATACAAGGATGACAGGGACTGTACTGCAGACAACAGGAGAGAAGCCCCTCCCATGAACTGATTGAGGGAGGGGAGGGGATATCGTCATGCGCTCTTCTACTCTACGTTCAGTTAGCATCTATTTGAGATCACCCGATGAGAAACGGGGAGAAACTGTGTGAGGGGATAGGAACGACTTTTGAGAGAAGGGGAAGATAACCAAGAGAGTGAATTGACGTCGACGGCAATCACAAGATGATCTCGAGCCAATAAACTATTATTTCATCACGGAAAGAGAGGAGAGGAGCCATTCAAATGGCCTCGGAGAGGATGGAGAAGGGTTGAATTTGAAGATTCTCTCTCAGTCATAACAAAGTCCTTGAGGGTAAGGGGCACACGACAAGGAGACAACAAATGGCACACGATTAAATCAAAGATCGAAAGAACAAAAGATGGTACCGTACGGTGAGTTGAGATTCCGATTCGGATATATTCGCATTACGCAATGAGAATAATTCCGCTCTCTGGTTCTCAAAACTCAGGCTTGGTAGAACAGGTGGAATGCGGAAATTGAACTGGACAGTTATGGGAGATTACGGTACCATCAAAAAGGAAGGGTTCAGAAAGGCATTGAAGAAGAATGGAATGGAATTGGAAGATGCGAATTCACGCTTGAGAAGGTTCCAAAGGAGGAGAAGCTACGATGGAGTCGAGTCCATGGTTGCTCCTCCTTGTCCCAATTTAGACTATGCTATCGAGAGGAGAGGGATTCAGATTGGATGACAGGCAAAGGCCAATTGCACTTTTGTGTGCTACGACAGAAGAAGAAAAGGAGAGAAAGAGACGGACGGGGGACGACTTCAATTGGAGGAATTATGGAAAAGGCATCAGATTTCCGGAAGAGATGCGTCTTTCCTCTATTTGCAAGAGGGGGAGTTCCACTTCGACGAAACTGAGTCACGACCAGACAATAATTTCCTTTAATGGGCGGGACACCAAAAGTATGATGATGAGATGACTTAGCACCTTGGAGCACAATGACTACACAGTTGTCGTACAAAAAGACTTTGTCGACAAGCCCTTGATTCCCGATAAATGATTACTAATACGAATGGTAAATGAGAGGCAAACATGCTGATGAGGTATGTACGTCAGGTGAATGATATTCGAGGGAATGCCGTCAGTTCTCTGAAGGTCACCAACGACGACAATCAACGCGACCACTACACACAAACATCCCCTTTCCATTCCCATCCTCGTCCTTCCCCTTCCCACTTCCTTGTTACCGTACCTTCTTCTTATTCTTCTTGCTGTTCTTTTTCTGACTTTGAATCTGAGCCTCGTTGAAGGAGATCGACTTGCGAATGGAAGACGGCTCTTCGGGAGTCTGAAAAAATAATACTTGTTCCATTAAAAGTCAAAGGTATCCGTTTCATATCCGTTTCAAGTAATTTTACACTCGTAAGACAACGATAGGTGGTACTCACTGGAAAGGCCAGCCGTTATTGTTCATAGCTTGCAAGAATATAAGCGATAAAAGATTACTAGCTGATCTAAGTCCTACATACCGGAAGTGCGTTGACGGTTGACTTGACTGATTGGGAGGACTGTGAGTTCGACGGACCGGGATTGTTGTTATCGTCTCCTCCAATACTACCCAGTCTGAGATTGCGTAGTCGATCCTGAAGTCCATTAGTCAACTCCTCCCTTAGCGAACTTTAATGAGTTAATCGAAGCGGATATGCGGCATAACACGATCAGTGCACTCTGAGGAAGCGCTGATAAGGATCTCTGAGAAGGAATTGCACTTCCGCCTCGGAAACGCGCGCAAACAAAGGTCAAAAGACAAAGACTCCTCCTTTGTTTTCGACCCTTTCTTCTCAAAATAGGCGAAGACGAAGTGCCTCCGCGTGCTAATTTTGATGGTCGTGAATGACAGCTCTCCCGAATGGGAAAAAAGGACGGAATGGAGGAAAGAATGCAGATTCTCACGAGATATCAATGCGACGCTTTCTCTCTCAGACTCGTCTTCTTCATTTTCGAACCCACTAAAGATCGACTCTTGGCCTGCCAGCCAACGTTTTGAGCAATTCATTCGAGCGATTCCCCAGAGGAGAGTTGGGTAAGACAGGGGCGAGGAAGGGACGTTTGCACGTAGTTTGAGGGTTTCAGCCTAATCACTTTTCTCCCTCTGCGGTTCACTAAGCACGAAGGCGCTGCTCCGGAAGAATTGTGAATTAGAGAGAGGAACAAAAGGGGGAAAAAAGAAAATTGGAAGACGTGACCATTTTGCTTCCTCGTGTCTCCATTCCTACACATTTCTCATCCTCATCATCCGAGTAGCCTCCCCCTCCCTCCTTTCCCAACTCCCCTCGGGATTCGAAAACGGATTCAAATCCTGAGCCCGATGTACTACGAGAGTGACCCAATCTCGTGTGTCCTCAGATACACTCGTCCCTGTTTTCCCCCAATCTAGGCAATCTTCGAAATGCTGTGATGTATCCCTCGAATGAGATTTCATCATGAAAACAATGTCTTGATTGGTCTGCCATCCACAACAAATATCTAGTCAAATCCAGTAGTGCTCAAGGAAAATCAGTACCTTGAGACTTCTCTTGGGAGGTCGGGGCGGCATGTTGTTTCGTCTGCAAAGAGAATCATCCGTCAACAGAAATCATGGCAAAAGACGGATGGTAAAATCCACCCATCCCTTCCCATTTCGTTCTCGCTGAGAGCAGACTCTTCACATTATCTTTATACTTTTCTCACTACGTATGATCACCGTGTTGTGTTGCTCCTTAGAGATCTGATAATATATAAAGAGGTGGACGACTGACCGGGAGGGCGCTGGCTGAGTGTGACGTAGATCGGATGGAGAGAGGAAGCCGACAGGCGCAGGAACGGGAGGGATGAGACCGAAGTCGGATAACTTCCTGCAACCGGCAATTTGGAGAGTGAGAAGGAATGACAGATTCTGCCCGAGAGAGGGGGGACTTACAAGTTGCGAAGGGAGGCGAGCATCGGCAACATTGAGAAATTCAATCTACCCAGCAATTAGGACACTCGCGCATCGGCAACTAGCGATTACGGTAGCAAGATTTGAAACATAATTTCATGATGAACATAGAGTCAAAGGGCATAGAGTGACGTAATTGGGTGAAAGTATTTGGGTCACGAGTTAATCCAAATCTGATGATGCCATTGACATTCAACATCGTGACCATTGCAAGCATGATGACATCGAGGGAACTATCTCTAAATAGACTACTCTTCTCCTGCGTTGCTAAGTGAATAAAGGGACGCGAATCTGTGTCGATTGTGACGTCGTCACGAGAAAAAACAATGCATGAGAGTGGAAAAGGGACTGGCTGCCACTCTTCCACCTGTGAGAATAATCGGTTATCGAGGAGAGTAGCTAACAAGTGAGCATTGAGGGATCGTGGGAATCACCAACGATTCCTTCTGACTGAGGATGGAATATGTTGCTTACATCCGGAAATACACGCGGATTTCATATATGTGAGTTGGGCAGTACGTAGAATGAGGGGTGAAGCAGACATGAGACGGAATGGAAGGGAAGGGTTCGGATGAGAATGACGTAGAGTAAGAGGAAGTAGGGTCTCGATGGACAGAAGAAGACAGTCGAACTGGGCACCCGAGCACTTTCTCAATTGCCTCCTCCTCGCTCAAAGTAGTTAGAAGACGTGCATAGAAGATTCACGAAGACGACGCAATCGTTGGGACTCTCACTCAGAGGATATAAATATATCACAGTTCGAATCCAGGAAAGGAGCATCATCACGAATTCTGAGGTTGGCGCATGCTACGCAGGGGCCGAATCGTGGGAAACAACAACGCGACGATATTTCAGGGCGGTCCCCACTCGCTAAATTCGGCGTGGGTTGGGGCTATTTCGAGGCCGAGGGTGAGGACGAGGCAGGAAATGAGGACAGCGCATGTCTTTTCTCCATCCCTCACCCTCTCTCTACAGGATGTTCCCGAATGGAAAAGCGGTCGGCTGAAACTCGAGTGTGGCGCAATAAAACCGGAGCGGGAAAAAGAAGTGTGAGTAGTGGAAAGTGTGAGTGGGAAGAGACACGAGAAGAAGAGGAGGGCCACACGTCACAATCGGAAGACAAGACGACACGAAGCGAACCTAATGTGGACGAGAAAGACATCAGATTTGGGGGGGGGGGAGAATATTGGATTGTGAGGGGCCCTCCTGCTTATTTGTGACGCCCCGGTTCACTTCTTCTACTTTGGATTGTGGACGAAGAGAAAGAACATTCCGGAGATCGAGCGAAGAGAAGAAAAGCAGCAGACTCAGGCAGACTAAGAATGAAGTACTCAAGAACGGCTCCCAAACGTCAGTTATTTCGAGAGACAAATGTGGCGGAATAGTGAAGAAAAGTTTCGAAGTTGAGCAACTTCTTTGATGGAATCGATCTCTGAGATGCATTTGCAGCGACAGCTTTCATCCTTAGTGAAGGGGCAAATCAGGAAACTAATCGGGTTAGGCCCCACACGGCGTTTGCGTATGCTCAGGCTTCACTCAATTCGGAGAACATCCATCCCAATATAAAAGTGAGAGAGGAGAATGATGAATGAAACATGGCATCTCTCGGCTGCTTTTGATTCAATATACTGAGGGAGTACTAGTGAGTAACAGTAAAAAACGGACCTTTGCTCAGCTAGAAGCTTGCCCACTGTGACGAGACCGTAGTCACTGGCACTTCGAGTGCCCAGAGTATGAGCAGGCTGCAACCATTATGATATTAAAGTGTTTGATTGATCTTTCCAGATCCCTTCGGCTTATTCCGGCTTATTCCTTAGTTGATGATATTGATGTTGTCCCTAATTTTACTGAGTGCATTTCTTGTTGCGAAAAGAAGCTATGTGAACTACGGTAAGTTGCAAAATTTCATTTTTTTTTTGCTGATATCTGGATGGGGTAAGTGAATTAAATATCGTACCTTCAGACCACTTCGAGGACTCTCATTCTTTCGAAGCATCGAGCGCCTGCAATAAAATGAAGTTGAGATTAGAAAGAGGAGAAAGGAAATTGAGAAAGAAAAAAGTTTCAGCCACTTTCGAAATTTGACCGCCTCTCAACATAATTAAGGCACTTGAAACGATGGGTTACTGTAGAGGTTATAATTAAAACAAGTGGGCAGTAACTTGAGATGAATAGCCACTACGTCTTGAATTCGAAGCCATTTCCTTAATTGGGACACATGCTCATGAAACATGACAGGTATACGGTATCTCGATGCAGAGGAGGGAAAATAGCTCGCAATAAGTCAATCGGGGCGGGAGAAGAGAGGGAGACGGGGATAGAACGATCCAAAGGATAGACGATGTGCCCTATGTCTCAGAATGACGTCTCACTCAGACGCCTTCCGAACCCCTATTACTCTTTCTCTTCTCTCTCTCTCTCTTACTCTCCCATCCTTCTCTTCCCTTTCTCGTCATCGTCGTGATTACAGAAGAAGGGGCGAGAAGGCGCAATAAGCAATCGCAGAGACGAGAAAATGGAATGTGAAGTGAGCTGCTCTCGAACCACGCGGATAGCCGTAGAGGAGTCACACGCTTTTCCAGAATACGAACAAACAATATTGATGCAAATACCGCCTCACCATGACATTACTGTAGAGGTGTCGTGGGTGCAAGGAGTGAAGCTTATCGCATTGCACTCAACTAGGCACTCAATCTTAGCGGCGGAGGACGCAAGAAAGTTTATGGAAGAGCGGGAGCAAAACGTTTTCCTTATCCATCATCCTACGGTAGGAAATGGGAAAGTGTTTGGAAGGGAAGTGCGCGCAATCAGTGAGTAGTTCCTGCCATTTATAGTGCAATTTCCCTTCTCTGCACTCGTGATCTACCGCAGTTACAGTAGGGAAAAGGTGTGGCCACGTCATGACATTTTGCAGTCATACAAGAACTAGATTGGTTGAATGGTTAAGTTGCTACCTAACACTGAGAAAAATTACAGAATCGAAAGATGAACGAACCCTGAATCAGTTTGTTCCATTGATCAATAATGAAGTATGCTACTAGGAGTAGTGACCAGGCTACAGTAGGGAAATGGTCAAGAGAGAAGACGACGTAGTTTGAGAGGAGAATGGAATTGAGTGGTATTTAGGGTGTGATGGAAGTGCCATTCTAAGCTCTTCGCACGACTTGCGAGATTATTTCTCACGAGGAATTAGAGGCTGTCATTTTGCGATTCGGAGGACGCTTTTAGACACAGAAGACAACCAACTCTTCGGAATACAGAGAGTCCTGAGTAATTACTCCTAGTAGGCTCTAGGTACAATTTTGCACCGTATTCGACTCCCGGTATGTGCTTTAACTCTTTGTTATCTCTAATGAAATAAGAAAAGGAACACGATACTCACACTTGCTTTAGTCTCTTTGCAGTGACAGGAGAGGGGGAACCAGATGAGTCACCGTCCTGAGAAGAAATCTGTCTCCGTCAGAGTGATCACTTTCACATCCTCACCTTTTTCTTCTTACTATCGACCTTCTTCAGCTTTCCCTTGGATGTAGTGGGCATGTCTCTGAGTACGGGCTCTGGTCGATCGGGCTTGTTCGATCTGCAAGAAAAGAGGTGAGAATGGGAATGGAAAGTGGTGGAGATCTGGAAGTAGAGCATAGATGGAAGTGGGCACGATCGAGAATTTCAGACATTTTCTGAACTAATGGATTCGCAGCGTTATGGGAACGGGTGACAATTTGGCGATTGCAGAGAATTTGCTGGAAAAAGGAGACTAATAAAAAGAGAGGTGACATGGAACTGCTTCGGTTCGAAGTGCACAACAGGAAGAGTGAACGATCGGGTCAACGGATATGACACGCGGACAACTATTTGATCAGCCGTCGTTTGACTCCCCGGAACTTCCGATGCAAGTGATTCGAGAGTAGGGGAGGAGCTAAATGATGCAAGAGGTATGAAAGATTCACTTAAATGACGATGAATCTAGATCATCAGGTCCCAGTCCAAGTTAGGATGAGGAAGAAGTGGAAAGGAGGACGGATCGAGTGAGAGAATCGGTCACGCAATGAAGAGAATGTTGGAGAATCGGATGAGGATGCAAACTGCCGTCTCTCTCAGCACCTCTTAAAGGGTTTCCATCATATAAAACACGCGAAGAGACTCTCTCCATATGCAGTATTCTCTTGCTGCCTTTTCGAAGAACTCTCAAGTCGAATTCAGATGACAAAGTGAGAACATGAGCGACGTCGATCACAGACTACTCTTCCCACTCTGTCCTTTCCCCTCCCTTTCTATTCTCGACCTCATTTCTCATTTTCGTTCGTCCGACTCATCAGTAGACCTCCTCCTCCTTCGTCATTTTCCATTCTCTCGAAGCCTTAGAGGGTCAAAACGTTGAAAATGCTGCTTCGACGAGAGAAGTCTAAAAGTGGTTTTAGGCAAGAGCACGTGGAGCAAAAGTTGCAAGAGAAAGGGTGTTGAAGCTCGACTGGAGATTACTCCCAAACAACAAAATCGACCCAACACTGCGCACTACAATTCGGATCATTGGTGAACGGAAGCAAAGAAAAAGTAGTGTAAAACTCCATTAGCAGGCAATGATAAGTTCAAAGTCGAATAGGCACCGAAAAAAGGAGTCTTTTTAATATACTGCGCCATGAGTCGCGTGAGTCCATTAGAGGACGGGATGAAATGGGAGGTACAAACCTGAGGTCGATATTCTTCTTCTTCATCGATCTCTCCACTTCCCGTTCCATTGACGATTGAGAAGTGTAGAATGTAGCGTAGTTCTTTCGTCGGAAATAATTCCGCGAGCTCATCTTCGATTGGTGTGGTCGATACCCTGACGAGAGAAGAAGATGATATGAGATATGGTTGCAAGCTACCGTAGTCACTACCAAATGTTAGTGAGACGGCGGATGATTTATAGGGAGTATGGAGGGAGGAAGGGGAGGGGGATTGATAGAGAAGGAGTGGAGAGGGAGAATGGAGCGAAGAGAGTAGGTAAGGCTTGAGGAAGATGGGGTGGAGATTTGGGAGTGATGATCCCTCTTTATCCTCTGAGAAGAAGCCCAATTACCCAGAGATATATAGCAAAAACAGGATTGAAAATCTGGAAAAAGACGGGATTCCAGAATAGGAGAGAAAGAGATTGAGCCAATCTGGAAATGGACGAGGAAATTGGGGAATGCCGATTATTACGTCGATAATGAACGGCATTTAGAAGGTAAAGATTTGATGAGAAGAACGAAGAGATTATGTGTGACACGTAGGGAAAAGATGTTGAGAAAGGGAAGAGAGATGGGATAAACATCGACCATAGACGAGACTTGGCTGTCATAGCTACGATACCGTTGAATAATACGACGAAATAGAGGAAGCGATTCGAAAAATTCTGTGCTTTCATCACCACTTCGGATGGAATTCGTGGAAACGTACCGCGACTTCTATTGTATTCGAAGTGAGAAGACCAAATCTCACTTCTCATTAGGGAATGGAGGGACGAATCGGCCCCCTCGAGTGAAATAATACCATATATTGACTGCAGTTCTTGTTCTTTGCTTCAAATCGGAAGACGCGTAAGCAGTTATGTCATATATTTCCCATAGAGAACATCAGATAGGAGTTGATTCGTTATATGTCGTTCACGAGAATTTCACCGAGGAGCCGAAATTGATTAGCCAAATGCATTAGGGAGAAAGAGGTGAGAGGATATGGCGAGGCGAAACCGGCCAAAATTAATCAGTTCTGAGAGGTTGAGAGAGAGTAAGCTGGGGATCACCTAAAGGGAGTGATGATTGGCTGAAGCGAAGCGATGAGCAACAAATATCAGATACTGGCCCCGAAATGGAAAGGCCATGGATAAATTGGGTTAGTCCCGACACTTCTCTATCACTGGCACAACTCGTAAACTGACCTCTGACGTTTTATGCCGCCTTTCTATGTCGAGAAGTCGCAATTATAGAAGAATGAGCAAACTCTGCCCCATTCACGGCGCCCAACCACTTAATTTGCCACGATTCTGGAGCAATCGAAATCGAATTGGGGGGGGGGGGGGGTGACCGCAGTAATCCCTAGCAGAAGGAAAGACCTATTTCCGTTGGGCTGACGGAAAGGTCTATTTCTGCATTGAAAGTAGCCCCGTGCCTCTCGTCCCATATATCACGGTCTAGAACAAAAGCACTCGGTTGAGATTAGACTGGAAGTGAATGGTGTGAGATGGGGGGCGTAGAATGAAAGGTATAGGTGGAATGCACTTCCTGTTTCGAGTCTGTGACCTTAGGAGTAGCCTTCTAGACTCGTTTGAGCAATGGACAACGATTTATTATTGCACGTAGCATTAAGAATAGAGCGAGAAGTGTCCGAAATCTCTAAAGCTACGAAAAAATAAGGGAGAATAAGGAGTCCTAGGGGTTTTCGGAACAACTTCGAGGCAAACCTAGAAGAGGACTTGTTCTAATTGAGTCAATTGATGGAAAGAAGAAAAAAGTTAGACAAAGAAGACAAAAGGACTAGTCTATTACGAAAGAAAGGTGTGTGTGAATAGAGAGGAGGAAAGGGATAATCGAAACTACAAGGAGATAAGCTTGATTGAATACCCGAAGGTGTCACAATGTGAGAGAATGAGAGACTTGAGCAGTCGTCACAGTTTCCGTAGAAGATTAAAGGCACGCACTACAAAAACACAGGGTTGATTATTACTATATATTGGGTGTTGATTACTATTGAATTGAGAGTGTTGCAAGAAGTCTCTATGACCGTATTCAGTGGAATTCACCGAACTCGAAAAAGTAGGGATGATCATGTGGAAAAACAAGACTGAAATGCTTTAAAGCAGAATCGAAAAGGCGAAGAAAGGAGTACGGTAGCTCTCGGGATGTGCATGGCACGGATATGCTATATTCAAAACAGAGTAGCCATGACGTAATAATCGTGATAGTAGGAATGAGTGAGTAGATGAGGGGACTAAGGGGACATGTGGGGATCGTATCCTCCATCTGATTCCCATTCGTCGTCGTTTCCATTCGTTTCGTCGACGACGCGAGTTCCGTTGGCCTTCGGTTTGAGAGAGAGCGACGAAGCGGAGGGACGCATAGGATCAGCTGGAAGATAGCGGGCCACCTGCAGTGAAGTGATTGATGGAAGAATGCAAAACCGTCGAAGGAACTATTTCGAAAAGTGTATGCTAAATCTATTACAAGATAGACATGATTGAATACCCCAAGCACTCTCGGAAACGAGCAATCGAAAAGTCTACACTTTTCTGAATATAATATCATACTAGACGTGTCTGTCTGATACAAATGATGCCTCTCGTTTTTCGCCCCTTCATCGTCAATTCCCTAGACTACACTAGACCATTCGCCTAATGTGAAAATTGCGTCTAGACAAAGACATTGTTTCTAGCGTCTTAAACCCACGGAATATAATCGTTACACTAATAGTCAGTCCGCTTCTGCTCACTTACCGATCTGATCCAGATTGGCTCCGCTCCCACAGCGACGAGAGTTCTCTCGAACTTCTGTCCTGCATTTTCGTCTCCGCGCATCT
Organism: Pristionchus pacificus; assembly: GCA_000180635.4. NCBI lineage: Eukaryota > Metazoa > Nematoda > Chromadorea > Rhabditida > Neodiplogasteridae > Pristionchus > Pristionchus pacificus. The sequence continues at coordinate 5,527,336 of CM026580.1, forward strand.
TCTTCTGCTTCAGCCAACTGAAATTGACTCGTTCTCAACCATTTTTTGAATTTTCGCTGATTCTTCCAAATTCGAGTCTCTCTCAATGGAGCTCATCGAAGCTCATCGTACATGTGATTTTTGTTAGACGCCTCTTGATTAGTATTAGTCGTGTTAGAGAGCAGCATTAGGATGCTACGTAGCCATGCATAAAGATAGGGAGGCAAATAAAGAGGAAAGAAGGGAAGACACACGACAACACCTGCAGCATCCAGTGATACGATCGTAGAGTGAGAGACGATCCTCCTCCTCAGAGTAATTATGAGCTGCTTCGATCATGTTGGAGTAAGAGATGGGACGAGCCGTTCTCTTCACTAATGTCTTCTGTCTCGCCCTGTAACCACCGCCACACAATAAAACCGAAAGAGGGAATGAGGGCACTCACAACACCGTCACAACACTACGATATACTTCAATTTAGTTGAAAATATTATTTCTGTTAAAAATAAACTTGTGAATCTAATAGTGCAGACGACTGCGTGTTTGGTTTCATATCATGTGAGGCGCTATTAAGATACTCCTACACGTGACTTCAAACCAAAGAAAGACCAAGAAACCATAGTTAGAGCGTGCGGGAGTGTGCTATACTGCTATAGACGCGATAGTGATTGCAAGATCGGAAGGAGGGGGGGGGGGAACTCACTTCTCCCTCTTGTCGTGGAGCAGGGCATCGACTACGAGAGCCTCGAAACCGAACATGAGGAAGATGGAGATGACCGAGACCTGTAGGGGAGAGATATGAGATTGGGAAGGAAGGAATGGACTCACCATGACGATAAGTAGACGGAACTCGAAGAAAGGAATATCGTCGTATTCCAAAAAGACCGAAATGAAGGTCGGAGGATAGAGAACGATGATCAGATTGACCTGTTTTGTTTTGATTGATCAACTAGGGGAACACTCATTCCGATATTCAAGGAACCGGCGGGGATTACTGTGAAGGGGTTTCAAGACCAATTCAGAATTCAAACATGCACTAAGTCTACAAGAATCAATATAGCTCACCACAGTAAGAACGACGATAAGAATAACGAAGAGAAGATTGTGGAAGATCGTCTGTCGATAGGGAGCTCCCTTGGAGTAGATTACAGCAAGAGCAATGTATTGGAAAACGGAGACACCGAAGATTGCCGTTCCCTGAGATAGATGTGGATTATATGCCGTTGGATGGGTTACGGTAGGCACCTGCATGGATTTCTTGTCCTCGTCATCATCTCCAATGGGCACTGTGTAGGGAGAGAACCACGGCTGATAGGCAGTAGCTACGAAGATCGAGATCTGCAATGCACTTTTTTTTACAAATAATCGACAATCGTCGGTTTCGTTCAAGAGGTTATCATCGGACGGTGATCACCCGACCTTTTTCGAATATTCAAAATTACAATACCTGTGAAGTAGCGATGATGCACAATTGTCCCAGAATGGACACGATACTTCCTAATGAGAGAAGACGAGTGGGAGGAGGAGTTGACGAGAGATGATCACAGGCTGTATAGGATTTATTGATCGTTTATCGAAAAGAACACGATACCGGGAGTGTATCCGAACACGAGAGCGGAAGTAGTGATGAGAAACAGATCGATGTAGAGGAACTGAAAGGACTTTTTGTAAGAATATATCTTGAGAATGCATCTTGAGTATAATTTTCGATGACTAGAGTAGCATCTCGATAATGATCTCTTACCTGCATATCAGTAAGATTAGATGCGAGCCAGTACAGCTGCATGATGGAGATAAATTGGGTGAGCGAGTAGCCAGCCATGTACTTGAAGATTCCGAATGAAGTGACCAGTGCTGCACGACCCTCGCGAATGACCTCGGGGACGCAGGAAATGTCGGCGATCTGAAAAGAATCAATAATCATAGTTAATCATAGTTAATCAATAGTCCGAATTCAGAGCCCGAATCAGATCAGTGTTGGTGAACGGGTACAACTTGTTGACAGGTCTGTCAGCGGCGAGAGAGCGTGGAATCATTAACCGTAACCAAGAAGTGAACTAATACCTTGGAAGTGAACGGGGCGGCGATAGAGGCTTCGGCTTCAGAGAGGGAAACTCCGGCATGGGCGGCCTTAATTTTTATGTTTTGTGTTATATTGTCGGACTCTGACTGAATTACACCATTTCAAGAGGTGAAGGTTGCTCTAACCAATAAGATTGCTCTAACTCTTATGGTATTTGTCCCATGATCTCTAGGATCAGACAGAATCCTTAAAGGTCTCTTTGCACATTGGTCTTTTAAAGTTCATAGGGTCTATTTTTGGAAGACATGAAAGCCCAGGGAAGCCTTTCTACAAATTAATTCGTGTGGTCGACCACGATACGAATGGACACTAATCGTATTCAACCAAGAGGCAAGAAGGGATTCCCTACGTCACGGCGAATGGAGGAAGGGGATAATAGGAGAAGCTTCCATTGGGAGATTGGAGGGGATTAGCCGGTAGAAATGTATATTTAGAAGGGATTCGATCGTTTGTGTTGTTTTTTCATGATTTTATGGGGATCTTCCAAAGTAATCTAAATTGTGTTGATAAACATCTCTCTTTTCGTTCTATCGCGTACTACACTGAGACGAAAACATATTATCTTACAGAATTTAATGAGCCTAAAATCCACCTACCACCCTGTCCCATCTATTGAGAATTTTAATGTGGACAACTAATCGTATTCACCCAAGAACAAGAAGGGATTCGTCAAAGAATCTTTAAGTTACTTAGGTCCACCTATTGGCAACCTATTGTACCTTGAGAGCGGCACAGTCGTTGGCTCCGTCTCCGCAGAAAGCGACTGTGTACTCGACGTCCTTAATTATATATTTTTTAGTTTCATTTTTTTCTAATTACTCTTCTCACCTGAAGCGTATTGACCAACTGCTTCTTCTGATCGGGAGCCATTCTAGCGAAGACATCACACACGCAGACCAGTTTGTGAAGGAGCTCAGGATATTCATGAGTAATCACAGCGAAGGTTGGACCTGGAAAACACAAATAACATTAAAAAAAAACTTCATTGAGCTAACCAGAGATGGCGAGGTGGTAGCTGGAGTCGATCATTCTCTTGCTCTCACTGTCCGTCACGAAGGAACCCTCGTCGATAATGTCCTCGGAGGAGGAGACGGACTGAAATTCAGTGTAATTATGGTTCAATTTGTATTGTTAACCTCACTATTAGTACTGAAAAAGAGTGATGTACCTGTTTGATCGTCAACTTAGTTCTTCCTCTGTCGTCCTTCTCATCGTTCTTGTGTTCGATGAGGAATGCCTGCAAAGGAGAAGTTATTAATGAGATGTCCACCACGCCTACTCCCACTATCACTATCACTCCCACATGTAGAAACTTTTTAAACCCATCTATATTTCTTTCTATGCATTAACTCACCTTCTTATCAGGTCGAATGATTCCACATTCTCTCGCCACTGACAGACCTGTCAGCAGGTTGTCTCCAGTAACCATCACTGTACGGATACGGGCCCTGAATTGCGATTGATCATTACCAGTTATGACTTTGGGTTATACCTGTTGAGCTGATTTATCACACCGAGCGTCTGGGGCTTGACACGGTTCTCCAGTACGACGAGGCCCAGCATCTCGAGTCCTTCCTCGACCTAAGAATCGGAATATTTCTTTAGCATCTTCTCAACTTTATGTATTGTTTTTGGGCGCGCATCTCACAGGGGTCTCACAACACCCAACCAACTCTTTTATCTACCATTTTATAAAACAAATCACTTAAAAAATTTTTTGAAAATGGAAAAAAAAATCGAACCACTCCACGTGCGATCTTGGACGCCTTGGCATAGCCCATGTCCAGACTCTTGCGAGCGACAGCAATCAATCTGTATCCGTGCTGAGCATACTCATTGACGACCTCTAAGTAGTCCTCGGGGACCGTCTCGGGGCGACACAGACTCTGGATCATCTCGGGCGAGCCTGAAGAATGATTATGAGATGAGCAAACGAGAATCTAGCGTACCCTTCGAGTACAGGATCAACTTGGGCTCCTCGGCATCCGGAGCGCCCACAATGACGGACATTCTCTGCAGGGACGAGCTGGAAAACAGTCAATTAGTCATTTAATTATTATTATTTCTTCTTCGTATTTAGCTCGATGTTTCTCGACGTGTTCAAAATTCATGTACCCGTAAGCACAAACACAGTTGTTTTTCAACGAAAAAGGAATGTTGTTGAAAGCCTCTGCTGTGGCTTGGAACAGTTGAGCAAAACAGGCAGGGCGGTAAGCACTATGCAACAACATATTTTTACCGTTTTCGTCATCTCACCGCATTGTTTACCTGAAGGTGAACTGTCTGAGGATCGTGTATTCCTTGCTGTCATAGCGATGATTTGCAGGAGGACGAAGGATCGATGGCTGCACGGTATCGAAGAGTCCAGTCTCAGTCTCGGATTGCTCGGAGGTCTCTCCTGAAATGATTAGATTACAATGCTACAATTTACGATTATTTTGTCCACCAAGTTCATAGGGGCAAGTATAGTAATAGAAGGCTTTGATAGACTTCTAGCCACTAGATTAGGGGCAAAAAATAAGTCTCTTGGTCTCACCATTGCCCTCCTCAATTGTCCATCCGGTCTGATTGAACAGAATGAGGTCGAGGGGATCTCCATTCAGCTTTCCGTCGATTCTAAATTCAGATATCAATCGGATCATGTAAGCGTTGATCATGCACAGCGACCCACAAGAAGCAGAAGAAGATAAAGAAGAAGGAAGAAGAGAGAATGATGATGATGAAATAACCCAAACAGATTCAGCCACTAGGACTTGATGAACCAAAGAAGACAAGATAGACCATGCAGGGAAAATCGACAATGATAGCGATCACAACTCAATATCGAGCCAGACCTCAATGGGGCAGGATGCTTCTCGTTATCGGTGTAAAAAGCTTCCCTGAGGGTTATTACTCCAATGGTTATTACTCTTTTCCCATATCAAAACCTATCCAAGCAGAACGTTTCGTACGATCAAAGCTTGGATAGAAGGCAAAGCACAACCACTCATCAGCACTCCGTCACCAAGGAATGAACTAGCTACCTGGTAAGGGAATGGCAGGTCGCAATGGCCTTGACGAGTTCACTGATGAGTGGGAGACCGACGGGATCCATCTGTTGAAGCTCCGAAGTGAACTTCTGAGTCTTCTGAGAGCTTGAAGTACGGACACCGAGCATCATCTGAAGAGAATCAGTGAATAAGAGAAATGTCCGAGTTCAACTCCCTGCCTGTGCACTCTCAAAGAACGTTTGAATCTTGAGCATACACAGCTATGACTACATCATCACTCAGAATAAAACTAATCAGGCATCGGAATTAATGGGAAAAGAAATACATCGTCTATGTACTGATAACTCACCAGGAAGTCCAGTCCATCTTCAGTCAGTGTTCCGGTCTTGTCAAAGCAGCACACGTTGATGGCTCCACAAGTGTTGATCGTCGATGGGGAGATGCAGTAGATCTTCTTCTTACTCAGACGAGACTTCGAGTTGAGGATTCCGACCGACATGGCAGCTATAACGAATAGAGAATTAGTTCCAACCTCTACACATATTCAAATTACCGGGCAGTGCGGGAGGTACAGTAACAGTGACAATATCGAGCGAGCGAATGATGATTCTGAAAATATTTCAATTAATAAATTAATCAATTAAATATCCAGGGTGACACTCACTTTCCAATATCGTTTCCTCTGATGATCATAATCGTGATGGTGTAGAAGAATCCACAGAGGGCGATTCCAGCAAGGAAGATCACGAACTGAATTTATATAATTAATTAAATAAATTAATACAATAATCTCACTCGGAACAGATCTCTTGTGAATCGGAAATCGACGGGCTTCGGGTACATAATCGATCGGACGAGCTGTCCCTTCAGTGTGGAGTAGGCAGTGCGAATGACGACGGCCTGTGAACATTGGCTTACGGTAGTCTGGTGTCGTTTCTTTCATACCTTCACGTATTGTCCTCCGTAAAAGCGGGTCTGGAGGATGCCCGTTCCACAGAAGAGAATGTGCTTGGAGTGCTTGTCGAAATTGAATCGCACTTCGCCGTGAGTGTTGTCCTCGTCGATACCGGTGAGAGCCACCTGCACAATTTAAAGAATTCTCACAGCCTGTACCAGTTCTAGGTAAAAATGTGATGGAAAAGGTACAAAAGGCAGACGAATTACTGAGGAGTTTAAGTTATAGGATACTGTAGAATTTTGAAAACAGAAGACCTTAGTGATGGGCACGGATTCTCCCGTCAGCATACTCTCATTCACAATCACAGTTCCGTTCAGGAGTACGGCATCGCATTGAAGAGTGCATCCATGACGAGGAATGATCAGAATGTCACCGACGACGAGCTGAAGGGAGAGATTATGAGGAGAAATCATGGAGATCACTTACATCCTCCGAACTGATCACTTTGCACTCGCCCTCTCGCAGTACTTCCACTTCATTCACCGAGTGAATCATCGATCGAAGCTTCTTTTCCTGCTTTCTGGAAGAATAACGATGTAATCAATATACAAACACAACCGATACAACCTAACGTCATGTTTATCGTTTCGCTATTTTCATATTTATGCAGAGTTGGATCTCCCCTCAACCTTTCGTCGGTCCGATCTACATCGAATTAGAAATCGAGAATTGTCCTCCACCCTCAACAACCGCAATACATCAAAGTTCGAATTACGCCAACAGTCCTCATTCTCGTTAATTTATTGTAAATATTTAAACCATTGACTTATCATTTCACTGGGTGGCACTGCTTGGCACGCCGTTAATGAGTCACGATCTATTCAAATGAATGTTGTGAAAGCGCATCGTCTAGTCTGCCCTCTACTAGGAGATAAAAACAAAGGAATCAGAATACAATGAAAAGGAGTGTATGTATATTTCATTAAGACAGTCTACCTTTTTTTAGAAGTACTGTAGCCGCAAAATTTATAGGAGACTGTAGGCAAAAACTGTGCGCTCCAATACTTGTGCGAAATTATGAATCACCGCCACTTTTCGCTATGAGAATCGAGCTGTCCTCTTCTTTTGTAGCGACTTTCTAGAACCACTACCTCTTTTTCATCTTTTCTTCTCTCCCTCACGTCGTCCAAATCATTTCCATAATGATTTACATCCATCCTCCCCTCAGTCTGTCTAATCCCCTCCATTATCCTCACTTATCCCCTCTCTTTGCATCGTCGTCATTGCATTTCCATAACGCCTTCAGCCTATAAATACCCTTCCTTTCCTCCAATCATCGGAGTACCACTGAACCTCTCCTCGCTCATACGCGAGTTCCAAGGGTCATTCAATATCCTCGTCATCCATCTTTAGATCCTGCTTCGGATCTCGTCATTCCGTTAGGATCCCAGTATCCTTCCATCGTCGTCTTCCAGTATCCACTTCGATACTCATTCCATCTGCAGTATCCACTTCGTACCCCACCCGAACCCCGCTCCTTTCCCCCACCGTATACCGTAATAAATATTTGGTATTGAATAACTCTGTCCTTTTGGCACGGTACCACACTACAGTACTCTCACACTCTTTGGTTCACTTCCACCCTTCTACCGTAGCGTTCTAAGCGTACCCCTGCTCCCTTTGGGTTCTACCGTATCGATCGCTGATACCGTAGCCCAGTTGTGAGGGTCGCTAGTTCGCATATGGTGCATCGGCCGGGAACCTCTTTTTCATCTTTTCTTCTCTCCCTCACGTCGTCCAAATCATTTCCATAATGATTTACATCCATCCTCCCCTCAGTCTGTCTAATCCCCTCCATTATCCTCACTTATCCCCTCTCTTTGCATCGTCGTCATTCCATTTCCATAACTTCTCTTTCAAATGCACTCACTCGGTTTCAAAAAGGTGAGTACAGGCCATTAAATCCTTCCCATATAGAGTCTCACAAAACCAAACCCTTTCCTCGTATGGAATGGGCTCAATGCCCATATTCACCCCTCTTGCAGATAAGGAAGACGGTCCATATGCTCACCTCATCTGGTAGACATCTGTGGTGAGCGAGAGAAGGGACATGACGACGATTACGGTAGCGTACGCTGCGTATTGATCCGAGTACCAGATGGCAACGCTGTAATTAATTAATTATTAATTATTTATTAATTAATGAAAAAATATTAACACTATAGATGCAAAATTGTTTTCGATCTGCAATTCCGCAAAGCTCACAACCGGTCCGAGAAAGCATTTCGAAATGAGAGATCGAAAAACATTTACACCCAAGATATAGAACCTAGCCACATTACGATCCTGAAACTCCATCATACATACCTGAAGACCTGGAAGATGTAGAACGGAGTAATAGCTTCCTTGAAGAGGAGAACGAGAATCGGCTTGAGGTTGACAGCGATGAGATTGGGACCGTAAGTGAGCAAACGACGAGCGACCTCAAAGCATATAATTATCTCCAATGATCAAAGATCATTATCACCTCAGTCGAATCGAGTCCTGAGCTTTGATCGGAGCTCTGAAGGACGGACACTTTGACCTGCAAGGATTTTGATGAGTGAAAGATCAAAGATCAATCAGGGCACTTACCGTACTGTCGATGTCAGCGGGGGTGATGTATTTGCACTCGCTCTCGAACCACACATACTTCATCTTGCGGAAGGTGAACCACTTGAATCGATCGACCTGAGAAGTGTAATATTGATTACGGTAGTTCAATGAAGTATGCCGACCATCGCCGTATCACTCATCTTTGGGCGCTATTTCTCATGTCTATTCGTGCGGCGCGAGATATTGTCGGGAATCTTGAGTCTTACCTGAATCATCTCATCTCCTCTCTCATTCGGGAGTACGAGATGCTCTCCAGTAGCGGCCTTAGTCTCGACGACGGGACGAATGGTGTGCACATCGTGGTCGTCGCTGTAAGGGGATACTGTAGACGAAATATTTTTCAAAAGTGATGAATCACCAAAATTTGAATCGGGGGAAATTCGAGAAAAAAAGATCAAGGGTCAGCGCGATTCACATAGCAAAAACTCAGGCTGATTCATAATTATTCCATCAAGAAATGGATGGGAGCGCTCAGTTTTTGCATTCAGTCTCTGATTCTTTTTTCCGGCTACAGTAACTCCATTTTGCCGACTACAGTATGCCTTCCAAATTACTCATCTGTCCAGATGGTCATCTAATAGCGGCGAAGACTAACAACAAAACTATTGAATGAACAGATGGTTTTCGTTGCGCACTTTTTGAAAAGACCAACTTCCAGCGCTTTTGTTTTCTAATTTCTTTGACGTCTATTCAGACCCCACAAGTGGAGGAAGCCCATTTCACAACTTTCATTTGAATAGACGATCTGGGGTCGTACTGGACAGTATCATTCATTGCGATGAAAAGTACAGTACTCTTATTGGAATGAATTCCGGAATTCCAATAGTTATTGAAATTGAAATAAGCGAAGTGAGCATTCGAATGCGGTGAATGCGGTATTGAAATTCCTTCAAGAGATCACTTTCAAACATATCTCATTTTCAAGAATAGAGCGATGATGAGAAGTGAATAATAAGACAATGGATAAACCAACTATGATGGGCTAAACGCGACAACTAAAAGACAACTAAACGCTATGAAGATCCAATCCCCACCCAAGTGATGTTTCCTCCTACAGGAACATTGTGTTGAAGGTAGGATGAAAGTATTCAAGTATTAAACTAACATGACGAGCATCATGTCTGCCTGGTCGAGATTGCATGGCGTCGCTCGAACTTTGATGTACAGCTTCTCGGACCAGTGAAGGAAGAGACGGAAGATGCCAAGAGTGACGATCGACAGAGTCCAGAAGGCTATCTGAATGGGGGAGGAATAAAGTCAGTCGTCGATCGGAATCTCTTACCGTTCTCGCCTTAGAGGTTCGGTACCCGTAGATCTTGAGGGTATCCTCGCCTGACGCCACCTGGGAATTATATTCAATTAATTACTGATGGTCCATAATTCATCCGGTTTCGGGATTAGAACAATATATTCATTGAAAATCAATATTTGACAGGTTTCTTAGCGTACGCTGGGAGACCTGACAATTATTGATTTTGATTTTTTTTATTTTTCTATTCCAGGTACCGGATAAATTATGATCTCGTGACTACCGTCTGTCGACAACAACTCTGTCTTTTTGGTTTGGAAAGTTAGTGAACAGTTGCAGGCAGAGGAACGGTCTGACTCTCTCACTTTGCCATAGTCTCTCGTCTGTCTGACCTACGAGAGACAAGGGCGAAACGAGAGAGTCAAACGAGAAAGGTGTGCAAACTGACGGTGGCGTGATGAGATGCGACTTCGGGCATTCCCCCGTACGATGAAGCAACGGAAGAGAGAAGAGACTCCTCAGAGGATGCAGATAGAAGATGAGATCGCTCGGACTGAAGAATGAAGGATTATTCAAGGAAAGGATGAGGAAGAGTACGGTAAGGGGTCCTCTCATCTTCTAAGAGATGGAAAAGAGAACACCATCCCCCATCCATTTCCACTCTTAGACTGAATGCGATTGGAGAGGCCAAATTCAAAGGGGCGGAGTTTCGATTAGATGGTCGAAGGCGCTTTTTTGAGACTGAATGCGATCAAAAGTTCAAAATGGGGGCGGAGCCTTGATTTATTTTTTAAAGATGGTTTTGTATTTAGGTACAAAAATAGTATATTTTGTTCGAGATCAAGATTAAGCGTGAGCAATCATGAACAAAAATAGTTTAAAAATTGACCAAATTTCTCCATTTTTTCTCGAAACAAGCTCCTTGGGAAGCAATAAGTTTAATTATTATATATTTCATTATTAGTTTTAATTATTTTACATGTTTCGGTGAACTTATGCAAAATCGTACTTGTTCTGAGTCAGCTTCGAAAGCTTTTTTCAGCTAAACCATTTAGAAAATAAGTAAAAATGTGTAACATATTATTGGAACGATTGCTTCGCTTAGAAATTTACTAATGATTCATTGAATGTAACTATTAACAGACGAATTCACTGAGTAATTCCTATAAAACCGTGTGAGAAGTGGAATACTTACCATTTTGGCGGTGATTTGAAGTCGTTTGGATTGATACTACTCTTCAACTACAGAATCCAGTCAAGGGAAGAGCCCATTGAAATGAACTCGTGGAGGAAGAAGAAGACAAGAAGATGAGTCTCTGGGCAAGGAAATCAGTCAGAAGTGAGCAAAACTGATCAACAACGTGAAAGGAAGAGGAAGGAAAACTAAAGAGAGGGAAGAACTGCTAGCTAGCAATCAATAGCAACCCTCAGTATGGATCATCTGACCCAAGCAATACATGTCTCGTGGAAGAGTAGAGAGAGTATAGGGCGTGGTGAGAGTGCAGAGAAACGAGAGTGATAGAGTGTGGGAAAGAGAGAGACGGGTGGCTTGACAGAGAAGAAAGGGGAGGGTAGGGAGTGTTTTGACTCGGAGAGAAGGAAGAGAGAGGGATGGCATAAGAACTGGTACGAAGGTGTGCTAGAGGGGGTTGTGTAAGTGAAGGAAGGAGGAAAGAATGAAAGGATTGAGATGAATGAACGTGGGAAGAGGGCTGATCAAGCATATTGAGAGGTGCTAGAACGTCGAGAGAGAGAGATGGAAAAGGAATGGGAAAACATTAGAGAAGGAGAGAAACTTCTGCTTCTCTATATTGAAAGAATCGAAAATTGTTAAGGGCGTTTGAATGAATCGCTCTTTCGCGCTCGTATTGAGCAGTGAATCGATTGAGTGGAGGGTTGATGGGCACGCTGGTTATCACTCTCCCCTCTCCCTCCCTTCCCATGCACATCTTGGTCTGATAATAGAGTCCAATTGGGTGGAATGGAGGAGGGAGTACATCAGTGAGTGTCTTGGAGACTGGAGTATGCACCTCCCTGGGAGGATTGATGGAGGGGCTAATTGCCAAGCAATTAGACGAGTGAAGAAGCGTGTGAGGTCAGTTGTGTACTTTGATTACTTTGATCCGGTTATGTGTTTTTTTACTTGGATGGCTGCTTGATCTTTGTGTAATCAGTACAAGCCGAGTAATCGTTACTCCCATAATATGCCCATCTGATAAGTAATTTCATCATACTTCCCTCCTCATGTCAAGATCAGAAATAGTGCTTATCGCGATGAACTTACTCCATCGCTTTTGGAATCGAACAAAATAGATAATGATCTCGGAATAACCATCCCTTTTATTGAGTTTGATTCGCATTTCCGTCTCGCCCAATACTACGACGTTTATGAATCATAAATCGACATGCATGCCTCATGTTCTCGATCTTCGCTGTCTTGCGGCGCTTTTGATAATGCGAAGACTCATTTCGTTCAATGAATATATTGTTCTAATCCCGAAACCGGATGAATTATGGACCATCAGTAATTAATTGAATATAATTCCCAGGTGGCGTCAGACGAGGATACCCTCAAGATCTACGGGTACCGAACCTCTAAGGCGAGAACGGTAAGAGATTGCGATCGACGACTGACTTTATTCCTCCCCCATTCAGATAGCCTTCTGGACTCTGTCGATCGTGACTCTTGGCATCTCCCGACTCTTCCTTCACTGGTCCGAGAAGCTCTACATCAAAGTTCGCGCGACGCCATGCAATCTCGACCAGGCAGACATGATGCTCGTCATGTTAGTTCAATATTTGAATATTTTCATCCTACCATCAACACATTTTTCCTGTAGAAGGAAACATCACTTGGGTGGGGATTGCATCTTCATACCGTTTAGTTGTCTTTTAGTTGTCGCGTTTTGCCCATCATAGTTGGTTTATCCATTGTCTTATTATTCACTTCTCATTATCGCTCTATTCTTGAAAATGAGAGATGTTTGAAAGTGATCTCTTGAAGGAATTCCAATACCGCATTCACCGCATTCGAATGCCCACTTCGCTTAGTTCAATTTCAATAACTATTGGAATTCCGGAATTCATTCCAATAAGAGTACTGTATTTTTCATCGCAATGAATGATACTGTCCAGTACGACCCCAGATGAGTCATCGTCTATTCAAATGAAAGTTGTGAAATGGGCTTCCTCCACTTGTGGGGTCTGAATAGACGTCAAAGAAATTAGAAAACAAAAGCGCTGGAAGTTGGTCTTTTCAAATAGTGCGCAACGAAAACCATCGGTTCATTCAATAGTTTTGTTGTTAGTCTTCGCCGCTATTAGATGACCATCTGGACAGATGAGTAATTTGGAGGGGATACTGTAGTCGGCAAAATGGAGTTACTGTAGCCGGAAAAAAGAATCGGAGACTGAATGCAAAAACTGAGCTCTCCCATCCATTTCTTGCTGGAATACTTATGAATCAGCCTGAGTTTTTGCTATGTGAATCGCGCTGACCCTTGATCTTTTTTCTCGAATTTCCCCCGATTCAAATTTTGGTGATTCATCACTTTTGAAAAAAATATTTCGTCTACAGTATCCCCTTACAGCGACGACCACGATGTGCACACCATTCGTCCCGTCGTCGAGACTAAGGCCGCTACTGGAGAGCATCTCGTACTCCCGAATGAGAGAGGAGATGAGATGATTCAGGTAAGGCTCAAGATTCCCGACAATATCTCGCGCCGCACGAATAGACATGAGAAATAGCGCCCAAAGATGAGAGATACGGCGATGGTCGGCATACTTCATTGAACTACCGTAATCAATATTACACTTCTCAGGTCGATCGATTCAAGTGGTTCACCTTCCGCAAGATGAAGTATGTGTGGTTCGAGAGCGAGTGCAAATACATCACCCCCGCTGACATCGACAGTACGGTAAGTGCCCTGACTGATCTTTGATCTTTCATTCATCAAAATCCTTACAGGTCAAAGTGTCCGTCCTTCAGAGCTCAGATCAAAGCTCAGGACTCGATTCGACTGAGGTGATAATGATCTTTGATCATTGGAGATAATTATATGCTTTGAGGTCGCTCGTCGTATGCTCACTTACGGTCCCAATCTCATCGCTGTCAACCTCAAGCCGATTCTCGTTCTCCTCTTCAAGGAAGCTATCACTCCGTTCTACATCTTCCAGGTCTTCAGGTATGTATGATGGAGTTTCAGGATCGTAATGTGGCTAGGTTCTATATCTTGGGTGTAAATGTTTTTCGATCTCTCATTTCGAAATGCTTTCTCGGACCGGTTGTGAGCTTTGCGGAATTGCAGATCGAAAACAATTTTGCATCTATAGTGTTAATATTTTTCATTAATTAATAAATAATAAATAATTAATTAATTACAGCGTTGCCATCTGGCACTCGAATCAATACGCAGCGTACGCTCGTTGAATACATTCTCTTTATTACTCGTCTCTTTTGCCTTGAGCACATTCTCCAATTTATGTTCCCTTGGTAGATTGCAGTCCAGACTGCGTACATTTTCAAATTGTCTTTAGCACTTTCTAATTCTTACACGATCAAACTTTCACTAGCTAAGATCTAGCGCATTTGCCTACTCGCCTCCCCCCCCCCTCTAATAGTAGATGCTCATTTGCTTTATCATAGGACAGAAGGCCGCCTGCTAAATTTTCTTGTTTCCTGATATTCAGATTTTCAAGAAATGGCAATCGAGACTAACAACTTTGCCCCCTCCCCTTTCGTACCATTTCAGTTGAGCCCCTACTCGTAACCCCTCCTCACCTGTATTGTCAGAGTCTCGTCGGGGGCCCGCTAAGGAATGGAGAAGGTCGTGAAGCCGTTAAGATCGATGGACATCTGACGGCGTCGACGACGTGCAAGAGAGAACGATCTCACCGAGAGGGAGGGTGATGAATCGACTGAAATGGAGGGATTGGGACAATGACCGAATGACCGAATTAAGCAAAGCGAGAGAAACGTGATGAATCGACTGGAATTTAAATGATTATGATCATTATATTAGTTTTTCTATAGCCGAGGCGCGACGGTATGGGGATACTGGCAATAGGAAAAAAGGGTTCCTATGGAGTGAAAGGATTAGGACAGTGAAATCAATGAATCGTGAAGAGAGAGAAACGTTGACGAATCGACTGTAATATTTATACTTAGTTTTATTTTACTAGAATTTATAAGGTGGATGCAATTTGAAGAGAAGGGTCCCAGGAAGAGAATGGATTAGGACAATGATCAAACAATCGAATGAATTATGAGGCAAAGCGAGAGAGAAGTGATTGATCGACTGGAATATAAATATTTCTAATTCATCTCCTCGCGAAGCGCGACGTTTTTAACATACGAATGTATCTAAAAATATATGGGGGAGAAGGGATTAGTAAAATGAGCGAACGAATGAGTAATGAGGAGAAAAATCGAAGCAAACGAAAGGAAAAGAATGACAGACAGAGATTTAGCAAGATAGACCCAGGGTCAGTCTGTCTGTCTAAACAACCTTTGAAAACCATGACTACACAAGCAAAACACGTGTCACTAGTCATTCTTGTGCAATGTTGGGTAGAGAAAGGGTGAACCATAGATGGAAGAGTGGCTTAGCTCCCGTTCACTCTAAGGTGTCAATCACCACCAGGAAAAGGGATTGATGGCCAACTTTCAATCAATTGAAGATGAAGATCTTCGACAGACAACTCTTTGGTACTGTCTTCTTTGAGGGAAGGAGAATCTCATTGTTGAGTGTTATCTCCGTTGAAGGTTGGTGCGAGTGTTTCTTATCGAGAGAGAGAGCATCCTGTGACTCTCAATGAGATGATGGCAACTAAGCTGATTGCACGGATTAAGAGGAGTCACAAGCGGAAAAGAAGGAAACGGTGGAGTCTGCAGAGGGACTGATCTACTGTCGTCAATGAGGAGAGTAACAAAGTCCACGAAAGCCGATGTGAATGTGAAATGAGCGGTTAGCTCTCAACTCCGTCTAATAAGAGGGAAGAGATCGCCTCAGAGACGGAACCGAAGAAAAAAAGACACGGATGATTGAGTGTGTGATTGGGGGCTGGATATTGGATTCAGATAGTCATCTTAGTGGGGGGGGGGGGGTTGTAATAGCTTTCGCGTCCCCTCCCTCCCACTTGCATATTCACAAGCAATCCAAGACTCTTTTCCTCTCTCCTTTCCCTCTTCTCGATTGGTAGCTAGGTGGCATCGGATTCGTAGTAGAAGCACACTCTCCATTACACATGGGAATAAAACAGGAAGGATGACGAGAGGGAGAAAAGAGGTTATCATGGGTGGAAGCAGAGGAGGAAAAGAATGGAAAAACGTAAGGAAGGAAGAATGGAGGAGGGAATGGATGGATACTACGGAACCACGTAAACAGAAGCATCGAAGAGATGGAGAGAGAACTGTGCTAACTAGATTGAGATGGAAGGAAAGAAACTTGAAACTCTTTCGTTTTCTGAAAGAAAGATGAAGACGACTAGTAACTAACAGCTGTAAGCCACATGTGAAAGACGAGGGGAATTGAGCGAGATTTGTCACTTACGAACGATAAACTTGTTATCCCTCTCATGAACGCTATCGCTTTCTCTAAACTTGACGGTTTTCACACTTTCACTGAGCATAATCACGCGTTGAAGTAAAGAGCAAAGTGACGAAACTCGAGAAAATAAGGTAAGTTCGTAACTTGGAAACAAGCGCCTTTCTCGATTCTGAGAAGAGATAAAGGTGAAGGAAACAGGGAAGGAATGTGTGAGTGTCGATTGACAGAGATCCAGGTTCGAATGAGTCATTACACGGCTCAAAGGCCAACCCGTCGGTCAAAATAGAGGAGTGAATTCCGCGACTGAGGAAAAGCATTTTCTCCTAGCTTATTTTGCGGCTAACCCGCAATCAAACCACTTCCAGGGGAAGGAAAATGGAGCGAAGTAAGGATAGGAACTGAATTGAAGCCAACATTTACAAGTTAAACCATAATTAATCAGCTTCAAAGGCAAAAGTAGGTAATTTTTCGGCCGGGGTAATAAATGGCTCTGATGCACTAAAGAGAGGGACGCAATTAGGAGACTCAGGAGAAGCCTTCGGAACGAAATATTCTCTCGCTAGTTGGGGCAGCTGGCTAGTGGGAGAGGGGGAGAGAGACTGAGGGGAGGGAGGCGGGGAGGAGGGGGGAGAGAGGACGAAGGAGGTAGAACTCATGTTGCGTTAGAAGGTTACGCACCTTGGCGGGTGTGAGATTTCGGAGTGAGATAAGCAATTGGCGAGGTCGTCTCTCTGATCACATCATGAGGACAAAAAGGAGGAAAGAGGATTAGATTGATTGTACTCAGATGAATCGAGAGTGAGGAGAAAAGAATAGATGGATGATGAAATGGAGAAGAAGCGGACGAACGGAGTAATGTCTCCGTCTCTCCACTTTACACACTCTCTCGTATTCTCTGACTGGCGAGAGAGCATGTGAGATGGAGAGACTGCGAGGGAATCGTTGAACGAGAACAAACAGTTGGAGGCGCTAAGCCCCTCTCCCTTTCCCCAACGATGAGTACACTCAAATTACAAATGATTTATTCACAATCTACCCACTGTCTCTCCCTTCCATCTAGCTAACGACAATCCAGAAAAGGAGATTAGAAAGAAGGGGGAAACGCCTGCAAAACGGAGCTTATACTTGAGGGGGGGGGGGGGGGGGGGGGGGTGAGAACGTCACAAAGAGAAATGGGATTAGTCCTCACTCTCCGTTGATTCGTCTGAAGTATCAGAGTCGATTTCCACGTATAATTGCTCCGAGGAACCGAGGAGAGAGGTAAGATCGTGTACTTTCACGGGGAGATAACGATGCCCATTCGAGTTGTACGTGTATCCAAGGGAGGTGGCGAAGAAGGAAAGGGGAGAAGTTGCATTTAGAATATCTCGTAGGATTTCATCTCCTTCTTCACGAGAGATTCGATAAGATTCGAGGGTGGATATCATCTCATCCGGAAGCTTGAGCACGGTGAACCTCGCGGCTACAATATTGTGAGATCATATTCAATCCCACGCGTAGTTGCCCGTTTGAGGTGGTCCACCTGGCTTTCTCCATATTCACCTCTTTTTGTGAATATGAGGCCGTTTGCCTAAGAATCAAGCAGATCCTGAGGGATCTGGCACAGACCAAAAATCAAAAATCGCTGAAGCGTTGCTTTCTGGTGTTCTTGAGTATGCTGATGACGATGAGCATATTCATTTTTGTCGTCGATGTTCCGTTGGCTCCAGACCGCGACACGTCGAAATCAGTTTTTCGTGTTTTTCTCTTTTCACAAATTAGCTAAATTTACGACCTGGACAGAATTCGATGCTGATCACGCCTACATTTTTCATTTTTCATGATTTTCAAAAATAATGGCGTTAATAGGAACTGCTGACAGAGTCAAGGGAGAGCTTAGCAACCTACACATATCGGATCGGAAAGACGAAAAGAGCTCAAATCCAAATTTTCAGAATATTCTATCACGGAGTCTCTGAGAAAATCGATATGTAGTGTAACAGGCTTGTAAGTAAATCTTACCATCCTTCCCCTTGTTTGCTCCAATCCGTTGATCGATCGGACTCTCCTTCTCGGGGAAGGCGAGAGAGCATGGGGAATCGAGAGAGCGCAGAGACTGGGAAGAGGTCACGGAGGAGAGACTCGGGTAGGTCAAAAGATCGGAAGCCAGCACATGGAGGATGATCAGATTTACTTACAAGCCTGTTACACTACATTTCGGACAAAAAAGACGAATTCATAAGAATTACAACTGATATGTATCACCATTCACTCACTCTGGAACAGACTAATACAGGCCCGAAAGAGTCAGCCTTCCTTGACATGTCTATTAAAGTAACCATCACTGGTGCGGTTCAAACCTCACTATACAATAAGACCGATGACTACTCATTCTCAGTGGTTAGATACCCTCATTACGAATCGAATATTCCAATTAGTATGGGTCTAAACACGCTACATGGAGAAATAATTCGCATTTTCCGAAACTGTTCTCTATTCGAACACTTTTTGGAGAGAACTCGTCAACTAGCACGTTATTTCCTGCAAATTCAATACCCAAAAGAAATCTTGTACTCTAGACTGTATTCAACATTAAACAAAACACCAGCGATATCACTAAAATACGCAGTCTGTAATAATGATATATGCATGCATATTATCGAAAAACTGTGATATTTCCCCCATTAATTCACTATTTGAAGCATCTGTCCTTCCTTCCTTATCTTCCCTTCTCCCGGCAGGGGGTGGATCATTGATCTCTTGGCAGGGGGTAGATCATTGATCTCCGATCTCTCCTCTCCCAGTCTATTGATCGCTTCCCTTCTTCCCCCAGACAGCAATCAGTCAAACTAGCGATCGGATGTCTCTTCTATCTTCGTCAAATTTGTTGATTTCACACCCACCATTTAGCATATTATGATATGGAATACTTGCTGTCCCCCTTAGCTCATTTGCGCTATACTTTTACTCGTTTCCGCGTTAGTTGTTTGTTGTTTACTTTCATCTTCTTTTTTCCCTATCTTTCTTGTACCCCACTTGCGAGGGGCGTCGTACTGACGAGGTCCACCCTTCGTGAGGCGGTTGGGTGTCTGCGACCCAATGGACCGAAACATCCAGCCGCATTAGTCTAGGAAGTCTTTCTCATTTCTTTGTGTCAATTAGCAGTTTTTCTATTCCCCTTCAATTGTAAACCAAGTTTCTTTTTAATTTGTTTCACCTTGTTTCGCTCCGTGTAGTAGAGAGCCTAGCTCCTCTCCGGAGTGGTCAAGGTTGGTTTACACACTCTCTCTTTTCTCTATAATTTACATTTCACTACTTCTCACTTCATCACACTGTCCCAATCGGTACTGCTTATCCTTTATTGTCTCCATATCATGCACTTCCTTTCCCTATCTCACATTACCCTATCGTCACTATCTATGTGACAACCTTTCTTGGACGTGGCCGCTGGAGCTCTTCTCCACTATAGGCCAGTCCTTGAAGCACTATCTGGCCCCTCTCCTCGCTCCAAGGCCTCAGGGCCATAGCGTATAAGGAGAGTGGGCATGTTGTTCGCAAGAACAACAACAAACAACTTATTATTGTATACTATTTTGAATATATCTTAATCTTTAATACGTATCATTAATCATTTTCTTAAACATTAAATTCTCATTTTCTTCAAAATAATTCAGACTTTCCATTCTTTCTCCAACTTTCTCACCAAACACTGATCTTATAATAACTCCATTCTACCAATTAGTCAAGCCGCTTTCACTTCCTTCCTATCATATCTGCAGAAGAGAAACCGGTGTCACAATTTGTACCCTACTACGCCCTCTCTCTTCCTCCCTTTCACATTAAGGAACAAGAGGTTCCAGACACCAACTTCTTTTGCAACTAATTGCTGAATTCCATGCGCATAGGCTTTCCTTGCCTTTAGAAAAAAGTTATCCCCAAATTTTCAATTCCCAAAATTTCATCCTTCCTCCTTCTCCAAATATATTAATACCCTCACATACTTACAAATATCAATCGTAATCGAATAGATTCAACTGGCTTTGAAACACAAAGATCATATCTTAATTATCTATCTTGTAATTCCAGACTACAGTAATCGTCGTCTCTTCTGATCCATAGATAGGCGGAGAGGAGATGGCGGAGTAGTCGAGCCAGAAATATGTGGTTCTCCCACCATAGAGGGGTCACGCCACGGTGGCAGTCCCACCGAATGTCCGTCGATCGAAATCATAGTAAGGGATGGGCATCCCCTCATAGTAGCCCGCTAAAAACACAGAAAACGCGTACAAACAATCATCAAATTCTAAATTTATTGGAAGAGAGTATGGGAGAAATCTCGTCACTCTCGGAAATCACACCTCACACACCGGTCGTTCTTGTGGTAATAAGCGGTGCCGAATCTGTCCAAAAACTAATTTCAGAATTGGAGTCACTAGTAACATTACTGAAGACATTTTCCTTACTAATAAAGAAGCTGAAGATCATTGTATGACAAAGAATGTGGTTTATCTAATCACATGTACTGTGTGTTCCATGCAGTATGTTGGTGAAACTACACAGAATTTAAAGACCAGGATCTCACAGCACAGCTATTCATTCGAGAGTAATCACTTAAATACTTTTCTCAGTCAACATTTTAAAGAACCTCTACATGATAGATATTCTTTCACTGTAGACATTCTCGACCACGGAAAAGACAAAACAGAGCTACTGCAGAAGGAACTTCTATGGATTAGAGCATTAAACACAGCATATACATTTGGTTTGAATGATTCCATTAAAAACTTTGGTTATATTTCTGAAGGAATAAATCCTCTCGAAAAATCATCTCATCCATACCAGACTTTACCGATTTCTGATCTTCCACGAAATAGCAGAGGAAAACGAAAACGAACACGAAGAAAACCAGCATACAAATGCACTAAAACAGCTCAGGATATTGTAAAAGAAATTGAGATACGAGATACACGTGAATTGTTCATATATGGTAGATCACTCAAACATCACGACCTCCGAAAGCTGGAATTTTTTACCGCTTCAACAGATTTCAACACCTTACATCACGAGCTAAAATATAAGATATTTTCGATTATTTGTCCTCACTATTGGGAATCCAAAAAGACAATACAGAGAGATGATCAACCTAAAGCTATTTTAAAACTACAGTACTTCGGAAAGTTCATGGAAAGATTGAAGCTCACGAAACTTTTCAATTCTAAACGAATACGTGACATCTTTAAAGAAATCACCGGAGATGAGAAGAAAATACCACGCGTGCAAATCACTTATTCTCTAAACAATTCCACCTCACAGTTTTTATGCAATTATGGAAGATTCCTAAGAAACTTGAACCCCAAAGAGATTGAAACGATCCTGAGTTCCTCATGTAACTGTTACAAATATTTGAACTTTGTGGATCCACACTATAAACATGTCTGCTCAGGTAACATAAATATAATTGATGATCCCGATCTAAGAAATATCTTCGAAAAGGGAACCAAGTTCAGAGTTAGATCGTTCACCGATCGAAAAACAATAATAGATACTGTACATGATTCATGTCAAAATTTGTTTGCTAATCTCATACGAAAACATAAACCAGCAAAGACTAAAATAAAAGGCAATCATGATGCATTCACGAAAATAATATCAGAGACTATAAATAACAAATTACGACTGCACCAGCATGACTACGTCCAAATAAAATCTCTTACAAAAAAGGTATCAGAATTACACAGAGATTTCGTGGTCACCATGGTTGACAAAGCATCAGGAAACTACGCAATTACTTGTAAAAAACTGTATCTTCAATTTATGGAAAAAGAACTCAATACACAGAGTAATGATGGCAAAACCTACGAAATCAAAGATCAACTTGATCCAGTCAGCATCAAACTAAATCATGAGAAGTTCACACGCAGTTTCGGTATTGCTGTGCAAACAGAAGGAAATCTACCTAAAATATACGGAATTCCCAAAATGCACAAGAATCCAATAAAATTCAGATTCATTACTGGAGCTCATGACAGCACCCTAAAACCACTTTCTATTGAATTGCAAAAAATTCTCAGATTTTTACATGGTCACTTCAGAAGGTATTGTTACAGTATTACCGGACATGATAAAATTAATCGATTCTTCTCAATACAAAATACATTCCGAGTGGTTCAACAACTAAATACAGTTCAAAACAAACGTTCTGAAATTTTCTGTGCTGATTTCTCTTCACTGTTTACAAACCTTCCCCATAATGTAGTGAAGGAAAAACTATACTATCTCATCGACTTAATGTTCAAAAACGCTGGTTCTGAATACATTGTGGTTCAAGGAACTAATGTCAGATATGATCGGAACAACTCGAGTACCAGTGGCAGATCATATCACAAAATCGATCTCAAAGGAATTATTGAATTTATTTTACGCAACTCTTTTGCCTATTACGGTGAAAATCTATATCAACAACAAAAAGGAATTCCTCAGGGCAATAACGCATCACCCCAAATAGCAGATCTCACTCTTGCTGTTATGGAATACCAATACATTCGCAATAACATCCAAAGTGGACATCCTCTATCTTTTTCTCTTAACCGAACGTTTAGATATATTGATGATCTCTTCCACATTTCGGACAAAAAAGACGAATTCATAAGAATTACAACTGATATGTATCACCATTCACTCACTCTGGAACAGACTAATACAGGCCCGAAAGAGTCAGCCTTCCTTGACATGTCTATTAAAGTAACCATCACTGGTGCGGTTCAAACCTCACTATACAATAAGACCGATGACTACTCATTCTCAGTGGTTAGATACCCTCATTACGAATCGAATATTCCAATTAGTATGGGTCTAAACACGCTACATGGAGAAATAATTCGCATTTTCCGAAACTGTTCTCTATTCGAACACTTTTTGGAGAGAACTCGTCAACTAGCACGTTATTTCCTGCAAATTCAATACCCAAAAGAAATCTTGTACTCTAGACTGTATTCAACATTAAACAAAACACCAGCGATATCACTAAAATACGCAGTCTGTAATAATGATATATGCATGCATATTATCGAAAAACTGTGATATTTCCCCCATTAATTCACTATTTGAAGCATCTGTCCTTCCTTCCTTATCTTCCCTTCTCCCGGCAGGGGGTGGATCATTGATCTCTTGGCAGGGGGTAGATCATTGATCTCCGATCTCTCCTCTCCCAGTCTATTGATCGCTTCCCTTCTTCCCCCAGACAGCAATCAGTCAAACTAGCGATCGGATGTCTCTTCTATCTTCGTCAAATTTGTTGATTGCACACCCACCATTTAGCATATTATGATATGGAATACTTGCTGTCCCCCCTTAGCTCATTTGCGCTATACTTTTACTCGTTTCCGCGTTAGTTGTTTGTTGTTTACTTTCATCTTCTTTTTTCCCTATCTTTCTTGTACCCCACTTGCGAGGGGCGTCGTACTGACGAGGTCCACCCTTCGTGAGGCGGTTGGGTGTCTGCGACCCAAAGGACCGAAACATCCAGCCGCATTAGTCTAGGAAGTCTTTCTCATTTATTTGTGTCAATTAGCAGTTTTTCTATTCCCCTTCAATTGTAAACCAAGTTTCTTTTTAATTTCGATTTTCTCAGAGACTCCGTGATAGAATATTCTGAAATTTTGGATTTGAGCTCGTTTCGTCATTCCGATCCGATATGTGTAGGTTGCTAAGCTCTCCCTTGACTCTGTCAGCAGTTCCTATTAACGCCATTATTTTCGAAAATCATGAAAAATGAATAATGTAGGCGTAATCAGCATCGTCCGTCAGCTTGGGCAACCCGACGAGTATCGCCCACTTGGATCATCAAGAGGAGGACTCAGGACGGATTCTAATCGTCTCAAGTGATCTACGGTCAAGAAAAGCCCCATTCAAGAAGACTACTTCGTGAGTTTACTCTTAACCACGCAAGTCAGGACTTCGGCGGCTGGATGATCTACTTCTGGACTCAAGCCATCGACTAACATCGACTTGTAAGCGCGACGGGCCACCGACAACAAATAGCTAAGAAGATACCATCCCTTGACCCATACTGAGCACGAAGATGCCAATCCCCTCCCTAACAATGTTTCTTCCTGCAGGCTCATGCCTTGATATCAGGATAAATCTGTAAATCTGTAAATCTGTAATCAGCATCGAATTCTGTCCAGGTAGCCGTGTTTTCGTAAATTTAGCTAATTTGTGAAAAGAGAAAAACACGAAAAACTGTTTTCGACGTGACGCCGTCTGGAGCCAACGGAACATCGACGACAAAAATAAATATGCTCATCGTCATCAGCATACTCAAGAACCCCAGAAAGCAACATTTCAGCGATTTTTGATTTTTGGTCTGTGCAGCCTTTGTTCGATTCTTAGGCAAACGGCCTCATATGGGGCTCGCTAGCCAGCCCATTTCGTTTGAGCAACTTTTCAAACGCATGCAAGCCTCGTACACTTTCGATTGGTTTGTCGTGACTCACATCGCTTCGCCCGACTCCATTCTCTGTCTAATCTCTGAATAGATTCGAGCAGTGTTTCATCCTCGAGATTATTGCTCCAGATAAACTGAAAATGAGACTATCTATCAGATGAAAGATCAAAACTCACGCCGAATGCGAGTACAGGGAGGGTAAAGAGGATCCAAGTGGATAGATTCATTGAGTGAACTACTCGAGTCTTGCTTGTTCCCCTCTTTCATCCTCTCTTCTGGACCTCTCACACATCGTGAATATCGTTTTTTGCTCCACTTTCCCCTCTTTCGAGTGTAAAGTTCGGGCGGCATTCACTGCTTCATTTCAAGCTTAGTCACAAAGTGAAATTGGAGAATTGAAGAAGGTCAATCAGTGGTTCGCTGTTACAGATTCAATTTAGGAATGGAATACTTTATCAATTAGTTGACAATGTAATCTATGATCTCATCAGAGATCTAGTGGTTTCTCTCGAATTCCTTCTGCTGGGTCTCCTCGCGGTTGATTCTGCGCTCGATCTGAGAGTCGGTTTGCTGGAAAGGTAGTGGTTAGGCGATAGTAACCGTAATTTGTAGTATTTAGTAGTATTTAGGATATAGGAAGACAAGTAAGTAGTAGTTAGATGATAGTAAGAGAGGAATTAAGCTCACGCTAGGGAACTGATCGACTCCTTCGAAGTTGTCGTTGTTGTTCGTGGTTTCAACAGGAGCGGGAAGGACCTGAGGAAGGACGACCTCGGGGATCAGCTCGGGTTCCTGTCAATGTATTATTCTGTATTTTTTATATTTTGGATTTCATGCGTTCAATTTGCCACGAAGAGGTAGCCCAGGAAAGACTCTCAACTGAGACCCAAAGGAAAATACGTATTGGCGCACTTAGGTGCGATGACTCACGGGAGCGGCTGGAGGGGCGGCATTGTTGTTCTTGATGGAGAGAGGGGTGGGGTTCTGGAGGGCAGGAGGAGCGGGCATCGAGTTCATGTTGTTGTTAGTGGCAGCAGGGGCAGGGCCAACGGGGCTGTCGTTGGCGACACGAGTGTACGTCTGGTATCCGGATGAGGGAGCCGCGGCGGGGGCAGAGTAGCTGGGAGCGGCCTGGAACATCCCGTCTATACCAGATCCACTTATGAAGTCGCAAGACAAGTGTCACGCCAGATTTTATTGTAAGATGGTTGTCCTACGACATAGTATCAATCATAGGAGGCCAAGAAGGAGGTGTCCCTTCTTTGACCTCTTGCCTCATCTCGTTTGACCTAGTCAAGGAGGTCAAGGAAGATACTTCGACAGTCTCACTCACCAGAGCGGGGGCGCTGAATACGGGCACGGGCAGAGGAGCGACGACGACCGGGCGGATGTGATGGTGATGATGATGGTGGTTGTCTGAAGGATGGGGATGAGATAAATGGGACCTCTGGTGGTTCTGTGTTATTGTCTTGTTTCATTGACGATGCTGAAAAAACGACAAGAGAAGCTCAATAGAAGCAGACAACTCTACTTTCTCTACTTGGAGAATGACACTATGCAGTAACACTCAGATCAGTAAACGTTCCTACCGAATCCCCATCTGTTCTTGCGGAATCTGTAATAGCGAGGACGACGATGCTCGTAGAGTCTCTGAGGGCGGAGGTTCTGGAAAAAGATTTTTGATTTTTGATCTTTGTTCTCTCAACTGTCCCTCTTACCAGTTTGCATCTGTGATGGTGGTGTTCATGAGACTCGGAAGAGGAGGAGGCAGAAGATGAGGAAGAAGAGGAAGAGGAGTGGGGCTTGCAACGGTTGCAACGGTTGCGGCGGTGCGCCTGTATATTGGGGTTATAACTACTTCATTCCTTACACTGAATGACAGGCGCGCGAGGATTAGAAATGAGTTTTTTTGCTAAGTGGAAGATCTAGATGAGATAAAGACGGTAAAAATCACCTCAGTGAGGGAAATGGCGACCACGGCGCAGAGAAGAATGAGAGTGAGTTTCATCTGAAATAGATCGATTGGACAGTAAGAATGGAACGGGATGAATGTGCTTTTCAATTAGTTCCCTCTCCTTTTATAGGCGCGCTACTCGATTCCTTGACGGAATTGCGTCTGTGATCTGTTTTGACTGGAGATTCTCGTTGAGAACTACTAGTTGATGCAATAGGGAAGTGAGTAGGAGTGGAGAATGAATGATCCACACGTGATGGCTTGTGATCAGGAACACTTTTATCTGGCACGAGAACTACTTGGATAAGCTTAATGATTAGCACGACGAACATGACATGTGCAAAACACTTACCAGACGTTTCAGAGAAGAAGAAGACCTTCATTGAGATATGTTTGTGAATGGTGGAGGTCATTCGCAGCATTCAATCATCAATCACGTAAATTTGTCACCGATATTGTGTATCTAAACAAGATTATCAGGAAGAGAAACACACTCGACATTTCCTCTAATCGGAAATTCCCATAGAATAACATTCCCTTTCATCCCCCCTAACTCTCAGACGACCCTGACTTCTAGAACTATTTCCACCTGGAATTCTTAAGCACCCGAATGTGTTGTCCTCTCACATGACTCTTTCCGCAAGGTATTTCCTCGTCTCTGATTACTCTTTTCCCAACATCCGTGCTTTAAAAGTGGCTTGATCTGTGACCTCCACCCATCACCCAACCACGATTTTCCCTCTCATGACCTTGCTGCACCTCCCCACAGATTCGACCACATCGATTTACCTCCGTTTCTATGCTCACCCATTATGTCGATTGTCTTATAATTCCTTTACCGCAACGGAATATACATTGAATCGTATTGAATTGGAATGTTGCTCGGCGCCCCTGATCTGCTCAACAGTTTCTCCATTGTATCGCAATTACCACCATGAAAGTTGAATCTCTTTCTGTACATATTAAGTACAACTCAATTTGTTTCTTGGTCACTGTGTCTTCAAATGGTTCACTGATTCACACTACAGTTCCAATTAAAGTTCTCCTCTGACATTTTCTTTATTGGATGATTAACGGTGTCGGTTTCCTATAAAAGAGCGACTTAATTGGAGAGAATCACAGCTTCATCAGCTCCAATCTTCAGTATGAGACTCTCCCTCCTCATCCTTCTCCTCGTTATCTGCGCCGTGGCACTCGCAGGAAGAAGACCGGTAAGTAGTTCATATATAGACACTCGTCTACTTCATGTAAAACATTGGGCATTCACATCAATATTGCTATTATTGCAGTGCAACCGTCCTTCTCGCTCTTCCTCCTCTTCCAGCTCCAGCTCGGACTCCTCTGACGTGAGTGATGGATTCCGACTCTGTAGTAATTCTAGTGTAGTAGCAGGGTGAAATAGAGCATCCTTTCTTAGACATAATATCAGCTAGGGAAGGCGGTTCGATGTTTCTATCGACCTATCTTGAAAGATTGCGATGACAAAGATTCCGAACTAAAAAACCTTGACTGGCATCCCCTAACCTATCTCCTTCCCCTCTGACTCTCGTCTCAGCCCCCCCCCCCCCCAATCAGCCGCTCCTATTAGTCCCACTCTGCTCTCATAACCTTATCTATTGATCATTTCAGTCTCACGAGAATCGTCCCCGCAGACGTCATCACCGTCGTCGTCATCATCACTCCTCCAGCAGTGACAGCCATGGAGACTGGGACCATCACCACCATCACCGCAGACACATCTTCAGACCGGTGAGTGGGGACAATGACAGATTCAGTAGACACATAGAACATCGGTACTACTGGTACCTGGACCTGCTAAAGGTTTGTATGCCATTAGCCTTACTATCCATGGCGTTTGAGTAGATGGGAAGCACTTGTAGTCATAGCATAAAACCAATAATTCCTCCTGATTCCATCAATATGCAGGTGTTCGTGGCCGCGTCTGCTCCCTCCAGCAACTACGGCTCCGCCCCGGCTGCCGCCCCTTCCGGATCCGCCTACAAGCATTAATCACACAATTATTCTTGGACATATCTTATGAATCTTTTTGTAACAAACAATTCGATAAAGTATGTAATAACTACACACCCCTTGCATTGAGATGACAGTCTTTGAAAACTATATTGGCACTTGAAATACATCTACTGATATGTCTGAGAGTATAAGAAGCTGTGACGTCGAACACACGAACAGAAAAAGAAACAAAGGGAAATAAAGGTCACGGATGAGCAAGAGCACGTACTAGTTGCATTAAAGGAGGAGTAACAGGAATGAATGTCAGGAACTCCCAAAATCCCGGGACTTGCAATTACAGTAGTTGTCTGCTGGCTCCTTGCCAAAGTCCCTATTCCCATCTCCCGTCCCTCGATTGAGAGAGGAGGGATGAGTGCGATCGATGGGAAGAGGCTAGGGGGAGACAGGGGTAGATCACGGCGCACTCTCTTCCCATCAAGTCCACTGTTCAAATCCCCTTCTTTGCCTGGACGCAGGGGAATACTGGCACTATGCCAACTCGCGATAACTCGGTTCATTGGTGTCGTGGGAACACGGGATCTTCGGAATTCTAATATGGTTATGGATTGCTACAATGCGACGTTGACAGATTAGTCACCAAAATATTCATGTTACTCCTCCTTTAAATAAGATATGAATTGTCTATAAATTGTAATATTTCACTGGAAAGGACAGTGAGACCCTCGATACAATAAGCAGGCGTCTCAATGATATATTTTTGATTAATAACCCGAGATTTTAAAACCCATAAAATGAATTAACAGAATGAATTAAAATGAATTCCTTCTTCCTTGACCTTCTTATCCTAGTTATCTGCGCTCGCGCCAAGAGAAACCAGAGAGGGAGTAGAGGATGATTGGTACTTTTAGAACTCCTTTTTACTTCGCTTTCCGCTCGATATCATATCAGCCAGGCGCGCTATTAAATGCGCTAGGAACTCTGCGAAACTCGCACCAAACGTTCGAAACAAGAAGCTGACTGAAAATTGAAATAATTTAGATAGTAAATGGCGCACATCAGTAACCTGAATCAGACATTGAATGTTTCTTACCATATCTGACTCATCTGCACATTTTCGTGAACGTTGTTGTATGTCTTTTAATTTAAATTGTAACTCAATTTGATTTTGATCGCTGTGTCTCCAAATAGTTCGCTGATTCACTTTTTAATAGAAGTTCGCCTCTAATATTTTTATTATTGGATGATGACTCGCGGGGCAGATTTCCTATAAAAGAACGATTGAATTTGAGAGGAATCACAGCTTCATCAGCTCCAATCTTCGGTATGAGACTTTCCCTTCTCCTCCTACTTCTCATTATCTGTGCCGTGGCGCTAGCTGAAAGAAGACCGGCTCACTCCCCTTTCATCCCACTTCGCGATAATATTGCTTCCATTTTAAGACAATGGCTTTCTTCTTCTTCTTCCAGCTCCAGCTCCTCGGATGTAAGTGTATTCTAGAAGTAGAGCTAAATATAGCTCGATTTCACTCCGTTAGTGATTTCCTGTCAGCTAGCGATCCAATGTTGAGAAACTCAACAAAACAAATAAAAAACTAAAGCTGATTCCCGAGGTGGTCCTTCCCCAGATCCTTCATGCTCCCGTTGAAAGCACTGACAACAACGACAACTTTGAAGGAGTCGATCAGTTCCCCAGCGTGAGATTAATTCCTCTCTTACTTATTACTCTTGTTTTCATCTAACTATTACTTTGCAGCTAACCGACTCAGCTATCGAGCGCAGAATTAACCGCGAAGAGACCCAGCAGAAGGAATTCGAGAGATACCACTAGATCTCAGTAGAGATCAGACAATTTATAAAGTTGATACTAACTAATTGATGAATTACTAACTAAAGAAAGGCAGGCCAGGTAGCGCAGTGGTTGTGTGCCAGAATGCGAATCGAAAGGTCGAAAGGTTCGACCCCCCGCGCCTGCAGATCCACCCAACCAAGGGGGTTAAGAAATGTTGGTAGTGCCTAGTAAACACGATCCAAATTCCCCGCCAGCGTGCACACAACATGCCGGTTAGTCTTTAGCAACAGGCCACTGTTCTCACAGGTTAGGCCTCAGTTTGCAGTTCAAACGTGGGGTAGTCGACGACGCGTTACGCGTTAGTAACCGACTCATGTCAGTACTTTACTTTATTCCATTCCTATCCTGAATTGTATTTGCTCTGTAATTAACAAACCACTCTTTGATCTTCCATTCTCCAATTTTACCGAATAGCAGCGATAGAAAATTTCATTATCACTCCAATTTAGCACATTTACGGCATTCATTATGTCAACACTAATTGTTTCATTATCGGAACCCCAAGAATACTATTCAATCAAATATCGGAGAAGATAAATCGAGAAATTTCAATGAAAAGACTGATTTCGTAAAAAAAATTGTTGCTATTAATATTTGGTCGAGAAATAATTACGTTTTATTCGCCATTGTTAATTTCTTCGAGACATATATTGGGAGATTGTGTGTTAGATATCTCGATTGTATTCTCGAGAATCGCTTTCTCCTTCACTGCCCCGCTCGCCGAACACATGGAACACTCTCTTCGCTCTCTTCTCGTCCTCCCATGTGGTCTAGTGGTTAGGATTTCTGGTTTTCACCCAGGCGGCCCGGGTTCGATTCCCGGCATGGGAAGCTGTGTTTTTGCCAAATTTTTTAAACAGTTTGTATTGAAGTTTTCACGCAAATTAATTCGTTTGTTGGTTTGGGATAGTTCTTGGTCTTTCATCCTGATTTAACAAACGTTATCGATGTTTAGGCCATATTCAAGGAAGAAAATGGCCAAGACAGCAAATTGAAGACATTTTTATGAAAAGACGAGAAAGGACCAACGTTGGATCTCTTGGACAATATTCTGTTGAGGAAATTCCTGGCTGGCAGCCCCCGTTTGCCCATTTCGCTCAGCTTGACAGATGTCATCATTGATTTTCATTCATTCGGCTTCTTTTTTAGAATAGGGTGGCGTTGAAATATTGGAATTTTATATACATTTCAAGGGAAAGGTGCAATTTAATACCTTCAGGAGCCCTTGAGTAAAGCAAACAAAGTCTTTTCGAGAAGTCCGAATACTCTCCTTTTCCTTTTCCATCTTGGTATCGACCTCTTCCGGTTTATTGCACTTATCGTCGAAAACTAGTGATCTCAGGCAAGGATGAACACATGCGGTTCAACCGACCTCCAGCCCCTCTCTGATTCCGACTTCAGAAGGAATTTCTCCGAGATATTCCAACTTCGTATCAATCGTCTTGATGACGTCAGCTTCAATGTCTTCTCCTTCAATCGAATCTATGACAATCGGGCAGCACTCATGTGCGATTCGATCGTGACTAACTACGGAGGATACCCAGTACTGCACATCAATGGTCGAGAACCAGTGAGTTTCATGCATATAAGTGAACTAATCGTATCGAAATCATCTCAGATGAACTGTTGCTACACATTTGATTATCAATTCGCCATCAAAATCGGTATTCTCTGTCTCCTGGGAATCATTCTATTGAGCCTCATCATCTATGCGATCTATCGAATGTGCCAGCTGGTGAGCTGATGTTACTTTTATATAGCGCTGATGAGCATTTCCAGAGAACTAAGAGAGATAAGAAGACATCACCGAATCAGAGGCCAAGAGACAGTACCACCACTGAGAAGGTGTCATGAATTCCATTGTGCACCGTTGAGACTTACTTTGCAGAAGACCTCGCTGTGGTCGACTGATCTCACCGTTGAGGGAAGTAAGAAGAATCTTCCTCCTGCTTACTCCACTCTCTACTTCGATCCGTGAGTTCAAGATGGAATTCTATCGTGTTCATTGAGTATCTTTGCAGTCCGAGCGAAGTGCCTCCCGAGTATTCAACTGTCATCTCGGCACAGACAGAGAAGACAATGTGGCCGAAGAATTAATTCTGATAACAGCAGTTATCTAATCACTTATGGTTTTCGTTGTACGAAGGTTACGTCGATAAAGTATTGCACTATGAACAAATGAATGGCAACAAGTGTTTGCCTTTTATCCTGCATTGTACCCATGGCATTCATCTGACCCATGGAGAGTCTTTCTTTCTCAGACCTAGGGCATAAAAAGAGCGCAATTTCAGCACTCACCGTTGCTCTTTTGTTCATTGAGACTAATTAAAGATCCAACAGTTCTGGATAAGTTCATTCACTGTTCGGCACTTAATTGACTAGTGATTCACTGCCAATGAATTCCTATAAAAGAGCTCTTCTAACTGAGATAATCACATCTCCACAATGAGACTTTCCCTTCTCCTTCTTCTCCTCGTCATCTGCTCCATCGCCCTCGCCAACAGAAGACCGGGAGTAAGTGGATATCTGAAGCATATCTAGATTTATGTTTGGTTCTTTCAACTACTCCTCTTTGTTAGAGAGCATATGAACACATTGATCAGGCATAATGAGAAAGGTTAGGATATTCAATAGTGACAAAGCCTTCCCTATTTCAGTGCGGATGCAATCGTCCCTCTCGCTCTTCTTCCTCCAGCTCCTCGGACTCTTCCGGCGTGAGTAATCTCATTTTGCACTTAGGGCAAGGGTTGAAGTCTATTCAAGGGAACACGTATTTCTTGAAAATTTTTTTTACTCAATTCTAATTATGCCACAATTCCTATTATGTCAATCCATCATATGGATCCTGTTCGCATTCAAACCGTGACTCGCCGTAAAGTAGAAGAATGCTCCGGCACCATCAGAGCCTGTGACTGCTGTCGAATCCATACCTTCTTAGAATTATCCTATCCCCCCATTTCAGTCTCACGAGCATCGTCAACGCCGTCGTCCGTGCCGTAGACGTCGCTTCCGTCATCGTCACTCCAGCAGCAGCGAGGGATGGGGACATCGTCATCACCACCATCATCACAACCACAGACCGGTATGTCTAGGAAGAGGATTACGAGGATCTGAAAGATGTGGCTACGTAGTAGTCAGCATTCCACCACTTTACGGTATGATACGCAGAGAGATTGCGGGGAAGGAGACTCTGACACATCATGAGTGATCCCCATCTCTACCTTCCCATTGTGAACTCGATGGTAGTGACTGCTTTTAAGTCTCTCTTCTTACTTGCTACTTATTTCGAAAAGATCAACCCGTACTCTGATTTCAGAAGATAATAATCGTCTATTAAAAAAGCCTTTCCAGGTGTTCGTGGCCGCCGCCGCTCCCGCCGCTCCCGCCTACTCTGCTCCTTCATACAATGCCCCAGCCAGAGGAGGATATTGAGCACGCCATGAGATTCACTTTGTAGTAAATGAACCGATAAAGTTATTCTAACAGTACATAATGTTTAAATAATATCATATATGAATGTCCTCCTAACATATATTGGAAACAGAAAATTTCACCGATTCCTTTTCTCGACACTGGAATCAGCCCTATTCTGATAGGATGAGCCTTTAATCGCCCCTGTCCTTTCCCTCCATAATCCTTTTCCCTTTTCCCATTTCTTCTGTTGTTCACGTGTCAATCTGTCGTTCGACCGAGATTGACTCTAAAACCCATCCAACCTTTTTTGTGGTAATGAATTGGCCTATACCAAGAGGGCACGCGCATGAGCTGGCTAATTTGAATTCTACAGTACCCCTCGAAAGGGATCAGACAAGAAAACTGTGAGGAAAAATGAAAGAGTCCATATCCGAAGAAGTTTTACGGAATCATTCTAATGGAACTCTGAACTTTGTTCTTTCCTATGATGAAATCGAAACTTCTCTTCTTTTAGAGCTGACTCAATTTTCTTCTCCTTTCTCTCCAACAGTCTTAGCCCTCCCCCTCCATTTCTCCTTCTCCATGGGCAACAAAAAAGCACTATGGGAGAGAGGGACACTAAGATCCCGCGAGATCCAAGTTGCAGTAACCAACTTTCCGCGGAGTTGCCCCCCATCCCATTATCACCGATGTTTCCGAACTTGTTTAATACAGGAGAGGTTGTCTCAGTTCCGTCTCATCTCATTAGCTATCGTTAATATCGTCGCTCCCATCAGACTAAGGGTTAGTTATTATTATAATACAGAGAATAGGAAACAATCGCCTGATCGTGTTAAATTATCTCTCATCGTCTGGTGATCATTGACCTTCTACCGGGTTGCGAAAATATAGATGAGCTAGAGAGATAAGGCAAGGGGATTTCAAGAAGCATTGTCTCTTCGACCGAATTGATCGATCGAACCCATGACACGGTCTGATCCCCTCCCTTTGTGACGTGTCATCCACTTTGTCCGTGACACTCTCACTGTCTTCTCTCATCCCTCTTCTCCTTTCTAATTCCCATTCTCATCTTTTGTCTCGCGATTCTTCTTCACACTGTTTCTGTCACAACATTTCACCCTTTCCTCTCATCTCATTCATTTACAGATTGTCTGTCGTATCGAATGATAATTATCATTTGTCCCGTTTTGCACCAGATCTTGATTAGGCTAAACTAATTTGACACGTTTCCAGATGCAAATCTCACTTGCTTGTGTGGCTCTTCTTCTCGGGGCATCGTTCGCACATGAAGTTGCTTCAGACACTCTAGAGAAGCACTATAGGATCCCAGGTAAGAGGCAACTTTCAGCTCATAAATTTTATGGAAAAAGTGGAAAGTGGTTCGCCTCACTTTGTGAAACGTCAACCTAATATTTTCATTTATTCTCACTTGAAATGTGTTATATTTAGATCTATCACGCAACTGATTTCTCCTAATATTTACGATAACATTTGTGAACATTCCAGTACTCAAATTTAATTTTTTAGAAGCTCGGACGAAGCACATCTCCAAATTCCTCTGTGGAGTGACCTGTGACGTGACCTGCAAGGAAGACGGGGTATGGATTTGGATTGACCTCTAATGTTATCCGTTATCAGTGGACTATATCTAGTAGGGTTACACGTTAGGTATCGGTTCTTTTTTCTCTCTCGCGCGATTTCTTGTCTCCAACGATCTGGCGAATTTAGACCCTGTAATCTTGATACCGATCTAACATCCCTATCTAACATCGGATGGCGTGATCTCCCTTTTCTACACATTATAATCCACATAATCAGGTGATCCTCAACATCGATGGTTCATACTCGATTGCCTACGTGTGCCCCAATAAGGATATGTTCAGCCATGTGAGTGATATTTCCTCCTCTAAATCTCTATGAAGAGTGAATGGCGAGTAAACGAAACCTCAATTCCTGTGCCCTGAATACTGCTTGTACACGGGTATGAACGCAGAAGAAAACTGAGGCGTTCCTTCAGTTTGGAATTTGTCGCCTCTTACGTATACAGTTCCTTTGCACGAGAGGCGAAGTACAGATCGGCAATGAGGCGATTCTAAATATTGTATTTGGACACATGTACAGTTCGACAGCGATTAATGCTAGTTGGAATGCTGCATATTAATAATGAGTCCATTTCAGTACAATCCGATCTTCATCCTTCTCGGTCTCTGCTTGATCGTCTCGCTTCTCTTCTTCCTTCTCATCTGCTTCGTCATCTGCGTCTCGAGAATCATCTCGTCAGTTATCTCATTTATTCAGTGATTATTCCAGAAAAAATCTTACTTCAAGTATTTCAAGATTATGAAGGGTATTGAATGACACAAAGTGCTGCAAATTTATCGATTAGAAAGATAGTATGGATTCATAGAATTCTTTGCAGGAAATGCGTTGGCACGTGGCGCAAATATCGTGTTGTCCACAAGAAGTGAGTGGGCTCAGATACATTTCCACGTTTGATTGGGGAAGAAAAAGAGGGGCTATGACATCGAGCGTAGTTACAATCTGGCTGTTTTAGGGAGTCAACGGAGGAAGTCAGCCTCAATATTGTAGTGGAGAGAAAGGATGATGACGGCATTGGCAGTGGAACGGCCGTTTGAGAAGGCCCCTTGCATCTTGAGATAGCCACTTGAATCGCTTATGTGTTGATATGAGCTCAATTGATCTCCTATTTCGTGTCTCTCACTACTCGTAAACTTGGCCCATGACCCAATTAACAGCTTATTATTTCAGTATCCAGGCATCATGCTTTAAATTCAAACATTGTTTGACACATTGCTTCTATAATAAATACAGCTTTTATCCCTACTTTCTCTATGTCTTGGTTACGTAAGTTACGTCATTACAACCAGCCGCCCGGAGGCTGAAATGAGCAAGGTCAATCGAGTCTTCCGCCTAACTGGTCATAACTATTTCCTTATCAGTTCCATTGTCTTTCCGAAGATAGGATAAACGGCAGTAATCCTCTCCATCCTCATGTCTTCTCCCCTCATTTCTTTCATTCCTTCTCTCATTTTCCCACATTAGGCCAATTACACGACGTCCTGTCGACGCTCTATCGATTATCGAGTATTTCCCGCCTTTGCTCAGTTCTAATATTAACTAGTAATTTCGAGCTACAATCACTGAATTGAGTACAAAAATTGAGGGTTTCGGCAGAATCTCTCTTTCTCTTACATTGCGCACTATTACACGTTGTTCGGCTATTCTCGATGAGAAATCTTCCTACTCTTTTTTCTCTTTTCTCTTTTCTCTTTTCATTTCCATTCGTCATCCTTCTTTCCGTTCTTTCCACCTTCCAATTCTCAACTAAAGCATCGATAATTTGCAACTGTTTGCAACGTCTTCGCATATGTCACTTCCCCATTCTTCCCAACGTCGATTCAGTTCTTTCAAATGAACTGTCTCATTACAGTGATAGATTCACACCATGTTCAGCACTGTTTTAGTGCAAGCGCGCGTAGCAACTTAAATCTTTCAAGTTCCTTCCCGAATTCAACTAGGTGTGCACGTCAGGGAAGCGCGCCAAATTGTTACCTAGGCAGTTTAAAAATTATTTCGATGTTTTTTCTGCCATATTGCAACTTCGCACGATAGTTTGGCGCTGGTCATTCTAAAACACTTTCGGCTTGAATATTCCGCATTTGACAACAATCAAGTTGCTACACATTGCACGCGGTATAGGTGACACTTACCGCTGCGATGATCACAGGGGTGCCATTTTTCTTCCACAAATACAGGCAAAACCTTCTCTTCCTTGCGCAGTTGTCGAGCTGTTATTGTCTTTGACTGCACATCGAATTTGCATTGTTCATGATACAGCCACCTATACAGCCTCCTTCCGTCAGACTATTCAGCAAACGGGCGCTACAATTGTTTGTTTGTTGCTGCTTCTTCGAAACCACTTCAGAGAGCGCGTCAGAGAAACTCTCAAATTGCAACCTAACATGTTGGAAAATCGAGAGAATTTTCTTCTTTAAAAATTGCATCTTTGCATAATGGTTTGGAGCGTGTAAATCTGGCATTGCTTAATTGATTGTAATGAAATACTACTGATCATAAAATCGATCGATTTGGGGTAGCATTCAAGAGTGTGTCAATAATAATGATTTTCTTCCAAAAAAAGCCATGCAGTTAATTGTCTTCCCTTCCTCGCATGATTGTTGCCATAGGTCGTTTTCGCGAGTAATTGCAAGATAGACTATAAGTTTTGTATATTTGAGGTGATAAATTCTCAGAGATGGCTCAGTTCGAATTCTCGATTCACGAGTCGACCGGTCTCTATGCCTCTCCAGCTCCTCCCCCGTCTCCATACACTGTCGCAGAAGTGGACCGTGATAAGAGAGAGCTGGCTCGTGTAAGTATCCCTATACAATAAAAGTAAAGTTGCTTCCACAATCAAAGCGATTTAACAGTGTACATGAGAAGACCTCGCTAGGTGGTGTACACAGGGTCGGGTATCTAGGAAATAGAGATGTGACAATGTGAAGGTGTAACGGGCGGGTGGAATTCCTACTCTCGCGTTCTTACTCTCATGTCTTGGCAATTGAAATTCCACTAGCGCATTACACTGAAACAATTTCTCGAGGTTTGATGTAATAGTAGAATGCGTATACTCACTTTCTCCGCTATTAGAGAAAGCAAGCTATGTGTGTTCGGTGTGATTTGCGCAACGAATAAAAACAATAATTTATTTCATTACTAGTCACAAGCTAATTAACACACAAAATGGCGGGGTAGAGAATGGATTGACGAAAGTTGGTTGGTCGGGGAATGGATGGAAGGAATGGATAAACTCACTTGTTGGAATTACTGACGCGCCGAACCGGTCAGTCAAACCGATATGAATGATATATCCGATCGAATATGAAGAATGGCACCGGACTGAGCCGAGTGTTGACGAATGAGATGAGAAGGGAGGTGAAGTGAAGCGAATGGAGCGAAACGTTGGAAAACGATTCCAAACGAAGCCAACCGATGGACGATCAATCAAAGATTGAAAGGAAGAAGGCGAAAGTTCGAGAAGAAAATAAAAGTGGTAAATGTCACGTAATGCACCGCGCAACCCTGATCCAGTCGGGACCGGAAAAGGGTGCGAATAAATGGACCAGTGTGATTGGGGATGATACGGTATTTGTGGTGATCGGAAACTGATTATTCTATTGGAAATTGATTTAATTATTTAATTATTGGTATTTGGGTAGTGATTTACTCAGTAAATCGGTACAATGCGTGAACCACGAATCAAAAGAGGTAGAGATCATAAGAGAAACCAACGTCTATCTTTACTGTAATCAACATTCGGAAATCGGAACTTTTTTCCGGTAACTCGAGGTTAGAGCTTGTCTCTACAAAAAGTGATGCATACGAGAATCTAACGAAAACCTAACTGAAGCTTTACATTACTGGCATAATAGCTAATAACTCTGTCAGAGTGTTGCATAGCCTTTCATTCAAAAGGTTTTTATTATCGATTAAATTGCAGGCTAAAAGGAGGATGGAAGCGATCGAGAAAGCTGTTGAAAGGAAGCAACTGCAGCTACTCTATCTGATGAGAGAGAAGGCAAATCAAGAGAAAAAAGTCAAGGTATCCTATTTTTCTATTATTCTGGAGGAATCCTATTTTTCTATTATTCTTATGCAATGCTCAATAAATAGGCGAGGGCGATAAGAAAATCAGGTAGCTTGTGCCGCGAGGAAAGAAACAGAAACGAAAATGGATTTTCTTAAAACTCAGTCGATCGCTGATCAAGATATTTCATGTTCGCTTCCAAAAATATAACACTCTCTACAGAAACAACTATCTATGATAGATTAACTTTTCAGCGAATTGATGGGCAAGTAAAGGAGAAGCTCCAGTCGATCGAAGACGAGCAACAACACTACAGAACAATGGAGATGCTCGAGTCGCATCTCGATCCACTCGACCATAGTGATACCGATGAATCCTTCTCCCCTCCTCCTCCTCAATCATCCTCAGAAAAGACTTCAAGCAAGGGTGAAGACAAGGCTAAAATGAAGATTGAAGTGATAACACTTGACTAAGAAGAGAGAGAGAGAGAGAGAGAGATAGTAACCACATTGTAATATATATTGTTTGGGTAGTAACGTTGTAGTTAGAAATCGTGAACAAGTACTCGTATTTATTCCTCAATAGATACCTTCTATCAATGAAGGCTCGATCCGTTCCGCACTCATTAGATATCGATTGTGACCAATTGTAAATTCCCAATAAAGGGATATATAAGTTCACGTTACAACTATTCAATTATCACAATGTGAATGTGATACACAATGTGAACAGTTCGAACTGGTTTAATGGAAAATACTATCATTAATTTTTATACAAACAATTTTGATGAATGTGCACTCTGACTAGTCTTTCGCACATATCACACCCTCTGGCAATGCATGGTTCCTCTTTCTCAATTCTTATTTCATAAATCGTTAGAGAGACCACAATTTGGCGATGAATTAGATATGAGTGTTACCAGCGGGTGTCTATGAGAATGCCGCCAATATCTCTCTTCTCAGATCAGAGATGATAATATCTACTAGCACATTTTTGTGAGCTGATTAATTGACCCTTGCGTGCCTTCTTTATCCTTCTTTTCACTGACCTCCTCTATGAAATATTTGCCTACTCATCTTTCATTTCACTTCCTTTCTTCCTCGCTATCTGCACTAGGGGCTGTCAAATCGGCACACATCACGACGCGCGGCTTTTAGCATCAAATCCCGACGTAGCCCCATTTCCCCCTTTTCAGAGCAGTACACAAACGCTCCCATCTCCCTTTCTCAGGCCTGAGTCCCACGTAAATTCACCCTAATAAAAAGCACCTTCCTTCCCATTGACTAAATGTCATTTGTCTCTGTCCTTCCCTTTCTCGAGTGAGCCTTCCATTCCATTTCCTAAGGATATCGAGAGGAAAATGTAGAGAGTGAGGCCCAAGTCGGGATTGCGCAATTTGTCTATCATGCCCGCATAGCAGCCAGAGCGTCTTGAGTAACGGGATTCGTAATTTCTAAGCCCTGAGCGTAGCCTAGTCGTAGATTAGTCCTAGTCGATCCGTGCATAGTCCATGCTGCTGCTGCTTCCAATCTTGTTCGTGTGTCATTGATTGAACAGATAATGCGTTGAGATTTTCAGTGCAATGGATTCCAACCCAATTCCAGCCAACCTGGAAGCCCTCCAGATCTTCTCACTTCTGCCTCCAGCAACTCTTCAAGCAATTCACAACTATCTGCAAGCCCTCAATATCCCATCACCCTTAAATCCACTACCATTTCCTCCTCTTCATCCTTTCTTCACGAATTACTCAGCATTTTCCCAGATGCAAAGTAACGTCGCACAGACCAATTCCAGTCCAACAGTAAATTCCTTCGTGCCTCCAATTCCCACCAACGTCAGTGCAAGTGATGACATGCCAACCCTAACTGAATCCAATGCCAACTCATTGTTGCTCGACAAGAAGATGAGCCTCTACTACTTCCCACTTCAAGAAAGAGACGCCGTTCCTCGACTCTGCCCGATACTCCTCCTAAGCCGGAAACGATCTTCACAGAAGCGGGTTACAAGGTGAAAACTCGAGACTCGGTTGCTCATCTACCACTTGATGATGAGGATCGAGCGATGGCCGAGCTTGAGTTGGGAAGAGAAATGGCTCACGCTGTAGCGAGAGGAATCGATCCTACCATTCTCGCAAGAAGATTCTTCGAAGGTCTTCTTAAAGATCCTCACTTCTCCGTCTCTTGTTCCTCTTCCTCTTCCACTGATCCTACTACTCGTCCAGTCCTCAAAATCGCGCCGGATCTCAGTGATTTTCTGGATGGATTCACTCGTCTCAATCTACAGAAGATTGGAGCTGCGACCTTGAATTATCAACGATACATGCGAAAAGAAGTGATGAAACTTCCTGATTTCTCGAGCATGAACAATTTCGTGTCTTGGAATCTCGTCAGAGGCAGATGGATTGACACATTCGGAGGAAGTCAGGTACACGATTTTCCAAACGCCTCCTTTCATTATGAGTCCGGTACATCAATGTTTGGAAGTCGGTACTAAAACAATTTTTTTAGAAAGAAGACATTTCTAATGAGTCGTTCATGATATATCGACTGAGAAGCAAGGATACTCGCATTTTCAAGGTAAGACAATTATTCGAGAAGTTCCACAAAAATGAATACAAATTCAGGAGCAATATTCATCCGTGAAATCTGAATCAGCTTCTCTATCCTCTATTGAGATAACGTTTAATGTGCTCAAGAAAATTACCCTGTGGCAGATGATTCGATTGCAGGACGTTGGAATATGTAAGTTCAACACGATCTCAATAGAAAATTGCTTAATTTTAGAGTCATATTATCGGTATTGCATTTTATTCAAAGTAGATATTTCCTTTGAAAAAAATTCTTTAAACCAGACTTACATCGCTAAATAGGGTTATGGTTATTTTGATTTTTTAAATCCTGTGGAGGAAGGGAGCCAGACACTCTTCTTTCTAGCACTTTTGTTTCGATTGCTCAAATTAACATAATTTTCCTCGATGCTGTTAATGAATGTTTTTTTTTTCAGTTTTGAATGATTCCCATCTTTTCGATGCACCGAACAGCAGAACACTTGAGCAATTGATCGAAGTGCGTGCTTTATATTAATATCTGATTCTTCAAGAATATGGCAAAAAAAACTTCTATTGTGTACACTCTGAAGAAAATGGGTGTCTTTCCAGACTCTAAGGAAGGGATTCGTTTGGCATGGAAGCATGATTCGAATCGCTTACAGAAGGAAGAGTCGGCAATTAAGAAAGTGGACGGCGGTAATATTTTCAATGATTATTCAAAATAAAAAAAAATTCAGATGGGATTGCTTCCACAAAGAGTGATCTTTCGCGACTCCAAACTGCTGAAGTTGAAATAACATCACTTTCCGTTCTCGATCTAACCTACTCTAACTCAATGCTATGAGTCTACGTCAATATCTGTTCATCCCTCTTTTTTCGTGACTCGAAGCAGAGTCTATTCTTGCATATGTCCTGTAGATTTTGAATATAAATAATGAATAATGATAATGATTTTAAATAATGAATGAATACAATAAAGGGCGCGCCGAGTGCGACCTCCCCCCAAAAGTGTATGTGCGAATTCTCACCCATTTAGATTGCCTTTGCGTCGTTTGTATTGTAATATGCAACGTTTCAAGAGGAGCTCGCCTCCCGAATTCCTCCCTTAGTTCACTTTACGGTTTTGCTCTATAATTCTTCGCTAGCCTTAGTTTTCTTTGTTTTGTGGATAAACTGTTCATTCGATCATCAGAAAAGCAGGGATGAAATACGCAACTGTATTTTATTGTAAAAAATCAAAAAAATGCCCGTTCGGTAAAATTCGGAAATTTCGCACAATCACGTTCACTCGCTCTCCTCTGTTCGCTTACTCATAATTAATTCCAATTATGTCATATTTGTTGCTGTTTCTAAGAAAAAGTGGTGTAATCGCTGAGAAACTTCGGTTGATTCACTCCCTTTTCTTCTCTCTTTGACATTTCTTCGTCATTCTCTTCAATCGTGATTTCCTTCCATTCCTCTGAGAATGAACCGACAAGGAGCAATCGTTCAAGAACCTACGTTTTTCACGCTAAGAATTACGGTAATCCACAAAAGATCCGTATCCCTAAAAACTCGTTTTTTTAAGTCGGCACTAACAATCGTGTACACCTTTCAAATCTTCCTCCTTACAGCAACTTTTATCTTGTTTCCATCCATATATCTTTTCTTTCATCTATCTTTTCACGGTTTGTGTATCCTAAAGACAGAATGAATGGTCAATCTGAGGCTGTCTCCCTCTACTCAATTACTGCATTCTTCACTTCTTTGTTCTTCATTGCCGTAATTCGCAGAAATCGCTCATTTCTTCGTATTTCGCTGATTTCGCAGGTAAATTCAATGATTGGTAGATTCATTGATTGTGAAATATTATTTCAGATAACAGCATTTCTTTACACATTCTTCAGCATAATTTTAATTGTACTGTTTTATTGCGGTATTATATTCCCCTTGCATATAAACTTTAACTTTTTTTCATGGGATATCGTTTCCATTATTGTTTGTTGTTTCCTTCTCTTCCTTGTGAGGC
The DNA here is from genome assembly GCA_000180635.4 of Pristionchus pacificus. Lineage (NCBI taxonomy): Eukaryota > Metazoa > Nematoda > Chromadorea > Rhabditida > Neodiplogasteridae > Pristionchus > Pristionchus pacificus. Next base: position 5,571,520 of record CM026580.1, read on the forward strand.
ATCTTTTTCGATTCGATTCGATTCAGAAAATGTTCAGATTCACCTCGAAACACCTCTGATTGTTTATCTAACCAAGAGCGGAAGTGATTATTTCAAGAGTTTGCATGAGGCCGAATATATTGAGGAAGAAAGCATAGCAACAATGAAGATAGAAGAGCAATCTCGTCCAAAAGAAGTCCCGGAACTCTCTGTAACTGATCTATGCAGACAGGCGTCCTCCGAAACCGAATCTTGTGCTTCAACTGAAGAAAGTGACATTGACTCGATCAATTTACCCGCACCAATCAATAAGTTCCATTCAATTTCACTCGATAGCTATCATGACTGCAAAGACAACTGAGATTTTGTACGTATTTCGCAAATATCTACTGAAATTCAATAAATACGCTTGAAATATGTCTTTCTTCAATTTGCATACGTGACATTGAATTTGCATCTGATAGAAAAAATTCCACATGTTTGGCTAAGCCATTTTTCCGTTTTCCCCACATTGCAATGATTTTGCTCACTCCTCTAATCTTCTAATATAAAGCTCGTCCCTAGAAATATTCCTGAATATCTCGAATTCTTCTCAATAAAAAATATAGGCTGCTTTCGTCACTAACACCCAAAACACATCGCATTGCTCTGCATTTACTATTATCACAACAATCTGGTAATTGAAAACCTGGGACATCAAAGTGAAAATGGAACCAGATTGAGAATATCATTGTGTTTATCTGCGATAAGATACTTGACATACAATAAAAAGAACGATGAATAAGGGCAATCAATGGAATTCTTTAGCAGCGATTTACTACGGGATAATAATTTAAAAAAAAGATTTTTTAGATGAATTTAACGTCGGTATAAGTTGATGGTGAGCCAAGGAATAATAGATTTCTTAAGTGATTGGGAACGCGATGATTTGTATTTATTATTCGACCTTGGATCTGTTTATATCTCGAGCACGCTAAACACATCGAATGGTAGCAATTTCAATTAACAATTATCTCACCTCGATATTTATTGAGAGAACCTTTCTCTTTTGATCTACATTTCGACGAATTCCTCTATGCTTTTCGTCATTATCAATGTTGTAGCCGAGGTCCGATAGATTTATATTGACAACATCGATAGACTCGGCAGGGCCCTCAATAACTAATCTTTTATTGATGTTTCGGATTTGTTTTTTAATCTCGAAGAACTATTGGGCATTCTTTGTATTCAGCGATAATATTGTTGATTGTCTTGCAGAGCGAATCGACATTCATGATATCTTCATCCTAAATAATTGATTTGATTTTAGCGATTGTCTGTATCGACTTACTATGCTCACAGCATGCATAGCTCTTTGAGTGATACTGTATACCATTTGTTGAACGATCGCTCCACGAGGAGTCGTTGAGAAGCAACACTCATCACAGTTCTGAAAGGAGATTTATTGATTGCGAAGTACGGTTTGGAAGTATACATAACCATAGTATGAGGTTGACACTCGTGGAATACTCTTATCACTCTGCAATTTCAGAACTCGATTGACAATAGTAAACTCACTGCTCCAGGGCTGTGCCATCCGAGTACAACATCCATAGCGAAGATCATTTTATGCATGAAGTGAATGTTCAAGAAGAAATCGTAATCATAATCAGTTAGTCCACGTCGAAGAGAGAAGGACTTCTGAAAAAAGACCATTTGAAGCAGAAAGGGCATTTGGAAATAGGAAATATCACTTGTCCAACTCAAAATGAGTACGACATACTGTTACGGATCATAATCGATTGCGCACTTGCTGAAAAAATGAAAATTTATAAATCAAACAGTGAAAGAAGCGCTAAACAAATAGATACTGAAAGCTAAATAAAGACACTTGAGTGTGAAATATGCACGATTGTTTGAGCTGAAACCTTAGGAAGAGACTGAAAGAGGAGAATGGTAGAGAAAGACAAATGAATCTGAGCCTCAGCTTAGGAGAAGGGCGCTATGATATCCTATTTGAGAGAAGTGAATGGAATAGTGACGAAGGAAATGGAGGCATTATGGGAAGAATACGAGTGGTAAAGATCGAAATGAACTGCGGGAAGTGAAATAGAGTAACGAAAACTGCTGCCAAAATTCGAAAAATTGGTAGCTCTTCAAAGAACTACTGCTAATTTATCTTTGAGTAACAAATCAAGACAGAAATCAAGACAGAAGTCTCCGTTATGAACAAAAAAATTTATTGCAAGAAAAGTTATCGTGGAATCGCAGAGGTGCATATTTATGTCACAAGTTGGTTTCGGAGGTCTGATTCGTGCGTAAATCCAACAGTTCCGGGACTTCCGTTGGCCGAAATTGCTCATCAAGCTTCATTGACGCTATACTTTCACGTACGAAATATTCGGCTTTGTATAAACGTTTGAAATAACCACTTCCTCTCTTGGTGAAATATATGATCAGAGGAGTTCCGAGGTGAATCTGGAAACTGTGCATAAAAATCAAATCGTATCGAGGAATGTGTCTCACAAGGAAGAGAAGGAAGCACGAAAGGAAAATGCGAAGGAATCCAGCGAAAAGTACAAAAATATATAGATAATACAAAAACAGTACCTTGACAAACAGTTTCACGGTATAGTTTCTCAGTCCTTGCAATTACAAATATAATGAAGATTGTGTAGAATAATGCCGTGATCTGAATGAATATACCACATTTCACAACATTTGATTTCACCTGTGACATAAACGAAATAAGAAGAACTGAGCGATTTTTTCGAGATTTCGCAATGAAGAACAACGAAATGAAGAAAATAGTAAGTACGTAAAAGACAATAGCCTGAGACTGAATATTTCTCTTTAGTTTTATGACGCACCGACAGTAGACAAAAATAGAAGATTGTATAGATAAGTACTGTTATCTGAAAGAAAATTTTACAACAAATGCCGCAATGAATTTACCTGCAACGTGATCGAAATTCGAAGAAATGATCTTTGAACTATAATCAATGGAAGGAAACATAAGAAAAGCTGCCGTGAATAGAAAGATTTGAAAGGCATACGCGATTGTTAATGCTGACTAAAAAGGAAAGCTTCAATCGACAGTGAACTACTTTTACCGTAATCCTCTGCGTGAGAAACGTAGGTTCTTGAATGATAGCTCTTTGTCGAAGCATTTTCAGCGGGTTGGATGAAAGTCACAAGTGAGGAGAATGTCAAAGAAAGAACGAAATGTCAAAGGAAGAAGAAAGGGAGTGAATCAATCGAAGTTTTTCAGTGATTACACCACTTTATCTTAGAAATAACAGCCTAAATTACATATAATCGTACAAACGTGGCTCATGCGAGCGACAGAATAATTAACGGACAAAAAACTCGGAAATGACTAGTGGAAATGCAAGAGAGATAGAATATCTATTTGATAAAGGACCAAACATAAAAGTTAACAGCTCATAGTTGGAAAAATTAAATCGAATTCTCAATTTCTTCCATATCGACGATGGTTTTGGGTAGAAAACCACACTGAAAGGAATATTGTAAATCTCAGGTTGTTCATGATTTGTTCAACTAATATTTTCGTATTCTGCGACGAAATTAATGGAGGGTAATTCGTAATACCCCTTCATTACCGTGCTGGAGACCTTTGATTCAGAACCCGATCCCTCTCTCTTATCCCCCGAAAAAAATTACCTACCATAACGAACTCCTCGTGTTTTTTAGCGTTCGTGAGGACGATGGACAGTGTACTTCCATAATAGACGTAGAACTTCTTTAGTTCGATGATTCTCTGAATATACATATTAGCAAAAGAGTTGAAGCTTTTTTTTGCATATTTTCGCAAGCTTATTGTCAAAGATTAGTTTGTTTATGGTTTTGAATATCGCACAACTCATTTTCACGCGATTGATGAGATAACACGTGGAAGTACCGAAACCAGACCTGCTCACAATGATTACATACCTTCTCTATCGATCTTCTCAGTACACCTCTCGTTGGAACTTCAGTTAGGATGGAGGTATCAACCACTGTAATGCGTACAATGTGTTGATTCTCAATGCTAAATGCTATCTCACCGATTCCTCGTTTGTAGAGTATAGCAGACTGCCATAGAACGATCTTCCGAAGGATGTTGAACTCTTTCTCCGCATTATTGAGCATAGGGGACTTCCTACCCGCCAGGTACAACGGGGCATCCACATCTTCAAATCCACCCTGAAATTAAGCACATCAGCAATACCAAAACTTCAATTCTTCTTGGGATGAGGCATTCGATGAATGGAAACTTCATAAAGAATCCTTACTCTTATCAAACATGCGAAATACGGATAGCCAAACAACGAATATTGAGTGTAGAATTTGCCGTTTGGAACCTGTAAATGAAAATTATTTCCATATGTAAATAACCAAAGATCAACCTCTATTCCGCTCAGCCTGTCTATGTCGAGATCAAAGATTCGGAACAAAGTCGGATTGACCAATCCGAAATTGGGAACGTCTTCGATCGCTTTAATAAGTCGTAAATGAAACTCTCTATCAATTTGTCGAGTTTTATGAACGATGGAGTGAGTGAGACCATCAAGAATGATGGAAAAGAAGGGATCCAATTTGGCCGGGACATTCCAATCATCGTTTTCCTTCTTGGGAATATCCTTACTTTCTCCATCTTGATGTGTATCGATAAGTGCCGTGGAATATTCAGACAACTCGGTTGGATCCGTCCCACTCAACAGAGCATGAGCAATTTTCTGCATTATACGAAACCTCTTCGCCTCTTTCTCCGTTGGTTTGGCAACGTTGGATAAGTTGATCACTCTTGCCTTCTGCACATCTGCATGGGTGGCCCTTCGAGAGGGTGGCCGATTGAGGTAGGGATGGCCAATCAGGGAGGTTGGAGTCCTTTTCTTCTCCTTTGTCTCTCTGAGAGACCTCTGTGAGGTTACTTGATTCGAGGTGAAGGAAGAAATGGAGATGGGGTGAGATAGAGGAGCGGGAGCGAGTAGGTCTGTCTGTGTGGCAGTGCGAGAGGGAGAGCTAATCTTGAAAAGAGGGGGAACCTCCTTCTCTTCCTTCTTCTCTTGAGCAGGGAGAAAGTCGCCCAGAGTGTGAAGTGGAGGGAGAATAGACGAGTGAGAAGCCATATCAGGTGGTGAAACACTCGAAGAAGGAGGACTCACATTAGATAGAGTATTGGAGGCGATTTGAGGTAGGGGATTGCCCATAGAGAGAACAAGGGAAGGATGAAGATTAGAAAGGGGAGATTGGTTCTCATTGTCGCGATCAGAAACAGAAGAGGATAAGGTAGATACGGAAACAGGAAGAGAGGAATTGAGCGTCGGGGGGATAGAAGACGAGGGAATTGTTGATACTGGAGCTGGGGGATGCGCTGTCGTATTCATTGCACTGGAGGATGGATTGGTATACATTGGAGTTGAAGATGAGATTAGTTGTTGCTGAGACTGCATGAAAGCAGCGAGCTGAGCCCATAGCCCTAGATCAAAAGGCTCGGATGGTGCGGATATGGCAGATGGCATGAGTTGATTGGGGAAGAATCGCATGGAATTGCACCACGAAAAGAACTGCAGCTGTGCCTGCATGAGAGCCATTGTCTGGATTTGCTCGGCAGTTGGGGTGGGATGCTGGACCGGGTACTGAGTGGTAGGCTTTGTACCGGGAGCTTCGATGGTCTTCCTTAGATCGACGGGTACTGCGGAGGTCGTACTCTGAAGTTTGGCAGTGGCTGCGGGGTCTGGATTGACGTCGAATAAGAGGGAGATAAATTCCTTCGGGGAGATTCCCATTCCCGACCGCATTGCATCGTCCATCTAGAGAGATTATGAATGAGATAAGCAAGAGAGATCACGAATGAGGACATGAAATCATGTTTGTTCGATAATACTGACGTCGATTCACGGAATGAACGAAGGAAAAGGAAGGAGTGACAGAAATGTGTGAGGGAAAGAGAGGCGAATTGGAGGCAATCAGAAAGAGCCACAGATAAACTACCGTTACGCTGGCTGCACTGGAGGGAAGTTTACGTTTGCATGTCTACACTCGGTGGATAGGAGAGGTGAGCTTGAGAACTACCAGGGAATTGGTCAAACGATTTCAAGGCTTCAAGCGCCTCGTTTTCTTTAGTGAACCAGAAACAACTCTATTCGATGAAATGAAAATAAGCGAGGTTGCCACCGTGAAGATTGGAATGAAATGTTTCGAAAGTAAACATTCACAGATCGTTTAGTGATAGTGAGCGATAGTGATGTGTGAAGATTCAATAAATTTGAAAACACTCAAGGGATGTTTATTCCGCGATGATGAATGTGGAGTACTTCAGCAGAAGTAGGTCTTTCTGTGAGACTCTCGCGTAGACTTCCAAAAAAGATGATGAAATGTACATATCGTGAGAACCTTAGCAGAGCGTTAGTTGAGAGAGGTATCGAACGGAATTGATTCCAACTTCACGCGTCCAAGTGGTAGAAAGACCCCTCCGAGGTCGTTAAATTAGAAAAGGACTTGAGACCTAGCGTAGTAGTCTCCCCACGGATGAGGAATAGGTTGAAATATAAGCCCCTTATAGATTTCGAATACAAATATAGGGAATAACTTCTGTAGTGATGCACTACTTCGAACTTTACATGAACTGACTCCATCTACTCTACTACGGCTCTACCCTCCTGATTGTTTATTTCATTGCACGAGGGGGAGGAGAGATTCTGTAATCAAAGCCGCAGCCATATTTAAGGAAGATCAATCAATATGGTCATGTGAGTTTTGTAAGATCAGTGATCGAAGAGAGGAAAGGACGAGGGAGAAGAGAGAAGTGAGGATAGGAATCGATGAAACTTGAAGAAGAGGTTGAAAAAGGATAAATTGGGTTCGATTTGTTTCTTTTCTTCGCATCCAGAAGAAAAGGAACAGTCTCGAACAACACAATAATCATACGATCCATGATTGCCATCAGTTTCAGAGAAACAACATTGTTATTATATTCAAAACAACTCTTCGCAGTAACAGTATCGCTCATTCTTCTTCTTAGAATCAGCATCAAGCAAAAAGAAAAAAATGAAAAAAAGCTTGAGGATGTTCACGTACGCTGTCATAAATAACATGAAAACATTGAGAGTGAGAGCGAGAATTGGAAGTGACGTTATGATATCTCAGCACTTTGGTCGTGTGTGTTTGATCCCTTTATGTTTAAGAAGTCTCATAACTAGCTAACTCTACTAGCTAAAACACTCTAATAGAGTCGATGCAGACCATAATTCAGAAAACAGTACCTGTGCCCACATTTCTAATCAGTCATCCTTGTTGTATGCAATGAGAATCATGCTTCCATGCGAAATATAAGCTTGCTTCAGACTCTGAAAATGCATTTGATTGATTGTTCTGCTATCTTACGAACACTAGATTTTTATTTGTGCTTAGACTATACACAGAAATAAACACAACAAACGACGTACTTCAATAGACTCGACAAGCATTTCTCTGTTCGGAGTACCGAGAAGATGGGAATCATGCAGGACTGAAAAATCGCTCTGTACGCAGTTATGTCTCGCGCCATTTGGCTATAGATTAAAATAGTCTGAAAAAAGAAAGAGCGGCTGCAAGATCGTCGGAAATATTGGTTTTCGGTGGTCGCCGATTCCTATTTCTGTTAGTCGTCGCGAGCGGTTCCCTCTCCATTCTCTCTGATGGAGAGCGGTTTCTTCTAATTCCCCTCGACTCTACCAACGACTCAACAAGATCGGAATCCCCATCCAAGCCGGACTGGTCGCCGTGTGATGGGTATGACCGATGTTTGGTCCCTCAGAATCCAGGCTCGTATCTCTCGCTCAAAGATGGAATTTCGAGTTTGGAGGACTCGAGCACAAAGAAGACTCCAGCACACGCCAGGCTTCGTTTTCGACCTACAGTGGGATTCAATCTGCGTGAAACTCCGCCAACAATCCTATCGGGAACCAAGGGAACAGGACTCTTTCTCCAGCCATTGCGACTGTGATAAGGAAAGAAGACCAATCCACTGGCCCGAGACCCCTCAAAATGACATCTTGAAGGAAGAACGGCCTTCTGATACCCCATCTTGATCAGCGCCCAGAAAGCGACACTGATAAATATTCTGTATTCTGGTGGTCGCCGAACCTACAGCGTAATCGAAACTCAAAAATGCCATACTACAATCTATCGCTACTACAATCCTAGTTAAACTCACAGATGTCTATGTCGTGCAATCGAATCATCAGTCTGATGGCGATCTTCTTGAGTGCATTGAATATTATTTGAAGAAAGAGAAGTGGGCTCGTATTCGACGAGTGCCTTCTATAAAAACGTCGATTATCTGAGAAGCTGAAAAACATTGAGGAAGCTGAAAATCATTGAGCACACGTGGAAAGAGGCTACAACTGGTCCGAATTTGTACACACATCTTATATACAATCTATACGACACGACGTTGTCGGCACTGTTGGTAATCACCGCTTTCATGTGAGCGAAAGTTAAAACGACTAGACTTCGGCTGACTAAATCAGACTGACTCGAGTAATTACGTTCGAAAGACAGATGTACACAACATGACAGGGAATAAATATCAGGAGTGGACCCCAATGTCTGTCATTTCACCCACCTAATGTCTTGTCAGCGCCGGAGTTTCACTTCTCAGTCTGAATTGAACACATATCGCCGATAAATCATCTAACTCTTTCCATTGCATGTACTCTCTGATTTCAACATCAACAAGATCATGTATACTTTATTCAGACTTCTCGAGCATTTAGTAAATCAGTTTTTACGATACAATGGGAATTATAGCGCTGAGCGCTCGAATGATGATCGATGATCATCTACGTTTTCTCGAAGATTCTTTTTCCAGCTTCAGAGTGGGAAGTAGCTTGAGCTGAAATAAAATCGATTGTGCTTCAATCTAAATATCTGCAGTCAATATTTCGCAGATATGATAGCATGTAAAGTAGGCAGTCTCAATGATAGGCTAGGTAATGGGATAAAAGGGAGGGGAGAGGATACGGTAGGTATAGGAGAAGTCAGAAATTTAGAGAATACAAACGCACTCACCATTCTCAGTTTGTGCTCAGATGGATGACCCTTCATTCTCTTTGCCATCTCCGGTCCCAATCTGACGTAAGCTGCCTTGAGGCATCGCACGGCCTGCAATTACTAACTCATTACGAACTATCGTGCGAAATGAGTAATGACAGTATTCTCCTAATTTCGATCGCTCTCTCGCACTTAGCACATTTGAATCAGTTGAAACATAAATTCAGCGAATAGAAGTTTCGGAAGTGCTAATCCACACTATTCCGCATCGAAAACTTCTTCCAAATTACAAGGGTTCATCTATAACACGAATAAATCAACTGACTCGATGAAATCTCGTGTTCACGTCAATTTCTCTTTCCGGTGGAAGGGCCAGCTCCTTGCACATGGGGTGGTCTAAAAGTCGAAATTCTTTCCCAATCGACGGTTCCATTTTCACCGGTGGAATTCTTGTTGAGAACGAATGTGTACCAGTAGACGATCTTGCGGAGGACATTGAACTCCTTCTCCGCTGGAGTGAGTGGAGGAGAGCGAGGGCCTCTCCTCGCTGTCGGATCACATCCATCGCCTCCCTGCAATAAATGAGATGAGTGTAGAGAACTCCGATCTGATCAATCTATCCGCCCAACCGCATTTTCGTTTAACTGATTAATCATGTAATCAAACTGATCTAACTATTCAAAAACTAAAGCCACTGAAATGAAATCCCTACGAGCACACTTCACGGGTGGTATAGCCTCACGCATAGGTCATCGAATTTCAAGGGACATTATGAACACTTAATTGGTTTGAAGCTGCAGACCCCGTCCTAGCGATCGTAATGGACAACAATCAGAACAAGACAAGAGCTTATGCGACTCCCCTAATTTAATCCGAGGAAGGCCTAGACTATCTATTGTAAAAGGTACGGTAGTTTCACCTTGATAAGTAGTATTCCAGCACCTTCATGGACATATAAGCTGAAGTCAGGCCATTGTGAAGGTGTCTGCAAATACGAAAAAGATCGAGTGAAGCAATCCCTCATCTAGTTACTCTACATCAAGCACTTCACATACTAGCAAAATCGTCATCGTGCCTCTTACTATGCTACTCTCACTGAATTGAGGTCACAATTTAAAAAAAAAACTGACCGTCTTTCCTCCAATAACGTCTTTTTCGTAGATATTGATCTTCGCGAGTGGGTCATTGTTCTTAAAATCGACGTAGCGGAGCACTTTCTCCTCATAGAACTTGGTTCCTTCCTCTTGTATGATCGTGTCCCTGATGGGACCAACCAGACCCTCTAGCATAATGGAGAATATGCCGTGATCGGATATCGGTGGGGGCATCTTAGGGGATGAAGAAGTGGACGAGGAAGAGGAGGAAGAAGAGGATGATGATGAAGATGAGGACAAGGAAGACGAAGACGAAGAGGAGCGATGAACATCATTAGTTCTCAGTGAGTCTCTCTGTTCTCCAGAAGAAGATCCTTGAGAACGGGAAGGAGAGGTCTTGGGTCGCATCCCAGCAGTCGATGGCTTCTTCTTCACGGGGGGAAGAGGACGAACGAAGACTCCTTCGTCCTTCTCAGGTTCTTCTCTCGCTCTCTTGGGAGCACTCGGGACAGGGGCGAGAAAGTCAGTCTGAGTAGCTTTTCGACTACGAGAAGGTGAGGGAGAAGGAGTAACTACCCCATTGGGAAGGTGAGATTGAGTGACGGAATGGGATTGGAGAGGAACTGGAGGGGAACCGGGAGTGGAAAAGAGAGCAGTAATCATGGACAATAGATCGGGAGGGTTAGCGGGAGGTGGTTGAGGAAGGGTTTCCATGGTTCCCAGGAGACTCACCATTGCCTGGAGATCGGGCTGGGGAGTGGGAGGAAAGAGGGGAGCGGGAGGAGGGAAGAGATTGGTAGGGGCATTGTAGACAAGAGGAAGTGCATTTCCATCAGAGAGATTCTTGAGGAGTTGTTCCTTAGTGATTCCGAGAGAAGAGGCGAATTGATCGAGAGTGAGATCCATTACTGAAATAATAATAATAATTATAATAATATATATCTATCACATGTGTGATGATTATCACATGACAATAGAAGATTGGGCCAAGTGTGCTTCAAAGAATACGATATTGTGATGTCGGGGTTGGCGACAAACTAGGTGTTAATTAGGGGATGTTCACAGACAAATGGAAAACCGAAAGGGAAAAGGACACACAAAGATATACATTCTGCCCTCATAATCCACACGAGCATACGAGTCAGGAAAGAAAAGGCGAAGAGAGGCGAAGAGAGGAATTGGATGATATGAGAGGGAAAAGGAGAGGAAGGAGAGCAGATGAACTTATTCGGGCAGGCTCTATCTCCAATATCGAGAAAATGTCTGACAAGTGTACTCTTAGGGGACGGGAATCGATAAGGAAGAGCCTTGTAGGCATCATCAAGGATTTCATAAACAATGACGGGCTGCACACGCTATGAATGAAGATATAGACAACTCAATTGAGAAGGGCCTAGCTATTCAACATTCTCTCATTAAAATGCTCGAAACTGGAACCATGCGAGGGGAAGAAAAGGGACGATCGCCATATGGTCAGTCAGGCTGTAATGGCCTCGAACCCATTGCCGACTAGCTCAAAAAACTGCTCACGCACTTATTTATTGCGTAGGAAAGCGCGAGAGCAGCGGAGGGGAAAGGAAGAGGGGGAAGGGATGGAAGAGTGGGAAAGAAGGAGGAGAAAGAGCTCGAGACGAATCGGTTTTTTTTTGGGAACGACGTGCCATTCGAGAAAGAAACGAGTTTGGGTTGGTGTTGTGAATGAATCGATTAAAAGTGCACGTGAAATTAAACTGTCGTGTATAAGGAAATTTTGGATCCCGTAGGCAGTTGTTTGATTAGAAAATCAGGAGGAATTATGCATGACAGGCATTTTCCTGCCGGAAAACTGAGAGCCGCTCGATCGTAAAAGAGGCGAAGGGCAATAAAGGACACTATGAGAGAAGCAAAAAGGAGACGACGCGAGATTAGAGCTTTGAACTTGAGGGTTTCTCAGGCAGAGAATAATGAATTTGCCCCCTCTCTCGAGTGCACAGGATAAGGAAGTTCTTAGAAAGAGAATGAATCAAAAAGAGAGACCAACTACTAACATAAACGTTTGAAACATCGGGAAGGGAGAAATTGAATACGACTCCTTCGCTCATCTCTGTCTCCCTTACTCTCATCCATTCCATGAAGAAGCCTAACGAAACGCGAGATTTGGCCAATTAAAAACATCTCAACATTTCGACTCTCACATCTCACATTCCCGATCAATAAGAGTAAGAAGATGCTTGAAACGCCAACGCGAGAGCAGCAAGGGAGGGAATGACAAAGAAAAAGACTGGGTCGAGAAGCATTCGGCTCTTTTTCATCATTTTAACCAGGCGTTGAGAAGACAATTGAAGATTGATGGTCCCCCCTTCTCCGAACTCCTATTTATCTTCAGTTGTTCACCCTCGGATGCACCTTTCCTCTCCTTTTCATTTCCTGGGCCTTACGCAACGTCACTAATGCCTCTGCAAGGGGCGAAGCATGAGAAGTTTGAATGAACTTTCGACTTCCTCTCTTCTCCTCTCCCTCTCCTTCTCTAACTGATGGGAACAACTGACTAGAAGGACAAACATAAGGGGGTACTCTCCCGAATCACTCTCTTACCCTTCTTCTCCTTTTCCACGTGTTCATTCGAGTAGACTACTATGTCTGTCCCGAATTCATTTTCTGTCTAGGAAGAAGTCAAAAACTAATAATAGGGTTTCTCGATTGCACTTTCATAATAGCAGGTCTTCGCTCGTCTAGACAGCTCTAGTCAATCATCATTTTCATGTATGAGTACTCCTCTTCTGATATGAAACCCCTCTCTCACCTCTTGTTGGGAAGGGACTGGGACGAAGGGGAATGCATTCAGTACGGAACAGAACATGAAAGGCACCATTTCGTGTCACATTATTATTCCAAACGATTTCCGTCCTTTTTCCCTAGTTGGAACTATCGCTTTCATAATTCCGATGGAAAACTGCTCAATTAGAAAATTTAATCTTGATCTTTCTGAATCTTAGAAAGTTTTGGATCGCATCAACATGCTGGTCAGCAGAGGAGTGATAATTCAGAGTTAGCTCCTTCTTATCTCGATATTACACTTATTCACTGCACTCTACTGCCTTTCCACAATGCCTCTTCATTGAACCCTGCCCTCTCGCATATTCACGTGATATTTACAATCCAATCTGAGTATTTATCAATGGCTCCTCTGGATCCGCACAAGTTGAGAAATTGAAGCTTCAAGCCTGTTGCCGTCTTTTCACTACCTTTCTCTTCTCTTCCGCATCTCGATTATTTGACTGGAAGAGGAGAGGTGTATTTACTATTTACACTGTCCTAACCATTTCAACCGTCCAGATCAGTAATGGCAGCCAAGCGTATTTGCATCGTGGGAGCCGGTGCCTCCGGACTTCCCTCTATCCGGTGAGTCCCTTCCATCCTGCACCCTCTCTATTTTAAATTATCTCTCGCTATCTCTGATCCATTTTCTTGCTTTATCGCTACCAACGGAAGAGAGTTTAGATCGAGAATACTCTCCATTTCGTATACCTTCACACCTTCTCCTTGGTGCTAATCTGCAACTGACCTCATGCGATAACCTATAGAGTAGGAAAGCGTATAATCCCCCTCACTCTCCTCTGGTGCCTCTTTCAATTGAGTGTATCACATTTTGACGCAAAGTTGTTTCTTGTTCCGCGCGTAACAAAATTGCTACTAAACTATGGTCGCGTAAGCATTAATTATATAATTTGTGCTTAATGAACGCGAAACCATCCCAGAAATCGTGTTTTATCATTAAAAACTAAAAAAAGATAGTGAAAATAGGCTGAAAACGCGTAAAACGAAGTGAAAGTGGGCGGAGCTAACGCGTTTGCCGCGCGGAATAGTTTAATAGGTGTGCAATTACAATCGTATCATTTTAAAAATGTGATAGTCACTCAGTGGGTGGGTTCGGAATGTGAACAAATATTGAGACCTTCTGATCCTGAATGTGTATTCCAATAGAATTTCACACCTGTGAGTTTAGAGAGGAAGATGCTTCCTCCAACCCTGTCCACCTGCACTCTAGATATTACTCCTTGACCCTCCCTTCCACTACCCTGCTAACATGTGAGAAGGAGAGATAGAGCTGTTACACATTTGGACCTCTTCTCTCTGGTGTGGAAGACTGAAAGAGGATAACCCTCTATGTCATCACTTATCAATGAACTTCCTCATTAAACTCCCGTTCCGCATTTAGGGCTTCTCATTATTTACAGTTACTTTATACGATCTATTATCTCTGTGGTTACAATAATCGTTCAGACACTCGCTCTTGTACGGCTTCGATGTTGTTTGCTATGAAGCTCAAGAAGACATTGGAGGACTATGGAGATTCAAACCTGAGGAGACTGATAGTGAGTTGCACACCTAAGAATAGCACGGGTGGGGGAAGCTGGGTCATTTGAAAAGTCTTTTACAGTGATAAAACGACGGTAGGTGGTACCCACTCGTAAGGTCAGCTGTTATCTCTTCTAGGGCAGGAAGAAGAACTTTTGTTCATTGTCAGAGAGTAATGCCTCCTTTACTGCACTATTTTAAAATATTGGAAGGGAGTGAAAATATGTCAAAATAAATTCTGCTAACTAATTGTGTCCCTGGTGAAAAGGAAAGACCATGGAATGAATTCAGAGGCCTCGGTTATGAAGTCGACAGTGATCAACTCATCGAAGGAAATGACAGCCTACTCGGATTTCCCTCCCGACGACGAAACGGCTAACTTCATGCACAATACTCATATGTGCAAGTATCTCGAAGAATACGCAAAGGAATTCGATCTTGCGACCTACATTCAATTTCAGCACAGAGTATGTTACTCTAGATCATTTTTCACGCCATAATAAATTATTATGAACGAAAATTCTTGATATATTCGTTTATAACGTAGACTCTGTAAGAACGCCGGGTGAAGAAGAGAAAGATGATAACCAAACGTTTAAATTAATTGAAACACTTGTAAATATGTCGTGTTTCAGGTGTTGAATGTGCAACGGAACGACGACTACGAGTCGACGGGACGATGGATGGCTACGGTTCAAGACTTGAAGTGAGTGGAGACTCAAACGAGTTTCATTTTGGGACCATTACCATGCAGGTGCTGTTGTTTCCATTTCCACTCTTTTTGAGAAATTTTGTTGCTCGATGCTCATATGCGAAACTTGCAGTGACTTGCCTCGTTGCTCCGCCTCCCAGGTTTTCAGTAGGAAGTGGTCGGTGCGTGTGTTGTCTGGTAGGAATACTGAAAGAAATCTGCAAATTTTGCTGATTTGAGATGCTCACTAGGTGTATCTAGCTCAATTAAAGTATTCACTCGCCTCCTCAACTGAGTATACTAGTAAAAGATACGGTAGGGCATGATACAGAGTGGTTGAAGAACACGATGTGTCCGATTGCAATATTCACTATCATATCCTGGCTGGGTACTGGCCGAGAGGCTGTGGACTTTGGCTGAATCTTTTTCAAAAATGTATTGAAATAAATATTTTTTCAGATCCGGAAAGCAATGGTCAGAAGTGTTCGATGGTGTTCTCATATGCACTGGTCATCACACTCGTCCGTATCTGCCCGCGCCGTGGCCCGGACAGGACGAATTCAAGGGAAAGATCATGCATGCCCACTCGTACAAGGATTACAAGGGTGAGTGCATTTTTAACATTGACTTTTTAAAAACGTAATCATCGTGGAATATCGTGGAATCATAGTTGGAGTACGGGGCAACCTTTACCTTTTTTTACCATAGTTGGCTTGGATGACTGACACTTCTATCATTTACTTTTTCGAAGAAAATAATAATAATTTAGTAGCGCGTTTGGCTAAGGGGAATCTATTGTTTGGCAATTTAATGACATGAATAATGGTGATTTTTGATGATTTAACTGCAGGCTTCGACGACAAGGTCGTTGCAGTCGTCGGTATTGGCAATTCCGGTGGAGACATAGCAGTTGAGCTATCGAAGGTCGCCAAACAGGTTAGCACAACATCATTCTGCCATTATATTCGCTACTTTTGAGTGTATAGTGTAATTGAGGCGTCTAATACCAAAATAGTCTGACCTTCCGGGAGAACGTATAACTTTTATCTGGAGGTGTATCTCATCACCCGTTCGGGTACGTGGGTCTTCAATCGCGTTGCTGACTACGGAAGACCGGTTGATTCGTTCCTCAATAGCAGGTTCTACTCGAGCATGAGAAATGTGAGAAAATTTTGCTTTTCTTTGCATCGATAAAAGCAACAGTAAGTAAAGATTGTGGATAATATTAGTATAGAAGTACAGATGTTTCTGCTGCAGGCCATGCCGTCTTTCCTGATGGAGGCTAGTATGCAGACACAGTTGAACAAGAGGTTCGATCACAAGCTCTACGGACTCGAGCCAAAGCATGGCGTGTTCAGGTACTTGCTTAGTTTAGCTGAATAACTCAAACAATCACGATTCCTAACCACTAACTTTTCAATTGGAAACTTCTCCATTTCGAAATTACTTATTACTGCTTGTCATGAACAACTTTATTGTTTTGCCCACATTGAAACGTGTCAGGGTAAAGCATAAAGAAAACATCACACGCTTGTCAAGAATTGATAATAATAGTGCTCACCCGACAATCAACGATGAGCTCCCCAATCGAATCGCATCTGGAACAGTTCGAGTAAAGCTCCAGATCAAGTTTTTTACTGAGAACGGACTGACATTCGTAGATGGAACCTCTATCGAAGGAGTCGACACGGTAAGCATTCAAGTTTTTCAGAATATAAAGGGTGATATTATTTGCCTAAGCAGATAAATTTCGTGATGATTGCAGGTGATCATGTCCACAGGATATTCGATTGAGTTCCCATGTCTGGAGAATGGAACGCTCATTCAGGTTGGTTATTGATGATATTTAGCGAAAGGATGCGAATTTGTGAAGCACATCAACTTATACTTTTAGAGCCAAGATAACGAAGTGGATGCATACCAGTTCATGTTCCCGAGCGTCTTGGAGCACTCCACACTCGCTTTGATCGGGCTGGTTCAGGTAATATGACACAAAACGAAGAAAAATGAGCTTGAAATGAGAGAGACGAAATTATAGGCTTAGAGTGTGCACTGATGAGTGCAATAGTGGCACGACCGCAGTCTGACACGACTAGAGCGCGTAGCCAACGACGCATATTCACTGATATGAGTGACTCTTTTGATGTCCCGCCCCGTCGATTCATGACGCTTCTCTGAGAATGCCTGCGAGTTGAGAGAGATCAGTACAAACTACGACGAGGGAACCGTGATTCTCGTAGATTCAGACATTACAAGCCTTGTGCTGGTTTGTGAGAGATAAATTCCACAATGATCAATCCGCTGAGGAATGCTGCAAGCCAAATGGGTAATGATGGTATCATCTTGATATGCATCGCAAGGTTTGCATCCCAGATTTACCAGCATTCGAACAGGAATTCAACGAATTTTTTAAAAGGGAGTAGTAATTTACGGAAAATAATGAAATGAGTATTTACTTGCAGCCGTATGGTTCCATCATGCCGATTTCCGAGATGCAAGCGCGAGTGTTCCTCGCAGTGCTCTCAGGAGAGTCCAAGCTGCCTTCCAAGGTAATAATCGAAACACGCCTCTCTTCGACTTACATTCTGTTTCCTATATCTGACTAACAAGAGAACAATTGACATGACAGGGCCGCATGCTGAAAAATGAGTTTCTCATCTTAGCGTGCTTGAACCACATATTTAGGCCATACGTGAAGAGCACATCAACACGACGCGACGAGAAATGAAGAAACGATATTTATCATCTAGAAGACACACAATCCAAGTAAGCAAGAGTAGGAAGGATGATCCCTCAATGTCTAGACATTAAGAATCAAGGAAAATAATTTCATTTGAAGTGTAAAAAGGATTCCATAACTTCCAGGTCGACTACCTTCCTTATATGGACGAGCTGGCACAGCTGATTGGATGCACCCCTCCGACTTGGTGAGATCATTTTTTCTTGAGAACCATCAAATTCGATTTATTGTTCTCGGACAACAACAAACATGAATTACTGATTCCGATAACATTGTAGGTACAATCACCTCCTCTCCTTCGATCCGCCAATGGCGTTCGCCTCTGCTTTCGCTCCTTACGCTGCATACTTTTATCGTCTTCGTGGGCCTAAAGCTTGGATCGGGGCCCGTGAAGCAGTTCTCACGATTGAAGACAGGATCGTTAGAGTAAGAACGCATTTGATGATTGTAACGAATATGATTGGGGATGTCACATCAGACTACATTGTAACAACGTTCAATACGTGAAATGTTCAGGCCACTGATGCCAGACGAAACGGTTCGTGTTTCAACGCCTTGAAGAGTATTGCACTCCAAGAGCTTCTCTTCTTCATCCTCTTCATCATCCTCTTCGCACACGCTATCATCAACTACTTCTCGAACTGAGGACACACCATATGTAACTCTCAATAAGTCAGGCACTTGCTCTTCCTCATCAACATCATCAATATGCTATGAATATTCCACAGATTACCACGCTATTCATCATCATTTTCACAGGCATGTATTATTCTTATTACGGTGAATAAACTATGCGAGAATAGGGCATACCTGAGTCATTCCCCGTGCAATATCGAATGCAACAGAGAAAGAGTCGTTAATGCTGAATGGAGGAGATCGTTTCAGTCTGTGCTTGACACACTTCGTTCTCTGATACAGATCACTTGATCACGAATGCTCTCACGTTTCACTCTCAGATTCTGCGACTTCTCTTCCTTCCCCGTCGCATTCTCTTCCATTTCCCTTATCTCTCGTCTTCTCTCCCTTTCTCACCAGGAATTCACCTCTTATCTTTCGTGCAAGGCTCCAAACTTCGAGTAGCCTCCGATATAAGGACGAGGAGTGAGCGTAACGTGCCGGTTCTTTTTGTTCTCTGTTCAATACTTACCTCGTACTTGCAGAAAGAATGGTAAAGAAGAGAATCTGTGTTGTCGGTGCAGGAGCTGCCGGTCTTCCGTCAATCAGGTTATTTCGCTCACACTTTTGCATTCTCTATCCCACTCTAAACACTGAGAGACTGCGATGCATTTAGTGACGAATGGAATCTTGCGATATTTTGCGTTGAGACTTAGTTCAGTGAAATCACTCCTTTGTGATTTTAATCAAAGTATTCATGCAGGCACGCACTTCTCTACGGATTCGATGTCACTTGCTATGAAGCCCAAGGAGAAATTGGAGGGCTGTGGAGATTCAAACCGGAGGAGACAGATGGTGTGTCCTAATTAGTCCCAATGAAACTGTGCAAAAATTTAGAGGCTTCCGTGATGAAGTCGACAGTGATCAATTCATCGAAGGAAATGACTGCCTACTCCGATTTCCCTCCTCCCCCAACTGCCGCTAACTTCATGCACAACACTCACATGTGCAAGTATCTCGAGGACTACGCCGAACACTTCAAACTCGCCCAGTACATCAAATTGTTCCACAAGGTGAGGCTGAGCTCTGGTTTAAAATCGCATTTCGACAAGATATGAGACATATTTCAACTGCAGGTGCACAATGTGGAACGCGCGCCGGATTTTGCAAAAACCGGAAAGTGGATCGCCTATCTCGAGGACCTCAAGTATGTCATTGTTTGAGTCTCATTCGGTTATGTTTATTGCTCTCGAATATCAACGTCATTCTGTACTGGTCTTCCCTAGAATCCGAAGAACAGATATGTCTGACATTTTTTTACGAGAAATCCTGCAGAAAAAAGCGAACATCATTGCAAATACAAAATACCTAGTCCTTTAATTATTTCAGTCCTTATTGGCAAATTCACAGGACAAAAAAGCAATGGACGGAAGTGTTCGATGGTGTTCTCGTGTGTACTGGCCATCACACTATTCCGTACTGGCCGAAGGATCCCTGGCCTGGTCAGAGCGACTTCAAGGGACAGATTATGCACGCACACTCGTATAAGGATCACAGAGGTGAGGCACAGAGGTCTTTGATTCTTTGTTCTTTGCTTGTACTGTTTCTTTTTAGAGTAGTACTGTTTCTTAGACGACACAACACACAACACACCGCACGCCGCACAACACCGACAGAAATGAGAGAATCGAGAGGGGGGGGGAGACGAATGAGAACTTCGGAAATGTTTCATCCTCACTTCAACTTCAGAAGTATGACCTAGGGTGGTGGCGGGGCTTGTGGATGGGACCGCAGCACAACACCGACAGAAATGAGATAATCGAGAGGGGGGGGGGGGAGAGACGAATGAGAACTTCGGAAATGTTTCATCCTCACTTCACCTTCGGAAGTATGACCTAGGGTGTTTCTTGTTTCCCGAGTGATATCCTGATTATTTCCGGCTCTGTTTGAATTTAAGGTGTTCAAACCATATTACAGAATGTTCAATCTGGTAGTCCCTAGCTTTTCGAATCATTTCATATTCCAGGATTCGAGGACAAGACAGTCGTGATTGTTGGAGTGGGCAACTCAGGTGGAGACATTGCAGTCGAGCTCTCGAAGATCGCCAAGCAGGTGAGACACTCGTCTCTTATCATTAACTCATTTATTGATTATTTTTTTCCGTCGGTTAACGTATGTTATAATACGAGGGAGTTGACCAGAGACGGATACTTTAGTGTCTTCTCAGTAGAACATGATATTGCTCGAGAGGAGTTGAAGGGTTGACGATGGTGACTTTATGAGAGACGGATGTCTCAATCTTATCATGGTCCTTATCAGGTGTACGTCGTGTCGCGTAGAGGCACTTGGGTGCTCAATCGAGTGTACGATTACGGAAGACCATCCGACTGCTTCCTCAACACGAGAGTCAACAACTTCTTCTGGCATGTTAGTGAATATGATCATTGATGTTTTTGAAATTAAGCCGTTAGTCGTTGATTAATATTTAATCTATATTCTTTGTATGAGAATACGGCTCTCAGAATCTCCCCGAGTGGCTCGTGAACAAGGCAGTGCAAGACAAGCTGAATCAGCGATTCGATCATGAAGTCTTCGGACTCAAACCCTCGCACGGAGTCTTTGGGTAATTTTCTCCTATCAACGAACATCAAAACGATTGGTATCTCAGGCAGCACCCAATGATCAACGATGAACTCCCTAATCGAATCGCTTCCGGCACCATCAGAATCAAGCCCGTGATTGAGAAGATCACGGAACACGGAGTGCAATTCACCGATGGAACCAGAGTCGATGATGTCGATACTGTTAGTCGATTTGTAGAACTATATTACGGAATTAAAAACGAAATATTTTAATAAAATGTTTAGATCATCGTGTCGACTGGATACTCGTTCGATCTCCCCGTAATGGAGAAGGGAACTCTTGTACCGGTAAGATATTTGATCTTGATTAAACCACATAACTTACACTTGTCATTTTATCTTAGCGCACTAAGCTCAACCTTTCCGATCTTTATATTCACAATTCTGTGCGAGCGCCAAACATTTGCATTTGTTTCGTGGTCAACAGTTTCGTGGCATTTCTATGACTTACGGGAAAGCATAAAGAGAAACATCCGTAATGATTTGCAGGTCGTAGAGAATGAGGTGGAACTCTATCAGCTCATTTTTCCCATGAACGTGGAGAGAGACACACTGGGAGTCATCGGATTCTTCCAGGTACATGATATTCTGAAATATTTCTCATTGTTGAAACAAGCCCTAGTCTTGTGAAGAAATCAGTACTATTGTATTACTCACGGCCTTACTGTATTTCTTTAATGAATGAATTGTAACTGTAAATTGGCATATTCACTGGCAATGAACTGTCGTACCGTGACAATATAAGTACTATTGCAGCCGTACGGTTCGATCATGGCGATCGCTGAGATGCAAGCGAGAGTCGTTCTCGACGTCATTGATGGACGATCCAAGCTGCCAAGCATGGTGAGACTTTTGATGGGATATTTAGATGTGAATTTAAAATTCTTTTAACCACACATTAGAACAAAAAGACACATAATTGTGAGAAGGCTTCTATTAATTTGATGCTTGAGCTATAATTGAGAAGTGTACTTTGACAACATTCGTTTCAGGAGGAGCGACGACAAAATGTCAAGGATAAGCGAGAGAAGATGGCAAAGCGATACGCAAAGACAAGAAGACATACCATCCAGGTGTGTAAACAGTAGAGAAAAGAGCAGCGTTTTCATTGGAAATGGGAATGATGTATTTAGAATGAGATGATCAAAAGAACCCACCTGATTGTAGACAAATGCGTGGGCATGTTCAAGTTGCTATTGGGTGGTGAACTGGCCGAGCCAGCCTTGCTAGGCCGCAAATACATTTAAATTTACCTATATAAATGTAAATTCAGGTTGACTACATTCCTTACATGGACGAGATGGCTGCGCTGATTGGATGCACTCCTCCGGCATGGTGAGATCATTACCAAATACCCAGTCGGATATCACAATATCTGCCCTCTGATGAGAACTCAACCCCAATCTCTTATTTATAACTGTCATCCGAAGTAGTCTCCACAACTCCTTGATCAAATCCATAATCGTTACTTTGCAGGAGTTCGTACCTCCCTCATGATCCGAAGATGGCCGTGAGTACTCTCTTCGCTCCATTCGCTGCGTATTTCTACAGACTGAGAGGACCTCATGCTTGGCCCGGAGCGAGAGAGGCAATTCTAACGATCGAAGATAGAATCATCCAGGTAAGAAAGATTGGATATTGAATCAGTGATAAGAAGTTTCCTTTAAGGCAACTCACTGGCAAGGAAAGGGCTCTATTCTGAACTATTCTGGATTCAAGGAGTTCCTCACTCTTTTCGTTGTACTTCTAGTTGCTTTCATCGCCGTTATCTTTAAATTCGTCCTATAATCTCATGTCTCGTAATAATTGTCAATGTGGCTTGCACTCAGACAGTCTATACGTGTACAAAGAACAAACCCTAATAAAGACTTAAGTAATCTCCAACTGTGATATTGATAAACATACTTGAAGCTATGACACATGTAAAACGAATCAGAAGAGAAACAGTCGCTCCAAAGCTTCAGAAGTCTAAATCTAAAAGGTCTAAAAGTCTTTTTGAAAGAGCAAGAATTCAAAATTTACGATTTGTCTACTTAAATTCTGTAGCTATTTTTGCAATGACCTTTGCCCGAACGATGTTGGCTAGGCTGCAATCTGACTAGTTTGCTCAACTGCGAAAAACACTATAAAAGCACATCGATTGCAAAAGAAGTCACATCAGCTCTTTCATCGTTTCTGATTTTTTCATCCTTTCAAAATACTATTTTATTTTAGGTAAAATGAGATTCCACGCTGTCGTCTTCTTCGTGGCTTCTCTTGCAACAATCGATGCATTTACCAAGGTATGATCGAAGTATTAAAATGGGTAAGTATTAAATTCCCATTTCTGTTAGTCGTCGCGAGCGGTTCCCTCTCCATTCTCTCTGATGGAGTGCGGTTTCTCCTAATCCCCTCGTCTCTGCCAACGACTCAACAAGATCGGAATCCCCACCCAAGCCGGACTGGTCGCCGTGTGGTGGGTATGACCGCCTAAGATGTTTGGTCCCTCAGAATCCAGGCTCGTATCTCTCGCTCAAAGATTGAATTTCGAGTTTGGAGGACTCCAGCACAAAGAAGACTCCAGCACACCCCAGGCTTCGTATTCGACCTACAGCGGGACTCAATCTACGTGAAACTCCGTCAACAGTCCTATCGGGAACCAAGGGAGCAGGATTCTTTCTCCAGCCATTGCGACTGTGACAAAGAAAGAAGACTAATCCACTGACCCGAGACCCCTCAATATGACTATCTTGAAAGAAGAACGGCCTTCTGACACCCCATCTTGATCAGCGCCCAGAAAGCGACACTGATAAAATCATTCAAAATCATTCATTCATTAAAATGGGTGCCGAACGATACACCACTATCCCTGGCGGGCATCGAATAACGCACTTCCGTTTTCTTAGTGTGGCCAGTGGGTGATTACGCGAAGGGATGATGATTTTCTCAGAAACCAGAAGTTCATCACCATCATACCGAAGATTACTACTCAGTATCTCATGAATATTCTGATATTACAACGATAGTTAGCAAAAATTGCAGGAGAACCTTCTCGGTCTCATCGGTAACCTCGACGATGGTCTTACCAATCTCAAGGGTAAACTTGGACACGGTGGAAAACTGATTCCTGGACTGGAAAGTGTCAAGGGTCTTCTCGGTGACTACATGGATCAGTTGAATATCAAGAAGAGATCGTAAGTTTCAACGAAAATTAACGATAAGATATTTGTTTACAGTTCGTCGATGGTTGATCAATATCCCGTGACTGAACCGGAAAGAGAGAAGCGATTCACGAAGGAAAATCTTCTCGGTCTCATCGGTAACCTCGACGATGGTCTTACCAATCTCAAGGGTAAACTTGGACACGGTGGAAAACTGATTCCTGGACTGGAAAGTGTCAAGGGTCTTCTCGGTGACTACATGGATCAGTTGAATATCAAGAAGAGATCGTAAGTTTCAACGAAAATTAACGATAAGTAATATTTGTTTACAGTTCGTCGATGGTTGATCAATATCCCGTGACTGAACCGGAAAGAGAGAAGCGATTCACGAAGGAAAATCTTCTCGGTCTCATCGGTAACCTCGACGATGGTCTTACCAATCTCAAGGGTAAACTTGGACACGGTGGAAAACTGATTCCTGGACTGGAAAGTGTCAAGGGTCTTCTCGGTGACTACATGGATCAGTTGAATATCAAGAAGAGATCGTAAGTTTCAACGAAAATTAACGATAAGTAATATTTGTTTACAGTTCGTCGATGGTTGATCAATATCCCGTGACTGAACCGGAAAGAGAGAAGCGATTCACGAAGGAAAATCTTCTCGGTCTCATCGGTAACCTCGACGATGGTCTTACCAATCTCAAGGGTAAACTTGGACACGGTGGAAAACTGATTCCTGGACTGGAAAGTGTCAAGGGTCTTCTCGGTGACTACATGGATCAGTTGAATATCAAGAAGAGATCGGTTGTTGAATGATTTTAAGTAAAATAAATGTCTAAAATGATGAAATCGCACAGCGGTTTAATTTGTATTTCACATCACATTGAACAAATATCTTGTTGGCGATCCTGTGGTCGTGGAAAATAATTTAAGAAGATTGTGAACGAATCACTGAGAATCACTAAACAGAATAAGCAGCTCGCTTCAAAGTTTTACTGTGAAATCAATGTAACAAGTATACCAATAAGTAAATGAACATGGGTATTTTTCGTCTAGGCTGTGTACACTATTATTGCCATTACAACAGATTATGAATGTTGAATTTTGTATGTTTACTGATTGGTGTTCTCTTGTTTTGCAGTCATTTGGAGTCCGGACCGAAGAGATTGCATGTATCTTCCTGATATTTACAAAAATGAGAATATATCACGCGTCTTCTGAGAGCGGCAACCAAAAGTCTAGCGGCAACCAAAAGTCACTAATATTTTCTTGTTTAGAATATTTTTACGGATTTTTTGAGCCCCTAACCATATTTTTATCTTTACTCTAAGCTGAGATACGAGAATACCGGCCCTAGCCGGATCCGGAGCCGGAAAATACCTAAAAGCCGGTTTTCGGACAAATCGCCCATGCTAAAAAATTCCCCTCCATCACAGTACTCTACTATAATTATTTCATGATTCTAGCTCAAAATTTTGCAGCCAGTTCCTCAGGGTCATGCAATCTCTCAGAAGACACGTGATATGCATACGGTCAAATGTTATTACTTTTGTGGAGAACATTCGCTGTTCAGAAGAGCATGAAAATGCTTTCGAGAACTCGGGCATTTGAGTGAAATCTCCGTTAACACGCACTTTATGATAGGAATGCACATCATCGTGATCCTCATCAGGATCCTGAAGGTTAAATTATTAATCAAAAAAAAGAAAAAAATATTTACGATCTTGGCACAATAGAAGAGTGTGTTTAGGTAGAAAAATGATTGTTGTCTGTCTACAGAAAATGAATCAGATTTGAAAATTTCCTCCTTCAACTCTTCTTCGTCATAGTTTTGTAAAAAGAAATCGTAAGCGACTCGTAATCCTTCGATATCAGGCCCATCTTCTTGAAATGTTTGAGGGCCACTTTTGCATGATTTCTGAATTAATTTTTGAATCATTGACAGTAGCTGGATTATGGAACGGTACCTCTCCAAATATTTCGCAGGTCTCGTTAAAATGATCATAATAACATTCCATTTCATCCTTGAAAGAATCACTTCTTTCCGCCCATGTTTTATTGATCACAGAGTGAAAAATTTCATGAGCGAGTGTTACGAAGAGATTATATGGCTGAAAAGAATCAGTATTGAGAGGAAACAAGACTAAATATTACTTTGTTTAGAGTGTTACCATCGGCGAGTTTGGGATAAATGAATGGGGCTAATATAACAACTCTGTTCAGCTCATAAAAGTAGAAAGCATTCTCATCATATTTAGATGTTACTCTTGTGAACAACAACAGCTCCTAAAAATGTGTTCAAAACATTGATCTGTCAAAAAAATCAACCTCAGGATCTGTTAGCTCTTCAAGGACTCTATCAGCTTCTTCAAAAGCGAACAATATATCAAGAACTTCGACACCAGTAAACCTAAAAAATGGGAAACTATAGAAACACTATTGATTTAAATACCTCTGCCTCGCTAAATAGTAATTCTGCATGAATTTGCTACTGATCTCTCGAAGTAACTCTAGATCATTATCATCTTCATCCAGGTCTTAGTGGATCACCAATTCATTCACTTTGTCTTCGAATTCAGCCAGAAATGAGAGTACGAGCTCGTTTTTCTCATTCATCCAAGGTGTATTCTTCAGAATTGAATAAATTTTTGAATATAAAATTTGCAAAATAACCCACTCTGAATCTTTCAATGATTAGTGCTTTGAGTGAAGAAAAATCTTCATTCATATTTTCAATTTCTTCAAAAATTCCTCTTTTCTTCAGATCATCCATGACAAATAGTCTATTTAAGAGTTCGGAATAGTATCTACTCTGCAACACTAGAAATTTTTTTTTTTAAATTAACTAAAAGGATGTTCACCCCTTTGATGATAAACTGGTGAAATCTTCCATGCACTGAATCAATCATTCTAATGAGAACTTTCATTATGTCTTTCCTGTTGATCTTATCGATTTTGGTAAACAAATGTTTTAGTCGATCGTTATCCTGAATTGATATTGTCTTTTTTGGGTAAATTCACTATATTTTTCACCTTTCCGGGAAAGCGAATAAATAGGTTGTAGAAATAAGTGAACTCTTTCCGATAACAATGTTCATTCTCCGCGCACCTAAAAGTTTCACACTTAATAATGCACGATTTGAAATATTTCCACTAACATCAACAAATATTCTATTTTCCTCTATTTTTGCTTGACACTTTCGGTTGATTAGTTGCTACTCGACCGTATCATTTCAAATTATAAAGCAAACGTATCAAACCTCGATTCAATGATCGATGTGAATAATTTCTTACTGAATTTCGGCTTGTCCTTTTCAGTTATTGCATACAGTTTGGCGATGTCATTCTGAAAGTAATCAGAGTAAGTAAAAAGATTTAAAGAATGCTTACCATAATTGCAAAATTGCGCGATATACTGAGATCTTCGTGTTCTTCGGTTATATTCTCATAGTTTGCATCCAAGTACCATTAGCGGCTCGATTAGTTACTTCCCTCATATTGGCCAGGCAAACATTTCTAATGCAATCAACCTTTTGCGACTCACACTTACGACCGTCATACCGATATAGATACACTGGAAATACTAATAGGAAGAAAGATCGAGAGCAAAAACAATAAAAGTGTCGCCGGTGATCTAATTTCCCATAGATTCTGGTGGCAACCATGAGAGAGAGAAGATGAGAGTTTTCTTGGTCCTGACTATGACTATCACCACCTCTTCCCTCTGCCTTTAGTTCTCTATAGAGAGTTGACCTCATCTCCCTCCTGGCTCAACCCGCACCCTCCTCTCCCTCCTCACGCCGTACAGGTCACCCTCCGCCGCCCTACCTCACGGGTCAGGTCACATACAGAGAGTTATACCTTTCCATTCCTCCATTACATCTTGCCCTATCCTCTCTCTTTCTCTGCGCTCTTTACGTTGTCCACTGTCTATTATACGATGCATGTAATCGGTCATGTATTTTCCTGTCTGCTCTCTTCACTCACCACACTCTCTCCCTGCCTTTCTTTTCCTTCTGTACTTTCGTATGTTGCACAAGAGCAATAAGGAAGCATGACAAATCCGCAAAGAAAAAATCAAATTCACATTGCTCTACACCAGATCATAATAGTGCTGAACTTTTTATGTTAGATCGATTTAAGCAACCCATTTGCGCTTATGTCGTTGCAGTTTTGTCATTCCCCAGCAATAACATGTAACTATCACTCATTTAGTCACATCGATATCGCGGTTCTTGGTTTAACTGCTTGTTTTTAAGGAACTGTTTGCCACCCACACGATGGAAGCACGAATGGAATGGACGGATCGAATTGATCAAAGTGGAAATGATACCGACGAAGCTGTGCACGATATTGAGTATGTTTTGTTCACCTTTTTTGAGAATTAAGAAGACAGAGATTCAGGAATAAAAAAAATATATCACAGATCCGACGCACCAGTGGAGATATTCAATCGAGTGTACGATTACGGAAGACCATCCGACTGCTTCCTCAACACGAGAGTCAACAACTTCTTCTGGCATGTTAGTGAATATGATCATTGATGTTTTTGAAATTAAGCCGTTAGTCGTTGATTAATATTTAATCTATATTCTTTGTATGAGAATACGGCTCTCAGAATCTCCCCGAGTGGCTCGTGAACAAGGCAGTGCAAGACAAGCTGAATCAGCGATTCGATCATGAAGTCTTCGGACTCAAACCCTCGCACGGAGTCTTTGGGTAATTTTCTCCTATCAACGAACATCAAAACGATTGGTATCTCAGGCAGCACCCAATGATCAACGATGAACTCCCTAATCGAATCGCTTCCGGCACCATCAGAATCAAGCCCGTGATTGAGAAGATCACGGAACACGGAGTGCAATTCACCGATGGAACCAGAGTCGATGATGTCGATACTGTTAGTCGATTTGTAGAACTATATTACGGAATTAAAAACGAAATATTTTAATAAAATGTTTAGATCATCGTGTCGACTGGATACTCGTTCGATCTCCCCGTAATGGAGAAGGGAACTCTTGTACCGGTAAGATATTTGATCTTGATTAAACCACATAACTTACACTTGTCATTTTATCTTAGCGCACTAAGCTCAACCTTTCCGATCTTTATATTCACAATTCTGTGCGAGCGCCAAACATTTGCATTTGTTTCGTGGTCAACAGTTTCGTGGCATTTCTATGACTTACGGGAAAGCATAAAGAGAAACATCCGTAATGATTTGCAGGTCGTAGAGAATGAGGTGGAACTCTATCAGCTCATTTTTCCCATGAACGTGGAGAGAGACACACTGGGAGTCATCGGATTCTTCCAGGTACATGATATTCTGAAATATTTCTCATTGTTGAAACAAGCCCTAGTCTTGTGAAGAAATCAGTACTATTGTATTACTCACGGCCTTACTGTATTTCTTTAATGAATGAATTGTAACTGTAAATTGGCATATTCACTGGCAATGAACTGTCGTACCGTGACAATATAAGTACTATTGCAGCCGTACGGTTCGATCATGGCGATCGCTGAGATGCAAGCGAGAGTCGTTCTCGACGTCATTGATGGACGATCCAAGCTGCCAAGCATGGTGAGACTTTTGATGGGATATTTAGATGTGAATTTAAAATTCTTTTAACCACACATTAGAACAAAAAGACACATAATTGTGAGAAGGCTTCTATTAATTTGATGCTTGAGCTATAATTGAGAAGTGTACTTTGACAACATTCGTTTCAGGAGGAGCGACGACAAAATGTCAAGGATAAGCGAGAGAAGATGGCAAAGCGATACGCAAAGACAAGAAGACATACCATCCAGGTGTGTAAACAGTAGAGAAAAGAGCAGCGTTTTCATTGGAAATGGGAATGATGTATTTAGAATGAGATGATCAAAAGAACCCACCTGATTGTAGACAAATGCGTGGGTATGTTCAAGTTGCTATTGGGTGGTGAACTGGCCGAGCCAGCCTTGCTAGGCCGCAAATACATTTAAATTTACCTATATAAATGTAAATTCAGGTTGACTACATTCCTTACATGGACGAGATGGCTGCGCTGATTGGATGCACTCCTCCGGCATGGTGAGATCATTACCAAATACCCAGTCGGATATCACAATATCTGCCCTCTGATGAGAACTCAACCCCAATCTCTTATTTATAACTGTCATCCGAAGTAGTCTCCACAACTCCTTGATCAAATCCATAATCGTTACTTTGCAGGAGTTCGTACCTCCCTCATGATCCGAAGATGGCCGTGAGTACTCTCTTCGCTCCATTCGCTGCGTATTTCTACAGACTGAGAGGACCTCATGCTTGGCCCGGAGCGAGAGAG
Source organism: Pristionchus pacificus (assembly GCA_000180635.4). Lineage (NCBI taxonomy): Eukaryota > Metazoa > Nematoda > Chromadorea > Rhabditida > Neodiplogasteridae > Pristionchus > Pristionchus pacificus. Next base: position 5,602,102 of record CM026580.1, read on the forward strand.
GCAATTCTAACGATCGAAGATAGAATCATCCAGGTAAGAAAGATTGGATATTGAATCAGTGATAAGAAGTTTCCTTTAAGGCAACTCACTGGCAAGGAAAGGGCTCTATTCTGAACTATTCTGGATTCAAGGAGTTCCTCACTCTTTTCGTTGTACTTCTAGTTGCTTTCATCGCCGTTATCTTTAAATTCGTCCTATAATCTCATGTCTCGTAATAATTGTCAATGTGGCTTGCACTCAGACAGTCTATACGTGTACAAAGAACAAACCCTAATAAAGACTTAAGTAATCTCCAACTGTGATATTGATAAACATACTTGAAGCTATGACACATGTAAAACGAATCAGAAGAGAAACAGTCGCTCCAAAGCTTCAGAAGTCTAAATATACTTAAACATATTTTTTGAAAGAGCAAGAATTCAAAATTTACGATTTGTCTACTTAAATTCTGTAGCTATTTTTGCAATGACCTTTGCCCGAACGATGTTGGCTAGGCTGCAATCTGACTAGTTTGCTCAACTGCGAAAAACACTATAAAAGCACATCGATTGCAAAAGAAGTCACATCAGCTCTTTCATCGTTTCTGATTTTTTCATCCTTTCAAAATACTATTTTATTTTAGGTAAAATGAGATTCCACGCTGTCGTCTTCTTCGTGGCTTCTCTTGCAACAATCGATGCATTTACCAAGGTATGATCGAAGTATTAAAATGGGTGCCGAACGATACACCACTATCCCTGGCGGGCATCGAATAACGCACTTCCGTTTTCTTAGTGTGGCCAGTGGGTGATTACGCGAAGGGATGATGATTTTCTCAGAAACCAGAAGTTCATCACCATCATACCGAAGATTACTACTCAGTATCTCATGAATATTCTGATATTACAACGATAGTTAGCAAAAATTGCAGGAGAACCTTCTCGGTCTCATCGGTAACCTCGACGATGGTCTTACCAATCTCAAGGGTAAACTTGGACACGGTGGAAAACTGATTCCTGGACTGGAAAGTGTCAAGGGTCTTCTCGGTGACTACATGGATCAGTTGAATATCAAGAAGAGATCGTAAGTTTCAACGAAAATTAACGATAAGTAATATTTGTTTACAGTTCGTCGATGGTTGATCAATATCCCGTGACTGAACCGGAAAGGGAAAAGCGATTCACGAAGGAAAATCTTCTCGGTCTCATCGGTAACCTCGACGATGGTCTTACCAATCTCAAGGGTAAACTTGGACACGGTGGAAAACTGATTCCTGGACTGGAAAGTGTCAAGGGTCTTCTCGGTGACTACATGGATCAGTTGAATATCAAGAAGAGATCGTAAGTTTCAACGAAAATTAACGATAAGTAATATTTGTTTACAGTTCGTCGATGGTTGATCAATATCCCGTGACTGAACCGGAAAGGGAAAAGCGATTCACGAAGGAAAATCTTCTCGGTCTCATCGGTAACCTCGACGATGGTCTTACCAATCTCAAGGGTAAACTTGGACACGGTGGAAAACTGATTCCTGGACTGGAAAGTGTCAAGGGTCTTCTCGGTGACTACATGGATCAGTTGAATATCAAGAAGAGATCGTAAGTTTCAACGAAAATTAACGATAAGTAATATTTGTTTACAGTTCGTCGATGGTTGATCAATATCCCGTGACTGAACCGGAAAGAGAGAAGCGATTCACGAAGGAAAATCTTCTCGGTCTCATCGGTAACCTCGACGATGGTCTTACCAATCTCAAGGGTAAACTTGGACACGGTGGAAAACTGATTCCTGGACTGGAAAGTGTCAAGGGTCTTCTCGGTGACTACATGGATCAGTTGAATATCAAGAAGAGATCGTAAGTTTCAACGAAAATTAACGATAAGTAATATTTGTTTACAGTTCGTCGATGGTTGATCAATATCCCGTGACTGAACCGGAAAGAGAGAAGCGATTCACGAAGGAAAATCTTCTCGGTCTCATCGGTAACCTCGACGATGGTCTTACCAATCTCAAGGGTAAACTTGGACACGGTGGAAAACTGATTCCTGGACTGGAAAGTGTCAAGGGTCTTCTCGGTGACTACATGGATCAGTTGAATATCAAGAAGAGATCGTAAGTTTCAACGAAAATTAACGATAAGTAATATTTGTTTACAGTTCGTCGATGGTTGATCAATATCCCGTGACTGAACCGGAAAGGGAAAAGCGATTCACGAAGGAAAATCTTCTCGGTCTCATCGGTAACCTCGACGATGGTCTTACCAATCTCAAGGGTAAACTTGGACACGGTGGAAAACTGATTCCTGGACTGGAAAGTGTCAAGGGTCTTCTCGGTGACTACATGGATCAGTTGAATATCAAGAAGAGATCGGTTGTTGAATGATTTTAAGTAAAATAAATGTCTAAAATGATGAAATCGCACAGCGGTTTAATTTGTATTTCACATCACATTGAACAAATATCTTGTTGGCGATCCTGTGGTCGTGGAAAATAATTTAAGAAGATTGTGAACGAATCACTGAGAATCACTAAACAGAATAAGCAGCTCGCTTCAATGTTTTACTGTGAAATCAATGTAACAAGTATACCAATAAGTAAATGAACATGGGTATTTTTCGTCTAGGCTGAAGACACGTGATATGCATACGGTCAAATGTTATTACTTTTGTGGAGAACATTCGCTGTTCAGAAGAGCATGAAAATGCTTTCGAGAACTCGGGCATTTGAGTGAAATCTCCGTTAACACGCACTTTATGATAGGAATGCACATCATCGTGATCCTCATCAGGATCCTGAAGGTTAAATTATTAATCAAAAAAAAGAAAAAAATATTTACGATCTTGGCACAATAGAAGAGTGTGTTTAGGTAGAAAAATGATTGTTGTCTGTCTACAGAAAATGAATCAGATTTGAAAATTTCCTCCTTCAACTCTTCTTCGTCATAGTTTTGTAAAAAGAAATCGTAAGCGACTCGTAATCCTTCGATATCAGGCCCATCTTCTTGAAATGTTTGAGGGCCACTTTTGCATGATTTCTGAATTAATTTTTGAATCATTGACAGTAGCTGGATTATGGAACGGTACCTCTCCAAATATTTCGCAGGTCTCGTTAAAATGATCATAATAACATTCCATTTCATCCTTGAAAGAATCACTTCTTTCCGCCCATGTTTTATTGATCACAGAGTGAAAAATTTCATGAGCGAGTGTTACGAAGAGATTATATGGCTGAAAAGAATCAGTATTGAGAGGAAACAAGACTAAATATTACTTTGTTTAGAGTGTTACCATCGGCGAGTTTGGGATAAATGAATGGGGCTAATATAACAACTCTGTTCAGCTCATAAAAGTAGAAAGCATTCTCATCATATTTAGATGTTACTCTTGTGAACAACAACAGCTCCTAAAAATGTGTTCAAAACATTGATCTGTCAAAAAAATCAACCTCAGGATCTGTTAGCTCTTCAAGGACTCTATCAGCTTCTTCAAAAGCGAACAATATATCAAGAACTTCGACACCAGTAAACCTAAAAAATGGGAAACTATAGAAACACTATTGATTTAAATACCTCTGCCTCGCTAAATAGTAATTCTGCATGAATTTGCTACTGATCTCTCGAAGTAACTCTAGATCATTATCATCTTCATCCAGGTCTTAGTGGATCACCAATTCATTCACTTTGTCTTCGAATTCAGCCAGAAATGAGAGTACGAGCTCGTTTTTCTCATTCATCCAAGGTGTATTCTTCAGAATTGAATAAATTTTTGAATATAAAATTTGCAAAATAACCCACTCTGAATCTTTCAATGATTAGTGCTTTGAGTGAAGAAAAATCTTCATTCATATTTTCAATTTCTTCAAAAATTCCTCTTTTCTTCAGATCATCCATGACAAATAGTCTATTTAAGAGTTCGGAATAGTATCTACTCTGCAACACTAGAAATTTTTTTTTTTAAATTAACTAAAAGGATGTTCACCCCTTTGATGATAAACTGGTGAAATCTTCCATGCACTGAATCAATCATTCTAATGAGAACTTTCATTATGTCTTTCCTGTTGATCTTATCGATTTTGGTAAACAAATGTTTTAGTCGATCGTTATCCTGAATTGATATTGTCTTTTTTGGGTAAATTCACTATATTTTTCACCTTTCCGGGAAAGCGAATAAATAGGTTGTAGAAATAAGTGAACTCTTTCCGATAACAATGTTCATTCTCCGCGCACCTAAAAGTTTCACACTTAATAATGCACGATTTGAAATATTTCCACTAACATCAACAAATATTCTATTTTCCTCTATTTTTGCTTGACACTTTCGGTTGATTAGTTGCTACTCGACCGTATCATTTCAAATTATAAAGCAAACGTATCAAACCTCGATTCAATGATCGATGTGAATAATTTCTTACTGAATTTCGGCTTGTCCTTTTCAGTTATTGCATACAGTTTGGCGATGTCATTCTGAAAGTAATCAGAGTAAGTAAAAAGATTTAAAGAATGCTTACCATAATTGCAAAATTGCGCGATATACTGAGATCTTCGTGTTCTTCGGTTATATTCTCATAGTTTGCATCCAAGTACCATTAGCGGCTCGATTAGTTACTTCCCTCATATTGGCCAGGCAAACATTTCTAATGCAATCAACCTTTTGCGACTCACACTTACGACCGTCATACCGATATAGATACACTGGAAATACTAATAGGAAGAAAGATCGAGAGCAAAAACAATAAAAGTGTCGCCGGTGATCTAATTTCCCATAGATTCTGATGGCAACCATGAGAGAGAGAAGATGAGAGTTTTCTTGGTCCTGACTATGACTATCACCACCTCTTCCCTCTGCCTTTAGTTCTCTATAGAGAGTTGACCTCATCTCCCTCCTGGCTCAACCCGCACCCTCCTCTCCCTCCTCACGCCGTACAGGTCACCCTCCGCCGCCCTACCTCACGGGTCAGGTCACATACAGAGAGTTATACCTTTCCATTCCTCCATTACATCTTGCCCTATCCTCTCTCTTTCTCTGCGCTCTTTACGTTGTCCACTGTCTATTATACGATGCATGTAATCGGTCATGTATTTTCCTGTCTGCTCTCTTCACTCACCACACTCTCTCCCTGCCTTTCTTTTCCTTCTGTACTTTCGTATGTTGCACAAGAGCAATAAGGAAGCATGACAAATCCGCAAAGAAAAAATCAAATTCACATTGCTCTACACCAGATCATAATAGTGCTGAACTTTTTATGTTAGATCGATTTAAGCAACCCATTTGCGCTTATGTCGTTGCAGTTTTGTCATTCCCCAGCAATAACATGTAACTATCACTCATTTAGTCACATCGATATCGCGGTTCTTGGTTTAACTGCTTGTTTTTAAGGAACTGTTTGCCACCCACACGATGGAAGCACGAATGGAATGGACGGATCGAATTGATCAAAGTGGAAATGATACCGACGAAGCTGTGCACGATATTGAGTATGTTTTGTTCACCTTTTTTGAGAATTAAGAAGACAGAGATTCAGGAATAAAAAAAATATATCACAGATCCGACGCACCAGTGGAGATATTCAATCGAGTGTACGATTACGGAAGACCATCCGACTGCTTCCTCAACACGAGAGTCAACAACTTCTTCTGGCATGTTAGTGAATATGATCATTGATGTTTTTGAAATTAAGCCGTTAGTCGTTGATTAATATTTAATCTATATTCTTTGTATGAGAATACGGCTCTCAGAATCTCCCCGAGTGGCTCGTGAACAAGGCAGTGCAAGACAAGCTGAATCAGCGATTCGATCATGAAGTCTTCGGACTCAAACCCTCGCACGGAGTCTTTGGGTAATTTTCTCCTATCAACGAACATCAAAACGATTGGTATCTCAGGCAGCACCCAATGATCAACGATGAACTCCCTAATCGAATCGCTTCCGGCACCATCAGAATCAAGCCCGTGATTGAGAAGATCACGGAACACGGAGTGCAATTCACCGATGGAACCAGAGGCGATGATGTCGATACTGTTAGTCGATTTGTAGAACTATATTACGGAATTAAAAACGAAATATTTTAATAAAATGTTTAGATCATCGTGTCGACTGGATACTCGTTCGATCTCCCCGTAATGGAGAAGGGAACTCTTGTACCGGTAAGATATTTGATCTTGATTAAACCACATAACTTACACTTGTCATTTTATCTTAGCGCACTAAGCTCAACCTTTCCGATCTTTATATTCACAATTCTGTGCGAGCGCCAAACATTTGCATTTGTTTCGTGGTCAACAGTTTCGTGGCATTTCTATGACTTACGGGAAAGCATAAAGAGAAACATCCGTAATGATTTGCAGGTCGTAGAGAATGAGGTGGAACTCTATCAGCTCATTTTTCCCATGAACGTGGAGAGAGACACACTGGGAGTCATCGGATTCTTCCAGGTACATGATATTCTGAAATATTTCTCATTGTTGAAACAAGCCCTAGTCTTGTGAAGAAATCAGTACTATTGTATTACTCACGGCCTTACTGTATTTCTTTAATGAATGAATTGTAACTGTAAATTGGCATATTCACTGGCAATGAACTGTCGTACCGTGACAATATAAGTACTATTGCAGCCGTACGGTTCGATCATGGCGATCGCTGAGATGCAAGCGAGAGTCGTTCTCGACGTCATTGATGGACGATCCAAGCTGCCAAGCATGGTGAGACTTTTGATGGGATATTTAGATGTGAATTTAAAATTCTTTTAACCACACATTAGAACAAAAAGACACATAATTGTGAGAAGGCTTCTATTAATTTGATGCTTGAGCTATAATTGAGAAGTGTACTTTGACAACATTCGTTTCAGGAGGAGCGACGACAAAATGTCAAGGATAAGCGAGAGAAGATGGCAAAGCGATACGCAAAGACAAGAAGACATACCATCCAGGTGTGTAAACAGTAGAGAAAAGAGCAGCGTTTTCATTGGAAATGGGAATGATGTATTTAGAATGAGATGATCAAAAGAACCCACCTGATTGTAGACAAATGCGTGGGCATGTTCAAGTTGCTATTGGGTGGTGAACTGGCCGAGCCAGCCTTGCTAGGCCGCAAATACATTTAAATTTACCTATATAAATGTAAATTCAGGTTGACTACATTCCTTACATGGACGAGATGGCTGCGCTGATTGGATGCACTCCTCCGGCATGGTGAGATCATTACCAAATACCCAGTCGGATATCACAATATCTGCCCTCTGATGAGAACTCAACCCCAATCTCTTATTTATAACTGTCATCCGAAGTAGTCTCCACAACTCCTTGATCAAATCCATAATCGTTACTTTGCAGGAGTTCGTACCTCCCTCATGATCCGAAGATGGCCGTGAGTACTCTCTTCGCTCCATTCGCTGCGTATTTCTACAGACTGAGAGGACCTCATGCTTGGCCCGGAGCGAGAGAGGCAATTCTAACGATCGAAGATAGAATCATCCAGGTAAGAAAGATTGGATATTGAATCAGTGATAAGAAGTTTCCTTTAAGGCAACTCACTGGCAAGGAAAGGGCTCTATTCTGAACTATTCTGGATTCAAGGAGTTCCTCACTCTTTTCGTTGTACTTCTAGTTGCTTTCATCGCCGTTATCTTTAAATTCGTCCTATAATCTCATGTCTCGTAATAATTGTCAATGTGGCTTGCACTCAGACAGTCTATACGTGTACAAAGAACAAACCCTAATAAAGACTTAAGTAATCTCCAACTGTGATATTGATAAACATACTTGAAGCTATGACACATGTAAAACGAATCAGAAGAGAAACAGTCGCTCCAAAGCTTCAGAAGTCTAAATATACTTAAACATATTTTTTGAAAGAGCAAGAATTCAAAATTTACGATTTGTCTACTTAAATTCTGTAGCTATTTTTGCAATGACCTTTGCCCGAACGATGTTGGCTAGGCTGCAATCTGACTAGTTTGCTCAACTGCGAAAAACACTATAAAAGCACATCGATTGCAAAAGAAGTCACATCAGCTCTTTCATCGTTTCTGATTTTTTCATCCTTTCAAAATACTATTTTATTTTAGGTAAAATGAGATTCCACGCTGTCGTCTTCTTCGTGGCTTCTCTTGCAACAATCGATGCATTTACCAAGGTATGATCGAAGTATTAAAATGGGTGCCGAACGATACACCACTATCCCTGGCGGGCATCGAATAACGCACTTCCGTTTTCTTAGTGTGGCCAGTGGGTGATTACGCGAAGGGATGATGATTTTCTCAGAAACCAGAAGTTCATCACCATCATACCGAAGATTACTACTCAGTATCTCATGAATATTCTGATATTACAACGATAGTTAGCAAAAATTGCAGGAGAACCTTCTCGGTCTCATCGGTAACCTCGACGATGGTCTTACCAATCTCAAGGGTAAACTTGGACACGGTGGAAAACTGATTCCTGGACTGGAAAGTGTCAAGGGTCTTCTCGGTGACTACATGGATCAGTTGAATATCAAGAAGAGATCGTAAGTTTCAACGAAAATTAACGATAAGTAATATTTGTTTACAGTTCGTCGATGGTTGATCAATATCCCGTGACTGAACCGGAAAGGGAAAAGCGATTCACGAAGGAAAATCTTCTCGGTCTCATCGGTAACCTCGACGATGGTCTTACCAATCTCAAGGGTAAACTTGGACACGGTGGAAAACTGATTCCTGGACTGGAAAGTGTCAAGGGTCTTCTCGGTGACTACATGGATCAGTTGAATATCAAGAAGAGATCGTAAGTTTCAACGAAAATTAACGATAAGTAATATTTGTTTACAGTTCGTCGATGGTTGATCAATATCCCGTGACTGAATCGGAAAGGGAAAAGCGATTCACGAAGGAAAATCTTCTCGGTCTCATCGGTAACCTCGACGATGGTCTTACCAATCTCAAGGGTAAACTTGGACACGGTGGAAAACTGATTCCTGGACTGGAAAGTGTCAAGGGTCTTCTCGGTGACTACATGGATCAGTTGAATATCAAGAAGAGATCGTAAGTTTCAACGAAAATTAACGATAAGTAATATTTGTTTACAGTTCGTCGATGGTTGATCAATATCCCGTGACTGAACCGGAAAGAGAGAAGCGATTCACGAAGGAAAATCTTCTCGGTCTCATCGGTAACCTCGACGATGGTCTTACCAATCTCAAGGGTAAACTTGGACACGGTGGAAAACTGATTCCTGGACTGGAAAGTGTCAAGGGTCTTCTCGGTGACTACATGGATCAGTTGAATATCAAGAAGAGATCGTAAGTTTCAACGAAAATTAACGATAAGTAATATTTGTTTACAGTTCGTCGATGGTTGATCAATATCCCGTGACTGAACCGGAAAGAGAGAAGCGATTCACGAAGGAAAATCTTCTCGGTCTCATCGGTAACCTCGACGATGGTCTTACCAATCTCAAGGGTAAACTTGGACACGGTGGAAAACTGATTCCTGGACTGGAAAGTGTCAAGGGTCTTCTCGGTGACTACATGGATCAGTTGAATATCAAGAAGAGATCGTAAGTTTCAACGAAAATTAACGATAAGTAATATTTGTTTACAGTTCGTCGATGGTTGATCAATATCCCGTGACTGAACCGGAAAGGGAAAAGCGATTCACGAAGGAAAATCTTCTCGGTCTCATCGGTAACCTCGACGATGGTCTTACCAATCTCAAGGGTAAACTTGGACACGGTGGAAAACTGATTCCTGGACTGGAAAGTGTCAAGGGTCTTCTCGGTGACTACATGGATCAGTTGAATATCAAGAAGAGATCGGTTGTTGAATGATTTTAAGTAAAATAAATGTCTAAAATGATGAAATCGCACAGCGGTTTAATTTGTATTTCACATCACATTGAACAAATATCTTGTTGGCGATCCTGTGGTCGTGGAAAATAATTTAAGAAGATTGTGAACGAATCACTGAGAATCACTAAACAGAATAAGCAGCTCGCTTCAATGTTTTACTGTGAAATCAATGTAACAAGTATACCAATAAGTAAATGAACATGGGTATTTTTCGTCTAGGCTGAAGACACGTGATATGCATACGGTCAAATGTTATTACTTTTGTGGAGAACATTCGCTGTTCAGAAGAGCATGAAAATGCTTTCGAGAACTCGGGCATTTGAGTGAAATCTCCGTTAACACGCACTTTATGATAGGAATGCACATCATCGTGATCCTCATCAGGATCCTGAAGGTTAAATTATTAATCAAAAAAAAGAAAAAAATATTTACGATCTTGGCACAATAGAAGAGTGTGTTTAGGTAGAAAAATGATTGTTGTCTGTCTACAGAAAATGAATCAGATTTGAAAATTTCCTCCTTCAACTCTTCTTCGTCATAGTTTTGTAAAAAGAAATCGTAAGCGACTCGTAATCCTTCGATATCAGGCCCATCTTCTTGAAATGTTTGAGGGCCACTTTTGCATGATTTCTGAATTAATTTTTGAATCATTGACAGTAGCTGGATTATGGAACGGTACCTCTCCAAATATTTCGCAGGTCTCGTTAAAATGATCATAATAACATTCCATTTCATCCTTGAAAGAATCACTTCTTTCCGCCCATGTTTTATTGATCACAGAGTGAAAAATTTCATGAGCGAGTGTTACGAAGAGATTATATGGCTGAAAAGAATCAGTATTGAGAGGAAACAAGACTAAATATTACTTTGTTTAGAGTGTTACCATCGGCGAGTTTGGGATAAATGAATGGGGCTAATATAACAACTCTGTTCAGCTCATAAAAGTAGAAAGCATTCTCATCATATTTAGATGTTACTCTTGTGAACAACAACAGCTCCTAAAAATGTGTTCAAAACATTGATCTGTCAAAAAAATCAACCTCAGGATCTGTTAGCTCTTCAAGGACTCTATCAGCTTCTTCAAAAGCGAACAATATATCAAGAACTTCGACACCAGTAAACCTAAAAAATGGGAAACTATAGAAACACTATTGATTTAAATACCTCTGCCTCGCTAAATAGTAATTCTGCATGAATTTGCTACTGATCTCTCGAAGTAACTCTAGATCATTATCATCTTCATCCAGGTCTTAGTGGATCACCAATTCATTCACTTTGTCTTCGAATTCAGCCAGAAATGAGAGTACGAGCTCGTTTTTCTCATTCATCCAAGGTGTATTCTTCAGAATTGAATAAATTTTTGAATATAAAATTTGCAAAATAACCCACTCTGAATCTTTCAATGATTAGTGCTTTGAGTGAAGAAAAATCTTCATTCATATTTTCAATTTCTTCAAAAATTCCTCTTTTCTTCAGATCATCCATGACAAATAGTCTATTTAAGAGTTCGGAATAGTATCTACTCTGCAACACTAGAAATTTTTTTTTTTAAATTAACTAAAAGGATGTTCACCCCTTTGATGATAAACTGGTGAAATCTTCCATGCACTGAATCAATCATTCTAATGAGAACTTTCATTATGTCTTTCCTGTTGATCTTATCGATTTTGGTAAACAAATGTTTTAGTCGATCGTTATCCTGAATTGATATTGTCTTTTTTGGGTAAATTCACTATATTTTTCACCTTTCCGGGAAAGCGAATAAATAGGTTGTAGAAATAAGTGAACTCTTTCCGATAACAATGTTCATTCTCCGCGCACCTAAAAGTTTCACACTTAATAATGCACGATTTGAAATATTTCCACTAACATCAACAAATATTCTATTTTCCTCTATTTTTGCTTGACACTTTCGGTTGATTAGTTGCTACTCGACCGTATCATTTCAAATTATAAAGCAAACGTATCAAACCTCGATTCAATGATCGATGTGAATAATTTCTTACTGAATTTCGGCTTGTCCTTTTCAGTTATTGCATACAGTTTGGCGATGTCATTCTGAAAGTAATCAGAGTAAGTAAAAAGATTTAAAGAATGCTTACCATAATTGCAAAATTGCGCGATATACTGAGATCTTCGTGTTCTTCGGTTATATTCTCATAGTTTGCATCCAAGTACCATTAGCGGCTCGATTAGTTACTTCCCTCATATTGGCCAGGCAAACATTTCTAATGCAATCAACCTTTTGCGACTCACACTTACGACCGTCATACCGATATAGATACACTGGAAATACTAATAGGAAGAAAGATCGAGAGCAAAAACAATAAAAGTGTCGCCGGTGATCTAATTTCCCATAGATTCTGGTGGCAACCATGAGAGAGAGAAGATGAGAGTTTTCTTGGTCCTGACTATGACTATCACCACCTCTTCCCTCTGCCTTTAGTTCTCTATAGAGAGTTGACCTCATCTCCCTCCTGGCTCAACCCGCACCCTCCTCTCCCTCCTCACGCCGTACAGGTCACCCTCCGCCGCCCTACCTCACGGGTCAGGTCACATACAGAGAGTTATACCTTTCCATTCCTCCATTACATCTTGCCCTATCCTCTCTCTTTCTCTGCGCTCTTTACGTTGTCCACTGTCTATTATACGATGCATGTAATCGGTCATGTATTTTCCTGTCTGCTCTCTTCACTCACCACACTCTCTCCCTGCCTTTCTTTTCCTTCTGTACTTTCGTATGTTGCACAAGAGCAATAAGGAAGCATGACAAATCCGCAAAGAAAAAATCAAATTCACATTGCTCTACACCAGATCATAATAGTGCTGAACTTTTTATGTTAGATCGATTTAAGCAACCCATTTGCGCTTATGTCGTTGCAGTTTTGTCATTCCCCAGCAATAACATGTAACTATCACTCATTTAGTCACATCGATATCGCGGTTCTTGGTTTAACTGCTTGTTTTTAAGGAACTGTTTGCCACCCACACGATGGAAGCACGAATGGAATGGACGGATCGAATTGATCAAAGTGGAAATGATACCGACGAAGCTGTGCACGATATTGAGTATGTTTTGTTCACCTTTTTTGAGAATTAAGAAGACAGAGATTCAGGAATAAAAAAAATATATCACAGATCCGACGCACCAGTGGAGATATTCAATCGAGTGTACGATTACGGAAGACCATCCGACTGCTTCCTCAACACGAGAGTCAACAACTTCTTCTGGCATGTTAGTGAATATGATCATTGATGTTTTTGAAATTAAGCCGTTAGTCGTTGATTAATATTTAATCTATATTCTTTGTATGAGAATACGGCTCTCAGAATCTCCCCGAGTGGCTCGTGAACAAGGCAGTGCAAGACAAGCTGAATCAGCGATTCGATCATGAAGTCTTCGGACTCAAACCCTCGCACGGAGTCTTTGGGTAATTTTCTCCTATCAACGAACATCAAAACGATTGGTATCTCAGGCAGCACCCAATGATCAACGATGAACTCCCTAATCGAATCGCTTCCGGCACCATCAGAATCAAGCCCGTGATTGAGAAGATCACGGAACACGGAGTGCAATTCACCGATGGAACCAGAGTCGATGATGTCGATACTGTTAGTCGATTTGTAGAACTATATTACGGAATTAAAAACGAAATATTTTAATAAAATGTTTAGATCATCGTGTCGACTGGATACTCGTTCGATCTCCCCGTAATGGAGAAGGGAACTCTTGTACCGGTAAGATATTTGATCTTGATTAAACCACATAACTTACACTTGTCATTTTATCTTAGCGCACTAAGCTCAACCTTTCCGATCTTTATATTCACAATTCTGTGCGAGCGCCAAACATTTGCATTTGTTTCGTGGTCAACAGTTTCGTGGCATTTCTATGACTTACGGGAAAGCATAAAGAGAAACATCCGTAATGATTTGCAGGTCGTAGAGAATGAGGTGGAACTCTATCAGCTCATTTTTCCCATGAACGTGGAGAGAGACACACTGGGAGTCATCGGATTCTTCCAGGTACATGATATTCTGAAATATTTCTCATTGTTGAAACAAGCCCTAGTCTTGTGAAGAAATCAGTACTATTGTATTACTCACGGCCTTACTGTATTTCTTTAATGAATGAATTGTAACTGTAAATTGGCATATTCACTGGCAATGAACTGTCGTACCGTGACAATATAAGTACTATTGCAGCCGTACGGTTCGATCATGGCGATCGCTGAGATGCAAGCGAGAGTCGTTCTCGACGTCATTGATGGACGATCCAAGCTGCCAAGCATGGTGAGACTTTTGATGGGATATTTAGATGTGAATTTAAAATTCTTTTAACCACACATTAGAACAAAAAGACACATAATTGTGAGAAGGCTTCTATTAATTTGATGCTTGAGCTATAATTGAGAAGTGTACTTTGACAACATTCGTTTCAGGAGGAGCGACGACAAAATGTCAAGGATAAGCGAGAGAAGATGGCAAAGCGATACGCAAAGACAAGAAGACATACCATCCAGGTGTGTAAACAGTAGAGAAAAGAGCAGCGTTTTCATTGGAAATGGGAATGATGTATTTAGAATGAGATGATCAAAAGAACCCACCTGATTGTAGACAAATGCGTGGGCATGTTCAAGTTGCTATTGGGTGGTGAACTGGCCGAGCCAGCCTTGCTAGGCCGCAAATACATTTAAATTTACCTATATAAATGTAAATTCAGGTTGACTACATTCCTTACATGGACGAGATGGCTGCGCTGATTGGATGCACTCCTCCGGCATGGTGAGATCATTACCAAATACCCAGTCGGATATCACAATATCTGCCCTCTGATGAGAACTCAACCCCAATCTCTTATTTATAACTGTCATCCGAAGTAGTCTCCACAACTCCTTGATCAAATCCATAATCGTTACTTTGCAGGAGTTCGTACCTCCCTCATGATCCGAAGATGGCCGTGAGTACTCTCTTCGCTCCATTCGCTGCGTATTTCTACAGACTGAGAGGACCTCATGCTTGGCCCGGAGCGAGAGAGGCAATTCTAACGATCGAAGATAGAATCATCCAGGTAAGAAAGATTGGATATTGAATCAGTGATAAGAAGTTTCCTTTAAGGCAACTCACTGGCAAGGAAAGGGCTCTATTCTGAACTATTCTGGATTCAAGGAGTTCCTCACTCTTTTCGTTGTACTTCTAGTTGCTTTCATCGCCGTTATCTTTAAATTCGTCCTATAATCTCATGTCTCGTAATAATTGTCAATGTGGCTTGCACTCAGACAGTCTATACGTGTACAAAGAACAAACCCTAATAAAGACTTAAGTAATCTCCAACTGTGATATTGATAAACATACTTGAAGCTATGACACATGTAAAACGAATCAGAAGAGAAACAGTCGCTCCAAAGCTTCAGAAGTCTAAATATACTTAAACATATTTTTTGAAAGAGCAAGAATTCAAAATTTACGATTTGTCTACTTAAATTCTGTAGCTATTTTTGCAATGACCTTTGCCCGAACGATGTTGGCTAGGCTGCAATCTGACTAGTTTGCTCAACTGCGAAAAACACTATAAAAGCACATCGATTGCAAAAGAAGTCACATCAGCTCTTTCATCGTTTCTGATTTTTTCATCCTTTCAAAATACTATTTTATTTTAGGTAAAATGAGATTCCACGCTGTCGTCTTCTTCGTGGCTTCTCTTGCAACAATCGATGCATTTACCAAGGTATGATCGAAGTATTAAAATGGGTGCCGAACGATACACCACTATCCCTGGCGGGCATCGAATAACGCACTTCCGTTTTCTTAGTGTGGCCAGTGGGTGATTACGCGAAGGGATGATGATTTTCTCAGAAACCAGAAGTTCATCACCATCATACCGAAGATTACTACTCAGTATCTCATGAATATTCTGATATTACAACGATAGTTAGCAAAAATTGCAGGAGAACCTTCTCGGTCTCATCGGTAACCTCGACGATGGTCTTACCAATCTCAAGGGTAAACTTGGACACGGTGGAAAACTGATTCCTGGACTGGAAAGTGTCAAGGGTCTTCTCGGTGACTACATGGATCAGTTGAATATCAAGAAGAGATCGTAAGTTTCAACGAAAATTAACGATAAGTAATATTTGTTTACAGTTCGTCGATGGTTGATCAATATCCCGTGACTGAACCGGAAAGGGAAAAGCGATTCACGAAGGAAAATCTTCTCGGTCTCATCGGTAACCTCGACGATGGTCTTACCAATCTCAAGGGTAAACTTGGACACGGTGGAAAACTGATTCCTGGACTGGAAAGTGTCAAGGGTCTTCTCGGTGACTACATGGATCAGTTGAATATCAAGAAGAGATCGTAAGTTTCAACGAAAATTAACGATAAGTAATATTTGTTTACAGTTCGTCGATGGTTGATCAATATCCCGTGACTGAACCGGAAAGAGAGAAGCGATTCACGAAGGAAAATCTTCTCGGTCTCATCGGTAACCTCGACGATGGTCTTACCAATCTCAAGGGTAAACTTGGACACGGTGGAAAACTGATTCCTGGACTGGAAAGTGTCAAGGGTCTTCTCGGTGACTACATGGATCAGTTGAATATCAAGAAGAGATCGTAAGTTTCAACGAAAATTAACGATAAGTAATATTTGTTTACAGTTCGTCGATGGTTGATCAATATCCCGTGACTGAACCGGAAAGAGAGAAGCGATTCACGAAGGAAAATCTTCTCGGTCTCATCGGTAACCTCGACGATGGTCTTACCAATCTCAAGGGTAAACTTGGACACGGTGGAAAACTGATTCCTGGACTGGAAAGTGTCAAGGGTCTTCTCGGTGACTACATGGATCAGTTGAATATCAAGAAGAGATCGTAAGTTTCAACGAAAATTAACGATAAGTAATATTTGTTTACAGTTCGTCGATGGTTGATCAATATCCCGTGACTGAACCGGAAAGGGAAAAGCGATTCACGAAGGAAAATCTTCTCGGTCTCATCGGTAACCTCGACGATGGTCTTACCAATCTCAAGGGTAAACTTGGACACGGTGGAAAACTGATTCCTGGACTGGAAAGTGTCAAGGGTCTTCTCGGTGACTACATGGATCAGTTGAATATCAAGAAGAGATCGTAAGTTTCAACGAAAATTAACGATAAGTTATATTTGTTTACAGTTCGTCGATGGTTGATCAATATCCCGTGACTGAACCGGAAAGAGAGAAGCGATTCACGAAGGAAAATCTTCTCGGTCTCATCGGTAACCTCGACGATGGTCTTACCAATCTCAAGGGTAAACTTGGACACGGTGGAAAACTGATTCCTGGACTGGAAAGTGTCAAGGGTCTTCTCGGTGACTACATGGATCAGTTGAATATCAAGAAGAGATCGTAAGTTTCAACGAAAATTAACGATAAGTAATATTTGTTTACAGTTCGTCGATGGTTGATCAATATCCCGTGACTGAACCGGAAAGGGAAAAGCGATTCACGAAGGAAAATCTTCTCGGTCTCATCGGTAACCTCGACGATGGTCTTACCAATCTCAAGGGTAAACTTGGACACGGTGGAAAACTGATTCCTGGACTGGAAAGTGTCAAGGGTCTTCTCGGTGACTACATGGATCAGTTGAATATCAAGAAGAGATCGTAAGTTTCAACGAAAATTAACGATAAGTAATATTTGTTTACAGTTCGTCGATGGTTGATCAATATCCCGTGACTGAACCGGAAAGAGAGAAGCGATTCACGAAGGAAAATCTTCTCGGTCTCATCGGTAACCTCGACGATGGTCTTACCAATCTCAAGGGTAAACTTGGACACGGTGGAAAACTGATTCCTGGACTGGAAAGTGTCAAGGGTCTTCTCGGTGACTACATGGATCAGTTGAATATCAAGAAGAGATCGTAAGTTTCAACGAAAATTAACGATAAGTAATATTTGTTTACAGTTCGTCGATGGTTGATCAATATCCCGTGACTGAACCGGAAAGGGAAAAGCGATTCACGAAGGAAAATCTTCTCGGTCTCATCGGTAACCTCGACGATGGTCTTACCAATCTCAAGGGTAAACTTGGACACGGTGGAAAACTGATTCCTGGACTGGAAAGTGTCAAGGGTCTTCTCGGTGACTACATGGATCAGTTGAATATCAAGAAGAGATCGTAAGTTTCAACGAAAATTAACGATAAGTTATATTTGTTTACAGTTCGTCGATGGTTGATCAATATCCCGTGACTGAACCGGAAAGAGAGAAGCGATTCACGAAGGAAAATCTTCTCGGTCTCATCGGTAACCTCGACGATGGTCTTACCAATCTCAAGGGTAAACTTGGACACGGTGGAAAACTGATTCCTGGACTGGAAAGTGTCAAGGGTCTTCTCGGTGACTACATGGATCAGTTGAATATCAAGAAGAGATCGGTTGTTGAATGATTTTAAGTAAAATAAATGTCTAAAATGATGAAATCGCACAGCGGTTTAATTTGTATTTCACATCACATTGAACAAATATCTTGTTGGCGATCCTGTGGTCGTGGAAAATAATTTAAGAAGATTGTGAACGAATCACTGAGAATCACTAAACAGAATAAGCAGCTCGCTTCAATGTTTTACTGTGAAATCAATGTAACAAGTATACCAATAAGTAAATGAACATGGGTATTTTTCGTCTAGGCTGTGTACACTATTATTGCCATTACAACAGATTATGAATGTTGAATTTTGTATGTTTACTGATTGGTGTTCTCTTGTTTTGCAGTCATTTGGAGTCCGGACCGAAGAGATTGCATGTATCTTCCTGATATTTACAAAAATGAGAATATATCACGCGTCTTCTGAGAGCGGCAACCAAAAGTCTAGCGGCAACCAAAAGTCACTAATATTTTCTTGTTTAGAATATTTTTACGGATTTTTTGAGCCCCTAACCATATTTTTATCTTTACTCTAAGCTGAGATACGAAAATACCGGCCCTAGCCGGATCCGGAGCCGGAAAATACCTAAAAGCCGGTTATGGAAAAATCGCCCATGCTAAAAAATTCCCCTCCATCACAGTACTCTACTATAATTATTTCATGATTCTAGCTCAAAATTTTGCAGCCAGTTCCTCAGGGTCATGCAATCTCTCAGAAGACACGTGATATGCATACGGTCAAATGTTATTACTTTTGTGGAGAACATTCGCTGTTCAGAAGAGCATGAAAATGCTTTCGAGAACTCGGGCATTTGAGTGAAATCTCCGTTAACACGCACTTTATGATAGGAATGCACATCATCGTGATCCTCATCAGGATCCTGAAGGTTAAATTATTAATCAAAAAAAAGAAAAAAATATTTACGATCTTGGCACAATAGAAGAGTGTGTTTAGGTAGAAAAATGATTGTTGTCTGTCTACAGAAAATGAATCAGATTTGAAAATTTCCTCCTTCAACTCTTCTTCGTCATAGTTTTGTAAAAAGAAATCGTAAGCGACTCGTAATCCTTCGATATCAGGCCCATCTTCTTGAAATGTTTGAGGGCCACTTTTGCATGATTTCTGAATTAATTTTTGAATCATTGACAGTAGCTGGATTATGGAACGGTACCTCTCCAAATATTTCGCAGGTCTCGTTAAAATGATCATAATAACATTCCATTTCATCCTTGAAAGAATCACTTCTTTCCGCCCATGTTTTATTGATCACAGAGTGAAAAATTTCATGAGCGAGTGTTACGAAGAGATTATATGGCTGAAAAGAATCAGTATTGAGAGGAAACAAGACTAAATATTACTTTGTTTAGAGTGTTACCATCGGCGAGTTTGGGATAAATGAATGGGGCTAATATAACAACTCTGTTCAGCTCATAAAAGTAGAAAGCATTCTCATCATATTTAGATGTTACTCTTGTGAACAACAACAGCTCCTAAAAATGTGTTCAAAACATTGATCTGTCAAAAAAATCAACCTCAGGATCTGTTAGCTCTTCAAGGACTCTATCAGCTTCTTCAAAAGCGAACAATATATCAAGAACTTCGACACCAGTAAACCTAAAAAATGGGAAACTATAGAAACACTATTGATTTAAATACCTCTGCCTCGCTAAATAGTAATTCTGCATGAATTTGCTACTGATCTCTCGAAGTAACTCTAGATCATTATCATCTTCATCCAGGTCTTAGTGGATCACCAATTCATTCACTTTGTCTTCGAATTCAGCCAGAAATGAGAGTACGAGCTCGTTTTTCTCATTCATCCAAGGTGTATTCTTCAGAATTGAATACATTTTTGAATATAAAATTTGCAAAATAACCCACTCTGAATCTTTCAATGATTAGTGCTTTGAGTGAAGAAAAATCTTCATTCATATTTTCAATTTCTTCAAAAATTCCTCTTTTCTTCAGATCATCCATGACAAATAGTCTATTTAAGAGTTCGGAATAGTATCTACTCTGCAACACTAGAAATTTTTTTTTAAAATTAACTAAAAGGATGTTCACCCCTTTGATGATAAACTGGTGAAATCTTCCATGCACTGAATCAATCATTCTAATGAGAACTTTCATTATGTCTTTCCTGTTGATCTTATCGATTTTGGTAAACAAATGTTTTAGTCGATCGTTATCCTGAATTGATATTGTCTTTTTTGGGTAAATTCACTATATTTTTCACCTTTCCGGGAAAGCGAATAAATAGGTTGTAGAAATAAGTGAACTCTTTCCGATAACAATGTTCATTCTCCGCGCACCTAAAAGTTTCACACTTAATAATGCACGATTTGAAATATTTCCACTAACATCAACAAATATTCTATTTTCCTCTATTTTTGCTTGACACTTTCGGTTGATTAGTTGCTACTCGACCGTATCATTTCAAATTATAAAGCAAACGTATCAAACCTCGATTCAATGATCGATGTGAATAATTTCTTACTGAATTTCGGCTTGTCCTTTTCAGTTATTGCATACAGTTTGGCGATGTCATTCTGAAAGTAATCAGAGTAAGTAAAAAGATTTAAAGAATGCTTACCATAATTGCAAAATTGCGCGATATACTGAGATCTTCGTGTTATTCGGTTATATTCTCATAGTTTGCATCCAAGTACCATTAGCGGCTCGATTAGTTCCTTCCCTCATATTGGCCAGGCAAACATTTCTAATGCAATCAACCTTTTGCGACTCACACTTACGACCGTCATACCGATATAGATACACTGGAAATACTAATAGGAAGAAAGATCGAGAGCAAAAACAATAAAAGTGTCGCCGGTGATCTAATTTCCCATAGATTCTGGTGGCAACCATGAGAGAGAGAAGATGAGAGTTTTCTTGGTCCTGACTATGACTATCACCACCTCTTCCCTCTGCCTTTAGTTCTCTATAGAGAGTTGACCTCATCTCCCTCCTGGCTCAACCCGCACCCTCCTCTCCCTCCTCACGCCGTACAGGTCACTCTCCGCCGCCCTACCTCACGGGTCAGGTCACATACAGAGAGTTATGCCTTTCCATTCCTCCATTACATCTTGCCCTATCCTCTCTCTTTCTCTGCGCTCTTTACGTTGTCCACTCTTTACGTTGTCCACCTCAGCTTTCTTTTCTTTTCACGGAGGTATACATTCGATGAAAGTTTGATGACACATCATCCCAGATAGTCCTTTGTAATCGTCCTTTATTCCCAACCGGAACTTCTTCTTAAAGAAGCTTGTTAGCGGAAATGTGAGATGGAAAAAGATGTAACGTTAGTTAACATTTTTGTAATTCAGAAACGTGAAGATAAAGATGAACTTGGACGGGTTTCAATAAAGTTTACGGTGAAGTGGTGTCCACATGAATCCCTTTTATTTTCATCGCCTAACGTAAACTCAAAATTACGTTCAATAATATTATCTTCGAGTGGTGAAAGCGCCGTTCTCTTGTTTATATAGCCCGTATCATTAAATAGAAATATAAGTATTTTAACAAGAGATCATTACCGAAACTAAAAGATTACGAACAGGGTAATATTTTCTAATGTTATGAGAATTGTAATCCATGTTGTTTCATCAATATGCGTTTGCATCCAAGTACCATTAGCGGCTCGATTAGTTACTTCCCTCATATTGGCCAGGCAAACATTTCTAATGCAATCAACCTTTTGCGACTCACACTTACGACCGTCATACCGATATAGATACACTGGAAATACTAATAGGAAGAAAGATCGAGAGCAAAAACAATAAAAGTGTCGCCGGTGATCTAATTTCCCATAGATTCTGGTGGCAACCATGAGAGAGAGAAGATGAGAGTTTTCTTGGTCCTGACTATGACTATCACCACCTCTTCCCTCTGCCTTTAGTTCTCTATAGAGAGTTGACCTCATCTCCCTCCTGGCTCAACCCGCACCCTCCTCTCCCTCCTCACGCCGTACAGGTCACCCTCCGCCGCCCTACCTCACGGGTCAGGTCACATACAGAGAGTTATACCTTTCCATTCCTCCATTACATCTTGCCCTATCCTCTCTCTTTCTCTGCGCTCTTTACGTTGTCCACTGTCTATTATACGATGCATGTAATCGGTCATGTATTTTCCTGTCTGCTCTCTTCACTCACCACACTCTCTCCCTGCCTTTCTTTTCCTTCTGTACTTTCGTATGTTGCACAAGAGCAATAAGGAAGCATGACAAATCCGCAAAGAAAAAATCAAATTCACATTGCTCTACACCAGATCATAATAGTGCTGAACTTTTTATGTTAGATCGATTTAAGCAACCCATTTGCGCTTATGTCGTTGCAGTTTTGTCATTCCCCAGCAATAGCATGTAACTATCACTCATTTAGTCACATCGATATCGCGGTTCTTGGTTTAACTGCTTGTTTTTAAGGAACTGTTTGCCACCCACACGATGGAAGCACGAATGGAATGGACGGATCGAATTGATCAAAGTGGAAATGATACCGACGAAGCTGTGCACGATATTGAGTATGTTTTGTTCACCTTTTTTGAGAATTAAGAAGACAGAGATTCAGGAATAAAAAAAATATATCACAGATCCGACGCACCAGTGGAGATATTCAATGAGGATGTCGAAAGGGATGAAACGGATGATGATCAGCTTCCCTGCACGAGTGATCACTCAGAAGATGTAAGTCCGCAACACCAAAGGGCGGCTGGTCCCGAGATTAGGGAACTATATTCTCTTTCCCATGCTCGTTTACAGCGAAGAAAATGATGGCATTTTGTATAAATAGGGCTGTAAAGACTGACCTCAGTGTGATATATTTTTCGGAATTCTTATTGAGCATGAAGATTAATTTTCACAGGAACTGAAAGAATATGACGTGGAAGAAGAAAAAGCAGCTGTCGATGTCAAAGAAGAGGAAGAGCTGGAAGAAGGAGCGGAGAAAATCATAATCGAGGCTAGTTTGGAAATTATGAGGGAAATTTTCATCCAGAGATTCCAAAATAGCAGCCGTTATTATCTTTTACATGTTTCAATGTAGAAAATTTTAGAGAATGGGAATTATTCTTTATGGTGCTTTTAAGAAAAGCTTCAAAGTCACAATCAACTTGGCATACAGTTGTTAATTTTTGTAGCTGCGCTCGCCTTTCGGAGCAGTCCTCAAGTTTCTCGTCGTGAATGGAGAGATCTCTGAATCGATGAGAACCGAGATGAATTTCCATCTCAAGTGAGTTTTATGGATTCAAACAGTGATGTGAAACATGATATTGCAGGGAACTTTTCGATTGCGGTCTGCCGATTAAAAAGGAATACGAGAAAACTGAAATGTGGAATGGAGTAAGTTTTGTGTTATGTTGGTCCTGTTTGGTCCCCCTTTAACTTAGAAATCTTTAGAAATAAAAAAAAACGAATTAAAGAGCAGTAGGTTGAAATATTGCTTCTCAATTTGGTCTTATTGCAGCTAACCTTCGATGATGTTGAAGAGGTAGCTCGCATAATGAAAGCTTTGAGCCTCTGCGTCGTTGCCATTGTCGAACGAGTGAGTTTCATGTGTTCCATAGTTCATTTTAGTCCAACTTTTTATTCAATCTTGTCTTAAAAATATATATAACATAACCATACAAACAGTTTATGAGTATAGATAAAAAATTTACATTAAAAAAATATTTTCCAAGAAAGTAATGTTTTTGTATTGCAGCTAGATGGAAATATTCGAGATCATGTTACGTCCGAATGGTTCAAGAACGAGAAGTGTGACTCTGAAATGGCCAAGACGTTTTCCAATATGGCACTCGATCGGTGAGTGAATCAGCGAACGTTTTTTTCGAGATGAGGAGTAGCTTTTTAAACTCTGTCTTTAAAATAAATATAAAATAACCCTACAAACAATTGTATGTGTAGAGATAATTTTTGTATTGAAATAACTTAAATTAAAAAAATATTATTGTTATATTGCAGCAATATGGCGAATGCGAGAGCCCTCAATAAGGGCTACAAACCGTTCTCTAACGAGGTCTACGGTGAGACCTCGTTCGATCAGATCGAGAATATTCTCAATGAGCTCCCTCTCTCGGAATCGGTAAGGGAATTTCAGGCGATAGAACTTTGTTCGAATTAATAATTAATTACTTAAGGACGTGATGGTTGATATGGGGAGCGGCGTGGGGAATGTGATCATCTATGCCGCTGCCTATTCAAAGGTACACTTTCAAACATAAATGTCCATGTGTGAAATATTTATAATCATCAAGGCACCAGTGCGTCCCAATTAGCGTAGTCTTACGATTGAAAAATCGCTTGACAAGGATACACTTTTATCTTTACCTTTCCAGGCTCGCCGATGCATCGGTATAGAGGTGAGTGAAGGACCGGCGAGACGAGCGAAGAAGATTAAGAAGGATTTCATTGAGTGAGTGTAATCAGCACGAATTTAATTAGCAAAAAAATTTTTTTTCTCTTGAGAACGATTCTCATTTCCACAGCGAAACGTTAGAAAAAAATGTATAGGGCATAGTCTTTGTTCCTTTGATATTATTCCCGATGAGAAGGAAAGGATGAGTGGTATACTACAAAACTAAATATAGTCCCCAATATTCCGCTTTTCAGAATAATGAACTTTTATGGGAAGAGGTATCGCCCGTTCAATCTCATCCATAAAAGTTTTCTGGATGATAAATTTAAGAAGCTGATAACTCAAGTAGGTTAAATCAATTGTATATTATCTCTTAATAATTTTAATACAGCAAGCCACTCTCATCTATATCAATAATTATCAATTCGATCCAAAACTGATGGCGCACATACTCGGACTTCTCGAAGACGTGGGTATTGTTTATTTATTTATATATTTATACATATATAAATTATATATCTTATATATGAATTGGCACGTAACTGATGCTTTTCAGTGCAAGACGGGTACAAAGATCGTGGCCCTTAATTCCCTGATGAGGGAGAGAGAAGATACGGAAATTGAAATGGATGAGGATGGAAAGGATATTGAAATCAAGATAGTTAGAGAAGTATCGGAGAGAGCAATCGGGCGAGGAGGTACGTACGGGTTATAGCGATCTTTATGTCCAAGAATGTGCAGTCTGTAAAATGCTATGAATATTATACGTAAAATATATTTGTGGCGTTTGAAGTTGTAAAATTGTTCATTACATGTAAGCAGATCGCAATCTCACAATTATCAATAATTAAATGTATTTCAGTTGTCACCTCGGATATGTTTCTTGATGTGTCGAAAGACATCACTCTCGCCGAATTTCCTTGCTCCTGGGCGGATGGTAAAAATCTCCGCTTCCAACCATTCAGCATCAATAAGGAGAAGGTAGATAATGATTTTTGTAGAGTACACTCTCTGCCTTATTTATGGAATCTTTTAGTTAAAGCAGATCTCGTATAGGCCATTATCTAAAATTTACACTTCAAAACATTTGTAGCTGATCCGACTTATCGCGAAACGAGTCAAAGAGGATGAGAAGAGATTAGCGATGAAGAGAGCAAAGAAGGGGGGAAATATAGTAAAGAAAGAGATGAAGAAGGCAAAGAAAGAAGAAAAAGATAATGAGGTAGGATAATATTCTATTATGACAAAATTGTTTAGATCCTCGAGCTATTGATCTATGATGTTAGGGCAAAATGATATTTATAGGAAACGAAGGAGAACGGCGTTAGCAAGAAGACAGTGAAGGCAAAAGGAACATCCAAGAGCAGTCGAGCCGTTTTAGGAAACTCACTTGTCCGGGTAAATCGACAATAATGTTATTTATGTATGGGAATACACCAACAATACAGAAAACAGTGTTTCCTTGCAGAATAATTCCGCAGCTCCTCGCTCAATCGCTACTCCCAAGTGCACCACGAAGCAGAATCGCAAAAAGAGTGTAATCTCCGAGAAGGTACGAACAATTAATGGCTATATGAAGGGTCGATCGCATCGCATCGAATTTATTTCATTAAGTTTCACTAGTTGGCTTCATTCATATTGATTTTAGCCTGAAAATTGAGTCAGTCGTTACAGTTCTAACTGTCCGTTATTCACACTTACTTTTCATATGTAGAAGCTCTTCTCGATCGCAAGGTGACACAATTTTGATTGGTTTTTCTTTTAGATATGCCTCTTTTAAATAACTCTCATTTTTAATCATAAAATATTTCGCCAAAATGTTACAAATTTAAATATTGTATTTTCTAGGAACAAGGTGATGGCAGTTTCAAGTATGAAACTGCTTGGATGAATTATTCTGATCGAACATGGGAGCCTAGAGAGAGCTTCGAAGGTTCGGTTGCCATAAAAATGGCAGACGATTTGGACAGGTACGAAGAAACTATTTCGATTTCCTTGTGATTTGCGTTTGGTAAGTGTAAGAGTATATTATCAGCAACATATTCGACTAAAAAAGTGAAATGTGCAATTGCAGGTTTCTGGACGAAGGCGCTTCTCTTCCTAAATGGTTCTCTGATTTCAAGGTATATCTCATTATACTATTATTGAATAAAAAATATGTTGATTCGGTATCTCTTTGACGTTTTGTCGGTGCGGTGGGAATTCCGAATTTTAATCAGACATACACTTTCTTTTCTTTTCACGAAGGTATACATTCGATGAAAGTTTGATGACACATCATCCCAGATAGTCCTTTGTAATCGTCCTTTATTCCCAACCGGAACTTCTTCTTAAAGAAGCTTGTTAGCGGAAATGTGAGATGGAATCGAAAAGAGAATGATGTTGATAGTTCGTTCGTTAGACGAATTCGACGAATAGACGAATAGACGAGTTCGTTAAATAATAATCATTAAAGTACTGGTTACAGAAGAAGATGGAAGAAGAGAAAGAGACCTCGTCTTCATCGTCCAGAAAAGTTGCTAAGAGAAAGGCCGTACTGGATGAAGTGGATACGATCAAGGTGAGTATTCGCATTTGCAGAAATAGGGAATGTCTAAATTTTACTGCGGATATTCAGAGGAACTAATGACAAGAAATAACAAGTATCTTCAGGAGGACACTAACATCGCTGAGCATCCTCTTCCTCCACAAACGGCTTACCACTTCTGGATGTATCTGGAAGGATGGAAGTATGGAGTGACGGCCTCTGTGGAATGGAAGAAGATCTCAGATAAGACGAAGTGGAAAGAAATGGAGAAGACGGACAAGGCAAGACACGAATCGGAGATGAAGTTGTACATGAAGAGAAAGATGTGAATACTCCCCATCAGAGCTGGAAAAAAAGAATCTCTCATTTCACAATGCTCCCTGGGTGGTAAGAAACACCGAGAGAGCATTGCGAAATGAGCGATCCGTTAAGCTTTTTCCAGACCTGCTCCCCACGTTTACTAACACAATTAGAGGCCGCAAGCTTTCCTTTTGATCCATTTTCTTGGATTGAACACTGACACCGGAAAATCCTTTTTTTGCTTTTTTCGCTTTTAATCTCAATAATCACTAATCATTTCGATAATCATTTCGACCAATGAAATATGCTTGCGGTCTCTCCTTATTGCTTTCATTTAGTTGTCTTTTTCTTACTTATTTTGAACAGTAGTATCTTCAGAGGTTCTTGTGAGTTGTACGAATTGTATTATAGTTCGATCAAAACAGATTCAGTGTATCCTTCAGGCATTAGATTGTTTCGAGTAGTTCAGAATTGACCGGTAACAATTGTTTGCGCTAATTTATCAATTCTCTAATGATTATTGTTCAGACTGTTTCCATGCGTATCATGGGTTGGCTGTCTGTTATATTTTTTTACTTATAATTTTAATTATTTATTTCGTATGTTCGAGTCATTTTTTTGAAATCCATATCCAGCTAGAACACAGAGTTCCTTGTGAGAACTATCTTTCAAAGTTCTACAATTTAGTTTATTTATTCCGCTCTATGATTCGCAACAATCCATTTGATTTATTGTCTCCTTGATGTGAGTCACCTCTTCTAGTCACAATTCTTTCAATTTTTATTTAACATATTTCTGGTTCTGACTGTTGGAAAATCCAATACATTGTCACAAGTATACTGTCACTATATTTCTCACACGAAGATCACTACAATGCACAGACTATAATATGCACGTACATACTAAGTTAGGTTCAATATTTCTCTTTCTCGATGAATATTGGCCTTGATCTATATCTTTTGCTTATTATTGACAGCATACCTAATTTATGAGTGAATATCGAGGGCAATTCATATTGATGACATTCCTCAGTTGAACATTTGATCAAAAAAATATACTCAATCAAGAAAGCACGCCCCTTTTGAGATTCCTTAAAAGAAGGCTGGATTCTTCATTCCCCATCGTCTCAATCTCGTCTTCTTCTCTTTCCTCTCCTCAGCTTTCCCAAGGTAATGGAAAGCTATTTCCAATCTCAGTATAAAATGTAGCTCCTTGAGTCGATCCCAAAGAATCTGGAGTGTGTAGAATACTGCTCGTTTTTTTAATAGCTCACTCACACTCTACGGGTGAATAATTTATGTGTTTTCCGTCTTCCTAGACTTATTTGCTTTTAGTGTAATAGCTGGAAACAATTTCTACACTCTCGAGAAAGAATTTGATGGATACGCCTCGTTCTTTTCCTTAGATCTCTTCTTTCCCGACACAACTTCTTTCCCAATTTATGTATCTATTTTAGGTCACGCTAAAAGGAATATTGCATGGACCGATATTTTTAATTTCGATTAGTTCTGCTCATGTGTTGATTTCAATCAGTTCTGCTCATGTGTTGTTCTTGTCCTAAAACTTGCACGAAATCTCGGAAAAACCCTACCTACAGATTTAAAGGAGGTGTACCACGAATACCTGGCTAACTTTCTCAATGTGAGATGCTGGGTAACGGTTACCCGAAGCTTTCGAAACAAAAAAATGTATCCAATTTTCGATCAAACTGAAATATGAGCGTTTGGCTGTCCGGCAAGATCCGGCAACAAGCGAGAGAGTATGCAAAATGAAGAGAGCGCGCCTCTCATTCCTCATTACTTAGTAGTCCGCACTGTTCTTGGTACTCCTCTTTCAATGACTCATCTCTCAACGTTCTTATCTTATGGCCATTTGAAAAGTAATAAAAAAGAGAGTTTCTGCTTCTGAGTGTGGCCAGTGGGTGATTGCGTACACTCAGAAACCAGAAGTTCATCACCATCATGCATGCCGTAGATTACGCAGTATCCTATGAGAAATGAGTCTTTGCTTTAAATTTCTGAGTTCGAGCGTTTCGTTTCCTTAGAATTGTCGTTCTCTGCTTAGAACAACAGCTTATGGAGTTTCTCTGATATTCTCTGATAAGAAAAATTTCATTTCGTGATAATGTGCTCGTCTTAATATCATCATTTTTATTACTCATTGCTATACTTCAGAATGAGGTTCTTCTCGTTCGCCGTTCTCTTCTTGGTCTCTTTCTTTGGAGTCGACGCGTATCGATGGGTTGGGCTTTTTATAAAATTAATTTCAGAAGACCATTAATCAGTTTATAATAAACCATTTTGCAGAGTTGGTTCAGACGAGGATGGGATATCGACATCACAGTAGAGATCACTTGCATGAGCAAGCCCAATGCTACGTACACAATCGAGCTATGGGTTCGCTTTTCAAAGGAACTTTTTTAACGAGGCTAACAAGTGTAATGTGTAATGTAATGTGAGACACATTTCAGGAACTGGATAATGGGAGCGACGACTACCTCGCAAAAAATGAGACTCAGGTATGCGTACACACTTAAAATGACTCTTTCTTTTTGAATTCGTTTCTGCCATAGACACAAAATTTTGCGAACTTGTATCGATATAAATCTAATATAGCAGGTGTATTCTAAATATTCACCATTTTCCAGCTGTCCAAAGGCCACGGTGTAATATCTCTGAAAGGAGAGGTATATTTACTCCCATATATCAGTTTATCAAGCGCAATTCAGGCAATTGATATATCCTGGGAAACGTGCGTAGAGCCCTATTTAATCGTCAAATCCGATTGCAAAGACGAATTTGTAGCATATGATGAGAAAAATACTCTACTCACTACATTGATGGTATGAACATTGATGGCATATTTATATTAATTATATTTATTTTCGGTAAATAGGGAGTCCACACACTGACACCAATATCTGAGGTCAATATCGTAACTGCTATCAATCAAAAACTGGCAATCTGAACCCCAAAAAGGCACACGAACATTTAAAAAAAATCGCTATCAGAAAATGTGAAAACAAGGCCAAACTGATTTTGAACAGTTTTGAATATCCCGTGAGATAAATTAATATTTTAGATGTTGATTACCGCATCATATCAGGAAAACGCGCTTTATCAATAATAAAAGATCATAGACTTTGGATCATCAACCATAAATCGAGTATCGACGCCAGTATCTATTAGTTAGTATCGTAAGATTATTTTCCATTCCACTCGTTCCTGACCTCTGACGAACTGAGTGGAGGGAGGAGGGGGAGAGGCCGGGAGGAGGCTAGTGATCTACCTGCTCTCCTTTCCCCTACCTCTTCCCATCCTCTCTCCTAGAAAATCAATGGCTCGCTAACCAGCACATCTCATTTGCTGAGCATTTCATACGCACGATATAGTTATTATACGATTTCTTTGCAGCCTTTCCGAAGTATTGCATCCAGTTATCGGAGTGCACCGAATGCGTTGCTTGGGGGAATCAGCCATACGGAAAAGAACAGAATCGTGCGTGCTATACAGCGTATTGTGAGGATCATTCCGACCATTGCATCACTTCTGATTGGAAACGAACCATGCGCATTCCGCACATTTCCGGGGAGACGTACTACCGTAGATTCCTATGTGGCCATCTCCCAAACAATGACTAAATCATGTTGTTTATTCCATTGATGCCATTTTTACAAAATACCGTTCGATATTGTTCAATAATAAGGCAGCAGTTCACATACATGCATATACAAAAAAAGCTTAGTAATTTGTCTCATATTCAATACTCATTTGATCGTAATCAATTCCGATTTATAATAAATACTTGTTCAATCGTATCATGTTCTCAAAAAATATTGTAAATTCATAATTACGAACAAACAGAAAGAAGGTGAACATTGAGAAATAAAACTGTCGGAATCGGTTCCTTTACAAGTTTCCATGAGACGCCGTTAGCGATAAAGTCAAGCACATAGGTAGGTCACAGCTCAAAAATGTCGATTCACTGAGAGAAGGAAGTATGGAGGAAGAATTTTTTTGTGCCATACTGAGAGATTGAAATACAAGGCTTATGTATGCAATCCTTCTGGCCATTTTTTGCTTTGGCTTGATGGGAAATCTTGTGTGGACCAAAAGGGGAATCTGGATATAACGAGCTGACACCTCGGAATACGCGAGTAGGAAGTCCGGTCTAAAGTCTCCTTGATCGTGCACTCTAATTCGTTGTTGTTTCTCGAGTATTCTTCCTATGGGTGGGACACATTCTTTTGTCGAATCCTCATTTAGCTATTCCTTATCAATAATGACCGGAAGCATAATCAAAGGGACCCAATATTTACCGTCAACTGGGAATAAAACGTTCCACAGACGATATTTTATCATATTTTATCATAAAACACAATAATGGCTCCCATTTCCGTCAGAGTTGATGAAATTGCACAATTTTTGGAATTTGGGCGTTTCAAGTGATGGTCTTTAAGACAAAGATAAAAATAAATAGTCAAAAACTCAAGAAATTACAGTATTAAAAGCGTGGTGTGTGGTGTGATTTCGAGCCGCGGAGTGCGTGTGACGTGCACCGGTGCAATTCTCAATTTGCCATTTTTCGCACTCGAGGCATTCAATTGATACATTTCGTCACCATTTCGTATTTCAACCGATATGTGCAAAAATTGGCAAATTGAGAATTGCACCGGTGCACGCCACACGCACTCCGCGGCTCGAAATCACACCACACACCACGATTTTGATACTGTACGTTCTTGAGTTTTTGACTATTTCTTTTTATCTGTGTCTTAAAGACCATCACTTGAAACGCTCAAATTCCAAAAATTGTGCAATTTCATCAACTCTGACGGAAATGGGAGCCATTAATGTGTTTTATGATAAAATATGATAAAATATCGTCTGTGGAACGTTTTATTCCCAGTTGACGTTATAATTCGGATTGCCAGTATTGATACTTCATTTATTCCCTCCAAGACAAAATCAGAATGTTTTGGCAGGGAATTCGTAAGTTTCGTGCGACGGCATTGATACAATCCCCAGTGAAATATTTATCCAAGTTAAGCTGAAATTGCGTTGAAATTGCGTTATTAGTAGGAAATATCCCCTTTCTGGAGTGACAATAGATCACATTCCAATTTACAGGCTGTAAATATTGTGTCGCATTGCGAAATTTGTCAATTTTTCATAGCAAATATCGTGAGAGGCTACGTGAATCAATCTATCGATTTTGACCGAATCTGAAGAACCGCTTATTTGACTTCCCATGGGTTGACAAACAAAAGGTTCGACATTAGCCGTGGCACTAAAGGTGAGTATTCCGAGTAGGAGTGTCAGGCGAATGTGTCCATTATGTTTCGTGGAAATGCATCTGGAAGAACTCAATATCTAAACCGTGAGCAAATGAATCTCTTTCGCTTTTATCATTGCTAGTCGGGTTTGATTCGAAGCAGGTTGCACAAATGTATAGAAAATTTAGTTTGAATATATAAGTTCATCGCATTATGAATAATTCAATTCTGGGATGATTAAACATTCCCAGTATTCCGTTCAATTGAATTTATTAGAACGTTCATATACGAACAGAAAATTAAACACAATTTCCGCGAACGGGCATAAATGGGAGATCTGCCTACGTTCAAAACCGACGAAGACAACTGAACAAGAGTTTGGAGCATCAAAACTATTAAAAGAACGATTGAGAAAACTTCAGTGGAATAATTTTACTTAACTAGGCTTACTATTCGAAATAACGGACAAGGGTACATAGTAAAGCAGAAAACAACACATGTAACAGAAGGAAGGTAAGTGAAAATAGGGTAGCAAACATTATTGGAGATAGCAAAGGTTAATGCACAGACCGGGAATCGAACCCGGGGCTTCCGCTTACCGGGCAGGAGTTCTACCACTGAACTACCTGTGCACCTGAGCTATCTCTTTCCTGGGTGAATGATTTGGAGTCATATTGATCCTTCAAAAAACAATAGGGTAGCAAAAATTGATGAAAGTATACACAGAAACAACGATGCCATTCTGGTGATGATAACAAGAAGATGGCAGACCGGGGAAGACCGACGAGAAATTGAGGCTGTTCAGGCCTTCGACAGCAACTTCAGATGGAGTTCATTGATGAGAAGCTTCGTCGTATCTGAGACTAGCACATAGTCACGCTGATTCTGAAAATGTATACATTCCTTTCTTCTCGCTAGAAATGTGTATTGATAGACAGAAAGAAGAAAAATGACCTTGAGTGATGTGATATCCGACACTTTCGTGAGCTTCTGCAGAATTGCATGCTGAATGCAAAGCATTACTGAAATTCAGAATGGGCTAGAACACATTTTTCTATGCGGGCTGCCTAGTGGTTACGGTAGGACGAGTCAGTTGTACGCGTAGTTTGTGATATCAACCTTTTCGAACGGTTGCGAATAAACAAAACCGAATTGCAACATGTTTTTTCTTCAATTTTGCTGCTAGTATTTTTTCTAGTGTCACTTTAGCTTGGCTTGACTAATACACTCTTGTCAATTCTCAACTACGACAGATTTTCTCAATTTCTACCTGTGCCTCGAAGAGATTGAATTCGTCTGCGAGACGAAGACGAATCGCGAGGGTGAAGTCAGGGATGCCGTAACACGTGCACAGGAAGTGTTCAACGCGCCCGAGTACTGACTGAAATTATCACTTTAAATAGGACTGTTCGTATGCGTTCAACAATCGAACAAAGTACACCAACACTAGGAAGGCTTTTCAAGAAAAGACTCTCCTCATATCGCGTGCTCTCTCGCCGCTCTGGCCGATGTCCGGGTTCGTGAAAAGAAGAGACCCTTCCTTGCCAAGACATTCCTAAACAACATGCATGTACAGTACCTTTATTTGAAACCTGTCAGCGAGGTTGAGCAGAGAACGACAGTTCGTGGCTGAAAATTGGAGTTGATATTTACAGTTTGCTCTGTGATATTGCGGTTTTGGCAGCATTATGCAAAACCAAATAATTAATTCAAAGTTTCATACACAATTTTTCTAAATAGAAATGTAGAGATATTTTAGTTAACTGACTTTTAAAAGAAAATACAATGATTAGGACACTTACGATTCACAGGCATGTCGGCATCATGGAGTACGTTGAGAAGGCCGAGGAACTCCTGCAAGTCATAAACTTAATAATTCTATTTCAACTGAAGTAATCGACTGTTACTATCTGTCTTATCTCGGCCTCTCCGCTCTCTAAGACGGTTATTCGAGAGAAGAGCCCTCACCGAATCACACTGTCCGGGTTAATTACCTGGTAGGTAATTAATAAAACCATTTTGAGCTGTTTTTGACCTGCCATCGAAAAAGCATTTTACAACGAATACAGTAACGAGATAAATCTTGCCGTAGAATCTAAATCATGCACCTCATGCACATATCAAAATTATTGAAGAAGTAGCGCAAAAACTGACGATATATTCGACTTCCGGCAAATCGATTTCTTCTTGTTCAGCCTCTCGGAAGCCACGATAGAAGAGAGCTTCGAAGACCGGAGACGATTGAGCAAGGAACTGAAATTATTATCTGATTCTTCCTCAACCATGAATCCTTCTTCACTGAGCCCTCGCCGTCTCTCGGTCCCTCGGATCACATATTTGATTTTGGTTGTTACGTGTTATCTAATCGGCACAGTACCGTAATACCCCTACCGTTTACTGACCAGTGGGTTTTTTAGTCCGCAACTAGTCCTCGTCGTCATTTGTTTCTGATGGCTTAATATTCTCACGATATCGCCACCCGATACAGTTTTTCAACTCATTACTGTTACAGCCAGTAATTTTGGTAACGATCCAGTAATATATTACTCCATTGCTAATTTCACATGTGAAACTAACCGGCTTGGAGATGTGCAACTTCTTGCCATCGACGACGAGGATTCCATCAGTGAGGGGACTAGGGGCTGAGAATGTCCTCGGGATCGGCTGAGGTCTGAGTAGGGAATGATCGGAGATCAAATGGAAACCAGTTGATGCCAAACTCATGAGTCTAGGGTCCGTATTCAAAAGTTTTGAGCAAATAGAGAGGAGTATTGGGATACCTCTCATTATCTCAGTTTCTACGAAAGCCCCTTCCTTCCACGCTCTCCGTAACACGATTTTCCAATGGACTCCACTAACTGGAGAAGGTGGGTTGCAACCCGAGAAATGAGGTGCTTGGAACCTTACTTCAGTCCATGTACCTTGAGGACCTCGATATCGGCCTCGATTATCACTTTGTCTTCGAAGATGAAGCCCTGAAGTACTAATTGTATAAATTTCAGGAGTAGACAGAAACGAAAACCAAAACGCCACTCCTGAGGCGCCTGAGGCGTCTCCATTTTTTACCATGACCCCCTCCCTACACACGAGACCTCACAGACAACCGTCGCCTATGCGGTCTAGGACATGTTCAGAAATGGACCGCCTCCCAACTTGGACACCTATGGTTGTACCTGAGCTGGCGAAAGCATATCCGACTGTTTAATGAACGAGGCGTAGCCAGAATTGGTGAGACCGTGGGTGAAGCGATAGGAGAACTGTAAAGACATTTAACTATCTTCAACTTTTAAAATTCTAACCTTTTCCTTTTTATCCTTCGTCTCATCGCGTCTGTTGACCATACGGATATTACTGACAACGTCCGCGTACCTGTAAATACATTTCAGTTCTGAGGTTTTTGAACATTTGCTGGGAGCGTTTTTAAAGTTTCGTACACAAAAAAACTCTTCATTCTCTTCTAGATTTATTTCAAGTGCGCGGTGATTAACAGAGTATATTGCCACAGTACTCATATTTTGAACGCAAAATAATTTAGCTAATAGCCCGCAGGCAATGGAGAGCACAGAAAACACACACAGGCAACAGGAATACAAAAAAATCAAAATTGAGCACCCTTGCTATCTGAGATTTCTGTCAAGTGTCAGGAGTTTCGTTTTCGTATTCAATTAATTTGTTTTTGCTCTCGCGTGCCTTCTTCTGAGCGTTTACACTGACACTGATCTAATAAGCTCATATCCTCTCACTCGTCGCTTTCTATGACAAATCGATTTTTGGAAACACCCGTAGCTATAAGGGGATGGCCTCTCATTTCATACTGATTCACACACTACTCGCTAGCAATTTCAGCACCACAAATTGTCAATGACGTGAGGCAAGATACCCACGGGCACTTGAGAGGACGCTCACTCACGTGCATGGCACACGTGGACTACGCCACTGGTCAGATTCAAATTACGGACCGCCTGTCCCTTCTATTGTAACCCCTTTTCTATCGATGATTATCGTATTGTATCACTGTGCGAGAGAGTCTACTTCATAAACCTATTAGATTTCTTGTCGCACGTGACCAGCATATTGATTATAGGCTTCATTCAATTTAGGAGAGAAACATTAATTGTAATGACAAACACTAACCAGACGTCGAGGGGATTGGTGTCCTTGCAGTAGACATACACAGAGAACCACGTCTCGTTCGATGTTCGATCCGATCTCTCCGTTCTCACGCGAAGGTACCTGTAAAGAATTGTCATAGCCACGATAAAAGACGCATAAAACCACAAAGGTTAACATTGTCGAAGATGAATTTACTACTTTAACAATCATATATTGAAGAAAAAAAATTGTAAATAAATGCAATTATCGTACCACTTCACTCCCATGAGGGTGATAACGGGCGAATTCTTTCCTCCCTCCTCGATCGAAGATACATCGGTCACTTCCCATCGAATTGTCTGCTTGCTCACAGGCGCAGCTGCAACTTTATCGTTTCATTAAAATTTTCCCCCGAAAATTGCTAAAACAATCATCATTTCCGCAATTTACATAAGGTTTTGCTTGTTTTCGACACTGTTTATTGCTCACGTTCAAAGTCCAAATTATTGACGACAATTTATGAACAAATTAAAATAAATAAATATACTCACGAGCGGAGCGTTTGATGACTCCGTTGACTCCACTGTGCCCATTAATTCCATTGAGTCCATTGTCCTCTTCGTTGTTCACTTCATTATGTAGAGCCTCCACCGAAGTAGAAGCTCCTCTCTTATGTCCAACCATTTCGATGAGCCTGGAATCAACTATTTATCGTGATATCGAGGAAACAAAGAGATGAGCCGAAGGGGTGCGCATCCGTTGCCATGGTGATAGCGGTCGATGTAGAGAAAGTGAATTGAAACACACTCGCGAGATTATCATCTAGGGGATTTTTCACAACACAGCCAAGTTGAAAATCCCAAAAAAAATGAAATAAATACGTGGAAAACGGACTTAATGCGCGTCTTTTCAGTGCTCAGCGGATGCTTGACGATTACGCTCGTATTCGCAAAAGAATTCAGCCCCAAACACCCGCAATTAATAACGGACAGTACCCTGCGGAGACTAAACCTATGAAAATAGTGGAAAATACGTTTCATTTCAGAGAAATCTATAATAAATAGTTACTTGAACGTAAGAATGAAAATATGACCGTTTCCCTCTGACACCACACCACGAATCGAATCGGGAACTGACTTTTCTTTATTCCCGGCTTGCTGATTACTGTAGTTTTTGGCCTTTCGCGGGTATTTTAAACTTGAAAATGCGACAGTAATCACAATCATGCGGGAATCGATAAACGAAGACATCCTGAATATACATAGACGTTCAACTTTGTTGATATCATCGCCTCGAAAAGGTGAAGTACTCACCTAATTGTGTTATATTTTCATCACTCTCTCAATATGCTCAGAATCGCTAGCATATATCAACTGTGGAGTCCATTATCTCGTATTTTCTTCTATCCTTTCATTCAATTCCACTTTCTTCCCTCCCTCTCCTCTCTCCCTCCCTTAATGACCTCAGTAAGGGGTAGCGTATGGGTAGTATCTCTCTCTCCATCGATCTAGACCCCTTTCCCTACGTTCTCTCGGCCCCGCTAGGCCGCCTCTCCTCTTCCCTCCTTCTCCCTTCTGTTTTCGAGTACGCGAGTAATCTTCGTTCCGCCTTTACTCTCTTTAATTTAGTAGAGCCGGCGAGAGAAAGGGAGGTGGTTTTCTCTTCTCTTCTCCATTCTTCCTTCACATCTACTGAGTGTCTTTCCTTCTCTTCTTCTATCGTCACTCATAATGAACCAAGACCAGCACAAGGTTCTGATGGTCAATGAGCTATTCGAGCAGGTTCTCGATTACACGCCACTCAACAGTCAACTCAACCTCCGAGCGGTCAGTGTTTTTCGTCCTTTTTCCTTGTTTTGACGCGCGGTCAAACCGATCAACGCGCGTCTTTCTTATCAATCGCTCCTCTGACCACTCTTTCTTATCTCAAAGCACTTCTTCCATTGATATCAGCTCACAAACCACCCGTTTTTTTATTATTTTTACAGTTAAAATGCACAATTTTATGTGTTTCAGAGCTGTAAACGTCTCCATGACCGCGTTACGGAGAGAATCGTGGAGCTTCAGGCGCCTGATGAATGTGTGATCAGGAAACTTACTCTCTCGAGGGTGAGTTCTCTCTAGACTTTCAATCGTAACGAAACAATTAGTCGTTTAATAGGGAAATGAACCGCCTTCTTTACGAGAGACTGTGAGGAATGATGAGATCGATGGGTGATTTCCATAATAAACGACTAATTTCGCTACGATCGAAAGTTCAGTTCCGAATACTTAAGTTTAGTATAGTTCTCTCTCTTTCCCATTGCCACGGGAGACGACGCCGCTCCTTTTTTAGTGGCCCGCTCGATATCCGATCGAGTCGACCTCTATGGCAACAGAAGCTCTCGTTCGCTATTCTTGCTCTTCTCTATTATCACCTAGGAGAAGGGATGAATAACAGTCCACCTAAATGTCGATTCCATTAATAACCATCATGAACTTTACCTACATGTTCGGTTGACTTTGCCTTGTGGTCATTATGAGATATGGGAAATACGGTTACAAGTAGGGTGAAATCGATGCAATCATTGCTGTTCAGCTGAAGAATCTTCTTCACATTGGGGTGGATGTCGATCAAGTCGCTACTGCTCAGCATTTTATCGAGTTGGGACAGCAAGCACAGAAGACCTGGAAGCGGAAGAACCCAAAGGACGTCAGTATTTTCTAGAATTACGTTAGATATTGCCTATAATCTCAATTCACTCAAGCGTGAGGTCTCTTTCACAAAACGCGTAGTCATGGCGATTGCAGTATATCGAATAACGCTTCGATACCGTACCCTTCAGATGCGATGCTGGTTCACGTTCCCTGTCGAAGGACGCCGGGACTTCTCCTTCTTCAGAGACGCGAAGATCGACCATTTCATGATTGAGAAGGTAATGATAAGTAAGACATGATATTCTCCGGTTAACATCGGCTGCACAAGAAGTGTTGGCGATAAAATAGCCAACGATGAACTCCAATAACGCAAAATTCGCAGAGAATCCCTCTTCACATGGAGAAGGAGAATATCACCTGGCTGAAGACTCTTCTGATGGGATCGTGCATCGACAAGGTCTCCCTCGTACTGGACGCCCGCACAATTCCCCAGATGTAAGTGATAGTAATATTTGTTCAATTTACTTTCAAGATTCCGGTATATTTTGCACCAGGCTTTAGCTATTGGGTTCACCCGGTTCAGTCTAAATCTATCCCACTGAAATTCGTCTTGTGGCCCAGCTGTCAGCCATTTTCGTCGATTTCGAAATGGGGCGGAAGTAGTTTCACCTGTCAGTTCCGAAGTCAATTCAGCCATCACTTTCATGAAAAAAGCGCTGTAATTCAAAGGACAAGGGAGCAATTATCGAGAGAGGCCGAGTTAGTCAGTCCATTCACCCTTGAATGAAGAGGGGTCATCGCATAAGTCAATCATTGCTGACAGGGAAGGGCATTCACCTCATGGAGAATGTACGGTGACTCGTCACTGGAGTGTAGTTAGGAGGGGGTTGGGATCTGAGCAAATTTTTACAGTCTCTCATTTCGCAATTCTCTCTGATTGTGATCGGCGAGAGAGCATTATGGATTAAGAGACCGCAAAATTTTAGCCCGGTCCAGGATCGGACAATTTCCTGATTTCCGACCGAACTTTCAGGCCAAAGATTCCGGAGCTGCTCAAGATCGTCCACTGTACTCACGTCGAGTTCATCATCCAATCGATCCATGGCAGTGGCAAACGCAATTTCTCCGTTCAGATCCGTTAGTTTGTTTTCCACGCCGTCTTTCTCGAATCGGCTTATCCCAGTCAGTCAGAGCAACTGAGAGAGTGTGCAGAAAGGAGAGAGACATTTTTTATTTCCCGCAGCTCCTGTCTAGCCCCCAATTACCAGACTTCTCGTTATCACCGTCAAATGTAATTGAGGGCTTGGACAGTTCGTTTTCCTATGAAAATGCAATCAGTTCATACTGTATCAACGCTTGCCGTATAGCCAGAACAAACGTATTTTTATCCAACTTTTTTACGTCTTTTCTCCACATCTCATTAAAAGAGGCAGATCTCACTTAACTCGTCCTTTCCCCTCATTACTTTGACCGAGTAATGGTCTGACTCTCTCGTTTCTTCGCTCTATCTCTCTTTCTCTGACAGCCTGCCGGCTATGTGAAATGGATATACGAGATCGTTGCTGCTCTCAATGTCTCTCCTCTCCCGTTTCCCTTTCTTATAATAGGAACCGACTGCCCTATTCAGATATTCTTTCGAATGAGCAACGATCCGTATAGCGTATTCAAGTGAAAATAATGAGAAACGTACACGGAAGAGTGTCAACTTACCTAGTCAAGAATAGATGTGAGGAGGGGGAGTTGGTGAATGAAAAGTATGGTAGTGAGAAGCCTACACGGAAGAGCGATTTATACCTCCTGAAATATGTGCAGCAGCACTTAAAATATCAAGTGTGGAAGAGAACGAGTGGGATGGGGCGAAGGGAAGTGACTAATGGAGGTGAATCAAGGCAAAAGCAATTTAGGATATAGAAGGAAACCTATCTCACCTCCCACTCTTCCCTCCGACTCCCTCGCTTCCTTAACCTCCCTCTCTTCCGAAGAGGGAGGATACTACAGGGAGAAGGGAGGAGAAGTGGAGTTGGAAAAGAGAGGAGAAGGAATGTTCAGGGAGTACGGTACGGTAGACGCCTTTCCCAACATAGGGACTGCATGGAAACATTACAGAACATGCATTACTTTCCAGTGTCAATATCCATATGATTACAGGCCGTCTCGTGACGAAACTGAAGGAAGCAGGGATCGAGCACGTATCGATCACTGCTGATCGAACTTACGGAGATCATGCAATCTCTAGAAAAGAGCAAGTTAGTCGCCTTCTTTCCCGATTATCCTCACAAATTTTAACTATCGCGAGATTAGTATTCATTCCACATGTAGTTGACCTTAGACGAACTGAGAGAGGAGGCAGAAAGAGACTGGGAGGAGGC
Organism: Pristionchus pacificus; assembly: GCA_000180635.4. Lineage (NCBI taxonomy): Eukaryota > Metazoa > Nematoda > Chromadorea > Rhabditida > Neodiplogasteridae > Pristionchus > Pristionchus pacificus. Next base: position 5,643,859 of record CM026580.1, read on the forward strand.
TGGTGATCTACCTGGCCTCTTCCCCCATTCCTTACCCTATCCGCTTCCTTCCTCCTTCCGCACTCCCAGACAGCTCGGTAGCACATTGACCATGCTGAGCATTTGAAACACACAATAATCATAGCATATTTCAAAAATACGAATATCATTAACACATATATTTTCCAGTCGGTCGACTACGATGTCATCCTCGCACTCGTCAAGGGAGATATTCTCAACGTGACATTCGACTGCGCCTTCGATGGAATGCTGAATGAGAGGACACAGAGCTATGAAAAGTTCAAGGCGGTATGTATATTTATCATTCAATTAAATAGAAGTACAGCCACAGCACCGACGAAAAATTGGTGCAAATGCACAGAAAAAGTGTGACAATCACATCATGACTCTAACAATGGTTCACTTTACCGTCGATGATTGTGAGAGTTGCATTCCGAGAATTCGGATATGGCTAGTGAAACATATTCCAATTGTAGAAACTGGCGAAGACTTCGAAAGACGTGCGAATTGCCTTCAGAGGAGATCGTCATATCGATCACTCGTGGAGTGGACAGAGATTCCGTCGATCGCCCGATCATCCCGAATATGGAGTAGATCGTAAGTGACCAATACCTTTAGTTCAATTTGAAATGTTCTATCATCTGGAAATGAACTCACCGTAGGAAATACACTGCTTCATTGCCATACAAGTCATCTAGGAATTGTGATCAGTATAAGAATGTATAAATTGTACTATCGCTGATGACGTGAAAGACTAAACGCATCATCCTTTCAGTGGTCGATATCGTTGATTCGAGGAGGCCAGAACAAGAGTTGGTCTTCAAGAAGATTACTCAGTAGATTGATGGTCGTCGGTTCCTTTCATTGACATTCCACCTTTAAGATTACCCTGTTCCCAATAGATCTCTAATCCAGTCATTGTTAATGGTCATAATAAGTGTTTTAGTGTTTGCCACCTTTCCGTACCCTTCTCTGGTCACCCCAGTCCAATCATTCCACTCTTCCCATTTCTCGTATACGTCTGCATATTGCGCTGGTTAGACAGGTGCAGTGCTCAGTTGAGAGTCTTGTTTCAATTGTGTAGTTGTTACCCCCAGGCCACTTTCCGATGCAAAAGTGCAATCTTGTCAGCAACCCTTTAGTACAATCCCGTATCTGGTATAGCATTAGACAGTAATCAGACATAGGGTAGAGTAAATGAGAGTATCATCTGTGTCAAGTATCACGTAAATCCGATGTAGGACACGCATTGTGAGAACTATCGTCGTCCATGTGAAATGTCCCTTCTGAGATCCGGTCTTCTACCTATTCTCCCTGTGTAATAATTAATATTGAAGAATTGTCATTCCGAGATGGAGAATGCATTAAAAATAACTGAGGAGCAACGCAAGACTCCCTTTTGGGACATGAGTGAACAGAATAAAACTTATCAATATGAGATAAGAGGGAAGATATCATAACGAAGAAGGAACGTTTAAGACAGAGGTAAAGATCAATTCTCCAGTATTCACTAGGGAAAGTATTGCAAAGTGAAAGCAGAGATTGAATGAGCAATTGTAGATCGGTATTTAGGAAGGGACACTTTAGATTCCATTCCTTCCTTTCCTCTCTGATCAACAGAAGGAACGATATTTCACGTTGTAGAAGTTACAGAAACGCGAGAGAGATGAGAGTGCTGGCCATTTATGCACGCAAGGGAGTCGAAAATTATTGCCATTTTGATCTCCCTATGCCATCATTCTCTTCTTTTAATTCTTTCTCCATTCGAAGACTCGCTTTGAAGCTATTATTCATCATAAGAATCGAACCGTATGACATCAGCGTTACGATCCAAAAATTAATGCACGCAGTTACTCTTATCTCCTTATGTTCAGTCTGGAAGTCAAAACGATATCGGTTTGTAACGAGATAGATCAGCTTCTCTATGGGTGTCAGGAAGTCCATTGAATCTCTCTCTTCTCACTCCAATTCGTACGTAGATTCGACGTGCCAGGCACGGTGCTACTTTGCTTCTCAGACGAGAGAACGAGAGAATTGAAGAGACGCCCTCTGATTCTCCCTTATCTCCTTTTATTACTTCAGCCCCAAGTGAAGACACGAGAGATAAGAGAAAATTACGAGAGCGTAGACAGTGTCAGGATACTCTGACACTCTCACTAATCCACGCACTATTTCACGAATCAGACGGTGAATGATTATGAGAAATGAAGAGAAAGAGAGAATTCAGACGTTAAGAGGATGAATGCTCCCGTTCCGGAATAGCTCCAGAATGTCCACCAGAGCCAAGTGGAAGAGAAGAGCATCTGAAGTGATCGACTATAGTCGCTGACAAGAATTATTGCAAAAATATACTATAAAAAGATAAAAAATTTAGATCCCATATGCAACAATTCCCCTCTTCCTTTTCTCAAGTTCAATACAACTTGCTTCCAGAAGTTCAGTGTTAAAAAAGAACGATAATTGATTAGTGTTGCTGTGCAATATATCTGAATTTGTCTTCTTGTTGACGAACGCGAAGGCGATTCGAGGATCTTCACTACACAGATCTTTGATCAAGGATCGATATGCATTTTACAACGTTTATAATTGCTTTTCTTCGACTATCGAGCTTGGTCTTTCAACACTTTTTTAAAATTTACTTTGTTATTACACCCCATTGTTATTTTGATTTCATTTGCCAATTGAACGAAAAAGTGAATCCGAACGTGCCTTCAGTAACACGATATCTATTGCCATAAGCAATTTACTCGCTTCTCTTATAAGAAAAATCTGACTTTAATTATCCAAACTATACGCAAATATATATAAATATGTCAGTTCAGTTCTTCCGTCTTTCAGAAATAAAAAGTCTTTATAACGGATCTTTCAGTGTTGTATGACTGGTTTTTTATCTCTCCCTACTCAAATGCACCCGTGATCGAGACGGGGTCAGTAAGGTGGGCTCTCTGTTCAGTTTAATCCCTCCTTAGGTCAGAGTAAACGAGGGAACGAGTGGAATCAAGAAAGCCAACCCTCACCATACCCCCTTTTGTTATCTAATTCCTGGTTAGAGAGGTGCGAAGGATAATGACATACGAAGAGCGTCAAAAATAGTCAGAGCTCTCCTTTTTCACGTACTATTTCGTCAATTGAACAGTGAGAGAGTTTATTAAATAAAGAGATTGAGACATCACATGCTCTGTTAGTGATCGGATGCACGTTTCTTTCTAGAAATAGTATCAATTAATAAGTAAAGAAATATGAAAGGACCAACGTGACATTAGTCCACCTTCAAGAAGAAGTGCCGAAATAATAGAATCTAATCCATAACACATCCCTTGCTGCAAATTTACAAATACACTTCCTTCGAATAATAGGGTATCAGTATTTATTCGCATTTCTTCACTCGCATAAACGTGGTTTAGATGTATTCGTAATTATTAATTAAACAAAAATTACAATCACAAGAGACGCAAGAGATACTTGGGAGCTGCAAAGTAGACTTGGGAGCTGCAAAGTAGACTTGGGAGCTGCAAAGTAAAGACGGATGCGAATGGAAGAAGAGACAAATACGTCGCGCGCTCTTAGATATAAACAAATAGAAAGGCGCGCGATAAATGTAACAGAGACAGAGCGAACAACTACAATCTTACATACGATAATTCGACATGTTTTTTTCTTTTTATTATGACCTTCGTCGATAGAAACAGGTGAGGTTAGGACTACGGTGTTTTTCGAGGTAAGAATAATGATAGGTCGATTTAAATGTCAATGAAGAAAAAATCAAAACTCTGGGAAGAAAACAAGGGGTGAGGTTCTAATGCATAGAGGAGGAAATAGAGTGACATTGCTCTATTAAGAATATCCCAGATCGCCTAAAGCTCTTCAAAGAGCCTTCTATGGGTTACTAATATGGGCCAGACCTAGCTTCGCTATCAGGCAAGTGATGACGAGGCCACAAAATATATTGAGAGCGCAGAGTAAGAAGAGGGTGAATGAGCCGACTAATAAAATCGCAGCTATTCCCATGAAATCTCTATGATAATTATCCGGTATATTTTGTCTATAACGGGGCTAACAATAAGTGAACTTGTGAGCAGCGGGTGAGAGGTGGAAGGGGCGTAGAATAGCAGGATTACGAAGACAATTTATGGCGGAGTCGTGTAGCGCTCGAAGCTCGGAAGCATCAACCTGAAAGCAATCGTTTCATGCTGGATAAACAAGAACTTTACACTTTTATCAGGAAGAACCAGTAGGAATCAAATGGCAATTAGTTTTTAGAGTTCCTCACCTGATTGCTTCTTCGAGGAAGAGGAGGCAGTGATTTGGACCGCGAGAGTGGGCGAATATACTCTTCATAAGAGTTATACTCTCGAGGCCTCACGCCAAGGGCCATATCTTGATGAGGCCGACCTCTAGGATGATGAGTTTTGCCACCAGGAAGTGAGGGAAAGCGGACATCAATAGGCTGATGGGAAGGATGGTTCTCTACTCTGAGAGGACGATGATTCTCACTCTGAACGATCTCAGGCAGAAGTGCTCGGCGTCTCATGGGCTGAGTGTTCGGAGCTTGAGGTATTGTCGCAACACGATGATTCATGGCGGGAAGGATAACTTTTTCCGTGGGAGTACTCAGGAATTGGCGCGCCTTGAATTGAGCATCAGATCGAGGCTTCAGCTTTTTAAAATGCTCTCGAAGTTGACGATCTCGAGGTGGCTCTTCCGATTTTGCCCTACCTCGAAACCAGTTGTTTGCGAGAGTGGGCATCCTAAGGGGCAGCAGAAGAAGGCAGAAAGGGGACTGGCGACGTCCCACAGGAAGATTATGGGAGGAGACTGGGGGTTGGAGCCTCGTGTTTAGAACACTGATGATGGAACTCCCCAGGACCCATTCTCTCTCATTCTTTCTGACCAATGAGACACGAAGTACTAAGCCGTAGTGGAAGTGGAAAAAAATATGCGGAAATCATAGGAATACGTCAAGCATTCCATTGTTCAATTTGAATGTGTGGAAACATTGCGCCGCCAAAACATGTAGTATTACTCACTTGTTATGAACTCTGAATGATATATAGCTGAATATTGCTAGAATTTGTTATTCGAAAAATCTGATAAAACGGCTAATGAGTTCAGAAAACCATATTAATGAGTTGGGATCAATCTCAACACGATAATCTCCACTGCATCAATGAGACATTGACTTGTGTTCTGCGGCGCTAGCCAACCGGAAGGCGAGAAATCACATTCAGATGTTTTCTCACTGGCAAATATCGAATGAGATGAATCACTGAGAGAAAAACTTCCTCAATATTGACTTTGGTTCCTCAGTGCTTCGCCGGATTACCAATTTTAGGTATGAGTTCATAGATCTTTGTAAAGTCCGGTGCTACATGATACTACAACGAGTTTGATAAATGAAGATAAATTTCGCTCCTTTGAGTCATCTTGATAGGTCCATCGAATTCTCTTCTCACTCCAAATCATACACAGATTTGCCGTGCCTGGCGCGGTGCTAGTCTCCTTCTGAGACGAGAGAACGAGTGATTTGAAGAGACGCCCTCTGATGTTCCCTTATCCCCTTTTATTACTTCAGTCCCAAGTGAAGACACGAGAAATAAGAGAAGATTGTGAGAGTGGAGAAACTGTAAGGATAATCAGATACACTCCTTAATCCACGCACTCTTTCGCCAATCAGAGAATGAGGGAGCATGAGAAAGGAAGAGAATGAGACGAGACACATGTTAAGCGGATGAACATCGTTCAGGAATAGCTCCAAAGAGAAGAAGGGCTCCAGAAATTGACTATAGTCGCTGACAAGAAGAATAGTCGAGGTATAAGAGATAACATAAACGTTCTAATCCTCGAATCCCATTGACTATATGTCCCCTTCTCTTAGACATCTTCGCTTCATCTGATAAAAAGGGAATCAATATTTATTCGACATGATTTAAAAATTATGATCACCAGCGCTGTTATAGAGTTGTGGTATTCTTCAAATGACTACGATTGAATTCGAGGTAAACAAAATTGTGAGAGGTCGAACAAATATCGAACACGAAACTTATGTGGATAACTAATGGATGGCAACTCGATTCGAGTCAATTAAGGGATAGTCAATTGAAGGATGAGAAAGTTAAGGAAAGCTTTTTAGTATTATGGATTATGAGTAGTAGAGAATACATAAGTGTGCAGGTAGACTACTTTCTCAAGGCGGAGATCTCGTCGCTGTAGATCTTCTCAGCGGCCTCTTTCTCCTTGCTCTGCTTTCGCATCTCCTTATTCTCGACTTCTCTCTATAAGCACACGCATTTTAGAAGTCAGATAATCATAACGTAGCTAAAAAACTTAGGTTTTCGTAGTATTTGCCAAATACGTAATATAATTGTAGAATATAGTAATTCAATTATGCTCACCTTCTTTTGGTTTTTCGAGAGAGGATCAATAGGAGGAAGATTGGATCCAGCCTTACGAGCTGCTGGCGGAACAGAGACGTTTCTTCCCAGAGGGCGCTTGCTGTTCTTCATTTCAACCCGCTTCGCATTTCTCACCACCCCCTCTGCTTCGCCGAAGAATGTAGACAGAGGGGTGGTTGCATGGAAAGGGTGATAGTTCCGGGGAACGGATTGGGAACGACTGGGGTTTCGAATGAGAGAGGACGACATTATGGAGCAATGGGACAGAAAGAAGACTGTCTCCTTGTTGGAAGGAATGAGAGAGACCTGAGGTTCAGAGAACAACTCTTGAATTTCTCTGCGGATCTCTTTAATCCCCATGCTCTCTCATGCAATGTGCACCCCGGAAGGCGGGGCTTGGAAGAAAGTCATAGACATTTTTCTCCCAGATATAAAATCTCGAAACATTACACGAAAACAAGCATTATCAGTCATTGTTATGAGTGTAGTGTCTTGATTTTTTTGTTGAATACATCATATATACAGCCCATGGAGATCAAATCTGACAGCTATAACAAAAATACGCCCAAATTCTGTGGCAGTTGAAATGAACAACATGTTACTGTGTCATACTTATGCTCATAAAATACATTCAAGAAATGGAAAAATGAAAATTGCAGCATGTTTCGAACTCGCGAGCCTTATCGCAATTCTCGAATGCACATTAAAAAATTATCCCTCAATTTCTTCAAATTAAATCATAATGGATCGAGAAGTGATAAAGTGATAAAATGGAGGATCGAAAAATGTGAAAAATGCTTGTATTTCTTCAGTTCCCTTTGTAAAATCTCTGATTGAGAGACTCTGAGGAGAATTAGAAATTGATCGCCTAGGGTTCTCCGAAATATGCCGATTACTACAAGAGATAAACTTAAATTTGATTTTTTTCAGTAATGTTACATTCTCAAACATAAAAATGCGTGTTAGGCTGGAAATAAATACTCTCTTGCTCGGGATTAGTTCTCGAACGATTTTTTATGAAGGAAGTGAAATATCGTACCCACTTTTAGATGAATATGATTAGACTTTGTCAATGAGCCTTTGCGAAAAAAGATCTTTTATGTAAAAAGGTTAATCCGTATAGAATGAGGACTAATCAGTGCATCTCGGTTGGCACGATTAAGAGGATTAAAGGTGATGCCTAGCCGTAATCCGAATTTTCGCTCCTTTTTGAGCACATTGCAATATGTCTACAATTAATTACACCTACTTAAAGATATAAAATATGAAAAAAATGACTGAATGAAGATTAAAAAAATACTACGAAAGAGCATTGAATATGTTATGCGCATTATCATTACATGTGTCTCCTACAAACAATCACGTTGTCTTCAGCATCACGTCGAGTCTTCTCTGAAAATTAAAAAAAATGCGCATTTCATATGAAACTATTGCATGAATGTTAAATTAACTACTCTCAATCTGAAAAATTTACTAGGAGTCTTAGGTTATGAAGACCTCTTCGTCCTCTCCCTGGCTTTGCATGTTCCACTCCTAATATTAGCTAACCTTTAAAAAAAAATTGTATCGCTGAGCTCATTTCGTATTTAATTTCCCGTTTATCTCGATCGGTTGTGCGGTTAACTTACATGTAATTGTTAAATTTGAAAAAATGGTGTAGTGATATACGGCCCGCTTGTGATTCTCACGCTGGCAGCCGGCCATGACACAGCCCTCCATCAAGGTCAAGCTGTCACAGCCATCTAGGTGTCTGAAAGTGGAATTTGTAGTAACTAGATCACAAATTGTTTTTACAGTTTGAAAAATGTGATTTTTGTGCAGTCTTCAAATATTGATTTAGTTAAACGTACAAAATAGAAAATAAGATAAATAAGTGGCTAAGTAATCAATAATAACGTCATCTCGATCAGTTCAACTAAACAAGCATAAAATATGAGAGCGACAGCACGCGCCAAGTGAAATGCATACGACTGGCCCAGTTTTCCCCCTATCCTCTCTTAGACTCTTAAGCTCCGCCCATTTCTCTCGTCGTCTTCACTGTCTCACTTTCGCACAGTCTTTAAACTACGCAACTTCGACTCTAATCATCTCCGATCTCCTCCAATTCACTACTATCTCCTCTATCCTCTTACCTCAGGGAACTGAGGAATAAAAACGAGACGATACGACCGCACCAGCGACTAACAAATGTGTCGACTGAGAATTTAAGCTCCGCCCTCTTTTCTCTAACCGACTATGCTCTCCTAAACCTCCCGCATCCTCAGATATCCTCGTGCCTATGAATCAATGTGAGAGGATATTCCGATCCAACAGCACGAGTGATAATTAATTTTAATATTGAACAAATAGGCTCCGCCCAATTTTTCTCTACTCGTCGTATCTACGGGAGAGGATATTGACAACCCTTCGATCCGCAAGACTGAACATACACGCTTCCATTCGTATGGTATATTTATTTTTATTTTTATTCTCATTTAAGTACAATGTTTATGAGGCAACCAAGGAAAGAATCTAAACTGCAAGCCATCGAAACTTTAGTATGACCGAAAGACAGATTACAGCACTCGGTCATTCCTCAGTAATTACTCCCCATTTGGGAATTAAATTTCTGTGAAAGAGTTTGGAGGTGTGAAACAGTCGCAATGTGGTATAGAATTTATCATGATTGATGGTAGTTCTTGCTTGATGGTAGTGCTTCAGCATTCGCTGTCACACATAAGATTGGTCTGCCAGTCGACCTTCTTGATTCAGCAAATCCACAGTTGAGCGTTAGGAATACCATCGGAGGGAATGCATCCAACGTAAGTGGGATTGGCTTTGCAATTGGCAATGCACTTCTGAAAGCAAATCCTGTTGAACTTGAGAAAGCTGAAAGTATTTTAATTATCATTCTACGAACCTTAAACTCAGACTCACTTCTCATTGCGATAGCAGTAGGGAGTGAGTCCAAGGATGGTTCCCTGACAGAAATCACTCGAAAGGAGTGAGAGAGTAGGCAGTGAAGGCACAAACAATGAGAACAAACAGAGTGAACTGATTGTTTAGATAGCTAGAACTAAACTTACCATGGTAATTTGTGAATTGAAATCGTCTCATCGTGTCTTGCTGTGATCACAACAAACTTCCTCGAGTCTCCTACTGCGAGTTTTAGTAAATTTCAGCGCGATGTTACATGTGTAGGAAGTGGATGTTTGTGAAATATGAATTAAACTGTAAAAATGGTAGATCTATTGACCGAAGAAATTCGACAGTATCGATTCGACACTTTTCGCTATTGGTTATTCAGTATTTTCAAGGTGTCTGATCAGGTGCTCATTTCTCAAACATTCGCTTCCTGCACATGTTACATCAGGGACGGTTTGCTTTGAAATTTAATAAAACTTCGGGATACTCGAAGAATCGAATAAGTTTCAATCCATTGTGGGGGTGCTGTAAAGACCCCACGTCGAGTAATATGTGCACTAACAATACGTGTTTACGCAGAGAGGTGTACTCATGTGATCACTAGATCTTTGACCTTTAATATAGGCATTTTCCAACGTTTGTTGTATCGTTCTTCAATCACTCGAGCTTCACCTTTTAACATTCTTTTTTGTGTTTCCCGTGTTTTGCTGCAAATTATTCTATTCCGATTTCGTTTGTGCTTTGAGCAAAAAAGTGAGTCTGGTTGTGCCCATATGAACATTTTAGTCGATTCTTCATTTCCATTTCCATGAACATTTCAGATAATTCATCTAAAAATGTGTCCATATATTCTAATCAGTCTTTCTGTCCTTCATAGACAAAGTTCAGAGAGCTCCATCCAGTTCAATGGCTTTATTACGGATCTTTCAGCGGTGTATGACTCGTTGTTCGATCTCTGCATACTCAAATGCACCCGTGATAGGCACGGAGTCACTCCACTGATCTCTTTGTTCGACCTATTCCCTCGTTCCGTCAGAGTTAACGATAGAACGAGTGAAATGAAGAGAGCCACCTCTCATCTTACCCTCTTTTGTTATCTCATTCCTGGGTAGACACATACGGAGGATAATAGAATAAGAAAAGCGTCAGAAACAATCAGAGCTCTCATTATTTCTCGTGCTATCTCGTCAACCGAACCGCGAGAGAGTGTGAGAAATATGAGATTGATACATCATAAGCGCCGTCAGTGATCGGTTGCACGTTTCTTTATAGAAATAGTATCAGAATGTCCATCTAAGAGAAGTGGAAGGACCAATGGAACTACAGTAATCGACAGACGAGATAGATCTTTGAATCTCATATACACCATTTAACATTCGTCGTGTAAACAACTTATGAAGAAGGAATTTATATTTATTCGACATGTTTTTCCGATTAAGATCACCAGCGATGCAAAATATAGAGGTTTGGTACCATTCGAGAGGCGACGATAGAATTCGAGGTAATCATAATGGTAAGAGGTCCAATGAAATATGAAAGAGGAAGAATCAACAGAGATCAACTACTAACTCAGATCAAGGATCTAATTAGTGAGAAATTGAACAAATTCTGCATGCAGGGAAATAATAATTGAATAGGGTGGTCTTCACTCTGTGGCAATATCCTGGACTTGTGGAGATTTCAGCGACTCACAAACTTTGAAAAATTCTACAAGATTATTCTTCTTTGCGATTTTGCGGGAATAGACTATGATTTATTTTACATAGACTAGCCAATGGCTCGAGGCACAGTACCATAGTATATCCGTGCCTCGAAATCGCATCCTTGCGTGTTGCGCGAAAGAATATTTCCATTCCATAATCCATATTCTTCTCCCTCCAACCCTTCGAGTGAATCGAGGAGTTACTCGAGTCACTCTAGGGGAAGAGGAGGATGGTAAGAGGCCGCTAGTAAATCGAAATCGATTTTGCAACCCAATATTTTGTTCTGTTTTTGCGCTTTTGCATTTCAACATTCCTGTACATGGAATCACGGTATCAAGACATAAAGTCGAACTTGTTTCAAGTAGCCAAAATTTGTACGAGAAATATCATCGCAGCCACATCAGCAGAGTTCCGGATATTACCACAAAGCGGAAAATAGGATTCCTAATGTGCAATTCGAAGTAGATGTAGAGCTTGACCCAGATCCCGAATGTCTATATGGTGATTAAGATGCGGTTCAGGTCGTTCCGGCCAGCTGCATCCATCTGCAAAAATAAGATATTTCCCATAAATAAAAAAGCAGTTCACATCTATCTTATAAATATCGGCACTTCTTCGATTTTGTCCAAGCCATTTCTCGCTTTCTCAATACCATTCCCATTCCCCACTCCATGGACAATCGGAGTGGTTGTTTTCGAAGAAGTTCCTTAATATCAATGAATGCTCACCCGATTACGGCCACATAGAGAACAGGCAGTGATTTCGACAGGCGTCTGTGCACCACCAGTCGCTCGTTCTCTCCACGACCTCCAATCCTACGGGAGGGATCCCCACGAGCGAAACGTCTGCCATTGCGAGGTCTTGGGTGATTAGTGCGGCCGCGAGTGAGCGCGAATAGTCGGGAATTCTCACGATGCAATTCTTCGTTGCACTCCTGCTGACTGGCTGGAGTAGTCGTGTTAGTGAGATGGCGATGGTGTTGAGCGGGAGAGAACATTCTGCTTGTCTCATGGTTGCGCTCCTGCTGATGAGCTCGGGTCGTCGTATTGGTGAGGAAACGAGCGAGAGAGAACCTTCGGGGTGCCTCACGCTGAGGTTCACCGAGATTGAGGTTCTGTTGGCGAACTGGCTGGTGAGATGGGTTAAAGAGCGGAGCCGTCGTATTGGAATTCTGCGTATGCAAGGAAGGTAGGGATTTCGATTTCATTCTCACCTCCTGATTCAGCAGAAGCTCCCGCAACTTGAAACTCATTGCAGGAATAGTAGCATCGGCGTCCCATTTGAAGGTGTTGAAATTGTTGGGTAGACTGGTCATCCTTGGCGATAGAAGAAGGAAAGAAGAGGAGAAACTGAAGACGTGTCCCAGGAAGGTAAGGCTGGGGGTTAGAGACTCTTGGTCACTCTTGGGTGGAGTCAACTCTCTCCTCGTTCTCTGTCGCCCTTTCTGACCAATGAAAGAAGGTGCTAAACCGTACCGAAAGATAATCGAGTTGTGCGGAAATCATGGAAAGACGTCAACCCTTCCATTGTTCAATTTGAATATATGGAAACATCCAAAACAAGCAATATTACTCACTTGTTATGTAACCCGAGTGGTGTATAGCTTGATTTTATTGTTTGCAACATCAGAGACTGTTGGGTTCACAGGCTGAGTGAAAAACTCACCGGCGTCCGGAACTATTATTCAACATTGTGAAAGTTCTGCGTGCCTAATAAAAACAAACAATATTAATAATAGCAAATTAAATGGAAAAAATACAAGACCGATTCATATTTTATCCGAAAAGTACACTAAAACACGAATACAAGTGTAGCATTTACTGTCTTTTTCGCTCCTTCAGAAAGTGCTTGATGATTCTCTTATAGCCAGGCTTCAGTTTCCTAAAAAAAACTTCATCTTTTACATATATGAGTTTCATCTTTCAAAACTGAAAACGAACTTGAGCATTTCAGTCGTTTGATGGAGAGCGAGATCTCCATAGTAGGCATGCAGATTCTTTTGATTGAAACTGCAAGAAGGAGATTAGCACTAGTGATTACAATGCATTTACTTACAAGTAGCAGGATTCTTCCAGACATATTTGATCTTCTACTCGATTCTTGATTACATTATCTCCCTTCAGAGCAGTGAGACGTCTGCGTCCGTACTTGAACTCTTCCAGATACACCTAGTAATGATGATAATGAGAAAATGATACGGATAAATTCAAAGTAACCTCGCTGTCGATTCTGAGATCCTCAAAGTCGTCAGGCTTCGTTTTTTCTCGTTTCAGCCGGTCAGCAATAGTAGCGGCAACCCCATCAGTGAGGTGTGGCTTGAAGTATTGATCGTCGATTACAACGCTACCCGCGTGGTCACTGAAATGTAATAATGGTTGTTTGCATTCAAGAGTCTCTTGTACTCAGAACGCCTTAGAGGACGATGTGAGGAAAGGGTGTCTATTACATATGCTCGCCCGAACATCTCCGCAAACGCACTCAATTCGAGAGCTGACTGACCACTTCACATTCAGTCAAGAAAGCAAGTTTTCGAATCTCGTCTATATAATTTCTCGTCATCCACTATTTCTCTATTCCAGTCTTCACATGAGTTTTTGTCTTTCAAAAACTTTCTCCTAGTTAAAAGTGTTCACCTGAGAAATCTGACTCTTGCTTGCGTGAAGTTGAATATGGGATCATCCTCGATTACCCCATCAAAGGGTTTGTTCTGAGCGGCTTCCATGTCCCTGAATTAGTCATTGAATGCATTTTTTAAAGATGAACTGGTTACTTTTCAATAACAAATATGAGATCCGGTTTGGAGTGTCTAATCACACGTCGCGCGAGTTTGGCATAATCGAATTGACTGTCGAGCGGATCCTTGTTGAGAAACATTCGAGCTGAGAGATTACTTGTTTTCGTTCCCCGAAAAGAAAATGACTCACAACTTTTGGTGAACAGACGAAATTCGGCGTATCTTCCGGCGAACAACTTGTGTAACACTGGAAAGGTGCGATATCCATAAGAATTTCCGATTAGAAGAACTTTGGCGGTACCGTAGCCTTTCTGCAATGAACGCACTAAGAAATTGAACGAATGATCATAACAAACTGAGATACACCGCATCTGAGGCTCCTCCGTCAGTCCAGTCCATCTTTAATGATGACAAATGATAGATGCTAGAGATGAGATTTGAGATTGTCTCTCCTCGTTTGGCATGCTATCTCGTCTATTTAGCCGAAGAGATAGGGTAAAAAAAGAGAAGTGCTCGTGCCACTTTCTAAAAGAAGTCCAGAAGAGCAACTCACTTTTCCGCTTTGTAATCTCTCCCACAATCAGAGGGAAGATCGAAGTACACCTTTCTCGATTCCCTCTCATTGTAGCGAATGGCCTTCTCCACATTGAATGAATCGACACTGAACAATACCATTGAGGAAGGGACACAATTGACTTGAACCTGATTAGTGCAATAGAGAATAGAAGCGCAGAGCGAAAAGCAGCCATCTCACGAGAGAAAAGGGAGAAAGAAGGGAGGAATTGGGTGAAATGGAGATTCATCGCCTTCTCGTCAACACCCTCTTGAGAAACAAATTGCCTCTCGCTCTCGAGAGTGAAAATGACACCCCGTATTTGACTCTCGGGCAGGATTTCCGAGGCAGAAGGGTAATTTATTTGGGACATTTACCAGATGATTCGTTTTTTTTCCGAACTGAAGCATTCGTAAACATGGTGGATTTACCACATTTGGAACTAATTATTTGCGGTAACTCCCTTGGTTTTTGTCGAAAAGAGACGAAATTTCGAATTGCACGTTAAGATTTCTAGCGAAGACAAATGAAACCCCCAATTAAATCTGTCCATCCATTTACCGTGTCTCTTGATCTCACAACTTCACTCAGTCTTCAAGAGAGCAAACCATGGAAGTGTCTTCCATCCTCCACATCGTGATATGCGTTCTAGTTTCCATCATTGGCATAGCGGCGAATGCCATTCTCATGCTTGCCATAACGAAAAGTCAATCTGCTAACTTTCGGTGAGCGTTATCTCCTAGAAACTTTTCGGTTTCCTACATAATGCTCGGTTAGTCGACCTCATTCAACATAAACAGTCGAGCTTTGTTCTATCTCTTCAAAATGGATGACGATCCATTTCAGTGCCTATTCAATCATTCTCTTCGTCCAATCCACATTCGAATTATGCGGCTCGATCGTGAATTCTCTCTCGATTCTGAGGTAGACGAACTTGTGTTGACTGAATGACAACTCTTTTTAGAATCGTCAAAGCAGGAGCTCATTTAGTGGCCATTTTCTATGGACCATGTGCACACATATCTTATGCAATATGCGGTTTTGCTCAGGTTTTAAGCATTAGTTTCAGGGTAATGATTCCATTTTATAGAGCGCGGAAATAAAGTTGGCCGGCTCTGTCAACTGCTGGTTCGTGCTCTCATTCGTGTATCGATACTACGTAATCGTATTCAATCCTCTCACAGTCAAACACGTTGCTGTCTTCACTGCTCTTCTGTGGGCATTCTGTCTCACCGTGGTGAGTTGTGCGCGAAGTATCATATTTTCTGTACTTTCAGTTCATAGAAGACCATACCGAAGTCACGGCGAATATCACTGAAGCAGTGGAGTTGTACAGGCCAGACATTGAATTGGAAGGACTTTACCTATACGGTGAGAATATTATCGACTCCCTAAAGTGACAAGGAAAGATGTTCCCTCTCTTGTGACTCATGCTTGTTACTCTATCATTTGTGTTTCATTCTCATTTTCCATTTTCAATTAAATTCTAGTACTAAATGATCTGCGAAACGTACGCACATGCTTCATTTTCCAGCATTCTCCTCTAGAGTGATCAATGTGACCATGTTCCTATTCTTCGCTATTTTCTTCGGTCTTCTGATTGTGTGCCTTTTTTGTGCGAGATGGAGGATAATTAAAACTCTTCGAACGAGTAATGCAGTACGAGAATCGACAAAATCACTACAGATGGACTTCATTAATGTGAGAAACCTTAAAAAAAATTACTAAGCAGTTTCAATTTTAAAGTCAATAGTATCGATCCATTCCTTCCCTCCATCTCCATCCTATTCATAAGGAGAGATGTTGATGTAATTGATATTGTACCCGCAAGCCTACTTCCCTCCTACTGATCACTGTAATCATAACACAAATAATATTTAGGCTCTCACAGTACAAGGAGCAGTCATTATGCTTTCCCTATGGTCTCTTGCGACATTCTGGCTACTTCCGGTGATCGACATACATAAAAACTTCATAGAATCATCCACATTTATGGTCGGTAGCAAGAGAGTAGACCTAGCAAGATATGGCTCTCATCACGTTCTCTCTCCTCTCCGACCGATGGGATATTGCGAAAAGAAAGAGACCAGGAAGAGACTTGCCATGTTTTCCCTAGTAGCAATTACCATTCAACGAAACTCTTTTTCTGTCGCGACTCTTTCCTCCTACTCTTTCTTCCTTTCCTACGTTTCTCAATGGATAGCCAGAGGAACGGTTAAGTGTAATCCAACTGCCATCGAACGAGTCGTAATCTGTTCTGTATATAATGCGCCATTTCCCAATAGTCCTTGGGATCGTAACCGCACGCTCGAATAAACTATTGTATCCCTCTGAGTGAATCCTACATCGGCATTTACATGGCGACCACGGTAAATCAGTGAGGTACAGTAGGTTATCGAGTGTTGTCTTGGTGTTACGTAGCGCTGTGCTGTCAACCCCCCGTGACTCCAGTCAGAGCTGAGAGTTCTCTGTTGTTCAGTTCCGCTAATTGCGTCGCAACTGAGTGTGTCACGTTGGTGTAGTAACTAAGTAAGACTCCAGTCAGAGCGTTGGCCTCTGTTGTTCAGTTCCGCCTATAAGCTGCGATAAGTTACTTCGCGACTGAGTTGGTCAGTTCCGCTTATAGGCTGCGATAAGTTCATTCGCGGCTGAGTGTGTCGAACTTGTTACGTTGTGTATTATTGCTTGTGTCGTCTTGTGTCGTGTAGTACATGTTTGTGTGATGTCCGAGTTTCAGTGCGAAAGTACTGATTCTGATTTCGGCGACATCCGAAAGG
The DNA here is from genome assembly GCA_000180635.4 of Pristionchus pacificus. Classification (NCBI taxonomy): domain Eukaryota; kingdom Metazoa; phylum Nematoda; class Chromadorea; order Rhabditida; family Neodiplogasteridae; genus Pristionchus; species Pristionchus pacificus. The sequence continues at coordinate 5,660,922 of CM026580.1, forward strand.
ATGGTTCACCAACATATTCGGGTGAAATTCCCTCTAATTCTGGATTCGTCCTTCGGGATGTTTCTACCTTATCATGCGATGAGCTCAGCTCATCGAATAATCATTTCGTTACCAATTACCAATGTAATTCTCCAAATGGAACCACTTTCATTGAACTATACAGCAATGAAACTAAACTTCCTCTCTTCGATATTCCGAAGTTCTACGGTGATATTACCAAATGGTCAGAATTTTTCGAGTTATTTCAACTTCTCGTAGATGATACTCAATTGAGCAAGGTTCTAAAGTTTTCATATCTCCGCACATTCCTTCGTGGAGAGGCTCTTCATACGATTTCAGGATTTCGCTTATCAGAATCAAATTATGATACTGCTCTCCAGACTCTTCAAGACAGATACGGACAATGCAAATTGATTGCAACTAAACTAAGAAGAGAACTTCTAGATCTTCCGAAATGTGACAAGGTTGACGGTCAGCTAACTGATTTCTACTTTACCACAATGAAAATATTTCGCCAACTTGACAACCTACAGCAAAACCCAGACAATTATGAATTTGGATTTCTACTTGAAACCAAACTTCCAAGAGAAGTTATCCAGGAAATTTACTCTAGCTCAGATGTGAAACCTGAACATGTTTCTGCAAAAATAATTCTCTTAAAACTTCAATAAATAGTCAAGCGAATAGTTCTTGTAGATGCAATTGTGTTTAAGAAATCATTTGATGAGATTAATCCCATTTCAATTCAAAAAGAAAGTAAATGTAAAGTAGCTCAGTTCCATGTCAATCACGTAGCCAGTAGAAGTAACCCATCGTGTAATTTGTGTGATAAGAAAAATCATACTGCGAAACATTGTAAGAAGTATATACATGTTTGTGATAAGTATAATCGAGTATTGGAGAAGAAACTCTGCGTTAGGTGCTTTGGTAAGCATAATGCTGAGGATTGTAGTTCTGCAAAAAGCTGCTCAAAATGCGGAAAAGATCATCATCCTATTTTTTGCTTCATTCTTTCGGATTCAATATCACCATGGACACTTTCCATATAACCGGGAACCAGCCCCAATTACCCTTGTGGTATCACCACAACCCCCACTCCTGCCTTCACAACGCCACGCCACACCACACATGGACGACAGGACAACGTACGACCACCCGACACGCCGCCGCCCAGTTCTCGTCTTCTTGGGAGGATGCCGATATCTAGTGAACCCCTTCTCCCCCTTTTTTATATGCTTAGAACAACCACCAATCACAGTATTTCCCCAGTTACTGTGTTGAACCGACTTGTTCTTGTAATGATAGCCACACTACTCTTTCTAGCCCAACATTAAGAGTAACCTCCCCCTTGATTACATAGATTGATTATTCCGTTATCTAGAATATTCACTAATCTATATATTCGTTGCTTAATTTGTTCTATAATCGATCTTCAACCGATTCTTGCTTTTTTGGGAGTGTCGCGACTCTTTCCTCCTACTCTTTCTTCCTTTCCTACGTTTCTCAATGGATAGCCAGAGGAACGGTTAAGTGTAATCCAACTGCCATCGAACGAGTCGTAATCTGTTCTGTATATAATGCGCCATTTCCCAATAGTCCTTGGGATCGTAACCGCACGCTCGAATAAACTATTGTACCCTCTGAGTGAATCCTACATCGGCATTTACATTTTCCTTTAGGCTCATAACCTCCAATTTGCGCTTTCGCCTCTCACAACAATCTACTTTGTACGTCCGTATCAACGGTTAGTGTGAACATTCACAAGTAGCAATTCAAAAGTGTCCACCAACTCACGATTCTGAATGCTGAAATTGCAGGTTCGTCATGAGAAAGATACTGAGGATCACGGAACCACGGGCTGTGCCAAGTTTCTCTAGCACAAGTGTCGCAATAAAATGATGACGAAGACATAAATTTATTACGCGAACAATTCACCCTTAATAAACACGATCGATCAAAACTGTTTTGGACGATTTTCCACTGTTTTTGAAGATTCTTCCGTTATGGTCTTCGGACATCTGCTTATCCTTCGCTCCTCGACTTTATCACTTCTCAGCATGAGCTCGACCATTTTATTTTCTGCCTGGAAGGAACGCTATTTATGCGAGCGTATGATCTTATAGAAATATCAACGCCATTCGAATGGGATCGGCTCGCTCTTCAACTAGAACGCTCTACATGTTACCACTCGACAGAATTGTTAGTAATATCTCTCCTCGTTTTACATGTTATCTCGTTTGTTGCACCGACGATAATGCACTAGAAATGACCGAGCATCGTCTCACTTTGTCAACAATAACAAAATGTACAGTTTCCTCGAATACTTACGTGATTTTTGAGAATACAAAATATAGATCTATTAGAAGAAATGATGCGAGCATATGGAAAGAGATCACATCCACGTTTCCAAAATCTCACCTTTTTTCGCCTATCCACTATTTCGGACGATTTTTTTTCGAAGTCTTCGGCCCTCTGTTTATTCTTCTTAGAGCGCTCTTCTACTTTTGTCCATCTCTCCTTTAGCTCGACGTATTCATCCTCAGCCTGAATTGAACCATTGATTTTCTGAATTAGTTTGACAAGAAAAAAGCGATAGAACACAACAATTATTAAAAGAATGGAGCGAAGAAATCGAGGCAAAGCTCACTGATATTCGCTTTTCCCTCTCTGCTTCGATAAGTTTCTTGATCGCGTTTGTTTCACTTTGGGCTGATTCCTTCGCTTCTGTGATCTTCTTCATTTCTTCTTCGAATTCCTCGAGCAGCTGCCTTTCCTCTTCATTCTTGGGCACGTACTTTTCATCCATCGAGAGCTAAACAAAGTAATTTAGCTTGTTTGATTAGCAATGATAGAGGCTGCCTGTGGAACAGACAAAGTGAACAGGGTTGGATATTCTGAACACCTTCTTTTTTGCGCACTCTCGAACTGACAATAGACACTCTCGAACTGACAATAGACACTCTCGAACTGACAATAGACACTCTCGAACTGACAATAGACACTCTCGAACTGACAATAGACACTCTCGAACTGACAATAGACACTCTCGAACTGACAATAGACACTCTCGAACTGACAATAGACACTCTCGAACTGACAATAGACACTCTCGAACTGACAATAGACACTCTCGAACTGACAATAGACACTCTCGAACTGACAATAGACACTCTCGAACTGACAATAGACACTCTCGAACTGACAATAGACACTCTCGAACTGACAATAGACACTCTCGAACTGACAATAGAATAGACACTCTCGAACTGACAATAGACACTCTCGAACTGACAATAGACACTCTCGAACTGACAATAGACACTCTCGAACTGACAATAGACACTCTCGAACTGACAATAGACACTCTCGAACTGACAATAGACACTCTCGAACTGACAATAGACACTCTCGAACTGACAATAGACACTCTCGAACTGACAATAGACACTCTCGAACTGACAATAGACACTCTCGAACTGACAATAGACACTCTCGAACTGACAATAGACACTCTCGAACTGACAATAGACACTCTCGAACTGACAATAGACACTCTCGAACTGACAATAGACACTCTCGAACTGACAATAGACACTCTCGAACTGACAAGACACTCTCGAACTGACAATAGACACTCTCGAACTGACAATAGACACTCTCGAACTGACAATAGACACTCTCGAACTGACAATAGACACTCTCGAACTGACAATAGACACTCTCGAACTGACAATAGACACTCTCGAACTGACAATAGACACTCTCGAACTGACAATAGACACTCTCGAACTGACAATAGACACTCTCGAACTGACAATAGACACTCTCGAACTGACAATAGACACTCTCGAACTGACAATAGGGTGAAACTACGATAGTCGCATATTGCAAAGCAATCACTACATTCCAGCTTTCTATAACAGCTATAGATCAAGAGAATTAATGAGCGGATTGTGGGACAATGGAAACTACTGGATAAAGTAAAAAAAGATCAAGGGCTCGAAGAGGGGATAAATGTGCGTAAGAGAGGGGATGGAAAAGACAGTGGAAAGAGAGCGGAGGAGGATGAAGTGCACACACTTTCGAGTGCTTCCAACAGAGAAAAACAAACAATGAAGGATGGGTCAGACATATCCCACTTCTTCAAGAGAGACAGGGTTCCAAATGATGAAATAATCACCGGAACCGGTTAGCAACTCATTTTTTTGCATCTTAAAATGTTTGGAAACTTATGAATGACAAATCGCACCTCCGGTAGAATATGGCCGAGCAAGAAAGATAAATCGAGAAGGGGAGTTAGAAGGATGTTACTTTGCACCCAGTTGCCCTCGATTCGAAGCGTTGTGGTCCTTAACACAAACATGATTCGCGGAGAGCCAGATCACTAGCTTGCAAAAGCTTTGACGAGAATCAACTATAATCTACTCCAGAGGTCAACAAAATCAAGCGAGCATAACTCATTAAATGTGAGCGCTTCCTTTGACCTCGTTTACCCGACAGGTCATCCTTGTTCTCGCACTCTTCTTAGCACTCGACCAAATCATCAGCAAGGACAGAGGCAACGACGGCACTTCTCTCCTCCCTTATCAGATAATCCTGTTGCAAACAAGCGATTAAAACACGACAAGATTGTTGCGGTGATCTTCATTCTCGGGTGCATTTCTCGATGGATTCTCAACCGAAATGGAGAAAGATCGCGTCGGTCACTCTCTTCTCCCTTCTCGCCCACGTGAACGTAGCCGATCGATTCTGCATTGCTGGTCAGTCACTTTTCTGATAATTCCAATAAATATTGACCCCTGCGCAGGAATTGCAAAGTTTTTCTGCGTATGCTTCTTCTCGCGAGACGTTACTTACCATGGAAACCCTATTCCACTATGCCATCTCAGGTCTAATCCCGCAAATCCAGCCGTACTACTCGATCAACGATGGACAGGCGGGATTACTGCAGACTGCGTTCATTCTAGCCTATGTTGTATTCTCTCTCATAGCAACATTTATCGGAGACCGATTCAATCGGTATGTTTACTGAACGAGTAGACAAACAAGCAAGAGTGTAGTGACATCCGGGCATTTCTTATCCTGTCTAGTTTATTATGTTTAGTCTCCTTGTGAAATTACCGTTTACTGGGGGCACGTATTCCGAAAATACAAAGAACACCCATTCAGGAAATGGATTCTTCTAGTAGCTAACGTTGCATGGATTCTGCTCATGATCGCCTCTTCATTCATCCCATCCAATGTGAGTCCCATACCTCGATATTCAAAATACCGAGGTGTTGCAAAAGCCGACAGTCGACTTTTCAAAATCCCAAAATCCTAAAAAAAACTACTGTTTCAGATGTTCTGGTTATTCCTACTCCTCCGATCGGTCTCTGCTTGTGGCAATGCAATCTCTTTCGGCGTAGCAGTTCCCATGATTGGCGATTTGTTTCAAAGTAAAATAGTTGCGTCAAATCATTGCATACTCTGTAAACTCATGTAGATGACTCCTCATCGCGTGGTTATGCACTCATGACATTCTACTGGTCACTTCCCATTGGGAGGTAAACTCTTTTTCTTTGATTAGATGAATAAGATCGCTTTCTAGCTCGGCTGGTATCCTTCTATGTTCGGTTCTATCTCAGTACATTGACTGGCAATGGACACTGAGAATCTGGCCAGCAATGGCCATCATTCTTCTTTTGCTGATAACAGTGTTTGTCGAGGTGAGATTGAATCACCTTTAGCGTTTTGATGATGATTATGCGAGAAAGAGAGATATGCAAATCATCATGTGTCAGGTAATCAGACCAGTAATTGCAGGACTCGAGAATCGTGGACGAGTCGAGGCTTACACTTCGCGATGTTTGGGACGACCTGAAAATCGTGTTCCAAGTGTGTGTTCCCGATATCTCAGTCAGCTCAAATGTATCTCGTTTCAGAAAATCTTTCGTTTTTACAATTATCGGACAAGCACTCAATGATTTGGTTATTGTCTCACAAGTGTGGTACAAAACGTTATTAATTCAAGAAGTGCGTAACCTGTAGTGTCCTAAAAATAGATTCGAATCATGGGTGTGACCTCAGGCAATGGACTTTCAATCTAACACGACAGCCGAACAAGTATTTCATGGACAGTCATTCGATGCGTATGAATTATTAAAAAAAATCCGTTAAAAAAGTCACACATTTAGAATCCAAACCGTAATCAACATCATCGTCGCTCTTTCTGGTCTTTTCGGCTGTCTTTTCGCGATGTGGATCAGTCAGGTAGACACCACACGAGAATGACAGTCATTCAATTTTTAAGTCATGGAAGAGCGGTCGCCACATATTTTCTCGAATTCAGACAATTCTCGCATTTCCTCTTGTAGCAATGATAGGTGAGAATGCAAAACTACAGTAATCTTGTGTTATTTACAGGAAGTTTGATCGCACTGCCAACGATGGTTTGGATGCCATATTCGTTGACGATAGATATTTGGCTGGTGAGTTACTGCAATCCGCAAATTCCATACACTTTCGTTTTCATAAAATGTTCCTTAATTTTAGGTCTATTTCCTCAACGGGTTCAATCAGTTCATTCCGGGTGGAAACAATGTCATCTCTGCTGAAATTGTGATGGATGTAAGCCGATTTCGATTATTTGCAAATATGTTAATCCTTTGTCATCTTCAATGATCAGTGAACATCACAACGATGATACAATGTTATTTTCGCACTTTGGGCTAGGAATCTTATCCAAAAACGTTGGTCAGGGATCTTATCCAAAAAGTTTTAAAAAACTGTGATTTTGTATCTTCTCCTCTCATTATTTTACCCCAGTATTGGCGAAGTCGTCATTTCTTTAGGTGATTCCTGCATCCCGTCGAGCAACTGCCACTTCAATTCTCTATGTGATCGCATATCTCATCGGCGACTGCCCCGGACCGTATATTGTCGGCGCTGTGAGTACCGTTCCAAAACAAATGCAGAGTGGAACACTGACCGTTGTCTTAATAGTTTTAAGACTTTCATCCTGACCAAAGAAATAGGGTCGTCGTATCCATTAATTGGCAGTAATTGCATCAATCTTCGTAGGATAAAACCCTGATGTCGCGACCGTTTCTGAGTTATTTTGGGACGGGGTTCAAGACTAAAATGAAAGATGATACCGAAAATTCTGCAGATATCCGATGCTCTCCGGGCGAACTCGGACGATCCGGAAGTTCGATTCTACTCACTGACCCATGCTCTATTCGCCACCAGTTCCCTCTTCCTTCCTACTGCAATTGTATTTGGATTGGCTGCATTTTTCCTTAAGAGGGAACGAATTTCCACTAATGAGGAGACAAATCGACTCCAGTTGTATGATGATCAACTACAAGTGGAGAACTCGGAAGTTGATATTGAGGAAGAGAAGAACTGAGAATTATCTTGCATCGAATATCGGCATTAATGAAATAAAGTACTGGCGGAGAAATGAGAGATGTATCGCAAAATACGTACAAGACATCTGATGTCTACTACTAATCTTTGATTTAAACACTCCAGTAGAAAGGAAAGATAAAATCGAAGACATTTTTGTACCGTACACCTAGCGTAATTTTATCATGTATGGAACGATTTGTGATTCTCGAATCACTGCCCAATCAATACTTAGCGAGAGGTGCCGCATTCTCCCCGTGATTCCTTTTCCTTCCCTTCTTATCTTTCACCCCTCTCAAAGATTGGAATAGCTTTCTCCTCTCTTCAAGTGATTCACTCAATGATTGTTGTCACTTCAACTTTCAAAGTATCGAATCTATACAGATACTATTCTATATTACAGTAAAGTGACAGTAAAGCATATGCATAATGAAGAATACAATTTGAGTTTTAATGTCAAAAAAAGTTGAGTGAATTAGTATAGTACGTTCAGCTGCACAAACAGTAACAATGGACTTGAAAATCTCAATTTTTGATGCCTAATTACGAACTACTATGGTTGATTACATGAAGAATCGAGCAACGACAGCGACAAAGGACGCAGTGAGGAATGAGATTCCGGAGACACCGTTGCAGGGTTTGTCCTGAAAGAGTAACTTATGGATCAACTAATACTGATCAAAACAAATCAAATATCACTTATTTCATGGAGATTTGTACGTTCTACTTCAATACGCAACCAACATATTTGGTTGATTGTCGCAAAAATGGAAACCAACTAACCGATGATTCGGGTGTGCACTGATAGTAGTACAGGACGATGCCGGAGTTGCCAGTCTTTCTGCAATACGAGTCCAATTAAATCATTCTTCAATCCTACTCAAGGAGGTATTCCCTGAGTGGTCTGTCAAGCCTTTAAAGTATGCAAAAAATAAATAAAAAATAGAAATAATTAGATTTACCTCTGTCCATCAACATCTCCTGCAGTGTACGCACACTCTCTGATCACAGTCGTCTCGTCTCCTACTTTCTGAAATTGAGAATATAAGATGCAGATAAAAATCTGTGTATAAGCAAAACATGAGAAGAATTGGAGAGATTTTCGAGCCCCAAAGGCGTGAATATTTTTCGAAAAACAGATACCTGAATGATCTTTCTGCACGCGACTGCACTCGTCCCGTTGAGTGCTCCACTTTTCAACGTGAGACATTTCTGAAAGGAAGACCGAATTAGAGCATCAGTCCGAGCTATCGCGCTTCATTTCAAAGATCTTATTTGCAATGAAGGGCAATAGCTAGTATTACAATATAATACAATATTTATCAGTATCGCTTTCTCAAGATGGGGAATCAGAAGGCCGCTCATCTTTCAAGATATTCATTTTATCATTTTTAATATCTTATTCAGATAGTCATTTTAGCTAGCTTATATCGCAATAAATGCATACGCTGGCATAGTTGTCGGGCACTTCGTCACAGTCCGTTTGAATTTGCGTGGAGCACTGCACACAGTGAATGGCATTCGCGTCGAGCGAGTCGCCCTCGGCACTGCAAATTGTTGTTATCAAGATAGCTAAGCAAAAATGTTGCCATTCATGCTAATTTGCCATTCACCTTTTAAAAATTGCATACAGATTAATTTTACCCGTCTACTTTACACAATCGAGGCATGAAGCTCATTTCAGTTACTCACAGCGCCATTGCGGCCAGTGCGAGAAGAGCGAGTACCAGTCGGTTCATGATTTAGAACTGAAAATATGAGACTTTTTGAGACAGGAAAAGTTGGAAGCAGAAAAGAGAATCTGAAGGTAGATTCAATCTTTTTCGTGCGTCATTCCGCAGAAAGAGAGAAGAGAAGTCACTCTAATCGGGGAGGGATTAGACACAGAAGAAAGGGAGAACTAAGGAGAAAAGAGGAGAGCGGAAAGGAAGAGAAGCGGAGTGTGATAGTGATAAGGTGTCCGAAAATAAACGATTGCGATTGCAACGCTCTTGTTCTCTGATCTCTGACGACAATTGCAATTTGAAAATCATCTTACAAACAAAAAATGAAACAAATGTGCATTGTGAGCATCGGACACGGATAATAATAATAATAATAATTTATTCATGTCAGGCGTTTACGCTCAGATGAGGATAGGTCGAAATTCTTCATAAGTTGCATTCCACCAATGTGCGCCAATAGCTCGCGTTAGGTCGTCCCGCCAGCGTGTCCGAGGATGGCCGGTTGGGCGTTTGCTGTTGTAGGGGGTCCAAACAGTGGTGGCGCGGCTCCATTGCTCCATGTCCATTTGCCTGATCTTTAGAGCCCAGCGCGCTTTGCGTTTCAGTCCTTCCCGGATCCAGTCCCGTAGCTTCGTACAATCCCGCACGCGCTCGTTTGTCCAGCGGTCCCTTAGAGAGATTCCAAGAATCTTCCGCTCCATCTTCCGTTGGGTCACACTTAGTCGTTCCTTGTCACTAGCTCTCAGTGCCCAGACCTCCGACCCGTAGAGAACGGTGGAAGTCACACAGCTCTCAAAAAGCCGCGTCCTGGTCTTCATGGGAAGAAGGCGGGATGTGAGGAGGGAGGAAAGACGAGACCATGCGAACCATCCCAGTCGAATCCGGTGTTCAATCTCGTCCGAGTGATCCAGGGGGAGGGAAATCCTTCCTCCGAGATAGGTTGCTGAGGAGACGAAGTCGAACTTCATTCCATCGATCAGGATAGGGCTTCTGGTAGTGGTGCACGAGGTGAGGAGATGGGTCTTTGATGCATTGATCTCCAGTCCCACTCGGCTGCAGGCCTCCATCAATTTCTTCAACATCCTTTCCAGTTCCGGTCGGTTCTTGGCGATGAGTGTGACGTCATCCGCGTACTCCAGATGACACAGATTCTTCCCATCGATGCGGATTCCATCGGATTCCCAGTCTATTTCGTCCATTGCCGCTCGCAGAACTACGTTGAAGAGGCGAGGAGAAAGGGTATCCCCTTGACGGACTCCTCTCTTGACTGTAGTGCGAACGAGATCCTCATTGACTCGGATGAGGGTGGAGGAGGACTCGTAGATGCGACGGAGTAGAGTGACGAGGATGGGATGGGCTCCATACTTCTCGAGTGATTGCCAGCATGCGTTCCATTCCACGGTGTCGAATGCCTTGCGGAAATCCACAAAGGCGAGGTAGACCGGGATACCGTACTCCGATGCTTTTTCTGCGACCTGCTTGACGGAGTGCAGGTTGTCGAGGGTGCTTCGCCCGCGCCGGAAACCGGTTTGGGTGGACGACTCAGTCTCTTCTAGCATCGCCTCGAATCTTTTCAGAATGCATCGGGTGATGACTTTCAGGGTTACGGTAAGCAAGCTTATGGGCCGGAAGTTCCCGATGTTGGTGGGGTCTCCTTTCTTGTGTAGTAGGGAGACTACGGCTTCCGTCAGCTCACTAGGCACCAGGTCACCGGCTACCAAGCGATTGAGGAGTAGGGCGATGATGGGCGCGAGGTGGTCTCGAGAGTGGAAGAGCATCTCGGGGAGGATGCCATCGGAGCCAGGGGAGTGTCCGCATTTGAGGAGGGACATCGCATGCCTTGTCTCATCCGGTAGGAAGGGAGGAAACGGGTCGGGAACTCTCGTGGGGACTCCGAGGGGGAGCTGCACTGCCGGGGTGTAGAGGTCCTCGTAGAAGCGCTGAACCGCCGCCTTAGTGACTTCTTGCGATAGTTCACCAGTGGCAGGGTCGGGGACGAGAAGGCGCTTCTTTGAAGATTGTAGATTCTGCATCACCCGTGTTACGCTCCTTCCCATCGTTGCAGCATGCCGTGCTTGTGCTTCCTTTCGGTTCTTGATGTCAGTGATGAGACTCGATCGGGCAGCTTTGCAGGCAATGGAGTATTGAACGGCTGCTTGAGGGTTGGATTGCAATTGGCTTCGTGATTGCAGGAGGTTCCGGGTTGCAGGGGAGATCCAGGGGGGTGTTCGGCGCACTCTCCAACAGTCCGTTGCCGCGGTCTCAGTGAAGGCCCGGATGGTACGGTAGGCGTCGGCGGCAGTGTTGGGGCGAGCAAGGGGCACTGACGCTAGGAGATTAGCGTTGACAGTAAAAGCGGATCGGTCAAGATCTCTCCGCTCCCTGCATCTTTTGTGCTTCACCTTGTCGGGAAGAGAGAGACACATCCGGACGAGGCGATGGTCCGAGTTGAAGTCGAATCGGCCCACGACACCACAGTTGACAACTCGCGCTGATGGAGGGGCAGCGATGAAGTCCATCTGGTGGTAGGTAGAGCCGTTTGGGGAACGCCAAGTCCAAATTCTCCCGTGTCTTCTCTTGGGGAACTGTTGAGATCCAGTTCCAGTTGAGATCCCCGACCAGAACTGGCGTGTGGCCTCTAGGGGCGCTCCTCAGTGCAGCCTCAACCTGGTCCATGAAGTCGTCGTACTCCTTGTCATCGTAGGAAGACGTGGGAGCGTATGCGCAGACCAGGAAGAGTCGTTGGTTGGGGAGGAGGAGGGTTGCCAGACGAGGGGAGAGGCCACGAAACACAGCTCCGCCTGCCAGGTGTGGCCGGAGCAGGAAGGCCACGCCATGGGTCGCAGTGGGCCCGCCCGAGTGGAAGACTAGAGTGCCTGAGGATGTAAGATTGAACGAGGCACAACCCACAATCCTGGCTTCCTGCACTGCTAGCACGTCACACTTGATACGGTCGAGGGCGAGCTCCAGTTCGGTCTGCTTGTCCCGGGAGGCGAGCGTCCTGGCGTTGATGGTGCCGATGTAGAGATGGCGACTCATCGTGGTGGCGATGCAACTCCCGCGGGCCAACGCTTCTGGGAGAGGGACGCCGGGCGTAGGGAAAACGGCGGGACAAAATCGCACCCAACCGCTCGCCACTAACTTGAGAACCCGGAATGAACACGGATATATCCTAGGAAGGTAATGGTGAAGAATACATTCATTAACCACATTCATTGCCCTTGTTTGAAGCAGAAACATCAGGATTTATAATTCGCAACGTTAATCGACGACTTTGTTTTCATGTCGTATAATCTCTACAGTACACAGGGAAAAGAAGGGCGAGTTGAGAAGCGTGGTAGCCTGCAGTAGTCGATTGGGGGACGGGAATCCATTTCGGCAAATATTCTCACTCTTCTCAAGCTGACCAAATAATTTAATGGACGGGTTTTCATGTACGGGTTATATACAAAAAGGGTACCTTTTTTCAGAAAAAATGTGATTCATACAGGATGTAACTTCCTCCGCGGGCTCGGATTGTCATCAAAATAGGTTATAGTCAAGTGCCGAGAGAAAGTTGTAATTGGAAACTACGTGGTAATTCAAAAATTAAATAAATTGAATGGATAACAGCTAGTGAATCAAACCGCTCAGTGAATGCCGCTCAATACTCAAGTCATGTTCGAAGCCATGTTCGATTATGTTCGAATTCTGTTCATCCGTGAAATGGTCATTTCTAAATATTTACATAGTTTATGCAAAGCATCGTATTTTCGTTGAAAATATTTATGATGAAAGGCTCACGCCAAAGAAATACCGAACTTTCTATGTAGCCAGCGAGAAACTCATCGAAAAATACGGCCAGTCTGATCTCGACCTGTTTCTCATATCTTCCTCGATCAGAACGCATTTGAAAAGTTATGCACGATTGCTGTTGAGGGCGCGGACCCAATGAAGGTGTTATGTTCGTTAACAACTATATTGAAATGACCTCAAAAAGAAAATAGGTAGTACAATGCTGCTCGGATTGGCATAACCGATTTGTTTGAATTCCAAGAGAGATTTCTTTATGGTGCCACCAATCTGTTTATTTCGTCTCAAAACATAACTCTATGTGACGCTTATGGGTCCTCAATCAAATATTTCCTGTGGGTGGCCAGAGGTAAGAGAAAATTGACTTTAATATAATGCATAAATCACGACCTAATCAACTATTAACAGCGTGTGCTCATGTGTATTTTCTAATGTCGAACTCGACATTAGAAAAAACACTCACTCTTGCAGACACTTAATGTGCAAGAGGTGATTGCGTAAGCCAGTACCGAGCAGTTCCACTTCGGTGAAGAGAGTGAGAGCGCGTAGACAGATCTCTCAAAAAGATAAGCAATTGGTTTTCTCGACACGTTGAGAACTTCGACCTATTTGTCACGTGAAGAGTGCGTGATGATACACCTACTTACAAGGAGGAATGAGCCACCATGAGGACTTTAAGCTACCAGAAAAATTCGATAAAAAATTGCAGTTGAATTTAAATATCTCTGAGCGAAGAGATACACAAGCGAATACCTGAAGTTTCGTTTAGCCGTAGAGGAAAAAGCATAATTGATCACTTCTGTCAGACAAAAATGCAAGACATCGTGCCACTATATCGCGCGATGGGTACACGGTAGAGTTCGAGAAATGATATCACGGTCTCTTCATTTCACACACTCTCTCTCCTGAGCGGACGATAGATTGTGCAAAATGAAGAGATATTTTCTGGGTATATTTTATATTTTTCATATTATATATTTTCTATTTTGTATATTTAGGGTATATTTTCTCGAGCTGTAGTGCATGGATCGTTTTCTCTCAAAAATGAGTGCACTATCGTTCTACGAGATAGGTGAGATAACACGGAACGAAGAGAGATTCTCAGAGATAAGCGTTCACGTGAGCTTCAACCCCATTAAGGGCGTGTTCAGTGTATGAGAGGTATTAAAGGCCCCTCGTCGGAGTAACAATCATCAGTTCAGTTGCCAAGATCTTTCGTTATAATGGATCATCTGCTAAACTCGACGCGTTCGCCCCTCGTCTGCTGTGTCAATGTCACCTCCTCCTGCCACTCTTCGGAGGTGAAATCAAATTTAATTTCAATTTTTCTTGCGAGTTCCATGAATGTTTTTTTCGAGATGGGATCATGTGGACAAACTCCGTTTCCGGAATGGATAGGATGGGTGCCTCTCGTTGCTCTCTGTGGATGGATATTCCTCGTCATGTGGGGATCGATCTTCAAGGAAGGACGACTGGGACTGCTGAGTATCAGGAAATCATGGGAGGTATGATGACCAATTACTAAAATAACTAAAAAAACGAAAGAATATATTCACGATCTATTTGAAATTAACTGATAACATCTTTAAATGTTTTAAATTAAACATTAACCATTCATTCTAGGAGCTCACCAGTGGCCTTCAATCGAACCTCGATGTGTGTGATCCTCTTCGTATCTTCGGAATATTCTGGGTTGTCATTAACCACAGCGGGTCGGAAGGTCGAGTCGACATCCTCGAACGTCTCCCTTCTGCAGCCAAGTTCAAGGTATTCCAACTCATTACCACCCTATATCATACATTAGTTGACAGCACATGTTTCGTAATATTGTGCGTAGAAACAAAGGTGGTGATTTTGGCATTATCCACTTTAAGGGCGGGCTAGCCACCCCATCGCCGATTAGCAACTTGAGCCTATCCCGGGCCCAGTGGCTGGTTGCGAGGCTTTCCCGCCCGTGTTGTGTGCACGTGATAGGGGATTTGATGTGGCTTTCACCACTTCCAACATTTCTTAACCCCCTTGGTTTTGGGTAGATCTGAGGGCGGGCGGGGTCGAACTCGTGACCTTTCGAATCGTATTCCTGGCACACAACCACTGCGTCACCAAACAAATTCACATGTTACCATAGAGGGGGGCCATAAGGTCTATGCAATATGTTTACCGAAGATCGCCATTTGCAATTGCAGGCTTCTATCCGATCGAACCCTCTTCTCGGTGCCTTTTTAGGCAATTCTGCACTCGGTGTGGAATGCTTCCTGATCCTTTCGGGACTTTTCTCAGCTCGTTCGTGGATGCGTCATTCTCAAATGGACTTTTGGGTGAGAAAGTATTTATGCAAATGCACAAATAATCTTTGCACTAAATAGTCACATTTAATAATTATTTAAATAATACAATTGTAGCCCCACTACGTTCAATACGCCTTCCGTAGAATTGCTCGTCTTTATCCTTCCGTTATCGCATTCGTCGCCATTGCTGCTGGACCCTTGATGAAGATCCTGCTTCCGAGGTATGGTATAATCCCCTTAAAATTCATCTGATAAGAAATGGCCATCCTTAAAGTTTCTGGAACATTTCTTCTTTCGCGGACCCTTGAGACCATTCAAAGTAGGGGAGAAATTTTAAAATGTGAATATGCAAAAAAATTTTAAGTGATCATACTGCGTTCAGATTTGAGGCCACGATGACTTCTCAGTGTGGTGCCAAAGGGCTTCTCGCTCACCTCTCATTCGTTGGGAACTGGTTGGATATGCCCGTCTGTCTCGGTTACCTATGGTGAGCTTAAAATATTGAAGTTGGTGTCATCATTAATGTTCTAATCAAACTAACATGCAGGTATATCTCGCTCGACATGCAAATCCATCTTATTATCACGCCACTGATAATGCACTCTCTGTTCAAGAACAGGTAAGCCTTTTGTGAATTTTATTTATGTGAACGAATATATTAATTCAAGGAAAGTCGGGATATACTTATCCATCGGTGCAATTTCTCTCTCAACGGCAATGCGAGGCGCCATGTGCGTTATGTATGACACGTGCAACGGCAGCGACGCCGATATCCCCGTACGCCATATTCCAGTGTCGTTGGCCAACAATAGTTTTTTATGATGACGTCTCTGTTGCAGTTCATAAGTTATCCGGGCGTCGATCTTTCCATGGTTAAGCCGATATATGCCGGAATATGGGAGCTCTACGCTCGCCCACAAACGAAGGTGCGCGTATCAAATACAATTTACTGTAAACTATTTTGAGTGTGGTCCGTTTGTAATTGGTCTACTGTTCGGCGTGATATCGTTGGAGTGGGAGGAGAAGAAAATCTGGCTGACGAAGAGGTATAATTATTATGTGTAATTTAAGCGCACAAGTTAATTCAAACCATTTGACTCTAAACGCACGATTTTTATTTCAGAAGAGCACGTGTTCTTGTCGCTGGAGGAGTGGCTCTTTCCGTCTCAATGATATATTTCATCTTGCCGGAATACTGGTCCGCTTTATCTTGATTATTCAAAAACTTGTGCATCAGTAAAACAATTTTCATAAATATATAGAAAATATATAGTTTATTTTTTAGGTTCCCCGATATGCCCTCGAATATTTATAATGTAACGTATACGGCAACTTTCCGCTCATTGTTTGCCCTCGGATTGGTCGGTATTATTTCTGGTCTCGCTCTGAGAAAGGAAGTGTGAGTTGAGAATTTTAATGAACCATACAGATTTCTTATTGCAGCGTCTTCATGCACTGGACAATAACGGTTGTCTCTCGTCTCACATTTGCCGCTTATCTTACTCATATGCCTTTAGTGTATATCCTCAATTCGATAAAAATGTATCAGGACGCCGAAACAGCTGGAGGACTTATCTGGGCATTACGTGAGATACTCTTGATATAGTTGTTCAACTATTTTGTCCCAACGTAAATGAGTCGACTGTTACATTCTTTCGCGAATGATATTTGTTTTCATAGCAAACATCCGAACATGTTCAACTCAAATGCATTGCTCTAGTTAAAAGTAACCTCACTATTACTCTCTCCAGTGCCGTTTGTTCTCTCGATTGTTGCCGCATTCTTCTTTTTCGTCCTGATCGAATCGCCAGCTGGTCGTGCTTCGATCCTCTTCGAGAACTACCTGAGATCTCACAGACAAGAAAGTCGAATCCTTCCTGAATCGCCGACCAACTCTGTGAGTTGGACATAAGTACAGGGTGCGCCAAAATTACCCGCACTCAGTTTTTCGATCACATCTCATTCGGGAAACGTGCCACTGTCCTGGTGCGGTAATTACTACTAGCCCTAGTCCATGTCTCCCTAAAACTCACAAAAGTTACGATCTCCATTCAATACCTAATTTGTAGTAGCGAGTCAAAGTTGACTGGTGACTGTGCGCAATTCCCGCGAGTGCAACACAACTTCTAATAAATGCCACTCCTTCACCAGCATAGCGTGGGCTTTCAAACTCAGAACATTTAGAGTATATCCTTAGACCAACTCGAAATTTATATCAGAATTGCACTGGGTATCCTCAATGTGGAATGCTAGCTGAATTCCTCAAGCATATAAAATCACTAAAATCACCCGAATTCTGACTTTTGGTTATGTTTTTCGCCCTACTTCTTACCTGTAAGGTTCAATTCATATTTTTATATTTCATGAGTAATGGTGAAGCATGTACTTCTGCTTTTTGCTAACTAGAGGCATGCATGGTGTGTAGCTTTCAAGCGGACGTTGAAAGTGTTCACTTCGGGCAGTCAGATACATTTTGAGGCCTACCGTATTTAGGTGAAGGGCTATTGCTTGTCTAAAGTGTAGGTAGTTGCACAATCTATTGAGGTAACTATCAAGACCATAAAATTAGATCTAGGAGCTCTTTCCTTGAGACTACGATTTTTTGAGCGACAACATATCGAACTCGCGGCCCTGGCGTACCATGGTCAGTCAACTTTGGCTCGCCACAAGAAATCAGGTAGTGAATGGAGATCGGAACTTTTGTGAGTTTTAGGGAGATATGGACTAGGGCTAGTAGTAATTACCGCACCAGGACAGTGGCACGTTTTCCGAAAGAGATATGATCGAAAAACTGAGTGCGGGTAATTTTGGCGCACCCTGTATATAATAGGGTTCCGCAAGTGAGACATTCGTGGAGACAGCGAACAAAGGATAAACTCGTGTCTCCATTTTTAATTGGAGACAAGAGTCGCCTCTCTTGATTTTAATATTACTTTTCCCTGTCTCCTTTCTTGTGAGGAGGAGAGGAGAGGCGCTTCTCCATTCTTCCCTCTTCCAAATTTTGCTGGCGGTGAAGCATTTGAATGAGGATTTGATTGAATAAATTGATTATAACAAAGCCAAAAATGAACAAAGCAAATAGAGGCGCTCGAATTCCCCCCCCCCCTCATTCTGAACTGGGAGGCGCCTCCATGTGAGACAGGAATGAGGGGAGACATTGATTGAATTAGTGTTAGTGAATTCTCCGAAATGTCAAACTTGCGGAACACTAATATATAAGAGTTTGTTTTTAATTTTGGAGGAGAATTTGAAAATGTTGAAAAGTTTTTATTTTTTTATTTGTAACAGTACCATTCAATTCAGCAATTCTATTTCTACTAAACATAATCGATTCAGGATCTTCCTGATTCTCCTCAAACAACAGTTCGTCGAAGAAAGAATAGAACGCAGTAGAGAACAAAGCGGAAGCTTCCTCTCTCCCCATCCTTCAATCGATTGCTTCTTTTCCAATAGATTTTGACTTTTTCTTCATTTGATACTCTGACATCCCTTATTTATTAGACATAGACAATTTACACTGAAGCGAAGAGTTCCCTACAAAACGATCGTCTCATTTGCATCAGGATGTATTTATGTCCGAATTAAATGATAAAACAATTTAATATGGATTATTATTCGCCGATTAGAATCCAGGCACTCGTTCGCGTGCGGTAGTAGTCGTTGCAGCTGCATAAGTGCGACCTCCACGACTGAAATTTGGACAAATTTCTTCTGATTTGTCCTCAAAACTCATCACAAAACAAAATACAAAGCAGAGCCTTACCCTCCCCCGGATCCTCCTCTTCCCGAGTCTCCTCTACCAGAATCGCCTCTCCCTCCTCTTGCCAGAGGTGAAACCGATTCGTGTGAATTGGGACTGCGCTTCACACTGGAATTGTATCAGTTCCGACTTTTTAAAAACAACAGAGTCTCTATGAAAACGTCACTCACAATAGTCGATTTCCATCCACAGTCTCAACGGCGCTCGAAATGAAGAGAATTGACAAGAAAACGAGTATAAGTGTGTGGAAATTCATGATGAGTGAACTGAATAATCTGATTTTCAAATTCTTTTATACCAACCCACTCATCTCGAAAATGTGAGAGAGAAGGGGAAATGGAGAAACAGGTGTAAAGGGATGTATGAATCACTGATGATCACAACTGAATATACAGTAGAAACTTGAAATATTGTGTCTCTTCTACTCTCCATCCACTGCAAACATTGATAAATGTATTTTATTTTACTTCTGAATGTGCTTGTTTATAAGAAACAATCATAAAGAGGTCATTGTTATTATCATATAGCGCAATCTCATATCTACTCAAAATGTCGGGCCTAAAGTTGTTTGTGTTGAATTGATTTTGAACATTTAATTATTTATCATTGGACTCATTGAATGCCAGAGTATCCAGCATCGAAGGGTCGAAGTTGACATGCGTAATTCAGAGAATATGTGTAATCTTTACAAGGAGCTGAGAACCTGAAATATTCAAAAAAATATATTTGTTTTTCAAAATTCGCGCTTGTTAAAGATTCATTTTTGAGAGCAAAGGTCAAAGAAAGTTACTAACCATCCAGTGTTGAATCCACTAGTCTGTTGAGCGTAGACACAAGCGAGCCCTTTGACTGGATTACCCGGTGCCCACCACGTGTAACCATCATTGGACTGAATCAATCAATATTTCGAAATCTATTATTATAATGATCTATTTGGAATGCAAACCCCATCGGTCCAAACAAATTCGCTTCCGTATTCTTTGAGGCCGATCCAATGCGGTGCCTTCGGAGGGAACACTAAAAATGTTTTTGAAACAAATTCGTGATTAGTAGATATCACGTGAGATAAGGAAGAAATTCTTCGCATCATCATGAATAGTTATTACGAATCCCTTCAATTTGCGACATTCTTTTTGAGCGTCATCGAAGATTGCAACTTTTTGGCCGACTTTGTAGCAACCTTAGAACATATTTTTTCATCGAACACTTGAAGAGTAATCGTTTTACCCATAGGAAGATCCCTATCCTTCTCATTCGGGACGAGGTACGGAACGAGACCATCTTGACAGAAGCAATTAGCTGAAATTTATCAATAATTTTAATTTATGGCCTCGATTTACCATCACAGAATGCTTCGAGGGAATCAGCTACAACATTGCTAGAAAGCTTGATATTGTATCCTCTACTGGACAAACCGTTGAGAGCATTACTATTAATCGCAAGATCTGAGAAAATATTTTCTTTTTGATTGTTAATCATCAATATTACCAAGAGTAAGAACAACACCGCCTGTGTTCTGAAATTGTTGGGCTCGCGAAATCCCATTTGTGTAATCAATACTTCTAAAAAAATAAATTAAAAACTTTGTTTTTATGTGAAAACATACGATGACGATTTGCTTAGGATTACGATAGCTTTTCGAGTGAGTTTTCTTCCCGTCGATGCTAGCATAGAAGACGCTTGATCAATTACTCTGTAAGAATTTGATACAAAAGAATTCTTATAATTCAAACTTACTCTTCGAAATTGGGATTTTCTCCTCCAAGAACAGGAACATTTATTTTAGAAATATCGTCGTTACTATTAATATCGCCGAAGTTTTTGACGAGCTTTAAGATTATGATACATATATTTTAATGGTATCCTTACTTTGACTTCGTTTCCAAAAGAAAGAACGGCGACATTTGACTGATGAGCTCCAATTCCCAGTGCAAAAGAACACAACATGGATTGAATTGTGCTGGTTATCTGATTAAAAGCACGACTCAAATTGTTCAGCACGAATCATATTATTCATGTATCACTTACATCAGACACATCAGTTCCACTCATCCCCTCAGATGTGTCGGCGGCAAAAACGATATCCAGTTCAATAGCACTTGAGAAATCGTAATCAACGCAAACTAAGAAAACATACCTCTTATTGCACTGACAGTATTGATCATCGACATTGATTAGTGGTGGTTCAGGCATTGGATCCACTGGATAGACACATACTGCTTGATTCATGTCGGAATATGTTTCGTTTACGAATCCCTTGGAGGACATAATGAATCCATAGTTTGGTGTGCACATTTGGAGTTCTGAATGGTTTCAGTTATGTATTTTAATTTATTTTTACAGTAGCTTATTCGGGAAAAATCGATGGATTGTGCAATAAATCGACTGAACAGAACACGTGTCTCACACATATCTAGCTCACACACATTTACGAGCTGAATCTTTACACCATGCGTTTTCATGTTGCCGCCATCTCTGTTTGACCGATACATCTTTAGGTTGTTATCAGATGGCGGCATGAGCTTCTTACAAATTTCACACAGGGAAGTTAGCGGAAGTTAACCATTTCACAATAGAAAGCTCATTCATCATTTACCTCCAAGGGGTCCCATGTAATCGGTGGGAGTTTTATCTCTCCATTGATTAGGTTCTCCTTCCTCAGGGCATGATGCATCCAACCAGAATCGAGGCGACAAATCAAATGCACTTCCAGCCCAGTAATCGAGATCCTTGAACGATATTGTTGACAGACAGAACAATGTGGCAGTGAAAAAATAGATTAAAGAATATGATTATCAAAGCATTTACCACTTTACTGTGAATTGAAGGTGAGTATGCTCCTATCCCCGCGCAATAATCAACAGCTCCTGAGAAGGAGAGGAACTTCGGGCTTAGTGCCGTACACCATCCCTCTCGATAGAAAAATCCCGATCGACATCGGTTATCGTCTGAAATTGAGTTACTGACTGGTTTCAAGAGTACATATTAGTTACAAAAGACGATACCACCAGTTTGCTCGCGGCCGTGTGAAGAAATATTTACAATATTCCTTTCTTCTCCAATGGCGAAAGCAAGTAATAGAATCAAGCAGACACGCATGTTCCAATCTCTGTCTAGAGAGAGTTTTTATGAATCGAAATGTAATCATCGTGTAACGTATCAAAGGTTAAAATGGGAGAGGGTGATAATGGAATCAAGAGATGATTGGAGATGACAAGGATGTCAAACGATACTCAGAGAGATCAACTTGCTCCCTTCTCGGGAAGTATGACGATAAAGAAAAGAGTGACTGTAGTGAAGGCGATAAGCCCGGGTATAGTATGTGTAATAAATTATTACAAAATCCTCCTATCGTTTTTTCGAATTTCTATCATTTGTGCATTAGTGTGTATTCATTTGCCGTACAAACAATGACCACCATATCAACCTATATTTTCATACACGCCTCCATAAGCTTCTCTATCGTTATCAAGCGCGTGCAAATTATTCCTCACCACGCCTCTCTGGGCACAATTCGTATAGTTGAAGGAGACTCATTTTTCGCATTTTGCTTGCTGGCCTTATTTAATATTGTGATTGTTTCAGCTGTCTACATCAGCTCATCAACCATTTGCAAAATGATTATTCATATAATCGAACTGTTGAATTTATAATTGCAAGATGAAAAGTTCGTTTTAACAATTTAACGTGGATACGTTAGAATAGTGTTTCTTATTTATGCGAATGAACTTCGTTCAGTATATTCAAAGTTCTAACAATTCCAAAACCGACGTAACATTCTCATCATCAACTCAAAAGCTTGAAACGCAGAATTAATGGTCATCATGAACCATGACACATGATATGTGATATGAGCTCCATGTTTAATCTGTAGTTCGTCTAGTTGGAATTCTGGACTAGTTGATGAAAAGATGCTCATTATGAAAATACAATTTATTACCACTTTTTTTACAGAAAAATTCGAGGTAGACGCGGTCGCGGAAATGACGCTTTGAATGGCGGGATAAGAACCCATAGGTATGATTTTTACAAACTTTTTTACCAATATTACATTTGCAGTGGAATGCGTGTACATGGCGTACATGGTTTACCGTCGGTTTACCAAGGTTATCGGGTAGAATTGTCCACAATCGGAGAGCAATAGGGAACCTTGTGTACACCTTAATTCGACAGCACTCCATTTGTTCGGATATCCAGAATTCGATGAAAACATTTTTGAAGACTTGTGATTATTAATTGTATGAATAAATAGATAACTTCATAAATATGGGAACGGGCAACTGAATGCAACATCGAAATCATTGGATATTCAACCAAACACCTTCCATGAATTTTTTACTCGTGTTCTCTAAATCTGTCATTTATTTCCTCGCGATACTGATTAATTCGCATCTCTATTTTTCATGGATCGCTAGTACTTCTCGGCAGAGAGAAGATAGTCTTGATGTACATACTCGCACCACACCAACCCATATTTGCATGTCCTCTCCCTCTTCGCTGTCGTTATCAAGTGATAGCAAATGATTCCTCGACACTATTCTGTTGGTGAATTTCGTATAGTATATGACACCATATTGTTTCAATCCTACATTCGATTTAACTCTTCTTTGAGCTGTCTACATACGCTCATTGAACATCTTCTACATGCTTCTGTGAACAGAGGAAGTGATGTACATATTACCATATGAGAAGATCGTTTTAAAGATATAAATTAAATTTGGAATTTAATTTTCCTGATATAAGACATAGCATCCAGTAGAACCATTTACGTAAAACATATTGCGTCTTTGATAAAATGCTAAGGCCCATTATGACCTCTATGTGAGTCTGAATGTGCGTCAAGATAAACTACTCAATACAAGAATCGCTAGGCATTCTGGACTGGTCCGCACATACTTTGAATCTCATGGCATCCACTTTAGATGTCCCATGACAATGAAAATCATTACTTCCCGCCACACGCTCACTTCTATCTAATCAACTCTATGAAGATATTATAATCCATTATGCTCTGATGTGAGACACTCTACCCTCAATTTACATGCTTCCAAAAAGAGTCTCCTAAATTATTTTTTCTCAGGATGACGTACACCACTAGAGATCATTGCAGTCAAAGGCTACAGGTCATCGATCATTGAGGTTGATTCATTTTGGAAATTTTGAAAATAATGCATCTACCTTGAATTAGAAGTTTTGCGACTTTTCACTACCATTTTTTTATCTGAATCATTCAAATAAATGATCTGATCCGGAACAGATAAATCGATGATTATATTTCAGATTCTTCAATAGAAAAATGATTCAAAACTTCCCGTAATTATACAACGCCCGCTCTAATGAAAAAACGGATACTTCAACGACGAAGATGTAGTCTAGGATATGTGCAAATGAAATAATTGTGAATATAATAAAGAATATGAATCGAATTGTCATGTGGAAATGTATCCATGAATTCATCTTAATCAATGGATTTCATAATTAATTTTGCCTCCTGAATCTTCAAATCCTTTCGCGATAAAAGACTTGTCTTGTTTTGTCAATCCTTCCTCTCAATGATGACTCATTCACATCTCTTTCACCATTGGCTTCCTGGTTCATAATTATTGAATCTAGTGCATAGTTGATAACCACGCGTTTTTGTTCCGAAAATTTCGAATATTTATTTTTGGAATATCGATTAGATACCGGCAAAACACAACAAATCTACTCGATCGATCTCTAGTGTCCGTGTCGTCATTGGGAATGGAATATTGTCTCAGCAAACGGCGTAATATTCTTGTACAGTCCCATGGCCAGTCCGAGAATGTGGGTGCTCTAAATATTTATTTTGTGGTACTTTTTTGCGAGAACGATCGAGATACCTTCTGCCACGACGTGAGTTTAGTAGCCACTTCAATGAGCGACAAGATTTTCGCAAAGTACGCTGGACCCTGAAAAAAAAAGAATATAGTTGATTTTTGTGCATCTTGTAATCTCACCTCACACACTCCTCGTCGCGCAAGTACATACGAAAGAAGTGTTTTGGTGCATCTAGAAAATAGACAAGATTTCACGGTCTGCTATTGATACGTCACTGATTCGTTCAAACGGAAAGGATGATGAAAATTTAATGAAAGGATCCTAATCACTAACCGTTCTTTCATTTGCTGCAGCACAGCTACGTCGTAGGAACGAAGTCCGTCGAGTACTGAACATGTAAAATTGACAATACTGGTTGGTATTGAGAATGCACGCTTATTCAAGGTTGCTTTATTTATTTTTCTAAAAATATTGAAGAAATTGTTCGAAGCAACTGTGAACCGTAAGGAAAAAAATTGCATGATATTTCTTACTTGGATTGCAAACGATGATCAATTTCAGTAGTGAATATTCTCGATCGTCTAGTTCAACCTAAAAAAGAGCATGCATGAGCTAGTAACACAAATGTGTTTCGTTCGTGACCACATTTTGAATAATACCTGTCTCATGGCGACAATAAGCACAGTGTGAAATCGTGCAACTTCCGGTGATTGCTCTTCGCTGAAAAGTATGCGATGAGAAAATAATTATGTCATAAGGGTACAGCAAGAATCTCAAAAAAAGATTTGTTCAAAGCAATCTCACAATTCAATAACAACAATCTCACACTTGTCGATCCCACGTCATACAACTTCCGTCGGGATAAGTTGTGCGATCTGCGCCTTTCGAATATGAGAAAAATGCTGACGTGAAGTTTGAACAGATGAGAGCCGATCCAATCAAGATCTTCTGTAACGCACAAATGAGGTAAGGTTGAGAAGATTAACAAGACATTGACATATAATTATATTTCTCACTTTCGAGACATCGTCCAACATGTTATAGAACGGCAAGGCTTTGATGTATTCGATAGAGTAGGCAACGTCCTCAAATTATTAGCATAAATTTTCATAGTTCTCGCGCATTACCTGAATTGGCCATATCCTCCTTGATGTCTGCTCTACTTTTGAGTGATCTACAACTTGTCGCTTGTCGAGTATCACCTAAACCAATTGCTCATTATTTTCAATAAAATGATGAAGGTTCGGTATATAGGTTAGATATGTGCCATTCGGATAGGGATAAAAAATATTGCGCAAAAAGTGCTCGAAAAAGCACTAAAATTGGGTCTGAAGCATTATGAAAATAGACGCTAACCTGAACTGGCATGAGTACGATCGAAACAGGCTCGTAGCTAGAATCCATTGGCTTAAAGCGTAGAGAATAAAGAAGAATTTTTCATTGAACTATTTATCCAAACTAACAGTCCGCCTTATTTTGTTAAAAAATGCAAATCCAGGTTAAAATATGGCACTAAAACTTTCAACGAATACCTCAAAGTTAGAGCCCATTTTCGACTGAGTTAAATAGAAATCGTCAATGCTCAGCCCAGGCACGAGTTTTATCACGTAGGACGATATTCTACAAAAAAATGCGTTCGAAATATAATAGCATATTTTTTATCTCTTACCTAAGTTTTTGGCATGCTTCCTCAAGAAGAAGCAAATGATGCATCATTTGATCCAGCCTCTTCTCTATTCGAATTGGATTTTCCACGAGGGAAAGTTCCTAGAAAAAGGTTCGTTATATTTTCATGTGTGTAATTGGATTTCACATGTTTTCACGTGAACAACTTAATGACTCGAAAATCGAGAGCAATGCCAAACACTAGAGTACCATGAAGGATTTTGACTCATTGCCAGTGTAACTCTGTACGCGATTCTTAGGTGTCGCGGTGTGAGAGTGCAAGTGAAATCAATAAAGAATATTCATTAAATTGCAGCAAAGGGGGAAATTGATGGAAGAGGTGTGATTGGATGAGTGAATCTACTCGGAGATCATGGATGGCTGTGAGGGTCTCGGCCCTGCACAGTGGATACTCGCGTATGAGCGAGGAGAGGTTCGAATGGTGCTCTGAAGATTGGGGGGAGACGCGCCCTTTTATAGGGGCGGAGGAGGCAGTGAGCGCGCACACGCCTCGCGCTCTCGTCATGAGGGAAGAGAGGCGAGAGAGTCGCCAGACGGCGAAAGTGGGAGAGTCGAGAGGAGGGGAGTGAGAGAGTACGGAGGCGAGAGACGCCAGGGGGTAAAAGGACAGAAGGGCATGTCGCACCGCACCACAGATCGCGGCGTGGGACGACCACACTCTCTACCGTAGTTTGGTGGCGCACATGGGGATTGAGGATTGATTTGGTTTCAATAATGATTGCAAAGTGATTTGGATTGAATGTATTTGGGTATCAAATTCATGGAATTTGGTGCAAACTCACGTGTTCATTCATGTAATATGCCTCGTTATCCGGATCACACGGATCAAATTCTGTCGATTGTGGCGATGGTTCACTGCAATCAAATACCGTCAACCGGGAATAAAACGTTCCACAGACGATATTTTATAACATTTTTTTCATAACATTTGTGTTTATAAAACACAATAATGGCTCCCAGTTCCGTCAGAGTTGATGAAATTGCACAAATTTTGGAATTTGGGCTTTTCAAGTGATGGTCTTTCAGACACAGATAAAAAAGAAATAGTCAAAAACTTTAGAAAGTTCAGTATCAAAAGCGTGGTGTGTGGTGTAATTTCTAGCTGCGGAGTTCGTGTGACGTGCACCGGTGCACTTCTCAATTTGCCATTTTTTTACACATATCGGTTGAAATACGAAATGGTGACGAAATGTATCAATTGAATGCCTCGAGGGCGAAAAATGGCAAATTGAGAATTGCACCGGTGCACTCACACGCACTCCGCGGC
This sequence comes from Pristionchus pacificus, assembly GCA_000180635.4. Taxonomy (NCBI): domain Eukaryota; kingdom Metazoa; phylum Nematoda; class Chromadorea; order Rhabditida; family Neodiplogasteridae; genus Pristionchus; species Pristionchus pacificus. Next base: position 5,688,627 of record CM026580.1, read on the forward strand.
TCGAAATCACACCACACACCACGCTTTTGATACTGTACTTTCTTGAGTTTTTGACTATTTCTTTTTATCTGTGTCTTAAAGACGCCCAAAAAAACGCCTTAAAAAAAACGCTTGAAACGCCCAAATTCCGAAAATTGTGCAATTTCATCAACTCTTGCGGAAATGGGAGCCATTATTGTGTTTTATGATAAAATATCGTCTGGGGAACGTTTTATTCCCAGTTGACGGTATTTCTTTGTTTACTGAGTTATTCCATAGAATCTACTGCAGTTGATTAGGAAATAGAGATGATTACTTTATTTCATCTCATATTTCCGAAAATGAGTTTTACTGAATTAGAGGGCCCGCTAGAGAGCATTTGACCGCTTTTGAAAAACTAACCTACGAGGAGATGACTTCTTGATACGACAAATTTCAATTATAGTTTCAATCTTTTCCGGATCCTAAAAACGATAGAGAAATTGGAATCGATCTGTTGAAAGTTACCTCTTGAAACGATTGGTCATGGGGACTATATTCTGCATGCGCACTAGATGTCGAAGGCTGAATAAGAAATGAATTTCAGAGGTAATACAATTCAAGCATACCTCTGATCCGTTAACAGACGATGAATCGGAAGAGTCAGTTTTCGATTCGTTGTTGTCGGGACAGGCTACGATCAGGGGATTCATGCCTCCCTTGATGCATCTTTCGTATCGACAAGCACGACAACGACGAACTGAAAAAATGAATAGGTATGCTGTTCAAGCACAAGTTCGCAAAGGAATTTGTCACATAATCTCTTTTTTTCTGAACATTCACTGTGTTTGACTATGTATGCTCTTCGTTCCATATTTTGACTCACCGTCAATATCGCACAGTGCATTCCTATCACAGGCGGGAAAGACCTGCTTCTTGATGACAACCCGTCGGAAGAATGCTTTGCAAGAGGCGCATGAGGGTGCCTGATAGAGAGCGTTGGTTGATTCGTCAGAAAGTAGAGACCAAGTAGAGTGACGCTAGTGTTTTGATTGAGATTTCGACGAAAACGTATTGAAACTTCATGTACAAAGTGATGAAAATGGCCTAGTATTAAGAAGTGAATGTATCTCACATCATAATTGTAGCCAGCCGCGTCGCTTCCACACACAACACAGCTCGTGGGACGAGACTGGCGCTTTAATGAATTCATTAGAATCATTAGATTAGATTCATTCGATTTGCTATCTATGAAATTGTAACAAGAACCTACTCAAAATTGGCGAGAGTAATCATATTAAATTTTTCTCTTTTTCACAATTATTTCCTTGTCGAGCAAATGCCCGAGAAAGAAACACGTCAAATACTTACCTCTTTCTTCACTGGCTGCCGTCTTGGCATGAAGAGGAAGGGCGAGGATCACAAAGAGGAAGAAAGAAAAGAAAAGAGTTTGGTCTCTGAAAAAGTGCACTTTCTCGTCAAAAATGGAAAGAAATATAATATAAAAACAGCGCCACAAAGAAAAAACCTAAGCGAATCGCTCTGAGTGGACCCTAGTCATGAGCTCAGTAATGATTGTCGTGAGAGCACTACAAACACTGTACAATCGACTATATTCAGGCGCACATTTTTTTCACACCTTATTGATAAGAGTAGAGTGAGAAGAGCGATTGACAATGCAACATGCAGGAATATAACAGTTTGGCGCTAGAGACTAGTGCGAGACAGTGAATCACGTGGATAATCCGCTGTATATCGGATAACGGTCATGAGAAGAGATTAGCGGGTTGTTGCGAAAGGGTAGGCGTTGTAGGGACCAATAGACTAACTAATGAGCAATGTCTCTGTCAAAAGAACACGAACTAAGGATGAGGAGGAGGTCAAAGTGCGCGAGTCTCCCCATTTCTAGCGCACTCTCAGCGGTTATGGGCGCGCGTCACGAGTGCCTCGTTAAGCAAACACAAGAGGGAGGGATGAGGAGGGGGAGAATGCTCTCCTTGACAACATACTCTACATCCATACCAGCGCCCTCCTTTTCTCACCCCTTCCATATTCCATTGGTCTCTAATCGAGTTATGAGGGAGATGGAGAGTGACCTGTTGATCTTACTGAGAGATCAACGAGAGTAGTGAACAGAGAGGAGTCCATCACAAAACCGCCAGAAATGGCAGAATCGAGGGTGATTTTGCGACGAAAGGAAAAGTTCAATCTAGGGATCAAGAGTATGCTACTAGAATCGATGATTGATGATGCAGACTGGTAGACTAGACTACTAGACCTTACGTGATCAGACTACTGAACTGAAATGGTGCAGGTGTTATGAATTCGTCTCGCCTGGGAGCACTCCCCTCCACCTTTTCCCTCCTCCCGGCCAGAGATCCTATACGAAATGGGAGATGTCTAGCTCTTACTCTATGATCTCTCTCGCGAGTGTGTGCGAAAGCGTATGTTTTCGTACATGAGATTTGCTCCGGACCCTCTTCCCCTCTATTTCAGCACCCACTCAAGAAATCATTTACGGGATGGGCTTGTTAGGAATCAAGGTTGATTGTGTTTGGGAATGAAATATTTTCCAGTGGAGTGAACGGATATGTCGATGCTCTCTAGTGATTGACCGCACAACCGCGGTTGAAGAAGGATGTTTCAGTTTTATTACTCATTGATTTATCCTGAGTCAATGTGTCACCACGGCACCGGTCATTCGGTGAACACCGAGTTCCCCACAGAAGCAACATGTCTGAAATCCCGCGAGTAGACAGATAGAATTTTTGAGCACGAAAGGTGAACTTTCTATTGAAGTCTTGCCAACAGCATGTAGGCCTCGCCGTACAAAAGCGTATCGCACTCATTTTTAACAAGCACTTTATTACGTAGGTCAATCATCAAATGCGGAACACACGGAGATAATCGAACGATTTGAAGTAGAAAACGGAGAAAATGTACTGAAGAAGGATAGCGATGCTGAGGCAGATGAAAATATCGAGGTCATGAGATAAATCGACACCTGCCATCTTCGTCGTAACTACAACAATAACAGTAATTAGCAAAGGATAAAACATTTTGTTCAGAGCCTATGTTAGATCAGGGCTGTGAAACATTTAACGGATCTCTCATTTGACAATGCTCTCTCGCCGGATAGAAACACCGAGAGAGAATTGCGAAATGAGACATCCGTTATCTGTTTTTCCAGCCCTGTGTGAGATTAAGGCACATCTATAAGCAATAGCGCAATCTCACTTTGAATGTCGTCTATGAGGTCTGTCGTGGTCACATTTGGGGTGTTGGCATTTGGTTCGTGTTTCATATGCTCTTCGTGATCTCCAGACAGATAATGAATTCCAATAGTGAAGAAAGCGCCAATCGTTAGAACAAAGTTGCACACCTGACAAGGTGAATCACAGAATTTACAGAGAAAATGTCACGAAATTTCATTTTTTCTGAAATTAAAATGGAAAAGTCTACTCAATTCACCTGGATGATAAGAGCGGGAACGAAGAAGAGATAGCGCTTCTTCGAATTTCCAATTAGAATCAGAATTGCCGATAATAGAAGAAAAATTGCAATTAGAATAGTGAGATTCTCAGCCAGAAAGTGGCAGTCGAACGGCTCCCATTCACGTAGAGGATATAGCAGCTTCTTGAGGCCTCGGATCATTGGAAACACCGCCAGAACAACAGCGAGGATCATTTGAATCACGCTACACACTGTCGCGCCCCGCTTGATTTCAGGAATGAGGAATTGTAAAACAATGTGAAAACTTACAGTCACTTTCACTCGAAGAAAGGTGGGCTCGAATAAGCCCATAGCCGAAATTCGAAAAACGAGCGGAGAAGCGAATCAGTTAACATTCTGCCTTGGTTCTTCTCTTTTCTCTACGTGATTCAGCATTTGATGAGTAATCGGAGAAATGAACGCTGACTGTGGAAGTGAGCGGAAATTTGAGCAACTGGCTTCTGATCTCATATTGTGGCAAATTTTCCTATTCAATAACGTTTACCTGTTCGCGTCTCTAATTTATATTTATTCTTATTTTTTGGGGCCACTATTTATCGATAGGGCCATTATATTCCGGGCCACTATATATATGGGGCAACTATGCCTAATACGGGCCACTATTTATAAGTGGGGCCACAATTTCTTGATGGCTTGATTTTATCAGCTTGATTCAATTATTCTAGGTTCCGTGTTCCCATTTGAACTAGCTTTGCTGTGATGTGATCTGTGTGTGATGCTTTGCTGATCATTTTTTATTGACATTGGGGTGAGGATTATAGGACAGAGGTAACATAGGGGACAGACCAGTGAACTACTGGAGGTTGGGGAGTCCGGGGATAGGACAGAGGTAACATAGGGGATAGACCAGTGAACTACTGGAGGTTGGGGAGTCCGGGGATAGGACAGAGGTAGCATAGGGGATAGACCAGTGAACTACTGGAGGTTGGGGAGTCCGGGGATAGGACAGAGGTAGCATAGGGGATAGACCAGTGAACTACTGGAGGTTGGGGAGTCCGGGGATAGGACAGAGGTAGCATAGGGGATAGACCAGTGAACTACTGGAGGTTGGGGAGTCCGGGGATAGGACAGAGGTAGCATAGGAGACAGACCAATGAACTACTGGCAACGTCTAGATGACAAGAAGTTTGGAAATTAATTCCATAAGCGGACGGTATCCGGGGAACTTATCTTGCAGCACCTTACATGCGATCGCGATACCTACCAAGACCATGATGATAATCATGAAAATCAAGAGGAAGTCTATGTTAGTGGTCGGTGTTGGCATCCTCATCTTCTTCTGATTTGCCATCGATTGATTGAAGCGGCCCATCCACTGGAAAATGATAGTTTCGAATATATACAAATTATATTATGAGAGGTCAATAAAAACATTATTTTTTTTATTATGAAAACAATTGGTAAAAAACTGATATGTTTGGAACGGTTAAACGTTACCGTATTGTTGTGGTAGTTGTACATTCCGTTGAGTGAATCGACTATCAAATCCATTGTCTCGTACTGGTGCTCCGCATCTTTCTCAAATAAATATCATTATTTTGGATATCTTGAATGTTGCCCTGAATCATATCTGTTTGGTTTTTTTCCTGCACGCGGTCTCTATATATCGTTGACACGAATCGACCCAGGAACTACCGTGTCCTGTGCGTCTTAATGTTCGCCACCGAACGTTATACTTCTCGCACCTCTTTGCGCAGATGTTTTTCCAGCACGGCGAAGAATTCATGAGCTATGACGGCTTTGGGAGAGTTGGATTGTGTCTTCATCAGATTCTGGAAAAGGAAATGTACTCATGCATAATCAAAATGAGTGTACAACATTTTTTAACTCGTTTTCATACTAGAAATATAACAGCTTTTAGTAATAAAGCGGTATTGGAGAATTATCAGAAAAGAGAGAGATCAACTGCTGGAAAGACGCTCAAAGTTTATATCAACCATACCACAGCATTGTCGTACAGCTCCCGTTTGAAGTTCTGCAGTCCCGCTTCGGTTCCGTGTTCGACCACGAGCATTGTGAGAAGAGACCACGCACTGAAATCTCGTCATTAGTGAACGCGATAATTCCTTTATTGCGTTTATAATGCCCAGCAAATTCAATTTCCTGGTTCTCTTATCATAGGTAACCTACGTGTGGAATGTGAAATAATCTCACGATATCTGTCCTAGACTCGGATTCCATTTTCAAATCATAAAAAAAACTTACAATTGATAATTACACCTGTGGATCCTTTTGTATGCATGGGTGAGCAGAAGAGTTTCTGATTGTTCCTTCGTCATTCTTTGCCCTTCTGAGAATTGTATGATACAATATAAACAGATTTGTGTTTTGATTGTATCCAGCGGTTTAGAATATGGAATCTATGACGGTCAAACCGAGAACCACCATTTAAACACTATTCATTCTCAAAATCTTTTAGTGTAAATAATTAAAGATTTTGTTCCCGCACCTCGGAATTGACGGATGTTCGGGATCCAGAAAGATTCTCCCAAGCAGTCGCACATCATGTAGTTAACCGGTTCAGTGAAGTTCATGATTCCCCAAAGGGGACAATTGAGGTTCGAATCCAGGTGAATATAGTTCGCTACCACTTCTGCAAGAACATCGTGTTTTTACGTGATACATACATTTATCCTGATCTCACGGCAAAAGGCCTGTAGGAAAAACCGTCGTTAGGGAGAGAACAGGGTTCCTCGTACTTAGTGACTAAGGTGAACGTTTACGTGATATGTAATTATAATTAGTGTAAACGATTCTTACCGATGACACCATCATCCGTCAGTCCCACAGTAGCAGCGAAGTAGTCGGTGATCGCGTAGGAGAGAACGACTAAAATAGATACACGAACGAATAATATTTTAATTTACTTTCTCGTTAATGAAACTTGAATATTTTGTTTACTTCCAACACAAATTCTCTATTTTTTGGTACTAAGGAGCAAGTAAAAAATAAGCTCTAACTGAATATAGTGTATTTATTCAGTATTTTCTTCAGCTGAAAAATATTTATTTATTATGATAATAATTTACAGTTATCGCCCATGGCGATTGCCTTTCGGATGTTATGCTGATGCATTTGAAGGAGGGCCAGATCGTCTTGCGCTGAAATAGTCATATAATAAAGACGGGATGTCCGAGTAGTGTTAGGCGTCGCCGATAACAAGGTCACAAGCTCGATCCCCCGCCGACGCATAGCAAGCCTTACTATCCCCTAGGGATCGACAAATGGGATGGTAAAATTCCCTAGAAAGCATTGCATCGCCCCGTGTTCCGTTTACCAGCCGGCTTTATCGGTATGTCCCTCCTAGCGCTGTCGTACGACTTTAAAATCGCTTGAAAAGGATACCCCTTCACCTTTTCGTCTTCTATTTCTATTTCGTCTATTTCGTGCGATTAGTTAAATGCGACGTGTACCCCCCAAGTTATATCCAAGCAAATTTACAAGTTTTGACCAGACGTGGAAGCAACTTTGTCATTTGCTTTGATCCGGCTTGAAAAATTGCTAGAATCCAAATTGGAATTTGCTTGGATCTAACTTGGGCACCTGAGGCCGGGGTACTGTACTTGGACCCAACTTGGAACCCCTATTTGATTGGATTCAAGTTGGGGACGCACATATTCATGTTTAGGGGCCACAAGCTCCGCCCACTTTGTGTGGACATGACTTCGCCCAAAAAACGAGAAAACAAAGTCACAAGCTTCATTCTAAACCAAATCTCTTGTTCTCAGTTGCTATAGACGGCTACTATATACCTCTAACAATCGAGTTTGGTCCCATGAATGTACATCTTTAATGAGAAGGTCAAAATTGAGTCCAAAGCCAGGGAGAGGTGCGATTTTACGGTTTCCAGTGCACAAACTTCGCAGGGACCAAGGCTTATTTTTAAGCTTGATTTTTCCGAGCACAGCTAAGAAGAAAAAATAATATTTTATAGTTTCATTTGCTTGTGACTTTGTTTTAAAGATTTCAGTACGCGCGTATTTCCTCGCTTCCTGCTCACGCTAAACACAGTGTGAGCGCCAGAGGGGATAGTCAAATGAGAGGAGGGGGGGGGGGGAGAGACACACCACACTCCCTCTCCCTCCGCCTCGCTCTCCCCGCTGTTCTTACCCGGTGCGCGCGCTCTCGCCCTTGCCTTCCTTCGATTTCGACTTTGAGCGTCGCAAAGCGCAAGCTCGACTAGGTGAAACTATGGCCGGCTGAGATGCGGGGAATGGGCAGAATAGGCTCCGCCCACCTCCCCTCTCGTCTCGCCTTTCCCCCCTCCCCAACGGTGCCTTTCGCCAGTGTTTCTCGGGATGTAGTGCAGCTCAGAGACAAGATTTCAACAAACGGTAAAAAGGGTGATGTTATTGGGTCCATGAGGGACAGTTTGGACACAAATTTAACCGGATTGTGACAATTCGGCAAACTACGTTGTGGTCAAACTCAAGGGGGATAAGACCAACTCAACGGGGATAAGACCATCGGAATGACATCCAAACCCCTACCCAGAATAGTTAAAGTAGCTGGAAAGGTTGTAAAATTGCAGGAAAAGGTGGTATACTTGGGAAGTGGGATAACAATTAACGGGACTGACGACTGGGAAATAACACGGAGAATTCAAGCAGGGTATGGGGCATTTCACAAACACCGCTCATTTCTCATCAATCGGGGTATCCCAATGGCTCACACGCTTATTCAATGGCTGCATTCTCCCCGCGGTATTGTATGGTTGCGAAAGTTGGGCTCTGACCAATGCACAAATGAATCGATCATCAGTGGCTCAACGTCGAATGGAAAGATGGATGGTAGGTTGTACTGTGCTCGATCATGTCTCTAATGAGCGGTTGCGAGATTCAACTCGAATTCAGGACTTTTGGTTGCACAAGATCGCGAATGACGACAATTGGAAGTGGAGCCGATCTGTGATCGAATGGTTCCCGACAAGAAAAAGAAGAAGAGGTCGACCAATGACTAGATGGAGCGATATCTTCCGCAAGACTGTTGGCCCGAACTTTCTCAACGAAGCAAGAAAAGCCAGTTGGAATGCCATGCACATCAGAGCTCTCACCTAACCCGACCTCTTGATAAATGTGTAATAATCGTTAAAAAAATCGAGGGACAGTTTGGACACAACTTTGACCGGATTGCGACAGTTCGGCAATCTACGTTGTTGCCCCTATTCATGTTTCCTCTCCTTTCACATAAATCGAAAATTATCATAATTGTCCTTATTTGCTTGTTCAGACTGACACTTAAAAAGCCTCAGCCCAAGTTAATAGTAATTTCGATCGCCTTTTAAATTTTAATTTTCACTCACCATTCACGAATCCGAAATGGAAAAGGGAAGGATTGTCCGTCGCCATTGAACCCTAAACAAATAAATATTAATAAATTTGTTCAATTTCAATCAGATATTTCGTTTATTATTGATACAGTTCCTTTTCGAGGAGGGACACACGGCAAAGGTCCCACGGTCATGATAAAATAGCTATCGGACAGTTTACCTCTTGGGCAGCTCCTGACGAGAGGTGTACGAAATGAGTGAGAGATAACAGAAGTAGCGAGAACTTCATTCTCTTTCGAGGCAGTGGAGAGACACGACACGACCTTACTCAGTCGATGAAAAGAGGAAGACTGACAGTGTTCTCCAAGAGTCCACCGATAGGGCCTTCGCTCAGTCTAACTCCGCCCCTTGTGACGTGGCAAGACCAAGGAGGGAATGAGTGATTTCGGACAATCATTTTTATAATGAATGTGACATATTTGAGTTCAATCGATGCCGATTTTTCAGACGAAGGCGATCAAGTGTCCTTTTTTTGAGCGTTGACTTGTTGGTTGATCCATAAATCCAGATTAGAGATCTGGAGTCAAGGGAGATGCTCCCACACATAATTAGCGATTGCCGTGAGAGGGAAAGCAGAGTCCATTCGAACTCTGTCTGTCCGAGAAATGAGTGATCACGGAATGAATGGACGATTTCGACTGATTCCTTTCGATGAATAGGCTTGTGTTTGGGCTCTATAGATGCCGGTTCCTTAGCTGAATACGATGAACTATTCGAATATGGACTTTGTCTTGTTGTTCACTCGATATTGGTTGATCAGTTAGCCGATATGCGAACAACAATCCCACGCTCGGTGCGCGATTAACGTGGGAGAAGGAAGTGTGAAGATGGAAGAAGGATGGGAAGATGGAAGGAAGAAGAGAGGGAGGAAGAAGATGATGAAATGGTAGATCAAATGAGAGTCAACGTGAAGGAGGAATCGCTGTGGAGGAATCGAGGCGCGAGAGTGTAATCGATTAGGTAGACGAAACCATTGAAAAGACAATGATTCAGATAGGGGCTTCAACAGAAGCTCAATCATTTCAACAATCTTAGGGAAGAGAATAGATATACTGTCACATAATGACTCATACCGATCACTTATGTCAAAGACTAGATTTTGAGACATCCATGAGTACCGGGAAGATAAAGACTGTACTACTAATACCTGATCAGGTTCAGGATCGGTGTATGGGCTTCCGTCTCCTGTTCTTCCCGTATCAGCTTCGCAGATGAATAAAATGCTAGAAGGAGAAGATAACGAAACAGGGGGTATTACCAATATCGGAAATGAACACCCAATTCACTTATATTTGTTGAATATTTGTTGCAGAACTCATCGTACCGATGCAATCATACAGCTAATTCTCTTCATAATCTTCTTTTTTTCTTGCCGCACGCATCGATTTCATTCCCATGCTGCAGTTATTCTTACACTTGAGTCCTTTCCAACCATTTGTTCAAAGTATGTTGTTCATAGCATTGCTCACGTGCGTTACCGCTCACTATCTAGGCTAGCATTCATTATTTAAACTGAAAATGGCTCACCAATAGAATTTTGCTGCTTGTCATTAATATGTTTCATTCAACTCCCGCGTTCCAATACTCTACTGTAGTCTTCTGTTTGTAGCATGGACTGTACTTTGATCAATTGAACTCTGATTCCTTTTTTATACCCTCGAGGAATGAGTCTTGCGAATCAGGGGTGAGGTGGGGGAAAGTGAGAGAGCGACGATGGAGGGAATGAAGGAAGTGGTGGAAAGTGCAGACGAGAGAATGAAACGAGGGAGTGTCTGAAATTGAGAGAGCGCGCGCACTCTCCCTCCCCCTCTTCCCATCTCTCGCGCGCTCTCCCTCCCCTCTCCCTCCCCCTCTTCCCATTCTCACATGCTTCCTTCGCGCTTCCCTCTTCTCCTCTCCTCCCTCCCCCTTGCGTCCTTTCACGAACTTTCTTTCTCATCACACATTTCTTGATGAATTCAATTAAAAATTGCCCGTGCAATGGTCATTTTCGATACCGCGAGACTCTTTTCTCTTTTCTTACTCATCCCATTCTGATATTATACATTTCCCCATCCGATATCCATTCTTCGCGTTGTCTCTATAGTTCTTTATTGATTACCGTATATTCTTCCCTTATTCTCATATTCCCATAGCTCTCAGACCTTTTTCCTTTCCCTATTCATTTCCATTGCAGCATTGCAGCAACTCGCCGCTCACTGTCGAGAGGATAAGGATTGTACGGCAGCCCCCCAGCTGCCCTACTACAATGAAGGTATGCGTCGATACGTATAGTTTGGAATTGTTGTTTGGTAACTTATGAAATGATGGTAATATGCTGTAAAGACGATTTCCAATTGCAGCTCCTGCTCTGAAGGGAAGCGAAAAGGCCGAGGACGAGAAAGAGGAAGAGAAGACGAAGGAGATTGGTTCGTCGTTCAATATAATTTTTACGAATAAGTGCGGGATTCCTTTAATTTAGTAGTATTTGAAACATGATTTTGTTCTAAATTGTTGCAACTAGGATGCGAGTTCGGAACTTGGAGCATCATATTGTTGAGATATGTTCAGACTGCCTGGATCTGAAAAACTATAGTCTATTTTAGAGGATAATCCGCATTTCACAGGTGAAAAAGAAGGTGCCGGTGGACGAGGATGACGATCTGGACGTCATCAAGGTCGTCAAGCTGAATCTGAAGGGAAGCGAAGAGGCCGAGGACGAGAAAGAGGAAAAGAAGACGAAAGAGATTGGTTCGTCGTTCAATATATTTTTTACGAATAAGTGTGGGATTCCTTTAATTTAAGAAGTATTTGAAACATGATTTTTTTAAAGTTCTAAATTTTTGCAACTAGGATGCGAGTTCGGAACTTGGAGCATCATATTGTTGAGATATTTTCACACTGCCTGGATCTGAAAAACTATAGTCTATTTTAGAGGATAATCCGCATTTCACAGGTGAAAAAGAAGGTGCCGGTGGACGAGGATGACGATCTGGACGTCATCAAGGTCGTCAAGCTGAATCTGAAGGGAAGCGAAGAGGCCGAGGACGAGAAAGAGGAAGAGAAGACGAAGGAGATTGGTTCGTCGTTCAATATATTTTTTACGAATAAGTGTGGGATTCCTTTAATTTAGTAGTATTTGAAACATTATTTTGTTCTTAATTTTTGCAACTAGGATGCGAGTTCGGAACTTGGAGCATCATATTGTTGAGATATTTTCACACTGCCTGGATCTGAAAAACTATAGTCTATTTTAGAGGATAATCCGCATTTCACAGGTGAAAAAGAAGGTGCCGGTGGACGAGGATGACGATCTGGACGTCATCAAGGTCGTAAAGCTGAATCTGAAGGGAAGCGAAGAGGCCGAGGACGAGAAAGAGGAAGAGAAGACGAAGGAGATTGGTTCATCGTTCAATATATTTTTTTACGAATAAGTGTGGGATTCCTTTAATTTAGTAGTATTTGAAACATGATTTTGTTCTAAATTTTTGCAACTAGGATGCGAGTTCGGAACTTGGAGCATCATATTGTTGAGATATTTTCACACTGCCTGGTTCTGAAAAACTATAGTCTATTTTAGAGGATAATCCGCATTTCACAGGTGAAAAAGAAGGTGCCGGTGGACGAGGATGACGATCTGGACGTCATCAAGGTCGTCAAGCTGAATCTGAAGGGAAGCGAAGAGGCCGAGGACGAGAAAGAGGAAGAGAAGACGAAGGAGATTGGTTCGTCGTTCAATATATTTTTTACGAATATGTGTGGGATTCCTTTAATTTAGTAGTATTTGAAACATTATTTTTTTAAAGTTCTTAATTTTTGCAACTAGGATGCGAGTTCGGAACTTGGAGCATCATATTGTTGAGATATTTTCACACTGCCTGGATCTGAAAAACTATAGTCTATTTTAGAGGATAATCCGCATTTCACAGGTGAAAAAGAAGGTGCCGGTGGACGAGGATGACGATCTGGACGTCATCAAGGTCGTCAAGCTGAATCTGAAGGGAAGCGAAGAGGCCGAGGACGAGAAAGAGGAAAAGAAGACGAAAGAGATTGGTTCGTCGTTCAATATATTTTTTACGAATAAGTGTGCGATTCCTTTAATTTAAGAAGTATTTGAAACATGATTTTTTTAAAGTTCTAAATTTTTGCAACTAGGATGCGAGTTCGGAACTTGGAGCATCATATTGTTGAGATATTTTCACACTGCCTGGATCTGAAAAACTATAGTCTATTTTAGAGGATAATCCGCATTTCACAGGTGAAAAAGAAGGTGCCGGTGGACGAGGATGACGATCTGGACGTCATCAAGGTCGTCAAGTTGAATCGCCAGATCGCCAGACTCCCGTGAGAAGGTACGAGAGTCGATTGATATTGATTTATTTATCATCTTACTTAAAAAGATGATTGTGAACCGATTAGGTCAATAAATGTGTTGCATAGTTTTGTTTTCGATGTATCAGTTACTAATCGATAATCCTGCAGATCGACTCGCAATCGTCGTGATGTGAGGGTGCTGTCGCCCGCCGCTCTATAAGAAGAACCTACCGTAACCCCGTTTATTTATTGTTTCGGAACCTCCTCGTTATGGTTGTTTTAATGTTGTTTTGTCGAGTAGAGTTTCCGAGTAGCTCTTGACATGTAATGTCAAGAGCTACTCGGAAATATTAATTCGTTTCTAATGAAATAAATTGATTGTTAATGAGAATTTATATGCTGCACAATTGACAAATCTGATGGTGATAGGATTTCCCGATGATTCGGTGTTTAATCTGGAGCTATTTTGCTGCTGATTGCAACCTCGTCTTTCTATCTTGTCAGCGATTCATCTATGATGATAATCGATATAGAGTGGAGGTAAGGAACTGAGAGATAGAAGAGAGAAGGGTGGAAATTCAGAGTCGAATAGATTTCAGAATCGATGAACCCTGAATAGAGATCTGATGGGTCAACTAAACGCTCCCCACATAGTTAGCGCTTGCCGTGAGATTGAATGGAGAGTACATTCGGGCTCAATATTTTGGAGACGTGGTGAGATCAGTGAATGAATGGTCGATTGTTGACGATTTCTTCTGATAAAATGGACTGTGAATGGAAGAACTGTGGAGGAGTCGAGGAGCGAGAGTGTGATAGATGAGGTAGCTCATTCTGGGTTCTGCATTTTTTTTGAAGCTAGGTTCGCTGACAGCGATATTTGCGATTTGCTCTCACACAGGTTTCTGGAATCTTTTTTTCCAGCTGTGCCCGCCCTTAGTATTCGAGAAAAAGATTTTTATTGGGGAACCACGAATTTTTAAAGAATATAAATATTACCATACGACTAGCAATAGTCGATTACATACGCTGTTAATTTTTTAAAGCATTTGGTCAACGGAGAACCGAGATATAGAGAGACCCTGCAGCACCTTGCAGCAAGGTTGCAGCACGGCTGCACCGTTCGAGATAGCGCAGAATGAAGTTGACAGGGATGCTCCCCACCCTCGAAAACCCCTTTTTCCAAATTTTCACAATTCCTTCATTTTTGCTGTGCCAGCCTTTTGCTGATTCTTTCGCAACCGCACTCATATTGCTTGATCAGTGAACCGATTGGCGAACAACAATCCCACGCACGGTGAGAGGTAAGGACGAGTGAAGATGGAAAGGGAATGGATGGGGAAATCGAGGGGACTGAAAGAAGGGAAGATTCTGACGATTTGTTTATCAAATGGGAGTCAAATAATGAACAAGGGTAAGAGAAAGACAGTATCAATCATTTCAACACTCATTGCTAGGATGAGCGTAGATATACTACCATATAAGGACTGATACTGATCACTCAAATCAAATACTAGTGCTTGAGAGGGGTTAAGTATCGGGCTCAGGGTCGGTATAGGGGCTTCCGTCTCTCCTTCCCTTCTTCCCGCATCAACATCGGTCAAGTGATCGATATGGAAGAAGATGGAGTCAGAGTTGGCTTATATTCCTATGGAATGCAGAGAGACGATATATTAAAAAAGATGGCAATGCCATTCTTCCCTATCTCTAGCGTGTAAGACGGTTCAAGAGAGCATGTAAACCGAGGAGAGTCTAGATTATCTCTTTCGTACTCTGAATCTAGTAAAAGTAAATTAAAGTACTGAGTCGGTTACTAACGCGCAACGCGTCGTCGACTAACCCACGTCTGAACTGGAACTGGGTCCTAACCCGTGAGAACAGTGGCCTGTTGTTAAAGACTAGTAACAATCCCGAATTTTCTTCTCTTTGGAGTTTTTTGGACCAAGTAAGTAGGCATGGCTTTGCATAAGAATCAAATTCCACGAGGAGAAGAGAACAGAAGAAGGGGGAATTGTCGACATGCAAGCATAATTCTCGAGTGTGATGTCCCAATTCGCCTTTTGACTGTAATAGCATTGACCTCTTTGTGCCGAGGATTGTCCTAACCATGCAATCGACTCATTCTCTTTATCATTTTATCTCTTGCTTCTTTTTTATCACACCCAAATTATCTACCATCATGTGACTTTCTTGTTTGTACTGATCAGATCACAAGACAGGAATGAATTAGTCGAGCATTCAAAATATGGATTGTTAGACGCTCACCAGTGCTCACCGGTTTCATCTCTATCTTGTGAACCATAACGACCATCTTTGAAGTATCCTTTGAAGTGAAGAATCCTTTGAAGTAATCAAAGAAGGCTCTTGATTGACCCCCCACCATGAATTCGATACCACTAATTACAATTGTCAATGTGTAAACAAAAAGGCTTTATCGTGCAAAGTGTAAACAATAACGAGAGCAACAAAATTGATGAATAACGAGGAATAATGAGTAAATGAGAACAATGAGTCTATGAAAAAAGGTCACGATTCAATGAGATGCTTTAGTGAAGGGGCAGAGTAGTCACATTGTGTAGTAAGAAGGAGAATATGAAAGGGACGAAAGGATGATTGGAAAGGAGAAGCGGAAGGATATTGGCCTGTGATAAAAGAGAAGGAAGAATTGAGTGAAGGGAGAGGGGGTGAGAAGGAGAATGAAACGTGTAAGGAGGAGGAAGGAGGGAGATCAAGGAATAAGAAGGGAGAATGAAAGAGGAAGAAGGAAGAAGGAAGAGATCGACGGACTTTGATGATGAGATGGGAGGATGAAAGGGGAAGTAAGGAGAAGAAAGGACGAAGGAGGACGAAGAAAAAGGGAAGAGGCTGGAGGAAGAAGAGGGAGAACGACGAAGTTAGTGGAGGATGAGGAGGGAGGAGGAAGGGGAAGTAAGGGGGGGGGGGATGAAAATGAGGAAATATGAAGTAAGGAAGAGATCAAAGGGTGAAGGAAAGGGGTTAATCGATATCCTAGTCGTCCTCGAGTCCCATTGCTCTTCTTTCCTCATCCTTGATCTTCCTTGCCTCCTGCAAAATTTCATTAGATCTTTTGAGCCTCAATATCTTTCGATTCAATCTTTTCAATCTCATTCTCACTCACCTCCAAATCCAGACGAGCTATCGCCAGAACCCTCTTTGCTTCCCTGAATTCTTGGTAGAGAGGCTCCAATACCGCTTCCCTCGCTTCGACGATTCTCTCAGCTGCGTCAACTCGTGCCTCTGCCGCTGTAAATATGTTTTAATTACTTTGATGAGAGCATTCATAACATTACTTATAAGACAGATTGAAGACTCCTCGCCACTACGAAGTTACCTACTCTTGGTGTAATAATAATTGGAATAAGTTATCAAACAAACCTCTGAATCTTCTCATCGCCTCAGTCTGCTCCTCCTCATCCTCAATATTCTCGACATCTTCCTCTTCCTCCGCCTCATCATGTCCTTCCTCTTCTTCCTCATCCTCATTTATCACTTGTCCAGGAGGACGAACCACTTAAATAAGAGATTACACTTAAAAAATACAGGAAAAACAACGAACATCTCTGTCCGAGGATTTCCGGCTCATCACTCTCTTCCTCTCCATCTTGTTCAACGACCACTGCAATGCATTTATTGACCCTCAACCGATTCCTTCCATTCACGGACCATTCTCGCCAGTCTCTTCAACCCTCGCCTCCTCTTCTCCACCATTAACTTCCTCTGCAGGACGTGCCTCTGAATGTATTCATTGACAATATTTCGTCTCCTCTTTCAACTAACCATCATTCAGTCTCGGGCGCTTTGGAACTGCCTCATCGTCCGGCTTCTCGACCTTGATCACTTTGTTCTCCCAGGCTCCGCTGAATAAGAAAATTATATGTTATATTGAATAACAATACTAATAAGACAGAAGTTGTAATTGTCCATGATTCAACTATTAAAAGGCTGTGACCGTTGTGAGATGGTCTAACTAGTTCTCCTAGTAGTATTTCAGTGATTTTTCACCGAGAAGTTCTCATAATGCTTTGCAAGAACACTTACATAGCAGGAGCCGCCTTGCGTGGCCGACCTCGTTTCGCTGGCGTCTTCGGGTATCCATCGTCGGGTTTCTCCTCCTTGATGGTCTTCTTGTCCCATGCTCCACTGAAAACGTATAATGAATAGCAGAATGTACGATTGAACTTAGAAAATATAAATAATAAAAAATTAATTAAACGTACATGCTAGGACCGGCCGCCTTCGGTTTTCGTCCTCTTTTGGCTGGCTTCTTCGGTTGAGTTCCCTCCACCTGCAATCAAGTTATCAGATCCTCCGTCTAATCCTTAATCAACCGTCAATGTCTGAAATTCTTTACTGAATGTATTTACTTTCCCATAGCTTTTCGCAATGCTTTGAAATTTGTATGAATTTCAGGCTCACGTTTCTGATGCCGAAAGATTTTGTAATGCCGAAATTAAGCCCGAGGTTCTCATGTGGTGTTAGTTTTTCGGAAAAAGACTTGGAAAAGGCACCAGATTTGAATTCCCGCATTTTTGCGTAATATCTCGGTTCCTGATGATTCAATCGATACAAAAACTTGGCTCCGCATGTGTTACCCATCTGGGAATCTAAATTTCAATTTTTGCGATGATTGCTTAGTTGGTAGCCGAGATATTGATCAAAAACGGAAAATGCGGGAATTCAAATCCGGTGCTTTTTACAAGTCTTTTTCCGAAAAACTAACACAGCATCAGACACAGCCTTCTCAGGTCTCGTAAAACCGTCCGAGTCCTTATGTAATCACAGGATTGCTTTTAGAGATTTTTACGAAAATGATACAATGGTTTCGAAATGTTTTGGAAAATATCGAATAAAAATCTTTTGGATAAAATAACTTTTAGTTTGAGTGGCGATTTTATCTTGTTGAGCAAATGTAAATTTAAAACCATAATCCAGTCATGACATACCTGTGGTTGATCAAGGTTCAGATCGGAGTACAGCACTGTGCCATCGATGAGATCATCGATGAGGGACTGCACCTCCTGTAAGAACAAGGTCGTTAGGGCATATCCGAGAGTAATATCATAATCGATCAATAATGCTGCGAACAGAGTCAAGATGAAAATTAGGGATGCCTCCTTGACTCTGATAACTCTTTGGCGAAAGAAGAAGTGAGAATGAAGGGATTATCCTCATTTTCGTCCAGATGTCGATACTGTTCATCATAATAAAAGGGCCACTTACCTTCTCTGTTCCGACGACAAAGAGTGTCGCATCCCATCTCTCCTTCTCGCTGCCCCACACCATTGTTTGAGTCTGGCCCAGCTGCATGTTTTGAAATGTCTTCTGCAATAAAAAATTGTTAAAGTATTGATCATAATAGTCAATAGTAGAGAGAGAGTAATCTCACAGCGAGGGCCGTCTTCCGAGTAGGGAAGTATGTGTGGGGATCGATCTCCTTGAAGGCAAAGCCCATCCATACTGCTCCTTTACGTCCCATAACGCTTCTCAAAATATTGTATAAATAAGAGAAATCGGCAAATCGAACGATATAATGATAACACGTTACAGAATATAGGATGGATTTCCCACGTGACCTCTTCATTCACTCGTTTTTCGAGAGTAAAGTGCGAATAACTAAGTAAACCTTGTTTTTCAAGCGAAAATGACTATTCGTTGCCGCAGAATATTGGTTACCAATATCAAGAGAGCGATTTAAACTGTTTTGGGGCATAAATCCATCTCGAAAAAATGGAGAAGGCAACACGGGATAGCTATATTGACCACGAAAGCAACGTAAACGGATAAGCCTATCGTGTGTTGAGGATCCCACAGTGAAAACATGATAAGTTCATCCCAGCCATTCAATCATATTAAAAGGCAATATGCGATTAATACTGGACAACTTAGGTGACCATGAAGCGCCAGGATACGAGAAAAATCGAAAAATGATGCAAAAAATAGTTCCAGAAAAGCAGAAAAGTTTGAAAGCGTGGAGGGCCGAAAAGGAGCGGGAACTTTACGCACGCGTTCGCGTGAGAGAGCCGCGACGCGAGTAGTGATCTTTCGTGCTGGTTCGCAGGGAGAGAAGGGAGAGGGAGTGAGCCTCCTTCCCCCCCCTTCCCCTCTTCCTACGACCTAATCACTCTCTCACCCCTATCTCCCCTCGTCCCCCTTGCGTATCTACGGGGTCAATGGCAACTGCTCAGCCTCCCCTTCACCCACACACTATCGAGAGGGAGTGAGAAGGAGATAAGGGGGGAGAGCGAGAGAGGTGAGGGGCCAGATTAGCACTTTGAACACTCAAATGACACAGTAATTGATATGGGAAGGAAGATAAAGGAAAGTCTGTGTCTCCACTTTGAGTGATGCGAATGCCTGAAAACAGTCTATTCTAACGTGAGGAGCTTCGCTCATTCGTTTGCCTTTGATTGTATCTTCAGTGTTCATCGCGGGCTCTTCTTCGCTGCTGATCAGGGCTTGATTGTCACAATCTGGAGGGACACAACGTCATTTGCCAAAGGCTATTTAAAAGTGAGAAAAGGCAAACAAACTTCTCTAGATACCAAGTCGGGCAAACGAATTAGTGTCTCTGATATCATCAAAGAGGTTAACCGAATTTCCGAAAGAGTTATCGGATAGGCGTTTTCATTCTTCTGTAGAAACAAGTTCGGGATGATTAAAATCGAAGGAGGCTCTCGGCAGATAACTGTCTATTCCTATCTACAGAGACTGTGATTCCCGAGTTGACTTATGACTGCTGTACCATCGGATTACAGGAGGTAGAAGACAGTTGTTTTAATTTAGTAATCATTGATACCATGCAACATTTTGCATCATCGATTCCAGCCTGGATGTCGAACAACTCGAGTGATCTGTAGGACGGAATGGTGATGATCAAGAGGAAATCGGTTGACGATACGATACTTGGATGCATCCGGAACCTGACGCCTCCGATGGTCTTATCTAACGGCTGAGGATCATTGGCACCTTGGTGGGTTCCTAATCTATATACTAAAGGATTCTACCTACGATCTGATGCGCACCCTTGCTGCTGAAAGCGGTACGTTTTTTCAGTAATCATTCGACCTTGAATATTTTTTTTATCTCCTCTCGACGAGGTTGAGCAAAACGTACCGCAACTCTAACTTTGTTATCAGCTAATCACTTCCGAATAGATATTTTTCTCGCTAAATTGCTTTCACAGGTTGCTCTCTACACAAGCGATGAGATAGCAAACGAACTCGAGAGTGCGAGACGATTTTCCCTCAATCTCGAATAATCACCACTGATCGTTCCACCTATGCGACCGGGGCGAGGCCGAGAAGAAAAATTAAGAGATGAGCAGATAGGGTACATAAGGAGAACAGCTCTTACTTGTGAACATGTCCTTTCTTGTCTTCCGATTCATTTCACGTACTCTATCGTCCCTTCAGCAGGCCAGAAAATGGGCAAAATTTAGAGGCTGTCGCATAAATTTCGTGCTCTATTGATGCGGCTCATTGTATCACATTCCATGTATTATACTGTACCTGAGTCCAAAGGGAATATTTGCAGGGAATGCCTCTGTCGATGGCCCATGTGGCCGCGTACTTGGCCATTTTCCTCTCGGCAGTCTCCGTCCTTCTCTGTCTCACTTTCCTGCCCAATCTAGCATTCAAGGTACGGATTACTGTAGTTCAGTGTGCCTCTGAGAGAGGAATCGCAATATTAATTGCAGATCCACGGCATCACGACTGAACTGCATGGAAACATGAACGAGTTCCGCGCTATGGAACACGTTGCGAAGTGAGCATTTATGTGTTGCTTCTCCTATTTCAGATAGCTAGCAAGCAATGCAAACAAATGGGGAATAGCGGATCTTATTTTGCTTGGGTCAACCAATTCTGTTTGGACCTACATACTGAAATAGCAGCAGCTCAATAAGGAACCTTCCCATTCAGCAAGGAATATCGTTCGGCCGCCGTGTTCGCTCCCCGTCGTCGTGATACTCGCGAGGCGTACGGACAGTGCAATTGTAATCCCGACGCTGGCTGCCCCTCCGGTCCTCCTGGTGAGTTGACGAGCGATTCTCGTACGGTTAGAGCTGGTTTGCTCTTGTCGACCTGGAGCAATCTAGACTAGTTGTGCACTAATCGCATATAATAGCACATAATGAAACAGATGTGTATTAACTACCCTGACAAGGGATTAAATTGTTCCAATCACAGGCCCTCCCGGTCAGCCCGGTCGTGACGGTGAGGATGGATTCCCCGGTCCGAGAGGAGCGAGAGGACTGCCCGGAAACGCCCTTGCCTACACGCACGACTCTCAACACTCGTGCAGAGTCTGTCCCGATGGACCTCCCGGTGAGAAAACATGAAGTGATGTTCCATTAAATAGGCGATACACAGGTTCTATGAAAACTTATCTTCATGGGACCTATAAACTATTGAATACCTGCAATCCAACATACTTATAGGCCAGCCTGGAGCGCCTGGAGTCCCTGGAGAGCTCGGAGCCCCAGGAAACAATGGACCCCAAGGACCTCGAGGACACGATGGATTCCCGGGAAATCCCGGATTCCCCGGACAGCCCGGAGAGTCGGGTCGTGGAGGTGCACCCGGTCCCCGTGGACCTCCCGGCCGAGATGGAAGCCACGGAGGAAAGGGAGCCCCTGGCTCACCCGGACCCCGTGGACCTCCCGGTCCTCCAGGCCATGGAGCCCAGCCGGGCGCACCCGGAAACCCTGGTCGCCAGGGTCAGCCGGGATACCCCGGACAAGTGGGAGAGCCCGGCGCTCCTGGAGCTCCTGGATACCCGGGAAGAGCTGGAGAGAGAGGAGCTCCCGGCCCGGATGCCACTTACTGCCCTTGCCCCCAACGCACCAATGGATAAGAGGGACGAGAATGTGTGTAGTAGAACGAATAAAGTGCATTCATGCAGCTGCTTGTAATCGTTTGAGAAACAACATACTTACTGTACCTATTTTTCCATGCTATCTAAGTCATGCGCGATATTATCTGAAAATCAGTTCATCATCTGTCGAATATATCATCTGCATCTTCTATGCCATTCACCCCATCCTGTTGTACCTCCAGATGTGGTTTTCACTCCCATACCATCTTCTTCAGTATTATCCAGTGATTAACTGCCCCTCAACACTCCTCCTATCGTTCTCTCCGGTCATTTTTCACGTGTCATCTGCCTCACCATCTGTACTGGGAGAGGTCGGAGAGGTCTTTTTTCACATCACAGTCGATTAAGAGTGCTGTCTACTGGTTTTACCTTCTTTAAGAGTTCTGCCACGAATTTTCTCTTTCTACAAACGAAATTATCAAGTATTCTATGCTAAAAATTGATGTGATTGAGTTGCATTGACTGCCCAAAACATTTCCTAAATAATTGTGAACTCTTAAACTCTGCTTCGTTTCCTCACTGTTTACAGTTTACCGTTTACAAATTCATTTATGTGTTTTTACCGGGAAAAGTGGTATATAATCAGATAGGATGAGTCAGAAAGAGCATTCTCTACGCCTGTTAGCGCTCTTCATTTCAGGATTTCGGGATGAAGGCTCCTCCTGTCTTTGCATTATTATTGTTGTCCGCAACTGCAAAGTGTCTTCCAGAAGGTTTCAATGGCTCCTTCAAGCACAAGTTCACCCGGAAAGATATCGAATTACTCTTCCCAAGTAATCAGTTCACGCTTAGCATTAATATTTCGATTACTAGGCCATTCGTTGGTTGGTATACACGAATCATCGCGTTACACGCCCATGAGTTTCACCGAGAAGTACAATATCCCCTTTGGACAAACAATCCATGTGATGCAGGTAATATCTGTCCTCTTTAAAGGGACCCGGACAAACAAATGAAGTAAAGTTCAGAAAAAAGTGCTTCATTTGTGTGTCCGGGTCCCTTTAACATATTGTGATCAAATGTATTGAGGTGAACAATGAATCACTTAATGTCGAAATCGAGCAGCATACCAAAAATATCAATTACAATAATGTAACTGTGGGACAGGAATTCATGGGAAAATTCGATTCAAACGAAAGAACGACGGTTAGTCATTCGTTAAATTAGTTTTTGGCTTCTTTATATTCATTATCATAGTAGTGTTCATTCATTATTCAGGTAATATTCGATATTTATGAGACTGAAAAAGATTCGGGATCTCTGTTGACTGATCAAATTGAAGAACTGGTGCGTTAAAAAAAAACAACTCTTAAATATTGACTAATTTAGATAAAGCAGAAGAAAATATTCTATTATTATCTACTTGACAATGGAAAGCTCCTGCAGGTTTCAAAAACTCTCTTTGAAGTTGTGGTCATTAGTGTGTGGTCATTAAAGATCCGATATTACCACGCTCCAATTGATGTTGGACTCGTGATCACAGGCAATGTGAAAGAGAGCCGATTCTACCATAAAGTTTGACCGTTTTCTTCATTGTTCAGCAAGCGCCAATTGATTCCCTATCTATCGTTGTTAACACTTCATCCAAACGTTCACCATCTCTTTAGCGAGCATTTACAATTCCGAAATTTAGAATAAATAAAATACACTGTTCACGTGCAATCAACTTTACCTTGAAATGTGTTTAGGATTGCAGGTTCAATTGTTGCATCGATCTGTTCCTACCCCTCTCTTACAATAGTATTTTTTTAGATGGAGAGAGAAGCATTGCCAGAGGGTTCAATAGTAACAGTATTAGAAATCTGGCTCTGAGCCCATACTTTTCACTTGGTATTAGGATAATCTCATACCTCGCTTGAGACAAATTATGAATCGTCTCATTGATGTATCTCCATCGAACACTCTGTCTGGAATTCATTCCCTCTCAATCCTGTTTCCTACTGTAAACTATTTTGATTGGTCACAGTTTACGGTAGTCTTTTCCTTCAATAACATATAATGCTCAATCGTACATCTCCGTCACAGCATTCCTTTGGCTGATTGGTGCGGTGAAAACGAAGCTTTATGCTGTTTTCCACAAATCATGAACTAATATCTCCTGACGCGAAACCTTTGAGAGAACAATTAGGAGTACGGTAGGCTGGAGGCGCCGTCGCCCCTCGACTGAGAGCGGGAGAATCTCACGAACTGGTAGGCCATTCTAGGATAGGTGAGAACAGCCGTCATGGCGCAGAGGTAAGTTTGAAGTTTAGCTTCGCAGCGGTCGGAGGTTCAACCCCCGGCCACCATACCCGACAGCAAAATGAAATCAAGATTTTGGATCACGTGATTCAATCATAAAATATTGTCGAGCACATCATCACAAATTCGTATTGTATTGTGAAGTCAGTCATGGTCCTGACAAATCTGCGTAAACCAAAATGAGTACGGTAGTATCTCGCGCAAGAATCATTTTACTCTTGAATGTTTTCGGGATAGTGATTTCCATCCGTAGATTCTCTATCTACCACCACTTTGCTCGAACTTTATTACGTCATCTTCAAGAAACAGTCATAATTTGTGTTTAGTATTGGCTTCTTTCAATCGATAGCTTGAAGGATGTTTTAGTGTCATCCAAGTCTCATCGAACAAGAAGTATTATGATTGTATATAACGCCCCTTTTACCAGTCCAACCGTTAGCCCATGCCTCTAAATGTTGTATCCCTCTAAGTGAAGCGCGATCGCTCGTAAATGAATCTGTGCTGAATCACATCTTATTTCGACTTTTTCTCTCTGCATATTTCCCCTATTTTCACTTCACAATTTCCACATTATGTTTCCCCGTCATTTTTCCATTTTTTCGCTAAGCGTTGTGCGACAGAGCCGAAAATTATTTCTATGAAGTTTTGAATATGAAGCATTCGTTCGTATCCCCTTCTCCGTCTCCTCTTCAACAGCTCTCTCTGACTTCAAAAAAGCAATGAATCGAAAGAAGAGTACACCCTAGTACGATGGAAAGAGATAAGAGAGATGGGACGGAGAAAGACAAGAGGAGAGAGAAGAGACGGTGACAAAAAATGAGACTTGATCTCTTCGTTCGACACCCGCACTCGTACGATTTAGAGATGGGACGATTGAGTCTATAGGGTCACCTTCAATTCCTCTCTCTCTCTCGTTCCTGCGGAATGTCAATGAACTGTGCACGCAATTCTCTGACATTTGACACCTAGTTACTCGGGATTTCCCTTGTTGCAATAGATTAGTGCAAGAATAAATGAAGAATAGTTTAACAACCCTTTTATGGGTTGACAGTTATTAAAGGGGGGTTAAAGTTCGACAACGTAATTTTCGACAATGGCATGATTTCTCTCCTTTTTACGATGTATCGTGTCTGTGCCACATTAGACTGTGCTCGCGATAGTGATGTTTCACTGACATAGGTAGTATACATTTCCCGCGGAAGGAGAGAGAGGGAGAAGGGATAAACGCAATAACGGAAGGACCAGTCGAATCGCGAATCGTCGAATCGCGAAAATGGTCAAAGTCTGACCCGCAATCAGAAACACTCGGTTAAGTCGGTCCGCTCCCTTACTATAGTCGCCTAGACAAAGAGTTTAGAACGACACGTAGCCTCGTGGGCTGTACTTATGCATAACTATCTTGTACCCTCTGATGTTACAGTCATGACCAAGAAGTTATTAGAAACGAAAAAGAAGGGGAAGAAGTGAAGTGAATGCGAAATGAGGCAAAATTGATTGATCTTTCCCGATTTCCTTCCGAATGATTTATCAGCTCATAGTCATGTCGCCATGTGAAGTGAGTCATCACAAATTGAATTTCTTTAAAAAAATCATAATTTATCACAAAGAAAAAGTTATTGATCATTTGACACGCAAATATATCGGAGAGTAAGAAAGTAATAATGCTGATCTTCGTTTCTCTTGATTTAATTGTAATGCATGTATACATGAACAATCAAGATTCCGGTGCACAATCAATGTATCATAAAAATGATTTGAAGGTGGGCGTCGATTTCTGTAAAGTGACGATCGATATGGCATAAATGCTCTAACAGATCGCAGCAAAATAATTCATATAAGTATAAATTCATCTAACTCACCGAGATTCGTATTTTGAGTGGTCATTTGTTCGAACGTTTGCATGGAAAATCCAGGGGGGGGAGACCGAATAGGGATCTAAAAGAACTTAATTATTTCGGAAAGGACAACCTAGTAGCGAAGAAATGTCAATTGGTAACGAACGCGGACAAGAAACTTGTAACTACACGAGTGTTAAACGGAAGATTTCGCGATACTCGAGGAGGGGTGCTCTCTGACTGAATCGATAGTGGAGCAGCTCCAAAGGTAAACGACTGGAAGGAACGGGTGAAATGTGGGGTCGAAATTAAAGAGACGGAGGAGAGGCGGAGGGAGAGGGAAAAGGGGATAAAGGAAAGGGGAAGAGTGGAATCTAGTGCTAATTGAAATTCACACATTGAGTGGTGCAGAAAAACAACGGAAGCACACGATTGCAAAACGTGGATAATTATTACTGAGAGGCAAGTACTGCTGTGAAGAATAATTTTGAACCAAATTCAAGCCAAATAAATTTCTTCCTTCCTGCAACAAGATCCTCAGGTATGGCCGGTTGATCTAACAGTAATACGAAAATGTCTTTAACGCCATAGAAAACTGAAATTACTATTGATTTGAGATATTTGCTGACTATATGGAAACAACCATCTCCTGGTTCCCCTGCTTCGTACACATGTGCCTGTGTGTGTGATGAGGTCGGGTGAGAAGAGAGGTGACGACATTGATGATGGAAGGATCCTCAAGTCCCTGGAATGGAAGTGATTCTTCGTCGGAGTCAACGTTAATTTGAAGAGACTGTGCTTCCTCCCGCCTCTTTTCGATTTGCTCACCCTCTCGGTTATGAAACCGACGATAGAAAAAAAATAAACGGAATGGAACAGGGAAAATGTGTCCAAATTTCAGTCCCTTCGAGGGTGAGTGCATTTATGAAGAGAATTGTTGACCGTTCTTTATGGCCCATGGGAAAAATAGCCGCACGATCAATTAGAATCTGATGGGAATTAGGATTCACACGATTGGGGATGATTGAGTCTCACGATCGCGAGTGATAGAGTGAGGTTAATGAAGATGGATGGTATAAGAAGGAGGCGAGAGGAGGGACTGGTCAGTCCTTCTTCAGTCAGACAGTCAACCCATACCTCAACTCACTACGAGCAAGATGTCGAAGCATCAGGCAACATATGAAGTATATTTTTTAAATCATTGTAGATACGGTCGACAAATGAGGGAACAATGGATATCATTTGGGTATACGGAAGAAAGATAGTTTAGAGAGAAACGGTATCTATTAGGATGAAGTAGGGATATTCGGTAGATGGATACGGTGACGAGATGAGTGACACTGTAGAGGAAAACGGCATAATGGATCGGTATATGGACACGGTAGATATGGCATACTGATATTGTAGATATATACGCTTGGGGATCCGTTCAAATATACGGTAGAGGAATACCACCTCTAGAGAGATACGGCCGTGAGATACGGTACATGAATACCGACATTGATACGGTAGACTAAAACGATAGAGGGATACGATAGAGTTAGAACACCATATCTACTATCTCGAGATTACCGTTAGGCCAATATCAGAAGGGAAATCAGCAACCGATATCACATTTTGACGCAAAGTTGTTTCTTGTTCCGCGCGTAACAAAATTGCTACTAAACTATGGTCGCGTTTAAACTTAAGCATTAATTATATAATTTGTGCTTAATGAACGCGAAACCATCCCAGAAATCGTGTTTTATCATTAAAAACTAAGAAAAGATAGTGAAAAGATGCAAAAACGCGTTAAACGAAGTGAAAGTGGGCGGAGCTAACGCTTTTGCCGCGCGGAATAGTTTAATAGGTGTGCAATTACAATCGTATCATTTTAAATATATGCGTGATATATGCGCTTTGATCTTTGAATCTTCTTTGATCTTCGCTGCTCTTTGCATTGCATCATCATTATTACAGCACCATGATCGCATGCTCTCCTGGATCGGAGGATGTATTGGAACCATCGCTCTCGTCTTCGTATATCTTAAAATCTGGCACTGGATCGACGTGAGGATTCTACTAAAATCATGCGAGTTAGGAATCGAGACAGTTAGGAAAGAGGTGTCCCTTCCTATCTGGGTCGACTTTGATTTCAAGCGCTTTCATGTCTGTTGGAAATACAACAATCATTTGCAGAAGAAGAAGCTGTGTTGCAAGAAGATGTCAGTCGACACTGAATGCTCGAGTGAAAATGAGCAGTCAGTTCACTATCGAATGGGGGCAGTTCACATCGACATGAACCTTCTTCCTCCTCACATTCATATGGCTCGTATGGTCCAGAGCCACTCGCTTATCGTCTCTCCTTCGGCCATGCAACGCGTCGACGAGTCTCCGATCGGCAAGTGTCAAGTGAGTTTTGGAAAATCAATTATGATTACGTGATAGGAATACGGTTGAATCTTACGGTAGAGGAGTATGGTGTTGCGCAGGGATGTCAATGGTACAGTAGAATGATATTGAAAAAGATAGTGGTAGATGGAAAAGGTAAAGACCTTAGTATGCTACCTCGCGACAGTTCATGAGAGTTGAGATCATCTACGTTTTGAGACTCAGTTTCATGATTGGCCTGGATTAAATTGATAAAATAAGCAAATGATAAACTGATGTGAATGAAATTTAATGCGAGCAATTGATGAGAATTGATACAATAAGCAACCAATCACAGGCGATTCGTGAGTGGAATGGACAGGGATCTCGTCAAGATAGTGATGGAGTAGAGAGAGAAGACTTCCTCGACTACCTTGATCGTCGTCCAATCGCATTAGAAACGATCGACGAATCTCCCGAATATGACATTCATGAGTGAGCTGTTAATGCCCATGTCGCTACAATTCAGTGTGCTTTTGTTCATTGGAAGGTGGATAAAGGTACTTGTTAATAGAGTTGTCTGTCAGAAGTGCCATACATTTTGTACATTTTGTGAGTCATTCGTAGAGTTAATCCACTACCCAGATCCATACAAATACCCCATACCCAGTTCTGCGAGAACAATTTCCTCTTATTTGACACATCAATCGCATCTTCAAGTCTATCGAACGTTTCTCTCCAAAAGAGGGATAAGTTGACCTTCTCCCTCTTTTTTTCTCACCTCTTCTTATCTTCTCTTGAACGGCTCGTTATCGAGTTTTAATCGGTTGACGCTCCTCCCTCTTTCTCTCACTTACTCTCATTTACTCTTCGGCTCATTTCCCCTCTCGTCCCTGCTTCATTAATAGCTCCACAGAGATTTATTAGCCCTGCCAAGAAGAAAATGGACGCGAATGAGGAGGAAACGGTAGCCCTCTCAGAGGATTCCAATGAACAACCTCGCAAGAGCTTGGAAGAAATTATCGGATTGGGAAGGTGAGATACATCAGTATCAAATCGAACTCTTTATCATAAAAAAATCCTTCAGATATGCGGTGTTGGCCTTTTGTAGTATGAATCTCGTTATCCTCTCTACTGTCTCAGTTATCGTATTCATGGTCTACGCAGGTGAGACCTCACCCAGTTATTCCCATCTCCAGAGCAGAGACAAATTTGTGCTTACTCGCCGTATTCTTACTACGGTTCAAGTTAAAAGTAATACACTTTATACGAAATACTTTCTGTTTTGATCTATCTCCAAACTACCTTACCAGGCGATTCCCCCAGAGTTAAACAGCAACTCTCAGGTGCATCGGCGCAAGTGATTGGTTGCGGTGCGGAAGTGTTCCCGAAGGATCAGATTGAAGCATGCCGAAGACTCTCTGAACTAAGGCAAAGCGGTGATAATTGCAGTGTTCAGACTCGATCCCAGTTCAAGTCTGTGTCGATTGAGGTGAATCTTATCTCTTGTATTCCACTTTCCACTCTCTGACACGGGTCAGAGAAACCAGAGAGCATGAGAGAAAGGAGAGCGTCAGTATCTGAAACGCATTCCTCTCTCTCTCTCTATTGCCCGTGCTCTCAGTATGTAGAAGGAGATCGAACGAGCATAGCACATGAAGAAAGTTGATGCTCTTTTGGGTTTAACTTTTTTCGTCCTTTCCCGATTGAAAGTATGGTCGATCAATGCCGTTAATCAAGTGAAACGGGCTCTGTGCACGTGGTGATAACTCTTCTCCACTGTACGAGAGATTGAGAGAAAGGCCAACGATCGCTAATGAATTAGCGCCCGCTGTAAAAACAGCAAATATTTGCGGAACGCTTAACGATCGGGAGCGTCTATCGAATTAGCTACTGATAAAATAACGGTTTGGATCGCGAGAATATCTCTTCGAAAAGATAATGCTCAGTTCAAACCGAAAATAATCGTCAAAGATGAGTAATAGCGCGTGAAAAGATTGCTGAGGAAGCAAACACGGGAGCGGTAATTTAGTAATAATGTTCCCTGCTCACAAAGATCGAGAAAACATGGAATATACGAGTTAAAAGAAACAAGGCTTATGAGCCGAAAATATTAGAGATTCTGCTAGGAAGAATCTAGATAATAAAGAGTGCGAGACTTTGACACTCCTATTTGGTTTGATGAAACAATTCCATTCCAGTTCGGATATCTGTGCTCCGATGCTCTCACAGTCAAATCCAGCACGACTGCTCAGATGGTTGCCATTCTCCTCGGAGCCTTCGTCTTCGGCCAAGTATCCGACTTGTACGGGCGCAAATTCGTGAGTGATAGAGGGTGAAAGTGAGAGATTATGTCAATCAGAGTTGTTCGAAAAGTTTAACGCACTCATCCTTTCGCAGTGTTCTTTTGCTTTTTCTGACTGGCGAGAGATCATGTGAAATGAATATTACACAGACAATGCTAATCGCCCTCTCTGGAATCGCCGTCTTCTCATTTCTCGTCGCTCAGTCGAGATCATTCGTCGAATTCGTCATTACTCGACTGGCAGTCGGATTTTTCGCAGGAGGGACTAGCGGGTACGATTTGTGAATCTCTAGTCTCTCCCAGCTCCTAGAAAACGAAAACCTCATCCACTAGGTGCGGAATGCCCGACATTATGGTATTCTTGAGTCAGGAGGACAATCAGTAGAGTTTGGAAGAGTAAGCCTGTCTCATATCGACATGCTCTCTCGGCGGTTAGGCAGACGGGGGACATTCTAGAATAGAGAAGAGCGTACCGTTTGGCTATCGCTAGCTCGAATTCCAAGCCTTCCTGTGAGCAAACTTTGAAATTCCAAAAGAAGCTTTCGATCTTTGCTTCTGCGAGATTAAAATCAAAGAGTACATACTCGCTCGTCTCAAGGACATTGGCACTGTCTATCTAACACTTTCCCTTGATCAAGGACGATGGTCAGATCTACTGTGAAAGAAATGATAAGGGCACATCCACGTCAAGCTTTTTTACGGTCGTTTGATGAGTTGCTTGGTGGGGACCGCCGGTATGGCAGTGTTCTTG